>CM061561.1:92514192-93764192 GCA_030864225.1 Capsicum baccatum var. pendulum
GTCAAAGGACAACAAAGTCAAAAAAGATATCTTAAGGATATTAAGGTAGATCAGTCAGGGCTAAATTATAAAGTTGCATCACATTCTACAACAATCAAACAGTTGGAGAAATAATTCGATTAGATGTTAGCCATAGTGAATTAGAGGTAGCCGAGCACTCTCCCTAGTAATATAGTTCAAAATCCTAAGAATAATGCTCATTGCCATTCTATTACCACTCGGAGTGGTAAAACCACCACAAACCCACCTGCTCCCAATGTAGATGAGCACAAAAATAATGATGATCCTATTGAAGTAGAGAGCAGTATTAAAGAGGATAAATAAAAAGACAAGTTTGAGAAGCCTATGTTGAAGCTATTCTGAGACCTCTTCCTCCTCCTTTTCCTCAAAGGTTGAAAAGAAACAAGAAGAGGGTTAGTATAAATTTTTTTTCAATATTAAATGAGTTGTTAGTCAACATACCACTTGTAGAGGAATTAGAGAAAATTCTAGGATATGTAAAATTCATGAAAGACTTAATCACCAAGTAAAGGTTAGTGAGTTATGAGCCAGTTGGCAATATTCATCATTGCAGTACTATAGTTACTAGATCATTGGTAGAGAATAAGGAGGACCTTAGTGCTTTTAGCATTCCTTGCACTATTGGATCTTTCAACTTCACTAAAGCATTATGTGATTTGGGGGCTAGCATCAACCTCATGCCCATTGTAGTATTCAAGTAATTAGGGTTAGGATCTCCCAAACTAATTACCATTAGACTAGTAATGGTGGATAGAAGAGTAAAGAAGCCAGTTGGAATACTTTATGGCGTATTGGTGAAGGTATATTCTTTTATCTTTCCTATTGATTTTGTGATCTTGGACTGGGAAATGGACTTTCAAGTCCAAATTATTTTGGGAAGACTATTCTTGGCTATAGGTAGGGTGTTGATTGATTTCGAGAAAGGATATCTGATGCTGAGACTTAATGATAAACATGTAGCATTTAATGTATACAAGTCTATAAAGCATCCTGATAAGTTGAGATGATATAGGTATTTGATGTGTATGATGATGAGACAGGTTTATTCCATGATATTGATGTAGTTACTCTTTGGGATGATGGTTTGAATATTACTGTTCCTATTTTAGAAAGATTAGATATTGAAGCACTGGCAGTCGTGATCATGAATTTTAATAGTGATGCCATTGAGGAGTATGAAGAGATGGTATGTGCACTTCATGGGAATAGTTCTTATACTTATGCACCAAAGAAGCTTGATTTGAATTTGAAGAATAGAACTACTCCACCTACTCGCCCATCCATTGAGGAGCCTCCTGTCTTAGAGTTAAATGCCCTCCCTTCCCATTTGTGATATGCATTTTTGGGGGCCAATAACACTTTACTTATCATTATTGCAGCCGATTTAATACAGTCAGAAGTAGAAGCATTATTATCAGTAGCGCAGAGATTTAAGAGAGCCATAGGTTGTTCCATTGCAGATATTATGGGTATTCTGCCTAAATTTTGTACTCATAAAATTCAACTTGAGCAAGATTATATTCAAATTATAGAGCATCAGTGCCGACTAAATCCTCCTATATAGGAGGTAGTGAAGAAAGAGATAGTTAAATGGTTGGATGTTGGTATAGTTTATCCTATTAATGATAGTAAGTAGGTCAGTCCAGTACAATATGTGCCGAAGAAAGGCGGTATTACTATTTTGCCTAATAAGAAGAATGAGATAGTGCCAATGAGACCAGTCACATGATGAAGGGTATGTATGGACTATAGAAAATTAAATGTATGGACTCAGAAGGACCACTTTTGTATGGCCTTTATGTACCAAATATTAGACAGGTTAGCGGCCATAGGATGGTACTATTTTCTTGATGGGTATTAAGGTTAATGCCATTCGGGTTATGTTACACTCCAGCCATATTTCAAAGATATATGATGTCAATTTTCTCTGACATGGTAGAAGAAACCATTGAAGTATTTATGGATGATTTTTCAATCATTGGTGATTGTTTTGATGACTACTTAGTTCACTTGGCAGATTCTCTTAGAAGTTGTGAAGAATGAACCTTGGTGCTTAATTGGGAAAAGTGCCATTTTATGGTCAAAGAAGGTATCGTGCTTGGGCGCAATATTTCAATAAGAGATATTGAGGTAGACAAAGCGAAGATTGAAATAATTGAGAAATTACCTCTAACAATTCCTGTGAAGGGCGTTTGTAGTTTTTTAGGACACATTGCGTTATATAGGTGTTTCATCAAGGATTTATCCAATATAGCCAACCCTTATTGTAGGCTTTTTAAGAAAGAGGTGAAATTTGAGTTTATGGAAGCATGCTTGTAGGATTTTGGATGTCTGAAAGAGAAGTTGATGATTGCGCCTACCATTGTATTTCCAGAATGGTCCTTTCCTCTTGAAATTATGTGTGACGCGAGTGGTTTGGCCTTAGGCACTATACTAGGTCAACAAAAATAAAAAATCTGGCATCCCATCTACAATGCTAGCATGGCATTAAATCCTACTCAAAAGAACTACATCATGACGTAACAAGAGTTGTTGGTAATGGGTTTTTCCTTTGAGAATTTTAGATCTTATTTGATTGGGACCAAGGTGATTGTGCTGACTGATCATGCAACATTGTGGTACTTGATGGCGAAAAAGGATATAAAGCCTAGACTGATTAGGTGGGGGCTATTTCTACAAGAATTTGATTTCAAAGTCAAGGACAAAAAAGGCATTGAGAATCAAGTTGCGGATTATTTGTCTAAACTATAGGAGGAAGCTATGTAGAATGTTGAAAATATGTTGGAGATTGATGACAATTTTATAGATGAGCAAATATTAGTAGTTTCCTAAGATCTCATTCCATGGTTTGCAGATTATGCAAACTATCTAGCCTGTGATCTTGTTCTAGATGATCTTTCCTTTCAGTAGAGAAAGAAATTTATGCATAAGAAAAGTAATTTTTTCTGGAATGAGCCTTATGTGTTCAGAATTTGTGCGGAAGGAATTATTCATAGATGCATACTTGAGGTACAGATGTGAGCATACTTGAGGCTTATCATTCTTTGCCAATTGGGGGGTCATCATGGTGGAACCCACACAACACATAACATCTTGCAATGTGGGTATTATTGCCTAACAATATATAAAAATGCACAGGATTTTACTTCTATTTGTGACCAATGTCAATCACAAGGTAATATCTCTAAACGCCATAAACATTTTATGACTCCTATCTTAGAATTAGAATTATTTGATGTATGGGGTATAGATTTCCTGGGGTCTTTCGTGAGTTCATTTGGCATAAAGTATATACTAGTGGCTATAGATTATGTATCAAAATGGGTAGAGGTAGTTGCGCTTCCCAACAATAAAACACGTAGTGTTAGTGATTTCCTGAAAAAGCATATCTTTTCTTGATTTGGAACCCCACATTCTATTATTAGTGATGGTGGTTCACATTTTTGTAATCGTCTATTCAAACTTCTGCTTAAGAAGTATGGAGTGAAACATAAGGTGGTAACACCTTATTATCCGCAGACTAGTGGACAAGTTGAGGTGTTTAATAGAGAAATTAAGTCCATCTTGGTGAAGACAATGAATGTAAATAGGACTAATTGGTCACAAAAGTTATATGATGCATTATGGGCTTACCGAATAGCATTCAAGACTCCAATTGGTGCTTTACCATATCAGCTAGTATAAGGAAAGGCTTGTCACTTGCCTATTAATATCGAACATAAAGCATTTTGGGCCTTGAAAAAGCTAAATTTTGAGTGGCAAGATACATCCAAATCATGATTAAACAAGGTAAATGATTTGGAGGAATTCCAACTCTGAGCATATGAAAGCTATACACTTTACAAGGAAAATATTAAGCTGCATCATGATCGCAAAATTAAGAAAAGAATCTTCGAGAAAGGTGACCAAGTATTGCTCTACGACTCAAAGCTTTACTTGTTTCAAGGTAAGTTGAAGTCTAGATGGTATGGTCCCTTTACTATGATTAGGGTATTTCCATATGGTGCTTTAGAATTGAAGAGGGACGGTGAAGCCCCGTTCAAGGTGAATGGGCAGAGATTAAAGCACTACATAGGTAACACTAAGGAAATTGATGTAATTTTTAAATAACCTTGGTGAATCCTGAGTAACCAAGGAAATTACGTCGTGTTGCAATGTTAAATCAAGCGCTGCATCGGAGGCAACCCATGTTTTTGTACTTATTTATTTTTATGGTTATATGTTTGTTCAGTGTGCAGGGATAAAAGAGTACAGAAGATACCTAAAAAAGTTCAAAAATTTTGGTCGTACAGACTCTTTATGCGTCGTATCGATATGGTACAACTCATGAGTATGAGTCGTATGGACCAGAGAAACTAAGCAGAATTAGGTAAAGTTTTTAGAGTGTATACAACTCTCCAAACGAGTCGCACCCTCAAATTGTAACTTATCACATTGAATCATATTGACTCTAGAACCCAGGTAAGGTTTTTGGTCTATACGAGTTAAATAAAATACCCGTAAGCCTAGGTACTAGTTATATAAACAACTCATACCCAATCTTACTAGGTCAGGGTCGCGGGTAAACCCGATAGGGCACCCATCGGTACCCGATAATCGATACCCGATACATACCCTCCTTCATTTTTTCTCAAATTTTAAGCTTCCAAATCATGAAGTGATTTGAAAATAGCTTAAATCAACTACCAATTTGTTTGGGTTCTCCATCTTGCATGAATTCAACTGAGAATTTGGGGAAGAAAAGGGGAAACTTGAGCAACTCACTTTCTCATCTATTGAAGTAAGTTTTTGAACTAAATCCTTGTTATTTCAAGTTGAACTTATAAAAGGGAGTGGTTTCTAACTTTCTTTGAGTTACTATTGCTTAATTATTGAATTGGGGAATCCTAGTTCTTGGGTTTTAGGTTGAAAATAAGAGTTGGGGCTGAATTGGGTTTTGGGTAGTGATTTTGTACGGTATTTTGTCAAAAATTGATTAATATTACTGCAAATTGTCATGGGTAATTTTTGGGATTTAATTTGGAGTCAAATTTTTACATTGGACTTTTATGTTGTAGTGGATACGAGACTCCTTACGACTCGTACCCACAAGTCATGAGGTTATAACGAGACTTATACCCACTGAGAACATGGAAGTCTAACAAATTTAAAGTTATAGAATGGAATCAACTTACCTACATGAGTTGTATACAGATCATACGACTTGTACTCTTAAAGTTGAACCACCTGGGAGTTATATTAAATTCTAAAATGTTTCTGATCAGCTTATAACTATTGGTAACGAGTCATACATTCTTGGTACGACTGGTTAGGAAAAATCATAAGCTGACCAGTGAACAACTGTACATGAACTGTGTAACATACGACTCGTTCATACAAATCATACCCAGTCGATACGACCAGTACCTCCACTCGTACCCTTAGTTAAACATGCACACTGAACTTTACTTTAAAATTTTTATTTTCCTTTATTTACTTCCTTACTAATTATGTGTACTTACAGGAACCATGCTTCCTAAGAACGCATCCTCTTCTAAGCAAGCGGCAATAAAGAAGCAATAAGGCGACGCCCTAACACTAAATCGGTAAAGGGCAAGATTTATCTTCACGTTCTCAAGATGACTGATAATACATATCTTGTTGACTTTACATGTAGAACAATAGAATAGGTATGTTGAACATAAGAAATCTACAAAGTTTCAAAGTCAGGGGAACACAAGCCTAGTGTTGGTCTTCTATTATTTACAACCAAGAGCAGCCAATTCTTCTCCTTTTTCTACTTCAACAAATACCCCCTTTTTTATGCATTGCTCGGTAATTTCAATAAATTTGAGATAGATTTCCAACGTATTCCCTTGGGATTCGATCTCAACCTAGTTTACTTACTATATTTGACAATGACCACTTTATCCTTCAATTAGAGATGTATTTTGGATGTTATTAAAAGTTGGCATTGTTGTTGGGGACTACGGTCTCGAAATTCTTGATTGAAGTTGTTGGAGTTATTGGGTTTTATTTTCTTTTGTTTTTTTTTTGTTTTGTTGACCTACTCTTCTTGAGATAACAGACTGGCCAGAGAAAGTACGGAGTGATGATAACTCTTTATTTATTATTTCTTTTCCTTTTGATATGGTGCATTATTATAGGATCATGATCAATATATTATTACAATATAATGAGAACATGATTGACACATCGGCATTTCTAGAAAAAGAAAGACAAGAGATTATTCAAAAGTTTGATAGGTTTGGCTTAGATATTCACCACTTATAAGAAGAATTAGATGTAAAAACTGCTGCGTGTAATGCCTAGAAACCTAGTTATGGGTGGTGTGAGACTGAAAGAATTTTGAAAAGCTAAATTGATGAGCTAAAATCGGAGGAGTTAAAAATTTCTCATGCTCTTGTGGTTAGATTCACTCTTAAGAGAGCATATTAGAGTTGGGAGGGGATGCAAAGAAGACTGCAAATCATGAGTTGGGGAATATTGGACCCCATTCTAAGATTTTTTCCATATTGTGTTTGGATAGTCAGATCTTGATCGAGCCATCTAAGGCTAGAGAAGAGTGTAAGAAGGAGGAAATTTCTGTCTATACTCTTGAATTTTCTGACCCAGAATCAAAGAACTATAGTCCTCATGTAAGGGCCAAGAATTACAACATACCACATCTATTTATTGGATCCTTTATTTTTATACCTTAGCCCTATGAGCATAATAGGAAATCAAAAAAGAAATTAGGGGTAAAGTTCATAAGTTCAAAGTGAAAAGAGAAATTTGAAGGAAAATTATTGGGCTACCTTGATGAATTCTGAGTAATCAAGGTACCCATGGACTTATTGGGGAAGTCTGAGTACCCAAACAAGTCCCGTTATTCCACAACATAAAATTAGGTGCTGCTTGGGAAAAAACCCAAGGTATTTTGTTGTTTGTATCTAAATTGCATGATTAAACATCAGATCTTTGCTCATATGGTGCCACAGGTAAGTTTCTAACTTTTTTTTTTGGTTTGACGCATTGAAGAAAACTCATGATTTGAAGTTGAGGGTGGGGCTACTAGTGGGTCTTGATGTCTTCTTGGGGTTTTTGTTGCTGTTTCTCCTTTCCTCAGAGTATTGTTCCTAGTAGAGCTGACATGTTTAGGCGTATTGTGATTTTTTTCATGATATTTTGTGGTTAACTGGGAGAAAAATAAGTATCTAGGGCAGTTGACATATTTTTTGATTTTTGAGATATATGAAAAATATCTCTCTAATTGTGTATTTGTTAACTGTGTGATATGTATATAGATACAACTATTGTGAATCTTTTTATGGTATTAGTACTAGGGACATGATAACCATTACAAAGTTGTGCATGAATTAAATAGGTTGTAGCTTGCAATATTGAATCTGTGCCATGTGCGTGTGGGATGCTACTTAATTTCCTTTACGTGTTAAATCTAGAACTCTTTTGGTTAGTCTTGTAGGATAATGGTTAGGAAAGGATCCTAGGCCATTTTTTATATTAGTCCGCTTTTATCCTAATTGACTTTCCATGTGTGAATTAGTATCCTTTGATCCCGATCGTTAAGCCTTACAACATATTTTTCTTGTTACAACTATCACTTCTTATTTGTATTGAATGAACCTATTTTAGCCCTGGTCATCCTTGGACATTGTACACTTCAACTCAAGTAAATTGCCTAAGTTAAGGGTTGCTATCACGAAGGTGCATGATGTAAAATAGGTATGGAGAAGGGTAAAATTAGAGAAAAGACAGTAAGGATGGGTGTGGTAGGAAAAAGACAAGAAAAAGAAAAGAAAATTTGTGAAAAAGAGAAAAAAGAATGACCAAAAGACCACACCCAACCTAAATATACTTTAAAATAAAAAGGGAGAAATAAGGGCAGAAATAAAGTGAGAAATTGGTTAAGTGTGGACCCCAAAAGTTAGTGCAGTGACAAGGAGGCTTAGTCATTTTAAATATCCATACGTATTATACCATCCCCAAGCCTACATTAAAAGCCGAAGAAAAGTCCTATAGTGATCCTAACTTAACTGTCCGAAAACTTAGGTAAAGAAAATAAGAGAAAGCCTATGGTATTTGACATGCATTGATTGAAACTTCTTTATAAGAGTGAGTGTTTCTTGATCGTCCCCACATTTTCATGCTTGATTTCATATATGAGTGAGGTGGTATTTCTTTGTTGTAAGGACACATAGATAGTATTGCAAGCTGCTTACTTGTTTGGGTAGTGTAACTTGTATATATGAATGGTCGTTTGTTGCTAAGGTAATACAATAGATTGATTCCTTTGTGTCATATGGTTGTGCTTCATTAATACACACAGTTGGTTTTAAAGTGATTGAACTTAGAGAGGGAAATGTGTTTTAAGCTAAAATTGATTATTGACTACCATAGTATCTTACGTTTCTCTTGGTTAAGCATCGTCGTATTGTTTTGTTATTTTTTGTTGCCTAAGGAAATGCAACATTCTAAGTTGAGGGTCTTGATATGCTATAGGAGTATAGAACTTAAGATGCTTAAACTATGAGAATATGCATGTACTTAAGGCTATTTTGTTAGATTTGATGTGTTTTTGGGGGTGTTTTGCAGGAAATTAGGTTTTAGGATGCTAAATTCAAGAAGAACTATGAAAAGTGGCTTGAGTCATAGTCAAAAACGTGCTTTCAGCCTCTACTGACCAACTTACGACTTCCTCCTAACAACCCATAAAGAGAACTTACGAGTCGTATGTTGGACAGACCTTACAAGTCATATCTTGGACAGATTCGACACAGCTTTAATAGTGCTTCAGTATTTTGGCCATAATTTCTCACTTTAATATCAGATTAAGGTGAAATTTGTATTGTTGGAAAGCTAATTCAATTGTATATCTGTTGGAGTCTTGATATAAAAAATTCAAATTACATAAAAATTTATAATCGGTTGAAGATGCCAATAGTTATACTCTTCACAAGAACTTAATCGTTAAGGGTTGTTTTCACTTGCTAATAAGATAAGAGCTATTTGTGATCTTAATATACATCTAAAGTCACCAAGAAACTTTGAAAAATTTGAAGTGTCAAAAGAATATGAGACGGAAGTCTGAGTATGACTCGTAGATCCAATCGTACACATACCAGTGTTCGAAGAAAGAAAGAAAAAGTCCCAGGTGGATACGAGTCAAGGACAGGAGTCGTATGATCATGGTACGACTTGTGAGCCTAACTAGGAAGCAGAAAAGAAAGTTGAAGCCTAGAAGACAGTCACTGGAGTGGATATAAGAGCCTTGGTACAACTCATATGATAATGGTACGAGTTGAAGAGCGAGTCGTACCTTGTGCCGACATTACTTTCCTATCCCATTCTAGTTAGTATTTGTTTCCTAGGGTTTTCATATATCGTAATTACACTTCTTTAATGTATTTAAGTCCTATTACATATGGGTAATAAGTTTTCCTATTTTATTTAGGATTTGATTTCTAGAGTTTTTCTATTTTATTTAGGAGTTGATATCTAGGGTCTTCCTATTTTATTTTAGATTTGATTTTTGTAATCTATAAATACCCTTTATAATCTATATTAATTATTCAAAAAATATTCAGATATTAATTCTCATTCGTACATTGATTATTATTCTTGGTTTGTTCTTCAATTCAAGACTTTAGGATTTATTCTTTCATTATTTTAAGATTGATTTGGCAATTTTATCTGTGGATTCCATGATTGATCTCATAAATATGAGTGGCCAATTCCCTTAGCTAGGGTTGTGAAAACCCTAATAGATTAGCTACGTAGAGAAAGTGTGATATTCATCTATTCTAGATTTATGTATGTATCTTAATCTTCTTCACAATAATTAATCTTTGAGCTGCGGCAAAAGCTTGAGATATCCTGTATTTAAATTCATCCTTACAAGGTAGTTTGTGATTGGGAAAAGAAGATTAAGTCAATTATTTGAGATTCACCTCCATCTTTTAGTCCCCGCCATTTTATCTAATCACTTGAACTCAAAAGGTAATAGTGAACTAAGGTCGTAACAAGGGGATGCCCTAAGACTAAACTGGTAAAGGGTGAGATTTATCTTAACATTCACAATACGACTAATAATATATATCCTGTAGACTTTACATGCTAAATAGTATAATAGATGGGTTGAACACGAGAAATCTATGGAGTTGCGAAGCCAGGGAAAACACAAGCCTAGCATTCGTCTTCTATTATTTACAACCAAGAGCACCAATTATTCTCCTTTTTCTACTTCAAAAAATCCCCCTTTTCTTTTATGCATTGCTCGATGATTTCAATAAATTTGAGATAGATTTCTGACGTATTCCCTTAGGATTTGCCCCCAACCTATTTGGGTTACTATATTTGACAACGAATGCTTTATCCTTCAATTAGAAGTGTATTTTGAGCATTATCAATGCCAGTACTTGCCGCACTGACCATCCCTAAACTTTAGATCATTTCATGATGTAGATTTAGAGGCTTTTTTCCATTGTTCAATACAACATTAGGACACTAATATTCTCTCTTAGATAGATGGTGATAAGTGGTGAGCCCTCTATCATTTGTTAGGAGATTGTTTATTTCACTTATATTTCCATTTTATCATTTTATAGATTTATGGTATATTCGGAGCTATGTACTAACCTAGGAGTATTCTTAAAAGTTAGTGGCATCGTAGATGGTGTTGGGTAATTAGTTTGGATTTTGTTCTTAAAATTTTAGTATTACTTTATTCAAAGGCCATAATCCTTTTCTTATGGTTTTGTTTCCATAACTTTAGTTTTGACTGTGCTTATGATGTAATGCTAAGGAGTTATCTCAGGCCTTCATTGGTTTGGGATGCCTATCAAGAAAAGGGAAACAGTTTGGATTGTGACAAACTTGGTATCAGAGAACGGTTTAGGGTCCCAGGGTATTTACAGAACCGAGTCTAGTATAATTTTTCTTATGGGTGTGTTGTGCACCACACTTATAATTACAAGGTATAGTCCATTTAGGAAAGATTTCTCAGAAAGATTTCTCATTCTTTAATACTCTAGATTGTACAATTGTGTTGTCCATATGAAAGCTATCCAAATTTCTTTCATACTCTAATTTTTTTGCGATGTCTTATTATTGAGGAGTTACAAGTTCAAAATATTAGATGCCAATGATGTGGTCCTTTTCGATTGAGTTATCAAAAACTTATGAAACAACATATGCACTAGAAAGGAGTCCATTAGTACATCAAAGTGTATTGGTTCAACCGTATACCTTTATCTTCCTGAATCATGTGTTTTATCTTGATATAAAATGTGTATTCAGTCCCATGCAAAAGCTTTGTTATAGATGTCATGCTTAAGGGAAACCATAGGTATCTAAATATTGGGATAGTATTTCCACCAGACAGGTTGTATAAATTAGGATTTTATGACCTATGAGTAGTAAGATAATCCCAAGGTTAGTGATATAAAGTCATTAGTTTAAAAGACAGAGCGAGGGTAACTATTAAATGAAAAAGGTAGTTGTATTCGTGTAACCTTTAAGTGAGGGAAGGGATGGTATGCTCTTATTATAATTGGCTATGGTTGTTGAAAGATTTGTATATTTTATGGTAGTTAGTATAGAAAGATATTAGTTAGGATGATTTGGAATTTATCTGAACAGGGAAAGAGATCATGATGGATAGCTATTGTAGTAGTAAATCATTTCTAGGTTATGAATGAAAGGATAGAATAACTAATAATTTATAAATTTAGCATTCAATTAGGAAATCTTAGAAAGGAGGACCTTGTGATGTTATAGAAGTTTAAAGTAGTTTAAATATATTTATGGGTAAGTGATGTGATATGAGGAAGGAGAATATACAAATAAACCTAAATGGTTTATGTTAAGATTAAGATTGATTATGGGATTTTAATACACTATGAATCCCTTAATTTTTATCTAGCAGTTGTAATCTAGTCTAGTAGGTGAGAAGATGTTTAGTAAATTTTAAGGTGTAGTAGTAATATTGTGAATAAGACGTGCTTCTTGACCGTAGTTAAGTGAAATAAGGAAAGTAGGTTGATTAGTTTATCACATATTTTGATGGACTAGTCTAGTATATGGAATGTTTGATTGGAATTTCATGATTGGTGTTGGATATTAACAATGATCTTTAGATGTTGATTATGGTGATAAGAATGTTACCTTAAGGATTGTGATGCTGGATTTGTAGGAGTAAATTAGTAGGCTTGATTGGATGTGATAAAGAGTTTAGGTTAATAAGTTATAAAAAAATTAAGTGGATAATTATGATATATACATGATGACTAGTATTGAAAGAAATGAATTGTGGCTTAACCATTAGATGGACAAGAGAATTAAGTTCATAAGAATAAATTTAATCCAAGGTAACATGTTGTTAGATGAAGTTTTAAGTTGATAAGTGATATGTGTCCTTAGTTGGTGTTCTTGAGTTATTTCATATGAAAAAGGCTAGGTAAAGATAGATAGTGTTCTTTAGAATTAAATTAAGGGAAATATAGGTAGAAAATATGAGCCCTTGGTATAGTTTTACAAATTTTTATAAATTATAGGTTATGTGATTAGAGGTTTAATGCTAGTATACTAAGGAGTTAACAATGGATGGTTATGTGTTAGAGAATGTGGATGTTTATACCCATGGGAGTGCAAGTTAAAGGGTAGCAAAAGTTAAGATTAGTATCCCTTAAGAGAGATGCCGTAGAAAAAATTTAGTTTCTTTATATTATGGTTTATAAGTGAGAGTGTAGCATCCATGTGTATAGTGATTCCCCTTTGTGCTGAGTATTATGCTTATAGATTTAATGACAGGATATGTCAATAAGTCTAGGATAGTGTCCTTTGAGCTAAGGGGGAGATGATGAACTAAGGTAGACCATGAATTTTCTCAAGGTGGAAATTTTTTTTGGGAAGAGTCTTGATAAATCTATTTTATTCTAGAAAATTCCTCGTACTTCAATTAAGTGGACATTCTACCAATGTCTTATGCATTCAAATTGTGCTTGTGCCTAAGGTTCGAGTTCACTATGAAACTTATGGACATGCTCCAACCCTAAACTAGAAGCACTAACATTTCTTGGAAATCTAATCATCCAAGTATTCAAGCTCTATGCAATGACGCCCATGATCCATAAACCCATGTCTCACTTTATGCTTAGTTCTAAGAAACTATACTCTCTATATGTTACCAACTCATATTATGTCATGTCTTAGCCTAAAGTGATGGTATTTATGCAAACTTATAACCATTCTCAGTTCTTAGAATGAGAAGCAATAGCTTAAAGTGGTAATTCTTGTCTTATTCCTTGAATACATGAATCATGGATTCATGTTATATAACTCATGATATATGCACTCATGTTCCTCAATGTGCCCAATCCTAAGAACTCATGCTATATTATGTTTATGCCTGAACGACCCTCTATTTATGTTCTAGGTGCTTTCTATGAAGTATTTCATGCCTATTGTACTATATCTCACTTTATAGGTCACACATTGAGTAGTATGACAAATAAGAGTAATAATAAGCAGTATCACTCCCATTACTAATGCTTGACTTTAGTCCCTCAATAACTCTGCTTATATTAGGATGATAGTGGTTGTGGAAGCATAGTAATGATATAGATAAGAGAGTAGATGTACCTTGTTGTCAAACTGTAGTGTGACAACTCGAGCTAAGGTTATAGATGAAGAGGGAAGAGTTAGATGGACTTTCGTTATATAAAATAGTTAGGAAGGAAGGTGTGGTGCAAATCATTGTAATAGTGATTGAAATTGCTTGTTTTTGGCGGTAAGATCCATAAAGTGGGTGTAGTAAAAATAGGATTGAATGTGGTGGTTGATATATACACGAACCATTTTGTTATGTGGCTAGTAATCCTTGATTAAGACTTGATGTTATTTGATTATAGTGATAAGATGGAGTATTATTCTTGGAGAGGTGTAGATTATAGGTCCATAGCTTAAGCTAGCACCTCTTAAGTCAAGCTTAGGCTTCAACATGCAAATAATATGCAATTAGATCAGGCTCTCATTGTTATGTGTTTTTCTAGGGAATTATAAGATAATGATGAAGTACGGTATTCATAGCTGAAGTCATAGTTGAGAAGTGTTGCTAAATTTAAAGGCTATTAGATATATCATTTAAGGTGGATAATACTTCTATTCCCATGTACAAAAATCCTTATTTTATGTCAAGAAACTATATAAATTAGGACCTATAATCACCAAATAAATTCATGCCTTACCTGTTATGACCATGTTCTATAGAACTCGTGCTCAAGATCATGTCTATATCAAGTCTCATTATCTCATGATTCGTGCTTACGTGATTTACTTGATGTTCTCATTAAGATTCCTTTTATGCCTATGTATGTTTTGTGGAGAGAGAATTCCTAATGTTAAGTTACAACCTTTATTTTGTACTTCTATATCTTCAATAAGTTCCTATCCATCATTCGAGGATGAATGATTCCAAGAGGAAGATAATGTAAAACCCCACATTTTTGAGATAGAATTTGAATCATCCTTCTTACATGTAAGATATAAACCCACTGTTTTATATCTAAATATAAGTGTGACGATCCATTCTTTAGTGGGGGAAGATCTTTGGTGATAAATTGAAGTTATAAAAACAACACCTAACTCAAAGTTGAGTTGAGAACTTTCCTACAATTGATTTTTTGTAACACAACAAATATTTTAAAATCTTTGTTCACTCAACATTGTATAAAATGTACGTACATGTGAAAACAAACTTCATGTTTTTTTAGTATTGGAAGTTATTTATGCATGTATTAAGGCCTCAAGTATCTCCAACTTATAGCCACGTCAAAACCTCCTTTACTGATTGATTTCTCATAAAGTGTCTTGCTATAGTCAACTTTAAATGAGCATAACATCTAGATTATAGAGTGTTTTTAAGCTCAAGACCCACCAAATGATAGATAACTGAATTAAATTTCCAACACATCTAGTTTTTCCTTAATCCTATGTCGGAGCAAAACATTATCACCAATTTACTAAAGTCATGTCAAGCTTTCGGATTTCCATGACCCTACCGATCATCTGTAGGTTCAACCTACAGTCCATAGGTTTAGTCGTAGGTAGAGAGAAGAAAGATGAAAAAATATCTTATTCCCATGAATTTACTATGTTTTATAGGTTCAACCTACAATCTTTAGGTTGAGTCGTAAGTAGGGTTCTGAAAGCTAAAAAACAAGGTCTGATTCCCATAACTCTACCTATGATCCGTAGGTTCAACTGATAGTCCATAAGTCAAGCCATGGGAACTTGTTTTTGGGGGATATTTCTGAGTAAGCTTAGGGATATTTTGGTTATATTCCTTATGAGGTCCTATCCTTATATTCTCAAAACCCCTTTTGAACACTGAATTACGATCTTTCACAAAATGAATTCATTAGAAACTCTTCCTTCTCCCTTAAACCATTCTAAGAGGCAATAATACCTAGGGTTTAAGATTCAAGGCCTAAATTCAAAATCTATTCATATAAAAGGATTTTTAAACACTCCTTACTTTAAGTATTTGTCACGACTCGACACTACCCTCTAGTCGTGACATGGTGCCTAAGATCACAAGTGACCTCGAGCTAACTCATGGCCAAACATGCATTAGAATAGTGAATAAAGTAACAAAACACTGGGCGAAAGTAAAATTAAAATAAATGGTGGAAACCATAATAATGAAAAAACCTAAATATCTATCAAAATAAAAAAATAGAACTATCTAACAACAATTCATGTTAAAAATTTAAACATCTATCTGAAAGCCTCTAAGCATAAAAGTTGTTGGGAAAAACCCCAAGTAACTCCAACTGACTGAAACTGAAAATAGACTGAAAAGAAATAGATATCTAATAGCTAGCCCTTGCATGATGAGGACTTACCAGTGATTGCTGCTAAGTGGTATGGGAACATGTTAAGTGTGGTCTGAGTACCGAGCATCCGAACCGATATTATGAAATAATATAGGGAAGGAAAGTATGTGATCAGTACTTTAAATATACTGAGTATGTGAGATGGGAAGCTAAATAATATAAGCTAAACATGAATGTATGAACATGTAAAATGCATGCAAGACCAAGTATAAACATGTGCTGGATAAAACTGAATGACTGAATACTTGGTCAGCAAACCAGAATTGAACATAAACTAGAAATAAACTAAGGACTATGGGAGCTAACAATAACCAACACACCACAATCTAATAAAACCAGGGGCCAACCTGTAACCCCAGTTGGAGGGGAATTAGTATCTTTCCAAGGGTGCCAATAATGACTAGCATGGATCTAATAAACTAAAGTCTTAAAGGGATGGGGTGTCATGCCTCAACTGACGGGTAACCCCTTATAACATATGGTAGCGCTGTAGTTTTTGAAATTAGGGACTGCTACTAAAGGTCTCAAGCCATAACTGATGGGTAAACGTTCATCCTTGTATACACTCCATATTAAGTACCACTCCGAACAAAACAACACTGAAAACTATTGTATATATGCTAAATATAGTAATATTCTTGAAAAATCAACATATCCACATTCTGAAATGCTTAAAATATGTGAACTGATACATACATAACTTCCTAGGTATCGGGTGTCCATAACCTACTAACTTTGTCTAAAGCACTGAACATGATAATATTTTAAAACTGATCATAGTAAAGAATTTCACAAAATATATCCCAAATTCAATGATTTAAAAATTATAAGGAAATTAATGATCGTAAGTATGGGAAAATGCAATACCTGCCGGAAAACATGTACACACGGTTTATTTACACAAATAGACTAAAGGAATTAAGTAAACTCATATTTGACCTAGAACTCATTCTTGGAGGGAAATTAAACTTAAGGATTTAGAAGTTTTGAGAATAAGTGGATGAAAGGGACCCATTGATGAAATTCCACATATCTGAAGTGGAAACGATGGAGAAATCTTTGGAATTTGAGCTTGTTCTTGAGAAACCCTAACTTGCATTTAAAGATAAGAGAATCAATATTTACCTATTATGATTGATTTTATGACTAAATGGTGAATTTTGGAAAGTTTAGGCTTATATACCAATCTTGAGGAATCCTAAATGATGTGGGTTAGGGGGTTAATAAAATGGGAAAAGACTAAACAACCCTTTTTAAAATGTTCAAGAAATCATGGGATATAGTCGTCATGACTTTGTAGGACTGGTCACGAGTCATGGTCTGATTCGTGTCTTGAGGTCCAGAGTTTTAAGTTCTTTATGTTAAGAGAATAATTCCCCTTCTAATTATGTAACGTCCCAAATCTGGTATCTATAATGCTACATGGTTCTTATGACCCTGACAGACCATAAGCTAACCTATAACTGATATATGTACGTGTATACTGCATAATATACCATAAAATACAGAAAAATGAATGGAATGGCCATAAGGTTCAAAACTGAATGAACATCTGATAAATAATGTCTGAAAACAATATAATAATATCAAAGCAAATCTGAAATAACTGTCTAACATGCTATAGTCTGAAACCCTCTAAACTGTCTGAATAAGGAGTTGATGGGACACGTCCCTAACTAACTCCGACTATTGAAATAAACTGAAAAATGAATTAGTAATGAAATCATCATGTCCTCAAAGGATGAGGAATCATTGCTAACTCTGATCACTGAACTGGGATGCTACTGGTTCTTTAAAGCTTATGCTTCTAGACCTATGGTATAATACACCATAGCACAAATACGTCAGTACTTTGAATATACTGGTATGCAAGTAAGGTAGGCTGAATGTAATAGGTTCATATGCATGAACAATACTAACTGACCAACTAACATGAATGTGAGAATACATGCATGCATATATAACTGTAACTGAGATCGTGCTAGGACTGAATATTGAGTTTTACTACTAACATGGAATTACTAATATCTGAGGGACTGATACTATGTTACTGATACATGAATAACTATGTCTGACAGTTCTGACTATGAAGCACTGTCTGGTTGACTGTATCTGACAGTCCTGAAGATAAATACTGATGACATGAGTTTTGATAACTGATAACATGAATGGATGCATCTGACAATCCTAAATCTGATGGAATTGTCTACATTCCGTTCTATATCAGAGTTGACTGTATCTGACAGTCCTAAAATCTGAAGAACTATCTTTGTTCTTTTATTGAGGCTGATATTGAGACTGAAGTGGTAATTATAGGAAGTGATCATCTAAACGACATACCTAGAACTAAACTGGTGGGGTCCAACCAGTAACCTCAGCTGGAAGGGTGTCAGTACCACGCTACTGGTAAAGACCTGCTATGAGTATATCCTCGCTGACAGGGAGCTCTTCTATGAACCCCTCCTAGTAGGTAACCTAAATGAGATATATATATATATCCCTAAACGTATAGGTTGCATCTCAACCTATGTTGGCTATATAGTTCTGGAATATAAAGATTGCTTCTAAGGATCACACCCTCTACTGAATAACAGGTGAGTCCCCATCCTTGGGTTCACTCAGTGCTGAATCCTACTCCCAACTGAATAGATACTAAATGGATTGACTAAACTAAACTGATTTAATTGAACTGAACTGATTAACTGATGGTAGCGTTTAGCGGAGCTGAACTAAATTTACTGAGTTCTCTTGACTGGCGGAATACTACTGAGATCTAAGGACTGACTGTGAGTACTAAAGTTACTGAGACTTACTGGGTATACTGAGATCACGGAGATTACTGAACTACTGAGACTACTGAGATTTCCTGAGTCATATAACTGACTGAGTTCTATGGATCGTGGCTTTTTTGAAAGTATCATGCAAACATGACATGGCTCTAGGCACACAGCTAAGTTGTCGGGTACAAGTACCCTCAGGACTCGATGGAAAGAAACTAATATAGAATGACTTACGTGAAAACATAACCAACAACACAATTCATAATTCATATATTGAAGAACTTCATCAAACATGTGATATGCATAAACTTGTACAACCATGGCGATTTCATAATATCATGCTAGTTGGGCACTTTTCCTTCGTATAGGCATTTAATCAAACACATGGTAGGCATAATATATGTAGAAAATATTATATAACAATCAAACATCATGATTCATATCTAATTTCATCATCCAAGGGTTTTAATCCTAGGTTTACATGAATCTACATCATTACTAGTCAATTCCACATGAAATTTTTCACTAAACATGGATTAACACTCAATTGGTCATTATCAACATGAGAAATACAAACCCAATATGGAATTCATAAAAAAATACATACACCTGAATTTGAAAAAAGATTCTTGGACTTCATAGACGAAGGGAGTCCATAAATGAATTCTATGCATACCTGGGATATGATTTCTTGAGGATTGACATTGAAACCTTCTTGAATTTGAATCCCCAATAGAAACCCTAGCTTGTTATTGAGAGAAACTTGAGAGCAACTAGTATATTTTGGCTACAGAATAACAAATCATGTGTTATTGGGTATATATAGGGGTCGGAAATTGAACCTTTTGACCCTGGACACGTTTTTAATTTTTGAGAAAATTTTATCAATTTTCATCCTTGGCGCAATGCGCCACTATCGCACACCGTCACTAGAAAGGGACAAATGGGAAATAGCACGGTGGTGCAATGCAGAGGTATCGCATTACCACCTTGTCTGTGACCTGGATGTTTGGCGTTATGCGCCACTATGGCGGAGAAACACTAGAAATTGAAAATTACTATTTGAGCTATCTTCGTGACTCGTTGAAGGCTCAGGTGATACATTGTCTCACTAAAAAGGCTTTAACTGTTCACCTAGGTGTCAGATTTAAGAGAATTTTGAATCGATGGAAACATTATTTAAAGATGAGGTTGGGACTTTGAGTGTCAACTTATGAATACCCTATATACTAAACTGGATTTTTTATTTGAAGGGAAACTTTATTTAAGGCATGAGAACATTGGGGAATAATGGGGTATCACCCCCTTGGGACACTATGTCCCTTTATGAATGCTCACTTTACTGAGATACTGAGGTGATGCACAGGGCATCCACGAACTAATTCATCACTGAGAGTTTATCTTTTAGCCTATGCTCATAGGCACGACATGAATACTAAAAGAAGGGAAACTGTTCCTAAAACATCCCATAGCCTCCTGCACATAAGTGTTGTGCGCAATACACGTATGTACAAGACTCTACTAGATGCATCTTTTCAGACTTCTGAGGACACTGTTGAACCTTAGGATCTGATACTATGTTTGTAACAACCCGAATCTAGTACTAAAAATGCTACATGGTGCTCATGAAATCGAAGGACCACAAGCTAAACCATGACTGATATTTGTACCTATATACTGTATAATATACCATAAAATATAGAAACATGAGCTGAATGGCCATAAGGTTCAAAATTGAATGAACATCTGATAAACAATGTCTGAAAACTATATAACAATACCAAAGAAAATATGAAATAACTGTCAAACATGCTATAGTCTAAAAGCCTCTAAACTGTTAGAATAAGGAGTTGATGGTATATGTCCCTAACTAACTCTAACTACTAAAATAAACTGAAAACTAAAATCTGAATTAGTAATGAAATCGTTATGTCCTCAAATGATAAGGACTCACTTCTAACTCCGATCGCTGAACTGGGATGCTACTGGTTCTCTGGAGCTCGTGCTTCTAGACCTATGGTATAAGACACCATAGAAAAAATGCGTCAGTACTTTGAATGTACTGGTATGTAAGTGAGGTAGGCTGAATCCAATTGGTTCATATACATGAACAATACTAACTTACTGACTAATATGAATGTGAGAATACATGCATACATACGAAATAGTAACTGAGATCGTGCTAGGATTGAATACTGAGTTCTAACTACTAATTTTTATTAATAACATGCCATTACTGATATCTGAGGGACTGATACTATGTTACTGATACATGAATAACTATGTCTAATAGTTTTGATTATGAAGAACTAGTCTGGTTGACTGTATCTGACAGTCCTGAAGATGAATACTGATGACATGAGTTTTGATAACTGAAATAACTGATAACATAAATGACTGTATCTGACAGTCCTAAATCTGATGAAACTATATAAGTTCCGTTCTATATCTGAGTTGAAATTATTTGACAGTCCTAAAATCTGAAAAACTATCTGAGTTCTTTTACTGAGGCTGAGACTGAAATGGTAACTATGGGAAGTGATTATCCAACTGACATACCCCAAAATTGAACTGGTGGGGTCAAACCTATAACCCCAACTGGAAGGGTGTTAGTACTGTGCTACTGGTAAAGACCTGCTGTAAGTATACCCTCGCTGGTAGGGATCTCTTCTGTCAACCCCTCCTAGTAGGTAACCCAAATGAGATGTAAATATATCTCTAAATGCGTAGGGTGAATCTCGACCTATGTTGGCTATGTAGTTCTGGAATATAAGGATTAGTTCTAAGGATCAAACCATCCACTAAATAACAGGTGACTCCCCACCCTTGGGTTCACTCGGTGCTGAATCCTACTACCAACTGAATAGACACTAAATGGATTAACTAAATTGTACTAATTTAACTGAACTAATTAACTGATGGTATCGTTTAGTAGAGCTAAACAAAATTTACTGAGTTCCACTGACTGATGAAATGCTACAGAGATCTGAGAACTGACTAAGAGTACTGAAGTTACTGAGACTTACTGGGAATACTGAGATCGTGGAGATTACTGAAGTACTGAGATTACTGAGATTTTTAAGATTTCCTGAGTCACATGACTGGCTGAGTTCTATGAATCATGGCTTGTCTGAGAATATTATGGAAACATAAATGGCTTTAGGAACACAGCTAAGTTGTCGGGTATAAGTACCCCCAGGAATCGATGGAAAGAAAATGACATAGAATGACTTACTTGAATACATGACCAACAACACAATTCATAATTCATATATTAAAGAACTTCATCAAACATGTGATATGCATAAACTTGTACAAACACAGGGATTTTATAATATATTGCTAGTTGGGCACTTTTCCTTCGTATAGGCATTTAGTCAAACACATGGTAGGCATAATATATGTAGAAAACATTATTCAACAATCAAACATCATGATTCATATCTAATTTCATTATCCAAGCATTTTATTCCTAGGTTTACATGAATTTACATCTTTACTAGTCAATTTCACATGAAATTTATCACCAAACATGGATTAAAACTCAATTGGTCATTATCAACATGAGTAACACAAACCCAACATGAGATTCATTCAAAAATCCATACACTTGAATTTGAAAAGAGATTCTTGGATTTCATTGATGAAGGGAGTCCATGAATGAACACTATGCATAGCTGGGATGTGATTTCTTGAGGATTGACGGTGAAACCTTCTTGAATTTGAATCCCTAATAGAAACCCTATCTTGTTCTTGCGAGAAACTTGAGAGAAACTAGTATATTTTAGGTGAAGAATAACTAAATCAAGTCACTGGTAAGTGACAAATGGGAAATTGCATGGTTGCACGACACGGAGCTATCGTTTTGTGTAATACCCCATACTTTTCCTAGCTAATTTCATCTCAAGAATGTCTAGTATTATATTATAAATTGAATGATGGTTATTCCATGAGGAATTTTCCATATTTTCACTTTTTATTATGTGGGAAATTAAATAAGCTTTCTATCGGTATACGATTCATCCAAATCCAATAAAAGGATCAGAAGTTATGACTATTTTAGCAGCTTATCCTTACCAGCAGCGTGGTATTGACACCCTTCTAATTGGGGTTACAGATTGGATCTAACTCAGCCATAATGGTGTATCAGGGGCATGTCAGTTGGATAAATACTTCCCACAGTTTAATGTTACAAAATCAGGACTATCAGATATAGTCAATCAGTCTCAATAATAGAACTCAAATAGTTCTTCAGATTTTAGGACTGTTAGATACAGTCAACTCAGATACAGTACAAAACTCAGATAGTTCAATCAAATTCAGAACTATTAGATAAAGTCACTCATGTTTTCAGTTATATTCAGATTCTATAATCATGTTATTATAGTATTAGTATCAATTGTTATGTCTCATGCATGTATTCTTACACTCATGATAGTTAGTCAGTTATTATTATTATTCATGTATATGAACCCCATACATTCAGCCTACCTCACATGCATACCAGTACATTAAAAGTATTGACACATTTACGCTATGCTGTCTTATACCATAGGTTTAGAGACATGAGCTCCAGAGTAACAGTAGATTCCAGATATCCATAGACAGAGTTAAAAGTGAGTCCTCATATTTTGAGGAAATGATTATTTCCCTATTATATCATTAATCAATTTATTAGTTGGAGTTAGTTGGGGACATGTCCTATCAACTCCTTACTTAGACAGTTCAGTCAGTTAGAGGCTTTGTAGACTATCATGTTTCAGACTTCAGTATGTTCAGTTTTGTTTTGGGTATTATATTACCCCACACAGATGTTATATCATTTAGATTATGTTCAGTATTGAACCTTATGGCCTTTTAGTTCATGTTTCCATATTATAAAGCATTTTATGCAGTATACAGGTACAAATATCGGTCATGTGTTGACTTATTCTCCTTTGGGGTCATGAGCATCGTGTAGCATTATGGGTACCAGATTTAGGGCGTTACAAACTTTGTATCAGAGCCTAAGGTTCAATAGTGTCCTAGGAAGTTCGAAAGCCATATCTAGTAGAGACTTGTACATGGGTGTGTTGTATGCCATATTTATGTGCAAGAGGCTATAAGATCTTTTAGGAATATTTTCCCTTCTTTTGGTATTCATGTCATGCTAGTGAGCATAATCACAAGTCAATCTCTTAAGCCTAATTTGTTTCTCCCTTTCTTCTACAAAACATGCCTCCTAAAAGAAGAAATGGAAATCAGTCAGCCCCTCAGCCCGAAGATCCTTTGGGCGATCACGTTTCTCATTCAGAGTTCAGGGCCGTATTAATTACTCTTGATCAGTCAGTTTCCACTCAAAATGAATAGCTAGGAGTCATTCCAACCAACCCAGTGGCCAACTCAGCTGCAACTAGTATTTGGGACTTCACCCAAATAAATCCTCCATCCTTCCTCGAGTCTAAGGTAGATGAGGACCCTCAGGAATTTATTGATTAGGTTCAGAAGGTGTCAGGCATCATGGGGGTGACTACTATTGAGAGTGATAAGCTAGCTGCATATTATTTATAGTATTTTGCTCATATTTGGTTCAAGTAGTGAAAGTCAGAGAGGGCAGACGATGCAGGGTCAGTTGACTGGGAGGAGTTTGCTTCAGTGTTTCTTGATAGATTCTTTCCCCTCGAGCTTAAAGAAGCTAACGTGCTAGAATTCATCAACCTCAGGTAGGGAAATATGATAGTGAAATAGTATTCTCTTAAGTTTAATAAATTAGGTAGATATGCCCCTTATGTGGTTGCAAATAGCAGGGCAAGGATGAGTAGGTTTGTTTCATGGGAGAATGATAACGTGGTTAATGAGTTTAGATCTGCCATTCTAAATAGTGACATGACTTTCGCCAAGCTTATGACTCATACTTAGCATGTAGAGAAGTAGAAGATTAAGATGACGGAGAAGCGGAATAGAAAAGTGAAGACTGGTAGTTTCAACTTCGCTCAGCCTAAATCAGAAGAAGGAAACTATTCATAGTTTCATCCTAAGTCATTAGTTCTAGCCCCTTCTTCATCTAGTGCTCCAGTTCCTAAGTTCAGGGAGGGTATCATAGATAGAACGCCAGGCTCTAAGTCTCAGGGCAGTGTTAGAAATGCCCGAACTAATCCCCTTTTTCACACTTGTGGTAAGAACCACAAGGGTACTTTTAGAGCTGGTAGCGATATCTATTTTGATTATGGAAACCTAGGCATAATTAAGGTTATCAGAGTCATCTCCGCTCCTCAGCTAAGTTCGGTGCCAAAATCAGCAGGGTTCCACCACAGTGCTACTAGTGGGAAACACCTAAATCATCTCTATGCTCTACAATCCCGATAGAATCAGGAAAATTCTCCTAATGTAGTTACTGGTACATTACAGATCTTTCATGTGCATGTTTATGCTTTTATAGATCTAGAAGCTTCTTTGTCTTTTGTTACTCTCTATATAGCAGGAAATTTTGGAATCAGTCCTAAAATCCTAGTAGAGCCCTTTTCAGTCTCTACCCTAGTGGGGAAAACCATCATAGCCCGACGGGTATATAGGAGCTGCCTGGTTATGATATTTCAGAAAGTTACTTCAGCAGACTTAGTTGAATTAGAGATGACTTATTTTGATGTCATTCTCAGCATGGATTAGATTTATTCCTGCTATGCCATAGTGAACTGTAGAAATAGAATAGTCAAGTTTTGGTTACTAAATAAACCCGTCCTTGAGTGGAAGCGTAGTACTTCATCGTTCAGAGGTCAGCTTATTTCCTACCTTCGAGCACAGAAAATGATATCTAAAGGATGTTTCTATCATCTTGTTTGAGTTAAGTACACTAGCTCCAAAACTCCTATCCTTGAATCAGTTCCAGTTGTAGGTGAATATTCAGATATCTTTCCCGAAGATCTTCCAAGAATTCCTCCCGAAAGGGAAATAGACTTTGGCATTGATCTACTTCTAGATACTCAGTCTATCTCTATTCTTCCATACATAATGGCACCAGTAGGACTCAGAGAACTAAAAGAACAATTAAAGGATCTCTTAGATAAGGGATTCATTAGGCCCAACATTTCCCCATGGGGTACTCCAGTATTATTTGTGTGCAATGGTTCTCTTAGAATATTTATAGACTACTGTCAACTCAATAAGGTCACGGTCAAGAACAAGTATCCTCTTCCCAGAATTGATGAATTGTTTGATCAACTTTAGGGTGCCAGTTATTTCTCTAAGATAGACCTCAGATTTGTCTATCATCAGCTCAGAGTTAGAGGATGTGACATTCTGAAAATAGCTTTCCGTACTCGGTATGGATAATTCAAATTCCTAGTCATGTCATTTGGTCTTACCAATGCCCCAACCGCTTTCTTGGACTTGATGAACTGTGTGTTCAAGCAGTACTTGGAAATGTTCATCATAGTCTTCATAGATGATATCCTGGTTTATTCTCACAGTGAGCACGACCACACAGACCATCTTAGAATAGTATTTCAGACTCTCAGAGATCATCAGTTATTTACCAAATTCAGTAAGTGGAAATTTTGACTAAGGTCAGTAGCATTCCTTGGTCATATCATTTTTGGTGATGGCATTAGAGTGGATCCTCAAAAGACTAAAAAGATAAGAAACTGACTCAGAACTATCTCTCGATCCAATATCAGGAGTTTCTTAGGTTTGGCTGGCTATTATAGGAGGTTTGTTAAGGGATTTTCTTCTATTCCATCTCCTATGTCTAGATTGGCTTAAAAGAAAGTCAAGTTTCTGTGGTAAGATCCTTGAGAGAAGAGCTTTTAGGAGTTAAAGACTTGACTCACCTCATCTCCAGTGTTAGCTCTCCCAGATGGTTCAGATGGGTTCGTAGTGTATTATGATGCATCCAGAGTAGGTTTGAGTTATGTCCTCATGTAGAATGGTAAGGTCATAGCCTACGCCTCCAGACAGCTTAACCCGCATGAGAGGAATTATCCTACTCATGATCTTGAGTTAGCAGCCGTAGTCTTTGCCTTGAAGATTTGGAGGCATAATCTATATGGTGTTCATGTAGATATGTTCACTGATCATAAAAGTCTTCAGTATGTCTTTTCTCAAAAAGATCTTAATCTTTATCAGAGAAGGTGGTTAGAGCTCTTGAAGGATTATGACATGAGTGTCCTTTATCATCCGCGAAAGGCCAACACAGTGGCCAACACTCTCAGTAGACTGTCTATGGGTAGTGTCGGTCATATGGATGATAGTAAGAAGAAGTTATCTTAGGAAGTCCATCAGCTTTCCAGACTAGGAATTCTCTTAGTTGATACAAATGAGGGTGATATATGGGTTCAGAGTAGTTCAGAATCATCTCTACTTTCTGAGGTAAAATAAAAGCAAAATAGAGATCCTAGCCTTGTCAAGTTCAAAGAGTCAGTTCAGGATTAGAAAGTAGAGGTTTTCTCCCAATGGGGAGATAGTGTTCTTCATTGTTAAGGTCATCTCTGTGTTCTAGGTGTAGGTGAATTAAGGCAGCGAATTCTTACAGAAGTAAATGGTGAGCGCTACTCTATTCATCTAGGGGCCACAAAGATGTACCACGACTTGTAGGAAATCTATTGGTGGAGTGGCATAAAGAGAGACATTACAGAGTTTGTGGGTAAGTGCTCTACATGTCAGCAAGTTAAGATACAGAATCAGAAGCCTAGTGGGTCCATACAGGTGTCTCAGTATTCCTACTTGGAAGTGGGAAGTTGTGAACATGGACTTTATGATGGGTTTCCCTCGAAATCATCATCAGCATAATTTAGCCTGGGTCATTGTTGATAGAATAACCAAATCAACTTATTTCCTTCCATTTCATACCTCTTATTCAACCAAGGATTATGCAAAACTCTACATCAAGGAGTTGGTCAGTTTGCATGGTGTTCAGTTGCCTATTATCTCAGATAGAGGTACCTAGTTTACCTTTCATTTTTGGAAAGCATTCCAAAAAGGTCTTGGTACCCAAGTTTATCTTAGTACAACCTTTTATCCTCAGATAGACTGTCAAGCAGAAAATACCATTCAGACATTAGAAGATATGCTAAGGCCGTGAGCAATCGTCCGTGTGCAATCGATTTCAAGAGAAGTTAGGATGGACACTTACCTTTGATTGAGTTTGTATACAACAACATCTATCATTTCAGTATTCAGATGGATCCATTTGAAGCTCTCTATGATAGGAGATATAGAACTCTAATTGGTTGGTTTGTGTTAGTGAGGCCTCAGTTATAGGGCCTGACTTAGTATTCTATGCCTTAGAAAAAGTTCAGTTGATTAGAGAAATACTCCGAGCTGCTCAAAGACGACAGAAGTCTTATGCAGATGTTCGTAAAAAAGATTTTGAGTTTGAGATTAGTGACTATATCTATCTAAAGATCTCTCCCATGAAGGGAGTGAAGATGTTTGGCACAAAAGGGAAACTCAGTCCCTGATATGTCAGTCCCTTGAAGATTCTCAGTCGATTTGGCAAGGTAGATTATGAGCTCGAATTGCCTTCACATCTAGCGTCAGTTAATCCAATCTTTCATGTCTCTTTACTCAAGAAGTGAATAGGTGACCCATCATTTTTGGTCCCTATTCAGAGCATTGATGTTCAAAACACTCTCTCTTATGAAGAGATTTCAATCAAAATCTTAGACTATCAGACTCGTAGATTGAGGAACAAAGTAGTCCCTCTAGTTAAGGTTATTTGGAGAAATCAGTCCATCGAGGGAGATACTTGGGAAGTAGAGGCAGACATGCATACCACGCATCCTCACCTCTTCTTCACCAACTCAGATCAAGCTCAAGGTAACAGTTCTTCTTAAGATTACACAGTTTCATATTTGGTGTTCATCACAAAGTTGGTATGCAGCTTCATGCTCATGTTCCCATTAAAAACTTGGTATCAAGTACCATTGCATATTCAGTCATGCAAGCATGTATCAGTTCAGTTATGTAATTATCTATCAGACATGCATTCTCATTGTGAGAAACTTAGTTCTTCAGAACACGTGGTCATGCATTTATGAATCAGTTACACATGCATCAGATATGTATATTCAATATTATATGTTCAGCTTGTCAGTTATGTTAGTCATGATATCATGTTACATTTATTCATGTTCGTCATGTACTTCAATTGTCTTTTCTCCCTATTAGTCAGTCTCATTCGAGGATGAATGTTCTCAAGGGGGAGATATTGTAATACCCCATACTTTTCCTAGATAATTTCATCTCAAGAATGTCTAGTATTAGCTTCTAAATTGAAGGATGGTTATTCTATGAGGGACTTTTAAGATTTTTACTTTTTCTCATATGGAAAATTCAATAAGCTTTCCATCGATATAATATTCTCCCAAATCCAATAATTGAGTCAGAAGTTACGACTATTTCAAGTTTTCATCATAAAACAGTGCCATATTAATCAGTGGCGCATCGTGCCACAGGAGAAAATGAAATTTGAAAAATTCCAGTAGGGGTCGGCAATTATGGCGCGTCGCGCCGGGGCCTAAATTTAGAATTGTCCTTTTCCAGTTTCTTAGCGTGATTTCCTCTGCGTCGCGCCAATGTTCCATGTCATAAAAGAAGGCACAACGCGATGACTCCATATTGCGCTATCCCTCAGTTTCCCACTTGTTAAATTCCATTGACACGGTGCGATAGTGCCACATCGCACCAAGGGTCCAACTCAGGAAATTTTACTGAAATTAAATGGCGTGTCCATGGTTAAAAGGGTCAACTTTCCACCCCTATTTACGACCTTTAACACGTAATTCAGCAACTTTTCACAGAAAATACACTCTCTTATCTCAAAAATCTCTTAAGAACAAGCTAGAGTTTTCATCATAGATCCAATTCTAAGAAAGTTTCTCCATTAATCTTCATGAAATCACGAACTAAGGTATGCGTAATGTTCATTCATGGACTCTTTTTGTCCATGATGCCCAAGAATCTCTTTTCTAAGTTTAAGTTTATGGATTTCTTTATGAATTTCATGTTGGGTTTTGTTTATGTTGAGAATGATCAATTGAATACAAATCCATGTTGGGTGATCAATTTTATGTTGAATTGATATGTGTAAATATATATTCATCTGAACCTATGATAAACCTTAGATGATGAAACTAGAGATGAATCATGATAATTAATTGTTGTCTACCTGTACTATGCCTACCATGTGTTTGATTAAATGCCTAGATGAAGGAACAATGTCCAACTAGTGTGATATCATGTAATCCCCATGTATGTGCAAGTTATTCCTATCATATATTTTGATGGAATGTTTCTATAAATGTATTATGGATTATGATGTTAGTTATATGTTCGAGTAAGTTATGCTTGCTCAGTTTCCTTCCATCAAGTCCTGGGGGAACTCGTACTTGAAACACTAGGTGCGTGACTAGAGCCATGTTATGTTTTCACTATACTCTCAGTCAAGCTATGATCCTTAAACTTCAGTCAGTCTTATGACATAGAAAATCTCCATGATCTCATGAACTCGGTCAGTTGTCAGATATCAGTAGTGTTCCGTCAGTCAACGATATTCAGTAACTCAGCCCATGTTTAGTTCAATGAATCATGTTCAGAGTCTATTCAGATGGGAGTAGGAATTAACATCGAGTGAACCCAAGGATGGGAACACACACAATCAGAAGAGGGTGTGATTCTTAGAAGTTATCCTTGCATTCCAGAACTATGTAGCTAGCGTAGGTTGATACATCAACATTGTCCAATGAGGGTTGATGAGGTGGATAAGCACTGTCAGATAAAGGCCCCACCATTCTCATATAGAGGACACTATCAGATGAGGGTCACCCATATCTTGTCCTTACTAGTGGCGCAATATTGACACCCTTCCAATTGGGGTTACAGAATGGACCCCAACTCAGCTATAATGGTGTATCAGGGGCATGTCAGTTAGATAACTACTTTCCACAGTTTCATGTTACAGAATCAGGACTGTCAGATATAGTCAATCAGTCTTAGTAATAGAACTCAGATAATTCTTTAGATTTCAGGGCTGTCAGGTACAGTCAACTTAGATACAGTATGAAACACAGATAGTTCCATCAGATTTAGGACTCTCAGATACAATCACTCATGTTATCAGTTATATTTAGATTCAGTAATCATGTTATCACGTTATTAGTGTAAGTTGTTATGTCTCATGCATATATTCTCATGCTCATGATATTTAGTCAGTTATTGTTATTATTCATGTATATGAACCCCATGCATTCAACCTACGTCACATACATACCAGTACATTCAAAGTACTGACGTATTTGCGCTATGGTGTCTTATACCATAGATTTAGAGACACGAGCTCTAGAGCAACAGTAGATTCCATATATACGCAAACAGAGTTAGAAGTGAGTCCTCATCTTTCGAGGACATGATTATTTCCCTATTATATCATTCATCAGTTTATTAATTAGAGTTAGTTGGGTACATGTCCTACCAACTCCTTACTCAGATAGTTCGGTCAATTAGAGGCTTTCTAGACTACCATGTTTCAGACTTCAGTATAATCAGTTTTGTTTTGGGTATTTTATTAACCCACACAGATGTTATATCATTTAAATCATGTTCAGTATTAGACCTTATAGCATTTCAGTTCATGTTTCCACATTATAAAGTATTTTATGTAGTATACAGGTATAAATATCAGTCATGGGTTAGCTTATGGTCCTTTGGGGTCATGAGAACCTTGTAGCATTTTGGGTACCAGATTTAGGGCGTTACACGTTGCCACCTTATCTACGACCTGAAAGTTTGGCACGATATGCCACTATCACAGAGCAATACTGGAAATTGAAAATTGCTATTTGAGCTATCTCCGCGACGCACTGAAGGCTAATGTGATACACTGTCTCACTAAAAAGGCTCTAACTCTTCACCCGGGTGTCAGATTTGCACAAATTTGGTATTAATGGAAAGATTATTTGATTCTGCACATGATAAAAAGTGAAAATATTGAAAATACTACGTGTACAAAATTGTATTCATCTTTAAAAGAAAGGTTCTAACATTCTTGGGAAACTTTTCAATCTAGGAAAAGTATGGGGTATTACAATATCTCCCTCTTGAGAACATTCATCCTTGAATGCGACTGAGTGAGAGGGAAAGATCCCAAAATAACGTACATACTGAACACGACTGGCTGGAACATGATTTCATGACTGACATGACTGATGGCTGAATATAACATACTTTACATGCATATTTGATGCATGGCTAATAAGCTGAATTCATGCATATCTGATGGATGATTGATAATTGACTTATGAGTACATGACTTAATTTATCATAGTGAGAATGTATGTATAATGCATAATTATATGCCTGAACTAATATATGAATGCATGGCTGAATATACAAGGGTACTTAGTACCAAGCTTGTGATGAACACTGAATATGAAACTGAGTGACTAAGGAGAAATGTTATCTTCACCGGAAATGCTAATGAATCCGAGATCGTCTTACTAAACAAGAATGAGCGGAAATACGAGAACCTAACTGAGTCTGATCTGATACATGACATATGAACCAAACATCATAAATAGAACAGAGCCTTTGAATACTTTGCCCAAAGATGAGGTTGGGACTTTGAGGGTCAACTTTTGAATACCCTCTACTCTAAACTGGATTCTTTATTCGAAGAGAAAATTTATTTAAGGCATGAGAGCATTGGGGAATAATTATGTTCTCCCCCTTGGGTCACTATGTCCCTTTAAGAATGCTCACCTTACTGAGATACTAGGGTGATGCACAGGGAATCCACAGACTGATTCATGACTGAGAGTTTAACTTTGAGCCTATGCTCACTGGCACAACATGAATACTGAAAGAAGGGAAACTATTCCTAAAACATCCCATAGCCTCCTGCACATAAATGTGGTGCACAACACACATATGTACAATATTCTACTAGATGCGGCTTTACGGACTTCCTAGGAAACTGTTGAACCTTAGGCTCTGATACCAAGTTTGTAACACCCCGAATCTGGTACCCAGAATTATATACGGTGCTAATGACTCTGAAGGAGCACAACATAACCCATGACTGATATCTGTACTTATATACTGCATAATACACCATAAAATATGAAAACATAAACTGAATAGCCATAAGGTTCAAATATGAATGAACATCTGATAAAAAATGTCTGAAAATGGTATAACAATACCAAAGCATATCTAAAATAACTGTCTAACATGCTATAGTATGAAAGCCTCTAAACTATATGAATAAGGAGTTGGTGGGACATTCCCCAACTAACTCCGACTATTGAAATAAACTGAAAACTAAATTAGTAATGAAATCATCATGTCCTCGAAGGATGAGGACTCACTAATAACTCTGATTGCTGAACTGGGATGAATGCAATAGGTTCATATGCATGAATAATACTAACTGATTGACTAACATGAAAGTGAGAATACATGAATGCATATGTAACTGTAACTGATATCATGCTAGGACTGAACACTGAGTTCTGACTCCTGAGTTTTACTAAAAACATAGAATTACTGATATTTGAGGGACTGATGCTATGTTACAGAAACATAAATAACTATGTTTGACAATTTTGATTATGAAGAACTGGTCTGGTTGACTGTATCTGACAGTGCTGAAGATGAATACTGATGACATAAGTTTTGATAACTGATATAACTAATAACATGAATAACTGTATCTAGCAGTCTCGAATCTGATGGAACTATCTAAGTTCCATTCTATATCTGAGTTGACTGTATCTGACAGTCCTAAAATCTGAAGAACTATCTGAGTTTTTTTTACTGAGGCTGAGACTGAGACTGAAATGGTAACTATGGGAACTAATTATCTAACAGAAATACCCTAGAACTGAACTGGTGGGGTCTATCCTGTAACCTCAGCTCGAAGGGTGTCAGTACCATGCTACTGATAAAGACTTGTTGTGAGTATACCCTCATTTATAGGGAGCTCTTCCGTAAACCCCTCCAAGTAGGTAACCCAAATAAGATGTATATATATCCCTAAACTCATAGGGTGCATCTCAACCTATGCTGGCTATGTAGTTCTGGAACACAAGGATTGCTTTTAAGGATCACAGCCTCTACTAAATAACAGGTGAGTCCCTATCCTTGGGTTCACTCGGTGCTGAATCCTACTCCCAACTGAATAGACACTGAACGGATTTACTAAACTAAACAGATTAACTGATGGTATCATTTAGTAGAGCTGAACTTAATTTATTAAGTTCCGTTGACTGACAAAATACTACTGAGATCTGAGAACTGACTGAGAGTACAGAAGTTGCAAAGACTTATTGGGAATACTGAGATCACAGAGATTACTGAACTACTGATATTACTGAGATTTTTGAGATTTCCTAAGTCATATGATTGACTGAGTTCTATGGATCTCGTCTTGTTTGAGAGTATCGTGAAAACATGACATGGCTCTAGGCACACAACTAAGTTATTGGGTAAAAGTACCCCTAGGACTTAATGGAAAGAAACTGACATAACATGACTTACATGAACACATGATCAACAACACAATTCATAATTCATATATTGAAGCACTTCATCAAACATGTGATATGCATAAACTTGTACAAACATGGGGATTTCATAATATATTACTAGTTTGGCACTTTTCGTTCATACAGGTATTTAATTAAACACATGGTAGGCATAATATATGTAGACAATATTATACAACAATCAAACATCATGATTCATATCTAATTTCATCATCAAAGCATTTTATTCCTAGGTTTACATGAATCTACATCTTTACTAGTCAATTCCACATAAAATTTATCACCAAACATAGATTAAAACTCAATTGGTCATTATCAACATTAGTAACACAAACCCAACATGAAATTCATACAAAAATCCATACACTTGAATTTAAAAAGATATTCTTGGATTTCATGGAAAAAGAAAGTCCATGAATGAACACTATGCATACCTAGGATGTGATTTCTTGAGGATTGATGGTTAAACCTTCTTGAATGTGAATCCCCAATAGAAACCCTAGCTTGTTCTTGCGAGAAACTTGAGAGAAATTAGTATATTTTAGGTGAAGAATGACTAAATCACGTGTTATTGGGTATATATAGGGGTGGGAAATTGACCCTTTTAACCCTAGACGTGTCTTTAATTTCTGAGAAAATTTCCTAATTTTCATACTTGGCGCGACGCACCACTATCGCACCAAGTCACTGGTAAGTGACAAATGCAAAATTGCATGGTTGCGCAAAACAGAGCTATCCGTTGCCACCTTAACTGCGACCTAGAAGTTTGGTGTGATGCACCACTATCATGGAACAACATTGGAAATCGACAATTTCCATTTGAGCTATCTCCGTGATACGCTGAAGGCTCAGGTGATACACTATCTAACTAAAAAGGCTCTAACTCTTCACTCAGGTGTCGTATTTGGGTGAATTTGGTATCGATGGAAATCTTATTCGATTACCCACATGATAAAAAGTGAAAATCTTGAAAATACCACGTGTAAAAAAGTGGATTCATCTTTCAAAGAAATCTTCTAACATTCTTGGAAAACTTTTCAAGCTAGGAAAAGTACGGGGTATTACAAATTACTTGTTAGGTTTGATCATGCGTTTTTAGGTGAAGGCATGGTTAGAGATTTGATTTCTGTATTTCTTTTTGCTCTGACGATGAGTCCACCTAACAACTCGTTAAGACTAATAATAAATCGCATACCAGACTCATCACCACTGAGATGATATTTGGTATCCCTTAGTCTCTTGTAAATGACTCCATACAATGACTCATTGGGATTGACAATAGGTTATTGCCAGAGTTGTTGTCACTTGAAATTGAAAAATCCTCAGGCAAATTTTAAAGAACTTCTTATTATAATATTAGATTACGGTAAGACTTCCATGGTCTATCGTTTGATGGGTCTAGATATCAGGGATTACAATAACTTCCTTGTGGTATCATTCATCTTTGAATGAAACTGACTGAATTGAGGGACTAGGGGAAAGCTGAAATTTTGAACTGAACGCTTTCGAGCTTAACCATGATTTGATAGATGAATTTGTGGCAAATGCATTAACTGAACTAAACTCATGAATGGATGCTTTGACATGAAAATGGCTGGATGGATTAGATGAAAATAGGAAAATTAATTAATTAAGGATTCCATTACCTTGTGTTGGGACTGAGTTCAAAGGGAAAAGATGGGGGTACTTGGTCGTCATATCAATCTCTGCTTCCCAATTAGTAACCTCAACTTTTTGATTTCTCAATAGAACCTGTACAACGGTGACATCTTTATTTATTATCCTACAAATCTGTCGATCAAGGATCTCAACTGGTACTTTGTTATAAGAGAGGCTATTTACCATGCCAACTCTTTTGAAAGGGATTACTGAGCATGGATCACAAATGATATTTTCAACAAGAAAACATAGAAAACTTGATGCATTGATGCCAACTCTGCAGGAAATTCCAACTCATAAGATACCTTACCATAAAGACTCTAAATCAAGTAAGGACCAACATAATGGGGACTGAGCTTTCCCTTTTTACCAAACCTCTTTACTCCTTTCATGTCAAAATTTTTTGGTAGATGAAATAACCAACATCAAACTCATGATACCTTCATCTCACATCTGCATAAGATTTCTGACAACCCTGATCAGTCTGTTTAAGTGTTCGGAAATAGACTTTCTATTAAGATGTACCCCTATTTGCGGAACTTCTTAATTGTCAACCCGGATTAATTGGAAAACATTCCATTCCATAAATAGACTTTCAGCAAATAGGGGTACATCTTAGTGTCTCCAAGGTGAATAGAATATCAAAAACCTAATAACTCTCAAACTACACTCTTGAATGGGTGTACGCGATCGTTGTCAATACAAAACCCAACTAGGTTGGGGTCGAATCCCACAGTGAATATTATGTGATCTCAAGTTGTTTACGGTTTAATTCACTAATAGTTTAATGTCTCCTGAAATGGGGGTTTAAGTTTCACAAATATTTTTTTGACACTTTGATTTCGAAGTTTGTAGCCAAGATTTTATAAAATAACCAGAATTATGTTCACTAGGGCCTACGGTACATGACAGATGCAAAAACTGACTCAAGATTCTCACGGTGGTTAGGATAACAAGCTATATTTATCGATGATATGCTCAAATATCTCTCAACTTATTTAAGCGTCTAACTTCCTAATCCTCTCAGACTTCGGGAATCGCTATTACTGCCAAGATTTTACCTCAGGTTAATTAACCTTGTTATAGTACTGATTATTAAATGAAGTATTTCCGAGTCCCTGTTGATAATTCACTTCCTACTATTTATGATTTTTTTCTCAAGCAAATCAAAGTTGGTATGCCTACTGTTTGCAACCAACAGACATTAATTAACATCTTAGAATTATCAAGAAATTCGACATCGATTGAAACTTAAGTATTTAGCACCTCTTCATGACCTAACCCTAGATCCCATAATTCAGGTTAATGAGGTTTAGCCACTTATGATGAAAGAACTAAGTACACAAATTGAATTCATAATTGAGCAGATTAACTTATGACTATGAAGAAGATCAAAAAGTATAACTTGAATCGATTCACAAGACAAAACTCCAAAAATATTGGTCTAGACAGAGAGAGAAAAAAATTGTATTTTCTCAATAAGTCAATGATAAGTCAATCTCTACTCCAGAAAATCCTAAACCAAGGCTTTAACTAGTTAACCCTAAATAAGTGAAAAAAATAGAAGTTTCAGCTTTTTCTCAGAATAAATGACGACGTTTGTGATGGCTTATCAGGGGTTGACAGCTTATCACGGATGTCGTCAGATCCTCTTCACTTGTGGCTTTTGTTTCCTAAGGCTGAAGACAACGTTGACGGCCTATCACCATCTTGAAAATGTGTCATGGATGTCATCACAAAACTTTCTTCAAGTTCTATCTTCTGTTTAAGTCTGACGACATCCTTGACAGCTTATCACCAGGCTGATGACATGTTATGGATATCGTCACAAAACTGTCTTCAACTTCCATCTTCTATTTAAGGTTGACGATTCTCCTGATGCCTTATCACCATCCTGTCTCCTTATCAAAAAGTATCATCACAACTTTAACTTATGCCAAATCTCTGGTTAAGTCTGATGACAACTGTGATAGCCTATCACAGGGTTGATGACTTATCACAGATGTCGTCGGCCACACTTTTCTTCAGGTTCCTTTAGATTTCATCGTCTTGGCTTATATTCTTGTTGGTTTTCTATCCCATCAGCTTAAACTATAAAATTAGACATAAAAAAATCAAAAACGACAAAAGTTGCTTAATACTTTGCAATTATTCTTGGTTAAAGGTCTTAAATATGTTAGCAATTGCTCACACATCAACACCCTCAACTTAAAACAATTACTTATCCTCAAGCAACTTAACACAACTAAGAGAATACATATCATATTCAACAACCAATTTTCTCTTTTAAGCTCAAAACATAGTTACCACCTCCAAGGTCCATCCAATTAAAACCAACTGTTTATGTCATTGAAGAACAATAATGTAGCATAAAGGACTCAAGCCATGGCATCAATCTTAGCCACAACAACCATTCATATACCATTGCTGCACTATCTAAACAAGAAAGTAGCTAGCACTAATACCATTGTGCTCTCACAACAAAGAAATCCCCCTCCCAGCATATAGTAAATCAAAAATGTAAATGTGGGGATCATCAAAAGACTCTCACTTTCAAAACAAAGTTCTAATCAGTGTAAGCCAAGTACCTTAGGCTTGCCCTTATTTTCATTACCAAGACCTTCAGATAGGCTAGCTAGGATGTCTATAGGACTTCTTTTAGGCTTATAATGTAGGCTGGGGCTGGTATAGTAGTCAAGGTCATTTAAAGTGACTATGCCTCCTTGACACTACACTACTCTCTTGGGTCTCACTTATTCACCGCTTTTTCGTTTTCTTTTCCATTGATCGCAAAAGTTCAAGTTGGGTGCCTCTTTTTTTTTTTTTAGAATAACACCCAACTTTTATTCATATTTTTGTTTATTCTACCCTTCTTCATACTCATCTCACACCATGCACCCCTATGATAGCCACTATCAACTTAGGTTGTTTGCTTAGGTCAAGGTGCACAGTGTCCAAGGAGAACCAGGGCCAAACAAGTTCATTATGGTCTTAATGGGAAGGTGAAAGGTGTCATAAGAAAAAATAGGCTAATTAGGCTCAAAACAAGGATCAAGGGATATAATGCACATAGGGTAGGCTGTTTAGGCTAAAAGTGGGTTAATCAACAAAATAGCCTATGATCCTTTCCTAACCCCTATCCTTTAACCATGGTAAGACTAACTAGGCATGTTCTGGATTTATCATACAGAGGGAATTAAGTAGTTTCTCACACACACATGGCACACAAGTATAGCGCAGACCATCACTTATCTAGTTTATGTAATTGTCCAGTAATGATCATCACACAGCTAGAACTAATGCCACAACAAGATTCACAATGGTCACAAGTAAATATAATTCACATAGTCTTTGCCAACAAAACATTGAAGAGGTGTTTAAAAATCAATCAAAAATATTTCAACTGCTTTCTGTACTTATATTTCTCCTTGTTACTACAAAATATGTTACAACAATAGACTACCCTACACCCTCAACTCAAAATCAAATAAAAATTAAACTAAGGGTTATAGTATACCTGGAATAGATAATCTCGGGTGTCATGGGTTGCCTCCCATGCATCGCCTGATTTAACTTCGCAGCAAGATTCACGTATCTCGATTACTTCAGATACATCGAGATAGATAATGGTGATACTTTTCACTGATTCTTTCAGGCCAATTTAAATCTTGACACATTGCCCATTTATCTTGAAGGTATTGTCGTCTTCATTTTTGAGTTCCACTACTCCAGATGAGTGGACTTGACTAACTTTAAAAGGGCCTAACCACTTAGATTTCAGCTTACCTAGGAACAATTTGAGTCTGGAATTTAATAGAAGCACCAAGTCACCTTTTTGGAATTCCCATTTATCTATTCTCCAATCATGGTATTTTTTCATCATTTCTTTATACAGATCTGCTCGTTCATAGGCCTTGAGACAGAATTCATCCATCTCATTCAATTACCCCAATCTCAGCTCAACTGCTTCCTTCTAAGTTAGATTTAACCTTTTGAGTGTCCATAAAGCCTTGTGCTCCAGCTCTATTGGTAAGTGGAAAGTTTTTCCATAGACCAGATGAAATGGTGACATGTCGATGGGTGTCTTAAAAGCAGTATGATATGCCCACAAGGCTTCAACGAGCTTTTGAGACCAATCTTTCTAGCTAGCATTCACTATTTTGGCTAGGATGGCTTTAATCTCATGATTTGATACCTCCATTTGCCTACTGGTTTGTGGGTGGTATGGAGTATCCACTCTATGCTGTTTCACCACATATTTTTCCAAAGCTTCTCAAAACATTTTTTTGCAAAAATGAGATCCTCCATCGCTTATGATAGTACGTGGTCTCCAAAGCGAGAGAAGATGTTTTACTTGAGAAAAGAAATAACCCTCTTCCCTTCATTATCATACAAGGCTACAGATTTGACCCATTTTGAGACGTAGTCAAAAGCAAATAAAATATACTTCATCCCGTACAAGCTCACAAAAGGAACCATGAAATTGCATTTTTCCCAGTTAAGCATCAAATTAAATTCAACACATCTTTGCAAGGCTGCATTCAGATTTGCCAAACACATCTCAAATGAATCAGCCACCACAAATAAATCATCTATGAATACCTCTATGGTGTCCTCCGCCATGTTAGAGAAGATAGACATCATACACCATTAAAAAGTGGTGGGTGCGTTACATAGCCCAAATGACATCCTTTTAAATGCAAAGATTCCATATAGGCATGTGAACTTCGTCTTCTCCTAATCTGAAAGAGCAATACATATATGGTTGTATCTAGAATAACCATCCAAGATGCAATACCACCCCGTGCCAGCTAATCGATCAAGCATTTGGTCCATAAAGGGCATCAGAAAGTGTTTTTTCAGAGTCCAAGAATTTAGCTTGCGGTATTCCATGCAAACTCTCCACCTAGTTACAGGACTGAGCAGAATCAACTTATTATTTTCATTAGCAACCACCGTCATACCCCCTTTTTTGGTTACGCATTGAACTAGCTCACCCACTTGCTGGCAGAAATAGGGTAAACCACTCCTGCATTGAACCACTTAATAATCTCCATCTTAACCACCTCTTGCATTGGTGGATTAAGATGATGCTGATGCTCTATGGTTGGAATACAATCCTTCTCAAGATGAATTTTATGCATGCAGATTCCGGGGGGGAATGCCAATAATTTCTACAATGGTCCACCCTATAGCTCTCTTGTACCTCTGAAGTACTGAGATAAGTGCATTCACCTATTGTTCCCCTAAACCACTGCAATAATAATAGGTAGTATGTTCCTATTGCCTAGAAACACATACCATAGGTGCCCAGGCAATTCCTTCAATTCTAACACCGAAGGCTCCTCAATAGATGGCTTGGCTGGTGGCGTTGGTCGATTAGCTAGATCAAGGTCTAGAATTTTAGGAGCATAAGGATATGAACCCATGCCTGTCAAGACACAAATGGTCTCTTCATACTCCTAAATTCCTTCACTATCATAATTCATCATGAACGCAGCTAAAGGTTTGATAACAAGTTACTCAGCTATGGGCACCTCCTATTTATCCTCTAATACATAACTACCAAGAACACACTAATGTTTTCATGCTGCTTCATTGATTTTCCCATATCAGATCATACCACTTCATTATTCATCCTGAATAAGAGCTCATTCATTCTCAAATTAATTAGCACACTTCTTGTTATAAGGAAAGGTCGACCAAATATTATAGGCACCTCGAAGTCCACCTTGCAATCCAAAATGACAAAGTCTGCAGGGAATATAAGGTTGGACACCTTCACAAACGCATTATATAGAATGCCAACAGGTCACTTTATTGACCTATCCTCCATCACGAGTCTTATGTTGGTGGGTGTGGGATTTCCAAGACCCAACTTTCTATAAATAGTCTGTGGCATCAAATTAATGCTTGCTCCCATATCACATAGTGCTTTGGTGAATTCCATTGTACCAATTGTGTAGGGAATAGTGACTGCACCTGGGTCTGGCTTCTTCTGTACTAGGGTCCTTGTAGAAATTACTCTACAAAGGTGGAGATCTACCTCCAATTCGCAGCTTACCGCTCGTTTCTTAGTCATAAGGTCTTCCATGAATTTCATATATCCTAGCATTTGCTCAAGTGCTTCAAACAGGGGCATATTTATTATCAATTGCTTGAGAATTTCCATGAATTTGCTGAATTTAGCATCATCAGCCTTTTTCTTCATTCGTTAAGGAAAGGGAGGTGGTGCTCTCGGGATAGATTTCAACACCACTTCCTCTTCCTTCTCTTTTTCTTTCTTTGAAGCATCAATAGAACTATCCATCTTCTCAAACTCTATTGGTTTGGTTTCTTTGGATTCATCAACAACCACCTCACCATCTACAGATTTGCCCATAGAAGGGCCAGGTAAGATCTTACCACCCCTAGTGGTAACCGCCATATATGAGCCATCATTTCATGGATTCTGAATCATATCACTAGGTAAAGTACCAATTTTTCTTTGGTTTAGTGTTGCAAAAAGTTGGATCATCTACTGCTCCAAATCCTTGATAGAAGTAAAGTGTGAACTAACCAACTGACTCAGGGTACAGAATTCACTCTTCATAGTGGTTACCTCCGAGCTGGTAGACGTAACTCCCTTCAACAAGTTTTCAATCATGTCCTCCATAGACATCTTGCCAGATCTAGTTAGTTCAATATCCTGACTTCCAGGGGGAACATACAAACCACTCCTATCATTATTGCTTTTTCAGTTTCCTTACTCTCTATCTTTATAATTAGGTTTGTCATAAAAGTTCTGACCTTGATTCCCTTGGCTATTGACTTGGAAAACCCCCTAATTATTAACATAATTTGCCTCCTCATCGACATTAATAGCAACAGTGCACTAAGATTCCATAGCCTTAACATTTTTAGTCTTGCCTAACAGTAAGTGCTTGGTCAGCAAGTCTATTTGAGTCTTTAAGTGGGCCATGTCGTGGTCTTGCTCCTCATCCCTTTTGCACTGCTCTGTACTCATACCTCTAAAAATAGTCAGATTAGCTACCATAGAATCCCTAGTATGCCAAGCTCGACTCTGTTTGGTTATTCTATTCAGCATGTACGAAGCATCTTGAAAATAAAGGTCAATGAATGAACCACCTGCAACATTATCTATAATTGGCTTTGTCACAAAGTTAAAAGCTCTGTACAAAGTCTCTATCAAGTGCAAGTCCGTCATGTTATGGTACGGACATTGTGCCATCTTCTTCTTGAATCTCTTCTAAGTTTCATGCAATGCTTCAGTCGGGAGCTACTTGAAGTTACTGATTTCGTCCCTCAACTGTAACCTCCTGGAGGGTGGAATAACCATTCTAGGAATACCTCTTTCAACTGTCTCCAGTTGGTTATAGAATCGGGCTCCAATTTATTTAACCACATTGTTGTCTTCCTAGATAGAGAGAATGGAAACAATCTCAACCGGATCGCATTCTGGATCACTCTCGGATTATCAAAATATTTGCAAATGGTGATAAAGTTCACCAAGTGCATGTTCGGATCATCACCAGGTAAGCCTCCAAAAAACCCCTTCAGATTTAGGAGTTGAATCATAGTACTTGTTATGCTTAATTTTGCATTAGGTGCAAACGGTGGAGGAGTGATAGCACCAATTGTAACTGCTCCGTCCATTCCTTCATCAGCATCATCAACCTCGTAATAGACAGGCTGTTGACCATACCTTCCTCTGACTGGATGGTTTTTGTTGAAATTTTACTGCACTGGTGCAACAATTTGCTCAGCTCACCTTGGTTTTTAAGGATTCAACTATTCCTCATCACCCAATTCTTCATCATCATGGTTTGGGTGACGTACTTGTTGACCCTAGTTCAGTACGTTCACCTGAGCCCTGGCCAAAGCGACTAATCTTTTCACTTCCTATTGTTCAGCCATTCTTCCGATCAGCTAAGGTTCCAGATTAATTGGCAATAATACTTCTCCGTAAATTATTGTTTTTGGCATAAGCAACAAATAACCTTCAATAAATAGAAACAACAAATAAACGTAAATCTAGGAAACTAAACTAATAGTCAATTAGCGCACAAACTTTTAGTTTACAACCTTATTCCCAGGCAACGACGCCATTTTTGATAACGCTCAAATTATACTCTTGAATGGGTGAAAGCAATCGTTGTCAATATAAAACACAACTAGGTTAGGGCCGAATCCCACAGGGAATATGATGTGAACTCAAGTTGTTTATAGTTTAATTCACTGATAGTTTAACGTCTCCTGAAATGGGTGTTTAAGTTTCACAAATAATAGTTTGACACTTTGATTTTGAAATTCGTAACCAAGATTTTATGAAATAACAAGAATTATGTTAACTAGGGCCTATGGTACATGACAGATGCTAAAGATGACTCAAGATTCTCATGGTGGCTAGGATAACAAGCTATCTTTATTGATGATATGCTCAAATGTCTCTTGATCTATTTAAGCGTCTAATTTTCTAATCATCTCGGACTTAGGAAATCGTTATTACTACACAGATTTTACCTCAGGTTAATTAACCTTGTTACAACACTGATTATTAAATGAAGTATTTTCGAGTACCTGTTGATAATTCACTTCCTACTATTTATGATTTCTTTCTCAAGCAAATCAAAGTAGGTATGCCTACTGTTTGCAACCAATAGACATTAATTACCATCTCAAAATTATCAAAAAATCCTGACACCTATTGAAACTTGAGTATTTAGCACCTCTTCATGACCTAACTCTAGATGCCATAATTCAGGTTAATGAGGTTTAGCCAAACATGATGCAAGAAATAATTACACAAATTGCATTCATAATTGAGAAGATTAACTTACAACTATGATGAAGATAAAAAAGTATAACTTGAATTTATTCACAAGACAAAACTCCCAAAATATTGGTCTAGAGAGAGAGAGAGAAAATTGTATGTTGTTAATAAGTTAATGATAAGTCAATCTCCCCTCCATAAAATCCTAAACCTAGGTTTTAAATAGTTAACCCTAAATAAGGGAACAAAATAGAAGTTTCTGCTTTTTCTCGGAATAAATGACGACATCCGTGATGGCTTATCAGGGGGCTGATGGCTTATCACGGATGACGTTAGATCCTCTAAACTTGTGGCTTTTGCTGCCTAAGGCTGACGACGACATTGATGGCCTATCACCATCTTTACGACGTATCATGGATGTCATCACAAAACTTTCTTCAACTTCCATATTTTTTTTAAGTCTGACGACATCCTTGATAGCTTATCACCAGGCTGATGACGTGTCATGGATGTCGTCACAAAACTATCTTCAAATTCCATCTTCTATTTAAGGCTGATGTCACTCCTGATGCCTTATCACCATCCTAACGCCTTATCACAAAGTATCATCACAACTTTAACTTATGCCAAATATCTGGTTAAGTATGGCGATAATAGTGATAGACTATCACAGGGCTGGCAATTTTTCACAGAGGTCGTCAGCCATACTTCTCTTCAGATTCCTTCAGATTTCAACTTCTTTGTTTCCATTCTTGTTGGTTCTCTATCCCATCAGCTTAAACTGTAAAATCAGACATAAACAAATCAAAAACGAAAAAAGTTGCTTAAGATTTCATAATTATTCTTGGTTAAAGGTCTTAAATATGTTAGCAATTGCTCACATATCAAAACCATGGGATTTTCCTAAAATCCACTGGCTCAAGTCATCCACATTTGAAATGCATAATCTTCCCTGAAAACAAAGAACACTATCTCTCCCTTGGAAGAACCCTCAACCTTCTGATTTGAAATGCTTCCTTTAACTTAAGAAAAATAAGATCTCTATCTTTCTTTTACTTTATTTCAGCTACCAAAGACGATTCAAAACTATTCTAAACCCAAACACTACCCTCAATCAAATCAACCAACAAAACTTCCAATCTAGAAAGCTAATGAACCTCCTGAACTAACTCTTTCTTATCATCTTCCATGCGGGAAACACTACCTATAGATAATCTGCTAAAGGTGTCTGCCATGATATTTGCTATACTTGGGTGATACAAGACTCCCATGTCATGGTCCTGCAACAATTCTAGCCATCTTCTTCGATGGAGATTTAGATCTTTCTGACTGAAAACATATTGAAAATTCTTATAATCAGTGAACAAAGTATCATGAATCCTATAAAGATAATGCCTCCAAACATTTAAGGTAAAAACAATCTCTTCCAACTCAAGATCATGAGCCGTATAGTTCTTCTCATGAGGATTGAGTTTCCTAGAGGCATTTTCTATAAAATAACCCTACTACATCAAAACACAACCAAGCCCAACTTAGGAAGCCTCACAATATACTATAAAACCATTTGAACCTTCTGGTAGAGTCAAAAATAAAGAAGAGGTGATTCGAGTCTTTAACTCCTAAAAACACATGTCGCAAGAGTTGGACCTATTGAATTTGACTTTATTCTGAGTTAGTCTGGACATGGGAGAAGCAATAAAGGGAAATCCTTTAATAAACCACCTATGGTAACCGGCTAAACCCTAAAAAGTCCTGATGTCTGATGGAAAGAAGGGTCTAGGACAGTTCCTTACAACTTTGATCTTTTGAGGATCAACTCGAATACCTTTACTAGAAATACTATGACAAAGAAATTCTACTGATTTCAACTAGTATTCACACTTACAAAACTTATTGAATAACTAGTGACCTTTAAGAGTCTTTAAGATGATCCACATGTTCACTCCCATTCAAAGAATAAACAAAGATGTCATTTGTGAAGACTACAACGAATATATCCAAGTACTGCTTAAAAACTCTGTTCATCAATTCCATAAAAGCTGCAAGAGCATTGGTTAATCCAAAATACATGACAAAAAATTCATAGTGACCATACCAAGTTCTGAAGATTGACTTTGGGATGGCAGATTATCTTACTCTAAGTTGATGAAAACCAGATCTGAGGTCTATTTTGGAGAAACACTTGAAACCCTGTAGTTGGTTGAACAAATAATAAATCTTAGGGATGGGATACTTATTCTTGATTTTGACTTTGTTTAAATGACTGTAGTCAATGCAAATTCTGAGGGAACCATCCTTCTTGTTGACAAAAAGATCTTGATCACCCATAGAGAGAAACTCGACTTGAAGAAACCCCTTTTTAAGAGATATTTTAAATATTTTTGCAATTCCTTAAACTCAGATGGAGCTATTCTATAAGGTAGAATTGAAATAGGATGGGTATTTAGAAGGAGATTTATTCCGAAGTCAATTTCCCTCTCAGGAGGATATCAGGGCATATCTTCAAGAAACAGTTCTAGAAATTTGTTTACTACTAGAACTGAAACAAAACTTGGTACTTCAGACCTTGAGTATTTGGCTTACACGAGATAGTGGATGCACCATTTGGAGATTATTTTCCTCTCCTTGAGAAAGGAGACAAATCAACCAATAGGCACCGAGGTACTACCCTTCCACGCTAAGACTAGCTCATTTGGAAATAAAAGCTTGACTACTCTATATCTATAGTTAACAAAGGCATAGACAGAGTGGAGCCAATTCATGCCAAGAATGACATCAAAATTTGTCATGTCTAACTCTACAAGATCAACTGAAGTGACCTTCTGGGATACTGTGACTAGGCAATTTCTATATATTTGTCTAGCTTTAACAAAACTATCGACTAGAGTAGAAACTGAGAAGGGTTCAACTAAAATTTAGGGACTGATACCAAAATCTATTGCTATAAAGGGAGTCACAATGTAAAGTGTAGCCTCGGTGTACAACAATGCATACTCATGAATATGAAAAACTTGTAATGTACCGATAACCAAATTAGGAGAACCATTCTAATCCTATTATGTTAGAAGGGCATACAACCATCAGACACAATCCACTAGTTACACTAGAAGTGGCACCCTGCTGAGTCGTGTAACCTGCAAGAACTGTTGAAGAGTTAGTCTGAGCTTGATGACGATCATTCCTACCTTTTTGTGTAACCCTGGGAATTTTTTGATTTTATGGCATTACTTAACACACCCGAAATAGGTATCACTACCAGCCATGCACTCATCCTTGTGGTTTCTGCTACATCTCTTGAAAACTGGATTAGTGTGAGAACTATTCAAAACACCCTTGGACTTAGAACCTTGTTTTCTATCTCAAGTATCATGTATGAACTTAGAAATTGGGTGAATAGCAGAAGATAGGGATGGATCTAAAGGTTACTAGAGAAACTAAAAGAAATTTCCACCATCCAACCTCTACTACGAGAAATTAAAGCTATCAGTTTTGGCCTTCTTATTCTCTCTTTTCTTCTCTTTTATCTTCTCCTTCTCAATCTATTGAGAATGGACCCTCAATATGGATAAGTCCATCTCCTTTACAAACATAGACATCCTACACTCCTTAATCACATCCTTCAAAATACAAGACATAAACTTGATTATTCGAGCCTTAGAATCAACCATCATAGTCGAAGCATACCTCATCAACTGACTAAAATTAAGCGAATACTCCTTAACACACATTTTCCCTGCTTTAAGTTGATGAACTTCTGCACTTTGGCTTTCCTTAACTCAAGTGGGAAGAACCTATCCTGAAATACAGTAATAAACTCATCCAACTCTAGTGGACTGGTATATCCACATCTATCTTTCTTCCACTGTTTATACCAGGTGTGAGCCAATCCTTAAAATTGATAGGTATCCAAGTTAGAACTTTCACTTGAGTGACACCCATGATCTCAGTCACCTTCTAACACTATCTAATAATTCTGATAGATCCTTCTCAAGCTTAGACCATAAAAATGTTGTTAATTCATTCAAGTTAAGTATCAAATTCTAGATTTTGCCATATTCACCATTGGGTTGGCTGGGCCAACAATTTCCTGATTTTTGTAAGTAGTCACGGATTGGGACGATTCTACATAAGCAGCCGAGAACTCAACATAAGAAACTTTCTTATTCAGAGGATCTTTTAGAATTGTTGATGGTGCTTGTTGGTTCCTATTTCTTTTTTCATTGGTTCTCTTAGGAGGCATTTTATGCAAATGGATAAAGAATGAGTTAAAATAAGAATTCTAATAGATTTCACACTCTATGGAAAGACATAAATCATGAAAAAGAGTGAGACTTTCCTAAAACAATTCGTAGCCTCTCGCCCATAAGTGTGGCATGTTCACACCTAAGAACAAGACTCCACTACTTAACATAGATTTTAGACACCCTAGGAAATTTTAAACCTGGCTTTGATACCAAGGTTGCAACGACCTAATACTATCCGCTAGTCATGAAATAGTGCGTAAGGTCACAAGTGACCCCAAGCTAACCCTTGTCCTAACATGCCCTAGAATAGAGAATAAAGTAACAAATCATTAGGTAGAAGATAAACCAAAATAAATTGTGGAAAGCATAATAATGAAAACAACTGAATATCTCACAAAGAAAAAAATAGAACGGTCTGACAACTAATCATGCTTAAAATCGTAACATCTATCTGAAAGACTCTAAATATAATGAGCTGTTGGGAAAACCCCCCAACGAATCTAACTAAACGAAACTAAAAGTAGACTGAAAAGAAATAGATATATGATACCTAGCCTTCGCTTGACGAGGACTCACCAATGACTGTTGCTAAGTGGTATGGGAATGTGCTAAGTCCGGTCCAGGTACTGAGCATCCGAACATATATTATGAAATAATATAGCGCAAAAAAGTATGCTATCAGTAGTTTGAATGTTTTGAGCATATGTGATGGGAAAATAACTAATATAAACTAAACATAAATGTATGAACATGTAAAATGAATGCAGGACTATGAATAAACATGTGCTAGATAAGATTGAATAACTGAATACTTGGTCAGTAATCCTGAACTGAACATAAACTAAAAATAAACTGAGCACTGTGGGAGATAACATTAACCGACATACCCCAATCTAAGAAACCTGGGGTCCAACCTACAACCCAATTGGAAACGTGCTAGTACCTTCCAAGGATACCAATACTGGATGACGTGTATCCACTAAACTAAGTTCTTGAAGGACTAGGGTGTCATGAATAAACTTACAGGTCACCCCTTATAACCTATGGTGGCACCATAGTTCTAGAACTTTGGCACTACTACTAAAGGTCTCAAGCCTTAAGTGATGGGTGAGTCTTCATCCGTGCGTTCACTTGGTACTGAGTACCACTCCCAACTAAACGACACTGAAAACTGATGTATCTATCCTCCATATTGTAATATTCTTGAAAATGGAAACATATGTATAATCTAAAGTGCTCAAAACATGCCAACTACTACATGCATAACTTCCTAGGTATCGGGTATTCATAACCCACCAACTTTGTCTAATGCATTAAAAATAATAGTATATTAAAACTGATCATAGTAGAGAATTTCACAATATGTATTCTAACTCAATACCTATCAATAATAAGGAAATTCATGATGTTAGATAGGAAGATGCAATACCTGTGGGAAAACATATACGCATGGTTTATTTACACAAATAGAGTAAAGGAATTAAGTAAACTCATATTTGACCTGAACTTATTCTTAGAGGGAAATTAAACTTAGGGATTTAGAATTTTTTGAGACTAAATGGATGGAATGGACCCATTCATCAAATCCCACATACATGAAGTGAAAACCTTAGAGAATTCCTTGGAATTTGAGCTTATTCTTGAGAAACCCTAACTTTCTTTAGGAGATGAGAGAAACACTTTATACATATTATGATTGATTTTATGACTAAATGGTGAATTTTGGGAAGTTTAGGCTTATATACCCCTCTTGGGGAAGCCTAAACGATGTGGGTTAGGGGTTAATAGAATGTGAAAATACTAAAAAACCCTTTTTAAAATGTTCAGGGAATCTTGGGATATTGTCATCATGACTTGGTAGGACTGGTCACGAGTCATGGTATCATTCGTGACATGAGTTTCTGGGTTTTGAGTTCTTTCTGTTAAGAGAATAATTCCCTTCTTAATGAGTTGTTAGGTTTTACCATGGGTTTTTTAGGAGAAGTCATGGTTAGAGATTTGATTTTTAGATTTCTTTCTGCTGTGATGACAAGTCCTCCTAACAACTCGTTAAGACTGATAATGAATCGCATACTGGACTCATCACCACTGAGCTAATATCTAGGATCCCTTAGTGTCATTGAAACGACTCCACATAATGACTTGTTGGGTTTGAAAAAAGGGCGTTGCCAAAGTTCTTGTCACTAGAGGTTGATAAAACCTCAGACAAATTTTCAAGAACTTAAACATGACCTGATATATGAATTTGTGACAGATGCATGAACTAAACTAAACTCATGAATGGATGCTTTGACATGAAAATGACTGGATGGCCGAGATGGAAATAAAAAAATTAATTAATTAAGGATACCATTACCTCTTGGTGGGACTGAGTTCAAAGATAAAAGATAGGGGTTCTTAGTCATCATATCAATCTTTTATGCCCATGTAGTTACCTCAACTTTTTTATTTCTCAATAGAACCTGTACCAAAGCAACCTCTTCATTTATCAGCCTACAAATCTGACGATTAAGGATCTTAGCTGGTACTTCTTAATAAGAGAGGCTATTTTCTATGTCAGACCTTTCTAAAGGGACTACTGATCATGGATCACAAATGTAATTTTTCCAACAAGAAAACATGGAAAACTAGATGTACTGATGCTAACTCTGCAGAAAATTCTAACTCATAAGATACCTTACAATAATGACTCAAAATCATGTATGGACCAACATAATGGGGACTAGGCTTTCCCTTCTTACCAAACCTCTTTACCCCTTTCATGGAAATTTTTTTCAGTAGATAAATAACCAATATCAAACTTATGATCCTTCCTTTTCATATCTTCATAAGATTTCTATAAACCCTGATAAGTTTTCTGCCTTTCTCTAATCAATAGAACCTTCTCCATTAACTCATGCACTAAATTTGTCCCTATCAAAGCAGCCTCACCAACCTCACACCAACTAATAGAAGATCTACACCTCCTACTATAAAGAGCCTTAAACATGGCCATTAGAATACTGGAGTGATAGTTGTTATTATAAGCAAACTCTATAAAACGAAAGTAATCATCCCAATTACCCTTAAAATAAATCACATACGCCCTTAACATATATTCTAAGGTTGAAAAGTTCCTCCCTGCCTGACCATCTATTTGTTGGTGAAAAGTTGTATTGAGATGAACTTCAATACCAAGACCCTTCTGAAATGTCATTCAAAATTAAGAGGTAAGCTGGGTACATCTATATGAGATAATGGTAAAAGGGACACCATGAAACTTTACCAACTCCCTAAGATAGAGCTTGGAATAATATATGGATGAATCTGAAGTATTTACTAGCAAGAAATGAGTGACCTTAGTCATTTGATCTATGATAACCCAAATAGAATCATACTATTGACGAGTATAAGGCAACCCTGTAATGAAGTCTATATTCACCACCTCCCAATTAAAATTAGGAATACTGAATTTTTGAATCATACCACTAGGTGTCTGGTTCTCAACCTTAACTTGTTGACTATTTGGACACTTAAACACGAATTTTACAATATCTTTGTTCATGCCATTCCACAAATAAACTTTCCTTAAATCGGGGTACATCTTAGTGGCTCCAAGGTGAATAGAATATTGAAAACCATGAGCTTTCCCTAACATCCACTGGCTCAAGTCATCCACATTTGAAATGTCTAATTTTCCCTAATAGCAAAGAATACTATCTCTCCCTTGGGAGAAACCTCAACCTTTTGATTCTAAACTTCTTTCTTTAAGTAAAGAAAAATAGGAACTCTATCTTTCTTTTCCTTCATTTCAGCTACCAAAGAAGATTCTGAACTATTCTAAACCCAGACACTACCCTTGGTTAAATCAACCAACCAAACTTCTAATATAGCAAGCTAATGAACCTCATGAACTAACTTTTTCTTATCATCTTCCACAAAGGCAACACTACCCATAGATAATCTGCTAAGGGTGTTTCCCACTACATTGGCCTTACTTGAGTGACACAAAACTCTCATATCGTAGTCCTACAATAACTCTAGCCACCTTCTTTGATGGATATTTAGATCTTTCTGACTAAAAAAATAATGAAAACTTTTGTAATTAGGGAACACATTAACATGAACCTTATAAAGATAATGCCTCCCAATATTTTAGGCAAAAATAACAGCTTCTAACTCAAGATCATGAGTCAGATAGTTCTTCTCATGAGGCTTGAGTTACCTAGAGGCATTTTCTAAAACCTTGCCCTGCTACATCAAAACACAACCAATCCCAACTCAGGAAGATTCATAATATACCAAAAAATAATCTGAACCTTTTGGTAGAGTATAAAATAGAGCAGAGGTGAGTCGAGTTTGTAACTCTTGAAAACTCTTCTCATAAGAATAAAACACTTGAATTTGACTTTATTCTTAGTCATTTTGCAAATGGGATAAGCACTAAAGGGAAATCCTTCAACAAACCATATGTGGTAACAACTAAACCCAAAAAACTCATGATGTCTGATGGAGAGAAGGTCCTAGGACAGTTCCTTACTGCTTTGATCTTGTAAGGATCAATTTGAATGCCTTCACTAGAAATAACATGACCAAGGAATACTACTGATTTCAACTAGAATTCATACTTACTAAACTTAAGGAATAGCTAGTGACCTTTAAGAGTCTATAAGAAGATCCTTTAATAATCCGCATGTTCACGCTTACTTCAAGAATATATGAGGATGTCATCTATGAAAACTGTGAAGAACATGTCAAAGTACTTCTTAAAAACCTATTCATCAATTTCATAAAAGCTGTAGGAGCATTCGTTAGTCCAAAAGACATGACAAAAAATTCATACTGACTATACCAAGTTCTGAACATTGTCTTTGGGATGTCACATTCTCTTACTCTGAGTTGATGACATCCAGATCCGAGGTCTATTTTGAAGAAGCACTTCGAACCCTAAACTTGGTTGAACAAATCATCAATCTTGGGTATGGGATACTTATTCTTGATTTTGATTTTGTTCAGCTGATGGTAGTTGATGAATATTCTGAGGGAACCATATTTCATGTGCACAAAAAAAATTATAGAACCCATGACGAGAAACTTAACATAAAGAAATGCTTTTCTAAGTGATCTTTTATTTTTTTTCAATTTCTTAAGATTAGATGGATCCATCCTATAAGGTGGAATTAAAATAGGTTGGGTATCTAGAAGGATATTTATTCGGAAATCAATTTTCTTCTCGGGAGAAACTTTGGGCATATCTTTAGGAATCACTTCTAGAAATTCATTTACTACTGGAACTGACACAAAACTTGGTACTTGGTACCTTGAGTCCTTGGATTTAATGACATGGTGGATCCACCATTTGGATATAATTTTCCTTGCTTTGACGAATGAGACAAATTGACTAATAGGCATCGAGGTACTACCCTTCCACTCTAATTCTAGCTTATTTAGAAACTGGAACTGGACTACTCTGTTTCTATATACAACTGAGGCATAGCAAGTTTGGATCTAATTCATCCCAAGAATAACATCAAAATCTATCATGTCTAACTCTACAAGTTCAACTGAAGTAATCTTCTGTGATACTATGACTGGGAAATTTCTTTATACCTATTTAGCTATAACAAAACTATCGACTGTAGTAGAAATTGAGAAGGGTTCTACTAGAATTTAGGGATTAATACCAAAATCTAATGCTATAAAGGGAGTCATAAAGTAAAGTATGGCCAAAATATCTAATAATGGATACACATGAAAATTAAAAACTTGTAATGTACCAATAACCAAATCAGGAGAACCATCCCTATCCTATCATGTCTGAAGGGCATACAACCGTCTGACACAATCCACTAGTCGCACTAAAAGTGGAACCCTGTTGAGTCAGGTGACTTGCTAGAACTGATAAAGAGTTAGTCTAACCTTAATAATGATCTTTCCTACCTCTTTGTGTAACCCTGGGCAATATTTTATTTGTGTCATAACTTGCCACACCCAAAACAGGCATCACTATCATCTATGCACTCATCCTTGTGGTTTCTACTATATCTCTTGAAAATTGGATTAGTGTGAAAACTATTCACACTACCTGGGACATAGAACCTAGTGTTCCATCTTGAGTATCATGTCTGAACTTAGGAATTGGGACCCTAGCAGAAGATGGGGCTGGTGCTAAGGGTTTCTTGCAAAACTAAAAGCAATTTCCACCATCTGACCTGTAGTGAGAGAAATTAAAGCTACTAGTTTTGACCCTCTTATTCTCTCTTTTATTTTCTTGATCTTCTCCTCCTCAGTTTGTTGAGCATGGAACCTCAATCTGAAGAGGTCCATATCCTTGACCAACATAGACATCCTACACTTCTTAACCATTTCATTCAAAACACCAGACATAAACTAGATTATCCAGGCCTTAAAATCTGACACCAAAGTCGGAGCATACCTCGCCAACTGAGTAAACTTGAGTGAATAATCCTTAACACTCATAGTTACCTGCTTCAAGTTGATGAACTCCTACACTTTAGCTACCCTTAACTCAAGAGGGAAGAACCAATCAGCAAATACATTAACAAACTCATCCCACTCCACTAGACTAGTATCTGCACCTCTATATTTCTTCCACTATTTATACTAGGTGTGAGCCACTCCTTGTAGTTGATAGGTATCCAAGTTAGAACTTTTGCTTGAGGTGACACCCATGATCTTAGTAACCTTTTGAAAAATATCTAAAAATTCTGATAGATCCTCCTTAAGTTTGGACCGTAAGAATGCTAGTAGATTTATCTGAGTGAAGTATTAGATTCTAGTTTCCGTCGTATTTACCGTTGGGTTGGCTGGGGAAATAGTTAGTAAATTATTCTAAGTATTCATAGATTAGGACAATTTTACATAAGTATCCCAGCACTCAACATGAGAGACTTGCGTATTTAGAGGGTCTTTGAGAACTGGTGGTGGTGCTTGCTGGTTCCCATTTCTTCTTTCATTGGTTATCTTAGGAGGCATTTTATGCAAATGGATAGAGGAAGAGTTAGAATAAGAATTCAAATAGATTTCATACTCTATATCATGACATGAATCATGAAAAAGAGTGAGACTTTCCTAAAACATTTCGTAGACTCTCATCCATAAGTATGGAGTTCTTTACACCTAAGAACAAGACTCTACTACTTAACACATCTTTCATACACCCTAGGACATTTTAAACCTGGCTTTGATACCAAGTTTTCGATGACCCGATGCTACCCCCTAGTCGTACCACAATGTTTAAGGTCACGAGTAAGCTAATCCATGGATTGGCATGCATTACAATAGCAAATAAAGTAACAAAAAACTAGGTGGAGGCTAAACTAAAATAAATGGTGGAAACCATAATAATGAGGAAACTAAATATCTCGCTAAACCAAAAATAGAACTATCTGGCAATCAATCATGCTGATAATCTAAACAACTATCTGAAAGCCTCTAAACATATTGAGCTATTAGAAAAATCCCCAACCAACTCTAACTAACTGAAACGAAAAGTAGACTAAAAGGAAATAGATATATGATAGCTAGCCCTCGCTTAATGATGACTCACCAATGACTATTTCTGGGTGGTACGGGAATGGGCTAAGTGTGGTCAAGGTATAGAGCATCTAAACCTATATAATAAGATAATATAATGCCAAAAAGTATACTATCAGTACTTTAAATATACTGAGTATATGAGATGGGAAATTGACGAACATAAACTGAATATAAATGTATGAACATGTAAAATGAATACAGGACCAAGAATAAATATATGCTAGATAAAACTAAATAACTGAATACTTGGTCAGCAATCCTGAATTGAACATAAAATGAAAATGAACTGAGAACTGTGGGAGATAACAATAACCAACATACACCAATCTGAGCAAACTAGGGTCCAACCTATTACACCAATTGAAAAAGTTCTAGTACCTTATAAGGGAACCAAATATGGCTGGCGTGTATCCACTAAACTAAGTTCCCAAAGTACTAAGGTGTCATGCCTTAACTTATAGGTGACCCCTTATAACCTATGGTGGTACGATAGTTCTAGAACTTAGGGACTACTACTAAAGGTCTCAAGCCTTAAGTGATGGGTGATTTTTCATCCTTGCATTCACTTTGGGCTATGTACCACTCCCGACTAAATGACACTAAAAACTAATGTATATATGCTCAATATAGTAATATTCTTAAAAATAACATACATAATTTCAAATGCTCGAAATATGTCAATTACTACATTCATAAATTCCTAGGTATTAGGCATTCATAACCCACCAGATTTGTCTAATGCACTAAACATGATAATATATTAAAGATAATCATAGTAGAGAATTTTACAAAATATATCCCAAACTCAATACTTATCAATAATAAGAAAATTCATGATGGTGAGTGTGGGAAGATGAAATTAATATAGGAAAACACATGCACATAGTTTATTTACACAAATAGACTAAAGGAATTAAGTAAACTCCTATTCGACCTTGAACTCATTCTTGGAGGGAAATTAAGATTAAGGATTTAGAAGTTTTTGAGACTAAATGGATGGAAGTGACCCATTGATGAAATTCTATAGATCTAAAGTGGAAACTTTGGAGAAATCCTTGGAATTTGAGCTTGTTCTTGAGAAATCCTAGCTTTTGGAGTTGAGAGAAACACTTTTTTCCCTATTATGATTGATTTTATGACTAAATGGTGAATTTTGGAAAGTTTAGGCTTATATACCACTCTTAGGTAAGCCTAAAAAACGTTTTTAGTAGTTAATAGAATGGAAAAAGACTAAACAATCATTTTTAAAATGTTAAGGAAATCCTGGGATACAATCGTCATGACTCAGGTAATGACTCATTACTATTAGTCATGAGTTCTGGTCTGAGTTATGAACTGAGATCTTAAGTTACGAGTCCTTTCTATTATGACACCGACTCCCATCTTAACGACTTATTAGGTCTGATCATGGGTTATTAGGAGAAGTCGTGGTCAGAGACTTGATTTTTGAAGTTCTTTCTGCCATGATGATTGGTCCACCAAACTACTCTTTAAGACTAATAACAAGTCATATTTTGGGCTCGTCACTACTGGGATGATAATTGCGATCCTTCACTATCATGACAATAAATCCATACAATGACTTATTGTGTCTGACAATGGGTTGTTGCCAGCATCATTGTCACTGGCAGTTGATAGACCCTCAGGAAAATTTTCAAGAACTTCTTACTACAATATTAAATTAAGGCTAGTCTTCCATAGCCTATGTTTTGATGGGTCTAGATTGCAAATCTTGGGGTAGTACAGTATCACTGTGTTTTGTCAATATATTTGGCAATACGTGTTCTTTATCTACTTTTTGAAATTAGGGTTGAGGAGATTGTTGTGAAAAATTTATTATTGATTTATTATCTTCTTGTTTTATGGGTTTTATAAGCACTGTTAATGGATTTTCAGATGTAATATATTCTATGAAAATGGTGAAATTGTTAACATGGATTCACAACTATTAAGGATTTTGCAAAATGAAAATATGGCCTCGAGCCACTTCAAAACTTGTTTTTTCTGCATGAGAATTATAATTTTTATGCCATCTTTGAAATAAGGTATGAGATAAAAGAACAAAAGGCTACAAAACACTTTGAAAACACTTGGGGTCATGTTTATGAAATTTAAAGATGGATTTAGGAGTTTAAGATGTCTTATGAAAATTGTATGACATAATATAAATATCTTGCAAGTCTTGGTATGATGATACCAATATGAAAATTCCTTAATGAAAATGTAACGCCTCGAAATCTGGTTTTCGGGAAGCCACACGATATCTCCGAACTACAAGTAGTCCTAAGCTAACCCTGACTGCTTTTCTACTAAATTTGGATCTCAATATAAGGAAAATATGAATATGGAAACATAATAAATACGTAAATGTTATCTAAAGAATACTAATCTCACAAGTCTTGGTAAAACAATACTAAAAAATCTGAATACTGAATCAAAAGTCTAAAACTGAATCTAGTAGTCCGACAAGCCTCTACTGACTGAATCTAGAGTCACTATCTAAAATAAATAATAAAACATCTACTAATAAATAGAAAATATGAATAGTAAGTCCCCAAACTATGAGGACTCACCAACTACAGGGATGTAGATGAGATGCTCAGAAATCACTCACTCTTCTGAGACTGAGCACCTAAACCTACATTATGAGATAATATAGCACATAAATATATATTTTGATTAGTACTTTGATGATGTACTAATTATATGAGGGTTAATGCAATAAGTAAGAAATATTATCACAATTTATAAAATCTTGCATGCTAAATGTAAATGACTTACATCGGCTTGAGTAATCTGAAATCTAAAGATCATAAATCATGAATAATAAAGCACATAATATAAATCTTGTAAGTCATAATACTTAGTTCTAAAATCTATATTTCTATTCTAGACTCAAATCATATAAGCTAGGTGAAAAATACTTACCATTTTATGTCTGAAACTAAAAGCTGTAATTCTGTAATCTGAAATCTTAAGTAAAACAATATCTGAGTAAGTTTGTAAGACTTTACACTTAGTTTTTCTAAAAGATTTTCTATTAATCTTGTCTATTAGCTAGAAGGGAGGTTCTCTTAACCGACATAAACCATGTGAGCATTCATGGAGTCCAACGTTCTTGTCCCACTAAGGAGGAATCCTTATGTTGGGGAGAGGAGTCATACTCTTGCCTTGGAGTATAACCTATGTAAGTGATCACATATCTATCATCCACGTAGAAGTGCGAATAATCTAAATCCTATGTTGGCACATTGTTCTGGGGTATGAAACCATAGTAACGTACCTATATTGGTGCTAAATACTACTCCCATTAAATCTGTATGCTCATTCTAAAGAAAATACACTTTAAAAAAGTCTAATGGTTTATAATAAAAACCAACTGTATATCTGTAAAGCTAAATCTATAATCTGAATCTGTAAAGTGGATTTCATATCTATTCTGAGACCAAAAGGTCAAATCTTTATCAATAATCTTAAAGGAATCTAGTCATAGGGTGCTTACAACACAATAATTCTTAAAATAGAAATCTTTAATTAGGGCTTAATGATTCATGTATCAATCTCATGTTAGAACATCAAAATGTTCATTCTTGATAATGTAAACATTCATAATTCAATTCAAAATCTAGAAATTACTGCAATAGCATCAAATTAGGAGAATAATCATGAAATTCAACTTCTAAATCATTGGAAATATCATAAGCTTGTAAATAACAATAATGGGTATAAGCCCTAATTTCAATTTCATGGGAAATCATATAAAATTCAGTAAATTTGTTATTAAAATAAGTTTTGGGCACAAGGATGAAATGAGTATCCTTGTTCATAACCCCACATACCTTAATTGATGATCTTTGATGAAAAACTTGAATCTTGGATTCCTATTGTTGCTTTGGAGATGAATTCTTAGAGTTCAAAAATTGGGGATTCTTAATCTTGAATTTCCTTGAAGATAATGGAATTTGGATTTCTTGGGGAGAAAGTTTGTTGAACTAGTGTTTTGCTTGAGAGAAAGTTAATGGAAAGTGGATGTAAAGTGGTTTGAAGGGGTTTAATTCATAGTTTAAGATGGATTACGGGCTGAGAGAATGACCAAAGTAGCCCCTTTAATCTTTGAAACGGAACTGGAAAAATGAACTTCTTGCAAATTGGGTGGCCACCGCAATGCGCCACTATCACGGTGGCTCACTGGAAAAGGACGAGCGGGAACTTCACTTTCACCACGACACGCCACAATCGCGAAGCCCCTTTTGTTTGTCATTGTGACCACTGGTGCGACGTGCTAGTATCGCGAGGTCTCACTAGAAATTGCAAAACAGGAAACTGGGAGCTATGAACCCAAATCGCGGTGTTGTATGATTGAAGCTTAAAATAACCCTAACTTCTCACTCGGTCATCAGATTTAGGCGAATCTTATATCGTTGGAAAGCTTATTAAATTTTCCACATAATGGGAGGTCTAAATTTATAAAATTCCATACGAAATAATTATTATTCATTTTGGAATCTATCCCTTAACATTCTAGGGGCGGATTTTAACTAGAAAAGGTACGGGGTAATACAGAAAGACTCCATGTTTAGAGGTTTATGAAAAAAGTTTTATTGGGATTAAATGGGAATAGCGCAACTTACTGAGAAAGTCTAGTCCTTGTGACTAACACTTGAAACTGTTTTTGTAGACGTGAGAGGTCTTGTCTTGGATGAAGGAGGACCACTGTATGCTTGATTTATGCATTAGTATAAAATTATGTTTACTATGGTGGATTTAGAGTATTAGTGACTTTAGACTTATCTCAGTCCATGTGACTAACAATGATTGTGGCCCTGGTTGGGAAATACCGGACCCATATAGCCTATGGATTACTAAAGGTCAGTGGAAAACAATATAGTTCAAGACTAAATTTTTAATGGCCATGTCTTTATATTCCTTGTCCCCTGTGCCTTACTTTATTATTATTATTATGGATAGTGAAAATAAGCTTTATGACTGTCTTTATAAATATATGTTTTATCTCTTTCCCACGGTTTTATGCTAGTACTTGCCATACTGACCATCCCTAAACACTACATCATTTCATGATGTAGGTTCAGATACATTTTCCATTGTTCTGTGAATCATTAAGTCCCTCATATTCTCTCTTGGACAATTGGTGATAAGTGGTGTTCCCTCTATGATTTTTCATTTCACTATGTTTCCATTCTATTATTTTATGTCTTTAAGGTTTAGTCAGAGCCATATCCTAACCTAGGAGTATTTTTGAAGTTTGAGGCTTCGTAGACAGTGTTGGGTAATTGGTTTAGATTTTTTTCTTAATATATGAAAATTACTTTATTTAATTATTTAAATCCTTTACTTATGGGCTTGTTTCCATAAATTTAGTTTTGACTATGCTTATGATGTAACGCTAAGAGGCCATTTCAGGTGTCCATTGGTTTGGGATGCATGAAATGGCCAGGACTACGGTTCGGTCATGACAATCAGAATCATAAGGTAAAATATTTAACTGAATTATAAGACAAACTGACTATTTGAATCATAAGGTAAAATGTATAACTTAATCATAAGACAAATTGAATACCTAAATATAAGACAAACTGGATATCTAAATTGTAAAATATACTTTCGATTAGGGTTTATAAGGATTTTCAAAAAAGTGGCCTTCTACTAAAACCATATTTAAAAATTGACACACTTTTTTATTTGGTTATACTTTTAGGTTTCTATTGATTGAGAGAAACAACTATACAATATTTATTGGACCAACCCCACCCACCAAAAAATTAGAAAGGAACAAATTGATTTGATGCAATAGGATCTAGTCTGAACAAAAAATAACTAAAGGGTTTCCTAAAAGAGATAAGTCATAGTCTTCCAAACCGGAACAAATTGATTTGATGCAATAGGATCTAGTCTGAACAAAAAATAACTAAAGGGTTTCCTAAAAGAGATAAGTCATAGTCTTCCAAACCCTTTCAATAGTTATCTCATGTAGCCACTACTTGTCCATATGAATTGCTGGTACCGCCTTTTCTTGCTCTAGGTGATAAACAATTTTATCAAGTTTCTCACATGGTTATGTATATCATCTTGTAGAAGGCTCTGCTACTTTATCTTTTTTTATTTCATTTATTTTTTAATCTGAGCTCAGGATATCCAATATTACCTGATTGAGAAGCCTTCCTAAACCGTTGTAGGGAATATGCTATTTTGTATCTGTGGATACATGATAATCCCTTATGATGGGATTCTTTGGAAGTTACCTGAAAAAAAGGAAGGATCCTATCCTATATTGGCATACGTAGCTCTTGGTATTCTTTATCTTAAATCATCCTACTCTGTTAACTGTAGTTATCTCAAAATATATTCAAGAATAAATTGAGAATCATATTCTTACATCATGGTGTTGAGCCTGGTTATGTAAGGCTAAAAGTTATGATTTTATACTATTGTTTGCCTCACATTTTATTTATTTTAATATGATTTTGAGCTTACTTTATATCAAATACGCTTATGAAGCTTGTCTTGATGTGTAGGATGAGGAAGAAGGAATTTTGTACAGTGTTGGACTATGTTGGTGATAATTGAGCTTTGAAATATTTGTAAAAGCAAAAGACAGTGATCTATAGCACATCTAAGGATGGTAAATTAGGATGATAGATTAATAGAACCATGACAAATAATAAATGTCAAACAATACAGTATGTAAAAGCCCTGGGCGTCGACCTAGGTGCCCCAGCACTGCAATAAATGAGTACCAAGCCTCACAAAAAAGGGATTTCCCAAATGCACTAGGGAGTCACCCCAGTTCAATTTCCAGGCCAATGTTGTCGTGGACCGTACAGGTGATCGGGACCCCTCCTAAACTATATATATATACTAATTTTTAGTCATCTTGTGAGAATTAACCACAAACTGAATGAAGTTTGAGGAGAGAAGATATATATAACATTCATATGGACTTCTTATTTTGATTTTCTGTCCTTTTTATATTTTTATGATTGAATCTTGTTCTAGTCATGAATTCTTGCTATTTTAATTAATTCATGAGTAGCAAAACTTATAGTATCTTGGGTTGTGAATGGACATGAAGGTTGTTGTTTGAAGTTAATATAGTTTAAATACGACTTTAATTATTTAAGTTGCTTATATTTTCTTGGTCATAATTATTTGATTAGTTAGCCAATTTTTAAATATTATCTATATTAGGGCGTAGATTGGACAAGGAATAGGAAATTTACACTTACAATTAGAAAAGGTAGGACTTGATCGTGAATTATATTAGAAAAGGGGAATGAATCACAAATGTGTATAGGAATATACTTGTTAGTCTTTATTAGTGTCACAACCTAAATGGTCATGATTGTCAACCACCCTAACACTTTGACGAGAAATCCATTTAACCCATTCCTTACCAATCAAGTCAACCTGGTCACTTGTTACTTTTTATCAAATCCTTAATCAAGTAACTAACATAATAATTATTGTCTCAATAAAATTTAACACTTAATTTAAAAACATAATCAATGTAAATAGAGTGCATAATATCTCTATTTAATACAACCCTGGGACTTGAAGTCACCATACAACAACAACTAAGAGCGTCCAGAAAGATTTTTCAAAACATAAAATAAATTATAAGAATGTGTTAGTCCCTAAAAAGGTACCTGAACACAAATCAGAAGACTCAATGGCTTCCCGGTTATGTTACCCACCCTTGAATTGAAGTCTGCAACTTTTGGCTAGAGTCAAGGTCTCATCTCAAATATTTGAATATGCTCTGCACTCAGCAAGAAAAAAGAGAAAAGGTAGCATCAATAAATCAACTAAGTACTATTAGGCATCATAGGTTGACTCAACTCAACACTGTACAAATATACAAGCCAAATATGAGTAACATCGATCACAATAAGACTTACAACTAATGACAACCAACCACAAATGGGACACTCCAATTTAGGAAAAATACAAGCTCATAATTATACCTTTTACACCTAGTTAATTCATCAACAAGATTCATTACAACATATAAGTATAAATGTACATTCAAATACATATGATGAATGTATGTATGCAAAAATATAGGTATCATATCTTTCTTCATTAAACATTATCATTATTATCATCTCATGATAATCATCAGTGTCATTATCAACATAATCATTAATCTTAATAGCGTCATCCATAACATCAATTCATCTCTACAATCACACCATATCCACCATTAATATCAATAAAATACAATGTAGTCAATACCCACAAGTAGTGCCTGAAAGTAATACAAACATTCAATTTAGATTTAAACACAGAGTCAAGCAAGTGTCATTGCTACAGTAAACCATAACCTACACGATTATCTGCTCAAATGACTTTAAGGCCACAATTCTTGCAATTTGGACTTTAATCCCCTTAAATCTATTACTTCCATAGGATAGGAAGGAATAGAGATGGGACAGGTTCCTAGATCTATGTCTATCCAAAAGTCAATCTCACAATCCAAAGGCATACCAGAAAAATCATCAAGAAATACTTCTAAAAATTCAGAAATAATTGGAACCAAATATATAAGAGTAACTATTGATCTTTTTTCCTTAACATATGGTAGAAATGGCCTACCACACTTAACTGACTTCTGGGCACAAATAGATGACATGATTCTCACAAGAGTAGGCTTAAGGAACTTTCCCACTCTAGCCTTTACATCTCAGGCATATCTATAGTGACAGTCTTAGCAATATAATCTAGAATGACACGATAAAGAGACAACTAACTCATCCCCAAAATAATGTCAAATTCCTCCATATCTAAAATCATGAAGTACCAAAGTCTTAAACCCTATAAACATCACCTAACATTCATGATAAGCTTGATCAACATATACAGACAACCTAGCTGTTATGAATATATATATTTGAGTATAAGGATACTCACAGTATAAATCCCACTCAAAGGAAAATTTCACAAAGACATAAGAGAAAGTAAACTTTAGATCAAATAATATAGAAGCCATATGATGGCATACAAGAATAGTACCTATGATCACAACATCAAAAGTATTTACTTCAGGATGTGATGGAACAACATAAGGATGAGCCTTATCAACACCCTGACCGATGCCTCTACCATCGTGATCACCAGCTCTACTAACCTGATCTCTACCCTGGTTAGATTGTAACCACCCCTCCCTACAGTATGGCCACCATGACCTCCCCTTGGATAACTCCAACTATTTTTCTCCACCGCTACAAATTTTAGAAATAGCAAACTAGAAGCTGGTTGTTGAGTTAACTATCTTGCAGATAAGACATTAGGATAAAACCTCTTGATATGTCACAAACAGTCACACTCATGGCACATGATGCCTAAGGTAGGTCTATGAACTAAAGATGAAAAAGCATGAACTCTCACACTCTTGATAAAAGGAATAAACCTCTTGATAACTGTCTATCCATAAAGGCTGATAACTGACTCCAGAAGACAATCCTATAGAAACCTCCATAGTTGAATGATAAGGATGAGAAGCATGAACTCTCAATAACCATCAATGTAATGTCTATATGTTTATTCCTTTTATTCCTCATATTTCACCTCTCCTAAATTCCTAATAACTTTAGTGTTCTTAGAAAACTCAACCATATCCAGAGAAGACTTTCTCAAAGTCTCTACTAATAAGGTAACCATCTGAATCCCTAAATTCAATCCTTTTACAAAATATATGATCCACTCATCCTCTGAAGTAATCAACTGAAGTGTGTAACTGGACAAGGTATAAAAATGGCCTCATAATCATCTCACCCTATTCTAACTTGGCGATAGTCATGTCACCCTATTCTAACTTTAGAAACTCAGCCTTCTTCTAATCATGCTAAGTGTGAGGAATATACTTATCCAGAAACGCATTCTAGAACTAATTCTAACTAAGTAGAGGTAAGGAAATACTGTATACAATAAAGGACATCCACCATTACTTGGCCTATGCCTACAACTAAAAGATATGAATTCAACACCACACCTCTTAACCATGTCCATTATATATAGATGCTCATGGCAATCAATAAAATACTAAAAGTCATCCACAGATTGGAACACTGGAGGTTTTATCTTCATGAACTTACAAAAAGTCCATGCTCATCACTAGTAAGCACAGATCCTGATATCTATCAGGGAAACACTCAAGTCTTAGATTCCTCATCCATAGGTACTTCTTCCACTACATGTTGCAAGGTTGGGGACAAAAATATCAAATATCTAGAGTAGTATCAATACCAGCCAAACTACTCAAAAAACCCAACACCTACTGCATCAACTCTACAGGCATAGACACTTGAGCTATACAATTCTGCATAGGCACCTGAGATGCACCATTCTGCATTGCTACTGCATTATGTGGAACTACTACTTATTCCTCTTCAACTACCAAATACTTATTCTAAGATAACTCAAGTGTATCCTATTATAGTGAGGGGACTGTGTTCTTTGTTTGGACAGTTCTCTAACTTCTCGTGTTCTAACCATGGTAGATGTTGCCTTTCTTACTCCTCTCCTTGCTCTACTCACTTAAGGCTTACCCTAAACTATGACTCTACTAGCCGGTGAGGGTGCTGTCGTCAGTGCAACTATTGTGTCTACTACTACTTTGGTGGAATAAGTATTTACCATTTCTGAACAATAGTAAATGAGTTATATACTAATTTGGATTGCCCAATACCAATTGGAATCAAGTAATAGCACAAAAGAAAGGATAAAAGGACTTTTCTTTCCTAAAGTCCAGTATCATCAAAAAGTATAGACATCTCCATACCATTTTGTATAACTCTACTAAACATATTCTTATACAATAAGATCTAATAACCCAGTGCTCTGACACCACCTTTTGTTCTAGGTTAACTATTTATGATTGGCACCCACCATTACTTTAAAATGGGAGAACCATCTAACCCATCCCTTACCAACCAGGTCAACTTGGCCTCAAGTTAAATTTATCAAATCCTTAAACAAGTAACTAACACAATGATTATTGTCTAAATATAATTTAAAGCCTAATCCAATGACATAGTCAATATAAATAGAGTGCGGAATATATCTATTTTTTTATAACCCTTGAGACCTAAAGTCACCATATAAGAACAACTAAGTGTGTCCAAAACTATGGCTAATATATTATCCAAAACAAGAAATAAAATGCAAGAATGTCTTAGATCCAAAATAGGGGACATGAACCCAAGTTAGATGATTCAATGGTTGCTCGATCATGATTCCTACACTTGAATCAAGGTCTGTAACTACTAGCTAGAGTCTAGGTCTTGTCTTAAACACTGGAACATGCTTCACACTTAACAAAAGAAAAAGAACAGAAAGCATCAGTACATCAACTATGTACTATTAGGTATCATAGGTTGACTCAAACCAATTATGAGCAATAATGATCTCAACAGAACTTACAACTAATGAGAACCAGCGACAAATGGGACACTTTACTCCAGTATAAATACAAACTCACAATTACACTTTTTACACTTAGCCAATTCAATAACATAATTCATTGCAACATATAATTATAAATATACATTATCAGTTAATTCATTAACAAAATTCATCACAACATATAATTATAAATGTACATTCAAATGTATATAATATGAATGTATGTGCATAATGTACATATCATCTCTTTTTCTCCTCTCAATATCATCACCATTAGTGTCATAATCAGTAACATCATCTTTAGAATCTTTATATCATTATCAATAACAATAGTTCATGTCCACAACCATACAATATCCACCATCAATATCAGTAAAAATGCAGTATCATTAATAATTGCAAGTAGTGCCTGGAAGCAATAACAAACATTCATTTTACATACAAGAAAAGAGTTAAGAAAGTCTCATTGTTACAAATAAACCATAACCTACCTTTGATTCCCTACTTGAATCATTTTAAGGCCACAAACTTGCCTTTTCTTTTTTTTTTGATCAATTCTTGATCTATAACAACAAGTTTACACACCCATTCAATAATCTCATGTTTCCTAAACTTTAAAAACCTACATTCAATGATTTTAACCATAAAATTGCCTTAGTTTTACATCTATTTTAACCATAAAATTACTAGTTTAACATCTTAGGTATTCTACCTTTTATATCACATGAATTCTACATATTTGAGCATGAACAACAATATTCTCTTTAGTCTAATGTTTCCTAATAACCTAGAATCATTACCAACAAAATTTACTAAAATACCCATCAACTTACATTCAGTTCATAAATTAGGATTAAACTCCAATTTCTACCATGAACACAATTGTAGCAATATTTATGAATTCTAGGAAGTAATTCAAGTTTAGAAATTAGGAAACCTTTCCTCTAAAGATGAACCCCCCCAAAAGTGCAAAAAATTTTCCTTGTTAAGTCTCTACACATTTTTTGTAAAGTGGAAATGAATAATGAGTTTTCTACTTTCAAAACTAGAATTCGTTGTTTTTATCTCTATGGCGGTAAACTTGCTACTATAGTGGCTCGTAAGCTACTGAGATCATCATTGTAGCAGTGCTGCTGCAATGGTTCTTTTAAGGATCCAGTAGTCCTGAGGTAGTAACTTGGGACCTCATCATAGTTTTTTCTATTTGACAATACACTTTTTGAAATTCGGCATCACAAACTAACCCTTTCACAGTAATTTGCATGATCAGATTGTTATGGCTTTCTAAACTCACCCTCTACCATAAAATCAATTCAAATATACCCACCAATGCTCAACTTACCACCAGATTACCTTAGACCATGTTACTCTCAAAATCCACCTAAGACTAGGCCAACCCTAAATTTTTCTCAAAAATTATCTTGGGGAAAAATTAGTAGATTTTGTACTCTTTATTTTAGCATAATGACAAATCAAGCTTTTTCATTAGATATGAATTTACCATTAGTTATTTTCTAAACAACAACTAGCTAAAATGACACACTAAAGCAAGAGTAATTACCTAAGACTGAGAAAAATACGGGTACCAATTAAGCATATTCTGCCCATCTTCCAAGTTTCTTTCTTAACTGGATGGTTCCTCCATTGAACTTTCATGGACAAAATGACTTTTCTTATTAACCCCTGATATCAATATCTAATAAAGAAATTGTCTCCTTCTTTGTAAGTGTTTTCTTTGTCAAACAATTTGGAATCCTAATGAATTGTATAATAACCATCACCGTGGTACTTCTTAAGCATAGATACGTAGAATACCAGATAAATCCCTAACAATCTAGGAGGCAAGGCCAACTTATAAGTCATTGGATCTACTCCATTCAAGATCTTAAGGGTCTGATGTACCTTACACTCAACTTTATCCTCTTACTAAAATACATAACATCCTTCTTGTGTAACATCTTTTGGTAATACTTTCTTACCTTTCTCAACTTTATGTCCCTTACCTTTTTATCTCCATACTCTTTCTGTCAACTCTCAGTTACTACCAATTTTTTAGAATGAACCCAACCATCTACATTGAATCATTGAGCATATTAGTGCCCCAAGGCCTCATCTTAAATTCATCAAACCATCCAATCGGCAACCTGCATCTTCTTCCTTATAAAGGTTCAAAAAGAGCCATGTCAATGCTTGAGTAGTAGTTATTGTTATATGCAAAATCACACTAAGTTAATTACTGGTACCATTTCCCCCAAAGTCTATTATACAAGCCCAAAGCATATCTTCAAGCACTTGGATTGTTTACTCTAATTGTCCATCGATCTATGGATGGAAAGCTATACTTAGGTCTAACCTAGAACCCAATTTTGACCGAAAGCTAGAGGTAAAGTATGAAACTTTGCCTGACACAATAGAAATTGACACCCCATGGAGCTTTACAATCTCCTTCACATAAACTTAGACAACTTAACTACATCATAATCCACCCTTACTGGAATGAAATGAGACGAGTTAGTCAATTGATTGATCATAAACCATATAGAGTTATACATCCTAAAGTTCTTAGGAAGACCCACAAAAAAGTCCATGTTTATCCTTTTCCACTTCCATTCTAGAAAATACATACTGAGAATTGTACCACCAAGTTTACAATTCTCATACGTGATCGATTGACAATATTGACACATGGTCACATAATCCATAATGTCATACTTCATACTTCTCCACTAATAGTGTTCTTTCATGTCTCTGTACATTTTGTTGTACCTGTCTGAATTAAATTATTCACATGAGGCTCACGCATGTACCTTCGAATCCTTAACACACCTTCTTCATTAAGAATAACATCTTTGGCCTCACCTTGTAACACTTTTTCTCTAAGGTTATTTTTGTTGATCTTTTTGATAACCAAAGACATAGCCTCTACATAGGCTAAAACTCATCCATCTCTAGTCACCTATAATCTCATAAAATTATTAGCCAAAGCCTTTACCTGTTTAGACAATGACCATCTCGACACCTTTAACCATTCCAAGCTTTCCATGCTTACTGGGTTTTGTCTTAATATATCAGCCACCACATTGGCCTTGCTTGAATGATATAAGATTGAGATGTTATTCTGTTTATCAATTCTATCTATTTTTTCTATCTCAAGTACAGGTATCTAAGGGTGAACACATACTGCAAACTATAGTGGTCTATAAACTCCTAACCTTCACTATGTAGAAGTAGTCCCTCCAAATCTTCAAGGAAAAGACTAAAACTACCAACTTCCAGTCAAGAGTGGGTTAGTTATTTTTATAAGGCTTCAATTTCCTTGAAGCATAATCAATTACATTCTAACTTTGCATCAAAACAACACCTAAACCAAATTGTTAAGCATCACATTATATGAAGTCCTAACCTTTCATAGGAAAATGAGAATTTGGGATAAAGTAAATGATGTTTTGAAAGTTTGAAATATCTACTTAAGCTTTTCATCCCATACGAGTGGAACCTCTTTCTAAGTCAAGCGGGTCATATGTGAAGCAATATCAGTAAACCCATTTACAAACCTGAGATAGTAACTTGCCATCCCCGTAAACCTGAGATAGTCTAATTCTTTACAGCTTCAACTTTTTGCAGATCTTCCTCTACCCCTTCCTTGGATACCTTATGTCTGAAGAAGGACACCAAAGATAACCAAAATTCATACTTTAAGCATTTAGTATATAGTTGCTTCTCCTTAAGGAACCCCAATATTGTACGCAAGTGATTTTCATGTTCCTCCCTATCATTAGAGTAAAATAGAACATCATCAATGAAAATAATAACAAAGGAATCCACAAATGATGTAAAAACCCCATACATCAGATTTATAAAAGCAACTAGTGTTTCGTCAAACCAAAAGACATAACCAAAAACTCTAAGTGTCCATAACGAGTTCAAAATGCATCTTTGGTTTGTCCTTTGCTCTAATCTTGTGATGATGGTAACCTGACCACAATTTCAGTTTAGAGGACACTACCTCTCCCTACTACTGGTTGAATATATGATCTATCTTTGGCAAATTCTATTTGTTGTGAATAGTTACCTTATTCAACTGAACGTGGTCTATGCACATCCGCATTATACAATCTTTATTTTTCACAACCAGCCAAGATCACCCTAATGTGAAAAAGTTAGATGAATAAAACCCTTTTCTAACAATTCTTGTAACTAGGACTTTGATTCTGTTAAATCTGTTGGTGCCATATGATAGGAAGGAATAGAGATGGGGCGAGTTCCTGACTCTAAGTCTATGCAAAAGTCAATATCATGATCCAATGGCATACCAAGAAGATTATTAGGAAATAATTCTAAGAAATCTCACACAACTTGAACCAAATCTATAAGAGGAACTAGCAAACTTTCTTCTTGAAGATGAGTTAGAAATGCCCTACACCCCGCTTAACTAACTTATGGGAACTAATAGATGACACAATTCTCATAGTAGTAGTCTTAAAATTACCTTCCCACTCTATATTTTCCATCCTCAACATAGCTGTAGTTACGAGCTTAGTAGAACAATCAAGAATGGCACAGAGAAAATCAACTTATCCCTAAAGTAATCTCAAATTCCTCCAAACCTAAAATCACAAAGTCTTCCAAAGTTTTAAAATCCATAAACATCACAAGACACTCATGATAAACTTGATCAACACATATAGACACCCCAACTTGTACGAAAAAATACATGTGAGTATTAAGATTTTCACAATCTAAATCCTAGCCCAGGGAAAATTTCACAGACACATACGAGAAAGTAGACCCATGATAAAACAAAAATAAAAGCCATATGATCACAAACAAGAATAATACATGTGATCACAACATTATATGCTTTTTCTTTTGGATGGAACAAAACAATATAAATATGAACCCTATCACCACCTTGATTGCCACCTTTACCAGCCTAAGTAATAGATCAACCAATCTATCTCACACCTTGATTGGCTTAGTAACCACCCCTCACCACAGTCTAATCACTAAACCTACACTATGGTTGACTGCTACAATTTTCTCCACCACTACGACCTACTGGAGAACTACCACACTAGAAGTTGGTTGTTGAGTCAACTAAACTGCAGGCAATACATTAGGACAAAACCTCTTGATGTGGCCCAAACCTCATCATCAACGACACCTGACTCCCAAGGTGAGTCTCTAATTGAGATGATGAAGGTGTATAATTGCTCGCTTATGAAGGATAATAACAGAACTAAGATGACCTTCCTACAGATATTAGAATGGCTTAATTATATGGTAAAGAAAAATGAACTTAAGGACTATGACCTCCCAAATAAGTACCACTAAATTATACAGATCCGAGCCTTTTTTTTCCTTCGCCTTTACCCTTCTTTATTTCTCAATAGCTTCATCCTTCTTAGCGAACTCATCCACATCCTTGAAAGAATTTCTTAATGCCACCACTAATAAAGTAACCATCTAAATCCCTAAATTCAAACCTTACATAAAGTACCTGATTTTCTACTCCTTTAAAGTATTTAATTGAAGTGCATAATGAGATAAGGCATGAAACATGGCCTCATATTTTTGTTACATTGTTCTAACTTGTCCACAGTCATATTAACCTATTCTATCTATAGAAACCCATCATTCTTCTGATCACGATAAGTGCGAAACATACTTTTTGAGAAACATATTCTGGAACTGAGTCTAAGTAAAGGTAAAATAATATTGCATTCAACAAAGGACCTTCATCGTTGCTTGGCCTCATCCTACAACTGAAAAGAAAAAATCAGCACCATATCTCTCAACCACACCCATCTATATAGATTCTCATGGAAATAATCAAAAACTCAAAACCATCCTTAAACTTAGTACCCTAGAACATAGGAGGTTTTATTTTTTAAAACTTATAGAAAAGTCCATTCTTATCGTCAGTCATAAGAAATCTCAACATCTATTGGAGAATCAATCTAGTCTAAATGTCCTCATCAATCCTAGGTACTATAGCCCTTTCATGTTATATGACTCGAGATAAAAATATTAGAACAACTGGAGTAGTACTGGTTCCAGCCAAACTACTCAAAAATACCAACACCTACTTAATCAACTCCGTGGACATGGGAACTTGAGCTGTAGAATTCTGCATAGGAACCTGAGCTGCACCATTTTATATAGGCATTACTTTCTCTATAACCACTACTTCTACCTCCTTAATTACCACATCCCCATTCTAAGCTAAATCAGGAGCATCCTACTATTGGGAGAGGATTTTTTCCTCTGTCTAACAAGTCCTCTATCTGTTAGGGCCTGCCTCAAACTATGGCCCTAGTGGCTATTACAGGTGTTGTTACTGGTGTAGTTTCTATGGTTGTTGCTACTATGGTGGAATAAGTATTTACCATCTGTAAATAAGATTGAATGTGTTAGATACCTATATGGATCACAAATACCAATTAGAATCAAGTAATAGCACAAAAAGAAGGAAAAAGCTAATTTTGTTTCCTAAAACTCTGTAGCCTCTTGAAAAAAGTATAGACATCTCTGTACCATTCCGCAAAACTCTTCTAGACCTATTTTTATATGGAGAGATCTACAAACCAGTTCACTTATACCATGTTTTGTGATGAACCATTGGTCATGAATGTCACCAACCTAACACAATAATTAGAGAACTATCTAACCCATCCCTTACTAACCAAGTCAACCTGGTTACAAGTTACTTTCATCAAATCCTTAATAAAGTCACTAATGCAATAATTATTGTCTTATTAAAATCTATTACTTAATCCAATAATATAATCAATTTTACAAGAGTGTAGAATATCTCTATTTATTACAACCCTCGGGACCTGAAGTTCTTATACAAGAACAACTAGGAGTGTACAACACTATTGCTATAGATTAACATAAAATAAAATACGACAATGCCTTAGTTACAAAACAAGAGACATGAACGTAAGCCAGAACATTCAATGGCTGCTTAGTCATGATGCCCACCCTTGAATTAATGTCTACAACTACTTGCTAGGTTTGAGATCGTGTCTCAAATGCTAGGACATGCTCTGCACTCAACAAAAACAAGAGCACAGAAAGCATAAGTACACCATCTATATACTGGTCGGCATCAAAAATCAACTCACCTCAACACTAAAAAATATACAAACCAAATATGAGTAATAATGATCACAAAAGAACTTACAATTAATGACAACCAACCACAAATGGAACACTTTAATCCAGGATGACTACAAGCTCACAATTACACCTTTTTATTTAAAGAATAATCAACAATATTCATCATAACATATAAGTGTAAATGTAAATCAAATGCATGTGATGAATGTATGTATGAAGGATGTAAATATCATCTCTTTATCCTCACAATATCACCATCATCATCATCATTAATTTCATCACCAAATAATCATTATCAATAACATCAATTCAGCTTTACAACCTGATGTGGGGCGTATTTATACGCCTAAAGCACCATAATTTGCCCATGTTTTAGCTAAGTTTGGAGGATAAAATATATAATTCCTGCACTTTTAGTTCATTTTCCTATAAGTGAGCTAACCAACGTGATTAGCATGTTTTCAAGTAGTAATGATGAAGATTTCAGCACTTTGTGGACTTTTGGGCAGCAAAGGAAAACTTCACATAAGAGGGAAGGCAGCTTTTGGAAGCTTATGTTTTGAATATGAAGCATGGAAAATTTGTCCTAAGCAAAAGCAGTATTTTTAAATACTTAGGGGTGCAGCAGTAACTTAGTAGGACAAGGATGTTATAAAAACCTTATTTGCTGAATTTTTCAGCATTGAATTGTCATTATTCATTCGACACTTTGGATTATTGAGTTTTCAGATTCTGTAAGTTTAAGACAGAGAAAAATGCATAGGCTACAAAAAACATCTAGGGAGGGCAAAACATCAACCTCCTTTTGACGCCAAACTCATCCCCATCGTGAGATTATTGTAACTTTGGTATGATGATGATGTCTTCGTTGATTTTCATTGTAATCATGAATAGCTAAACTTCTCTGTTAGGGTTATGGAAACCTTGTGAGATACTATCTATTGCTATGAGTTTGTGAATTCTTGATATGTATGCTACTTATATCATTACTCTCTTCGTTTTAATTGAATTCTTATGGTTGCAAACATAGGGATTACGCCAGTATAACATTAACTTGTTCGAGAGAAAAGTTACATGTTTGGAAAAGATAGTGTGACAAGGAAATAGGGCTACCAACCCCTGTTTACACGTTAATGCCTTAACCGGATTACTTTCTTGGAGAGTTTGTACCATTAGTTATACACTTTAGGCTAGAGAGAGTTAAAGTGAAATAATCCTTGATGGTTGAGAAACACTAGGATTTACCATTAGAATACGAACCTCTATAAGTGCATACATGTCTAAATTTAGCATTACTCATAGTTAATTGATATGTAGAACTCATAAGGTGAACATAACCCTAACTTATTATTCTCTGTGATTAAATCTTACTAAACAAAGCATTCTGTTGTTACTTTAATAATAGAAATTCACGCCACAGTCAAATCCCCCCTTTTTCGTGGAATTTTTGACCAACAGTCTACTAATAATTGCAACACTTAGTGACCAAGTATTCCCTGTGGGATTCGACACCCAACCCAGTTGGGTTCTATATTTGACAGCGACCGCTTACACTTTCTAACGAGAGCTGTAGTTTGGGCGTTATCACAACCATACCATATACACCATGAATATCAATAAAATGCAATGTAGTCAATAATCACCAATATTGAATGAAAGAAATTACGAACATTCAATTTGAATATAAGCATAGGGTTAAGCAAGTCACATTGCTACAAATAAACTATAATCTACCTTGACTTCTGTCATAATCCTATTTGTAAGGTCATGATGGCACCTACTATATCTGATGTTAAATAAGCCAACCCATACTCCAAAACTGCTAGTAATAGACTACCAAGAGAAATGAATGAAGATAGAGGAATAATTATAATAAAAGGCTAATATATATATAAAATAATCTCAAAATCTAGTGGAATCAGTACAAGAGCTTCTAATATAAAAGGAATACAAAGTGAAAAATGAATATGCTGATACAACCCATCTATAAATACAACATAAATATTAGTATAGTATATGAGAGAGAGAATAGTAATACTCCAAAAGCCAGGAGCTCACCCTAAGTATCAAATCCATAACTACTCCGCATAATGCACATAATAACGATAAAAACCCGTACTATGACCTGCAGGTTGTACAAGTGTAGTATAAATATCAACATGTGGTACTCAGTAGGAAACCACCAATTAGGCTCCAAAGATTATGCAATGTAAATAACATACAACAAGAAATGTAAACTACACCCAAATAACCAGGAAACTAATATAATAACTAAGGAGGAAATAAGAATAAACTATCCTATTCTATCCATACTCAGGAACCTAAGTACTATACCGTAAATCCCTGGCCAATATACAATCAAAGGGTAAAAGAAGGACATGTAGTTGTATACAAGGCTAAGGAATAGATATAAAAGATGAGTAAATTAAGGAAGAGAGGGATATATGGTAATAACATGACTACATAAAGATATATACATATAAGCAAGACTAACTCAAAGATACAACCTAAGGTAGTCATACTATCATTTTATGGCTTCATAACCATAATAGGAACTAGTGCTAGCATAATCAGGGCCTATAATCGTAATGTCTAACCATGAGATAGTTATCCATTTTAAAATAATTTTAAGAGAAAGGAATTAGAATTCTACCTCAAATCTCAATATCGACCCATAATCAACCTGTTACAAACTAACCATAATAATAATAAAAAAATAATTAACCTACTAGTCCGGACAAATATTACCTAAATTGGGCCCTATAGCTTGGAAGACTCAATCCGCACACAACACAAAAAAGCCACACTCATAACCCATACCTATGCACCCCCCATAAGGCTAATCGATATAGAAACCAAACAATATATCAGTGATAGGAAATGCGCATTGACGAATGAATACAATGTAAGTCCATAATAACATATTAATCCTAGTAACATATAGTAACCTCATGTAGACACCTTCTCCATCTTAATGACTCGTAAAGGCAAGACCTACGACGACCTCTCTTCTCTGGCATGATGGTTCACAGATCAAGAAGCCTCTAGAGGGTTCAAGAGGATCTGTATACACTGGCTTAGTCCCGATCCAGGATTCCCAATCATCATGATCATCCTCACTCTACTTCATCTAGTACTAGAGAGATGTATATATAATAAATGCACAAACTCAAACTTTGGATAAAAGAGTGTAAGTCCATGAATCCATTGCACGGGATAAACTCCAAAACTAAATCATCATAAGAGTTTAGAAAAGGTTGAAATATCTCTCAATCGATGTAAATAGCAGTAGCAAAATCATGGACCAGAATCAATCTTGGTCAAATCTCTAAAATATCATTTTTAATATCAAAAGCTCAAGAATCATTCATTAACGTGGTATGATTTTTGTCTTGAAAGAATTTTCTTTAAAATTGAAAAGTGGGAATAATTCACTTTTTAGGAAAAATAGTAGTAAAATAATGTTTTTAGTTAGAATCATACCATTTAGGGAGCATGAAAGAACTGAATCTATGCAATGCCATCACCATTATCTAAATAATACAATTATAAACTTACAAATGTTAATAGACTAAACAACATCCTTTACAAGGATATATCACTCACCCGAGTTCCAACTAATATCATAATCACGACTTTGGGCGCCATAATATATAACCAGCATAACCATATCATGATTTCGAGAAACCATCATAATCCATTGAGTCAAGTAGTAACTCTTATAACAAAAAGGGTTATTAGCCTCAACTATATCTAATGTAGTAGAAACCTAGGTAGTAGGATTCTAGAAGTATAATAAGTGCTTCATCTTAAGGGTCGATCCACCCTTCTATGCCCCGAACTCATAATTTAGACTAAGTCATGCTATTGCACCCATAATCACATCCTAACATTCTTACCTAACATGCAATATATATACTACACCATCTCTTGAAACAAATTAAATAGTAGCCTACCTCGATGCCGAACCGCAAGTCATCAAATCTCCCACAAATCATTTGTGTTTTCTCCATCATACCATAATGATACACATACTATCAAAATAGTAATCTACACAGCATTAGAAATAAAATTAGACCCATATTGATACACTATGGTTCGGATCAAAATTTGAGTTAAGATCTCGTGGGACCCACAAATAGAATCTAAATTTTAAGCTACCACGAGGTAGCTCAAAATTTGAGTCAAGATCTCGTGGGGCCTACAAATCCCTGAGCGCTTAAGCAGTTAAATCAAGTACAGATACCAGATTTTGCTAAGCCTAAAACTGGACTCTGAATAGATGCTTGGGACTTGTTCGGAACGCCATGTGTGGAAATGAACTATGTTTCCATACCAAATTGATGTTTCAGACTAAATGGAACAATATAAACTTTCATCCAAGATAATTTTGACTAAATGTAGGGCTACACTTATAGTTTCATTTTTCATATAATATTCCCAATATCCCAAAATGAGTATAGAAGCCTCGAGACCTAAACCAAGGGTTCCCCTAGTCTACGGTCTGGAGCTGATGGCATTGTAAGAATTCTCATCCAAGGTTATCTACCTAATAGTTGTGTCTGATACCAAATCCTAATAGGAAAAAGGTCCAAAATAAATAAGTGAACCTCAAATCGAAATAAACTATTTGGAAACCAAACTGACAGTTCTTGGAAGTCATAAATATTTTATAGCTGTTGTGGGAAGGCCCACAATGCTAAAAAGCACGTAACTCGAGGAAATGACCTAGAGGGTCATTACAATATTCACTACTAAAATGACTTTCTTCCCCATAAAGTCAATGGATAGGAGGATCATGAAAGATGGAAGGGATGAGGTACTTTACCAACATGCTCCAAGCAATATTCCCTAGATAACTCCCAAGTTGAAACAACACTTTTAGGGATTTTGCCATAGGTATTAATTTTTTAACTAACTTCTTCATTCACTTCTCAAACTACCAAAACTCAACCTCAACAACTAACTGACCTCCAACTGACTTGAGAAAGGTTGACACACGTAAATCCAAGTCACAAATAATTGATACCACACTAATACCAGCATAACCAAGCAAAGGCTCATCCTAGTTAAAGACAAACCAAGGCATAACTCAAGGACCAACTCCAATAGCTAAATACAACTTTCTTTTTCCTTTCCAAACCTGCTATGCATTCTATACCAGGAAGAAGTTTACTCAAGTCCTGATCATGCAATCCATTATAAAGAGCTGAAGCGGATCTATAAGTAATCCATAATGAAACGCACGGGCATAAGCCTATAAGGAGATACCTCGGCACACAAATGGATATAACAAAGGTCTAAAATCTATTCCAATCCTATAACCAGTCCGAACGACCCTAAAAATTGATAGCCAGGAGTCTGAAGCACATACACTCATCACAAAATGATCCACTTCAAGATATTTCATTTATCGAGGCTAAAGCCATATTTAATCTAACTCAGATATACTACTCCCATAGCATAGATCACCAAAAATTATGAAAAAACTAAAAGTCCAGGTCAAGGTTGAAGGAACCAACATTATGTAATGGACTATTATCTAAAAACCTATAAACCACAATCTATCTGAATTGAAGAAGGATAGATAAATAGACAAGAAGTAGGTTTAGCCAGCCTATAAATGAAACCCCAATTGAGACAAATCCAAAGATAAAAGATACACCCAAAGCTCTACAACTTCCACCTGAATTCTCAATATCCAGGCTGAACCGCCCGATCTCAACTATCCAAAACTACCATATAGATGGGTAAATTTCCAAACTTCTAATCAATAATAACCCTCAAGCCCCAATTCTAAGGCATCAAATCCAACCTGGATCTAACATGTCTAAATTGAGGGAAAACACCCAGCTCATCCTTATTATCTAAGACCAGGTGTATCCCCTTTAGTTTAATACAGAAGCCAAAATTGTAGCTTAAGGAGAAAATAATAACAAAGGTTAAATTACAAGCTAAAAGCACAAGTAATTAACTCCAAATTTGTCGGAGGGTATCAACCACCAAAGCAAATGCAAGAACTCACCAAGGCTGCAAGTTGCACTAATAATAACTAAACCTTTAGAAACTTAGAAAAATGCAACCTTAGATAGAAACTGGTCAATTCAATACTCCATCTCGACAACAAACACACAACTTACCAACTTAAAAAGTTGTATACCATCTCGACAAAAAACACACAACTTACCAACTTAAGAAGTTGTCACAAGAAAGATCACCTATCTCCAATACTTTTAACTCAACTAGAACAAAAACCACATCACGGAAAAATTGGCATACCTGGCTCTACACCGAAAATAAGATCAAAGCTAGAAACAAAAAGTAAACTAAACAAAGTTGAAAGGTGAATCCAAGACCTCTCGACATTAACATCAAAACCATTATCAGGTGATGAACTAGTCAAATTAGAAGAATGGACCTCAAATTGGTCAATCTTAGAAATGGGCTACCTAACCAAATCACCTACTCTAGAACCATAAAATAACCATGAAAGTCCAACTTACCTTCACTGCCATAATCCATGCAACAACCAGTCTATCCTTGCAAACAAAAGAGAAGAATGACCAATCTCACCTTGTTATAAAAGAGAAGACCTGCCCATCCAACTGACCTATCCACATAGGCCACAAATAAGAATTATGAGAAAGGCATTTCTAGTCGATAATGCTAGTCCAACCATCTATTGAGAAAGGATCATCCCTTATTAAACTATGGTAATAATAACAAAAGCAATAAAAACACCAATATAAATAATAGGTGGCACCGAAAATGAAAATCAAAAGTAAATATCCTCTAAGGCTATAAAAAGTCCAACATGGCAAGGTAAATAGGACTAAAACCTAAATAGTACAATACCAAAGAAATATCAACACTGATCCACTCTATCCACTACTAAAAAGAATCAAGATAGTCATATAATCATAAACTCTATATGAAGGCACACATCAACTAGTAGAAACCTACTAAGGCATACGATCATTGATGGTTATGTGAACCCAATACACTAAAATAAAAAGGTAAAGGCAGAAAATAAAAGCATACCTATCATGGGGGATTCTGAAGTCACATGCTTGATTTGTCTAAATAGATATGTATTTGAATGGATCCAAGCTCAGACTGAGCGTCTGAACTACCCGTGCTACGTTCACTACCTCTAACCAAGCTGCCACAAAATCAAGAGTCTAATTTGGATAAGATGATTGACAAACAATCCCATGATGGGGACACTCTCTAGACCAGTGATCAATCTCTGTACAATCAAAGCAAACCTTGAAAACCCTAACTAGTAGAAAACAAAGTCTGACCCTAACCGGCTGACTAACCAATATCGAGGACACTCCCTACTAAGATGCCCATCCTTCTCGTAATCATGATACATCTCAAAATCCCTATGATAGAGAGAAACACATGCTAACTCTATTTGAAAATCAAATCAGATTTGGGCACTCTCTATACCAATGACAAATCTCACCACAACTGCAACACATTTTTGAACTACTTTAAGGTAATGCACCTACTGAGCTAGAGTGTCCAGCAAAGCCCAAAGACTCATATAGAATCCTCCACAAGGTCTAATAAGAACCCTTCCTATTGTGACCACCAAGAATAACCTTAAAGCCACTCATAGTCTGAAATGCTACCTGCGATAACCGATAGGCTTCAATTATAACTAACTTCCATCGTGAGTTTACTCACTTCCAAATGGAATACCAATAGCATAATACTAATGACATGTCTTCTTACTACTACCTCCTTTTGTCTCAATACATGATCTATCTATGGACCTCACATGATCAACAACCTGAGAGAAAAAAGTCCCAATTGCTATTAATTATTTTGATGCCAGATAGAGTGAAAGGGATAATCCTCTAATAAGTCTGCACACCATCATAAGATCTGAAGAATACAATATAGGAATATGCCTAGCCCACTCAAGAAATCTAATTTCATACTCCGAAACTGACAAGGAGTCTTGTAAAACACTAACAACCCAACTTTGGCTTAAGAATTGCGATATGAATCGGATGTTATCCCTGGCTGTGAGGTATCCATAAAAAGGTTTGGAACCCCTAATGCCGAATCTCCAAAGGTTGAAGTAGTCATAAACCCTACCAAATCTTAGGCTGGCCTCGAATCCTTTAACTGATGTTAAGATCTTTGATATTAAACTCTATCTCCCTAGTCCAACTCTGCACTTAAACTCTAGAATCGCATGCCAAAGTCCCATTGGAATCTATCAATAACCAAACATCATCTATCAGGGATAGAATAAAGCCAAAGAAGGTACTTAAGGCTTATTGAAATATGGACACACAATAAGGAGTCAAGGACAAAATTTCTTAACAATGCCCTGTATCCTCTCAAAGAAAGGTTATGGACGTCTCTGCACCAATCCATAGAACATTATTAGACACCAAACTCTTGTGCAAAAATACCAATAAACCTAGAATTTGATTCTAATATATTATGACCCAATTCCTCAAGTCAAAAAGGCTCCTACTATAGTCCACCAGTAGATAAGCCAACCCATAGTCTGAAACTGCTAGTAATGAACTACCAAAAAAATAAAAGAAGTAAGCAAAATAGTTATAATGAAAGGCTAATACTTATATAAGATAGTCCCATAACAAGCTATAATCAGTACAAGGGCTTATGATATAATAGGAATTTAAAATAAAATGCTAAATGAATATATTGATACAACCCATCTCTAAATACAACAAAGAGATTAGTCTAGTCTAGAAGAGGGAGAATATTAACACTTTAAATGCTAGGAGCTCACCCTAAGTCTCTGATCCATAGCTTCTTTGCATGATGCACACAACAATGGCAAGAATCTATACTATGATCTGCAAGCATCATAAGTGTAGTATGAGCACCAATACATGGTACTCAGTAGGAAACTGCCGATTGAGCTACAAAGATAATTCAATATAAATATATAGAAGTAGGAAGGTAAACTACACCAAAATATCTAGGAAACTAACATAATAAAACTATGGAGACAATGAGAATAAACTATCCTATTCTATCCATACTCAAGAACTTATCACTGAACAATATATAAACAAAGGGTAGAAGAAGGAGATATACTAGTATACAGAGGCACAGAATAGATATACAACATAAGTAAACAAACGAAGAGAGGGATATATGGTAATACCATATCTATAACTATATATGTGTGTGTGCACACATATAAGTAGGACTAACTCAAAGATACAACCTAAGGTAGTCCAACTAGCATTTTAAAGCCTCCTAACCATGATAGGAACTAGTGCTGGCATAATATGGGCCTATAACCATAATGTTTAACCATTAGATAATTATGTATAGTAAAATAATCTAAGATAAAGAAATTAGAATCATGCATCAAATCTTAGTATTAGTCCATAATCAACCTTTCACAAACTAACCATAATAATAATAAAAATAAATAAGTAACTGGCTAGTCTAGAAAAACAATACGTATATCGAGCCCCATAATCAGAAAGCTCAATCAGCACATAGCATGCAACAAGCCACGCTTATAACCCATACCTATGCAACCCCTATTTGGCTGATAAATAAAGAAATAAAATAACATATTGGTGATAGGAAATATGCATGCCAGAATGAATACAAATTAAGTTAATAATACCATAACTGATTGAAGTGCCATAATGTAACACATTATATACACCTCCTCCAGCTTGACGGCTTACAAAGGAAGGATCTACGATGGACTCTCTTCTCTGACACAATGAATTTTGGATGAAGAGGACCCTAGGGGGTTTAGGTGTACCTGTATATACTGACTTGGTCCCAATCCAAGATTTCTAGTCATCATTACCATCCTTACTCTACTCCATCTAGTATTGGAGAGATGTATATAAATGAACAGACTCAAATCATAGATAAAAAGGTATAAGTACATAAATCTATAGCCAGAGGTAAACTTTGGGACTAAATCATAAAAAAAGTGCAAGAAAGGTTGGAATCTCTCTCGACCAAAGTAAATAGTAGTAGTACAACGGTGGACCAAAATCTTCCTCGATCAAATATCTAAAATATCATTCATAATCTCAAAAGCACGTGAATATTTATTAATATTGGTACGATTCCCGTTATGAAAGAATCAACTTTAAAAGTGAAAAGTGGAATAATTCCCTTTTACAAAAAATAATAGTAAAATCATGTTTTTAGTTGGAATAATACTATTTAGTAAGCATTAAAGTACCAAATTTATGCTATGCCATCACTAGTATCCAATCAATAAAATTATATGCATCTAAATATCGATTGAATAAACCTCATCCTTTACAAGGATAAATCACTCACCCGGAATCCAACTAACATCATAATCATAGCCTTGGACCCAATAATGTATAACCAACACAACAATATCACGATTCTGAGAAACCATCTTAATCTACTAAGTCAAGTAGTATATCTTATACTAAAAAGGATATTAACCTCAACTATATCTAAAACACTAGAAACTTATGGTAATACAATTCTAGATGTACAATAAGTATTTCATCTAAGGGTGGATTCACCATCCTATCCCCCGAACTCATAATTTGGAGTAAGTCATGGTGTTTTACCCATAATGATATCCTAACGGTATTACCTAATCTGTAATTTAAATGATGTACTATCTCATGAGTAAAAATAGATAGAAGCCTACCTCGATGCAAACCAACAGTCTTTGAATCACTAACAAATCATCTGTCTTTGCTGCACAATCCCAAAATACTGTCACACTATGAAAATAGTAATCTATATGTCATTAGGAGTAAAATGAGAACCATATTGCTATACTATAGGTTGGGCCAAAATCCTTATCAAGAATGAGCTTGCTTGGCCCACAAATGGAATATAAAATTGAATCCATCAGGAGGTACCTTGAATGATAAGGGATGTGTGCTCAAATGGTGCAAGAATCGGGGTCCAAACCATCCCTTGATGTTTAGGAATTTTAGGACATAATTTTTAAAAATTACCATGAAATATGATGGAAATTAATGGAAAATGATCAAGAAGTGTTAGGCTAGCTTACCTTAGTTTCAATAGATGCTCCCAAATTTTTTCTTTCTTTAAGCTGTCAAAATAATCTAAAGATAGTGAAAGAAATTATAGAAATTGGTTGTGTAAAGGGGATTTAAAAGCCTACAATTGACGTTAAAGCGGAAAGCTTGGTGCTATGGTGCCTACCGCTAAAGCGGCATCTTGATCTCTAAAACGGTCTGAAAGCTCGGTGGACCCCATATAACTAAAGCAAGATCCACTTAAGAGGCCCACTTGCTAATAAAATGGGCCTAACCAATTGGCCAAGGTTGCTTAAAAGTCTTATGGGGCACTAAAGTGTCTTCTTAAGCACTTAAGTGGTCGCATAAGGTATCAGATACCTAATTTTTCTAAGTCCAAAAAGACTTTGATCGGGCTCTTGGGATTTGTTTGGAACCCCGTACACACAATTGAACTATGCTACCATACTAGTTTTGTCATTCTGGATTCAATGGAACCCTTAAAACTGTCATCCAAGATCATTTTGACTATATGTGGGGCCTAAACCTATAGTTCTATTTTTCATCTAATCTGCCTAATAACCCAAAATGAGTTTGGAAGCCTTGATACCCTAATAAGGGTCCCCCTAGCCTAAAATCAATATTCTTGAGCTGATGGCTCTATCAAAATTCTCATTCGATGTCATCTACTAGGAGTTTTGGTTCGAGACCAAATCCTATAAAGTAAAAGCTCTAAAATAGATAAATGAGCCTAAAATCCAAATGAACTGTCTAAACCCAAATGACATTTCAGAAAAGTCATAAATAACCTGTAGCCACTATGGGAAGGCTCAAAATTCCAAAAATACATGGAAATCAAGGAAATAACCTAGAGGGTCTTTATAATTCCTTTATCGGATCACTACTTAGATATAATATTTCCTTTCCTTTCTACTTCAATAGATTCTTGATCTATTACACCAGGATTACATACCCATTTTTGCCCTATTTTTTTATTCAAGATTTCTATATTTTATACCACACGAATTCCTTATATTTTAGTATGAACAACAAAAATTATACTCAATCAAGTGTTTTTAACACCGTAGGATCATTACCAACTGAATTTATTCATATTACGATCAACTTACATTCAATTTATAAATTAGGGTTAAACCTCAATTTCTACCATGAATATAATTTTAGGAATTTCTAAGAATTCTAGGGAGTAATACAAGTGTAGAAAGTAGAGAAACCTTACCTACAAATATAAAAATACCCAAAAGTGGAGAATATCTCCCCTTGCTATGCCTTTACTCATTTATGTAAAAGTCAAAATAGAAAATAAGTTTTCTAATTTTAAAAACTAGAATTTGCATTTTTACTATTGGGATGGTAAAGTCAACACTTCAGTGTTACCATTGTGGTGGTAAAACTACCATTGCAGTGGCTCGCACGACACTGAGGTCATTACTGTAGAGGTACTTTTACACCTCTATAGTTGTTCTTTTATTGCTGCAGTGGTCCCGAGGTAGTAGATCGAGATCTCATCCTAGTTCAAGTCGTCTTACAATAAACCTCTCAAAATCCAACATCATGAACTAACTCTTTAATGGTAAACTACATAATCAGAGTTCTATTTGATGTATTTCATGTACCTGAAGTTGATAAGAATTCCTAAACTTTTCCTCTTCCAAAAAATCAAATCAAATAAACTCACTTGTGCTCAATTTATCACTGTATCTCCTCAGACCATCCTACCCTCAAAATAGACCTAAGACTATTCTAGACCTGAATTTGTTATAAAAATGTCTTAAGGATAAAATTAATGAAGCTTCTACTCTTTATTTCAGCATAACGACATATAAGGTTATTACACTTAGTTGATACAAAAGAGAACTCACATGAACTTCACCTTTGATTGATGACCATTAGAATATATATGTTAGGAATAGTAGAGTAGGCATATAGTTATTTGGAAATACCCTCAACATCACAAATATCAACCCGTAACTAGTAAATTAGGAAATCAATTAAATTAGTTAACTAAAAACACAATTTGATTGTCATAACCCCACAATCCTAGATCACTTATTTCTTCTTAAGTCATACAAAAATTTTAATTCATTCATATGTTTTAGAATCTAAAGTAGTTAGTAGTTAGTAATCTCTAAATCAATCATTATTTTTTGTTTACCTGCTGAATAATTAAATATAAATTTAAGGTAGTAATCAATTTATCCATTTCCTTTGGGATTGATATCTGGACTCTCTAGTCCTATATTACTTGTCAAACCATGTGTGCTTGTATGTATGAAAGCCCTTGAACAAGTTTTTGATGCCATTGTTGCAGAATTCTGAGATATTGATACATTATTTTGAGTTTTTAAATAAATCTATTCAGTTTTTACTTTTAGTTGTTGTTTTTAATACATTATAATGTTCAGGTAGCTTACACCCAATAATCTAAGTCAAGACAGTACCTTGATTATCTGTATTCTTGATCCTAAAAGAATCACTAGAAGGGTCAAAACTAGAGTAGAAGACATGATAAATAAAAAATTGAATTTGGATGGATTGCAAGATCCCGTTGGGCTGCAAGGATGAATCCTTGTGCTTCAGTTTGCTAGTCAAATTGTGAGAATGACTCAAGGTAATAGTCAAGCCAGTAATTATAGGAAACTTTAAGTTTAAATAAAGAAGGGTATGACTACGACATAACACTTTTCACTTTAACTGTAAATTGTATGATGACCCACACAAGTAGACAGACTTTGTAGAGTTGAGTCACAATTTTGAATATATGAAGCTGACTTTGTTTTCTTTTAATTGATTAGAGAAGCAAAACAGTGTTTGCAAAATAAGCCAATAGGTTTGTAACGACCCAATTTGCTAAACTAGAATGCTACACGGTGCTCTTGACCCCGAAGGACCACAAGCTAATCCACAACTGATATCTGTACTTATATACTGCATAAGATAACATCATAATGCAAAAACATGCACTGAAAGGCCATAAGTTTCAATCATGAACATAAATGAATAACGTAACATCTGTGTGGGTTAATAGAATACCTAAAACAAAATTGAAGTCTAAAACATAATAGTTTGTATCTAGTCTACATCTAGTCTGAAAGCCTCTACTTTCTGAAGAATCTGAATAAGGAGTTAATGGGATATGTCCCTAACTAACTCCAACTAATAAGCTAATCAGTGAGATAATACAAAATCATTATGTCCTTGAAGGATGAGGACTTACTTCTACTCTGACTACTGAAACTGGAACCTACTGTTGATCTGGAACTCGTGTCTCTAAATCTATGGTGTAACATAAAAAGAAAGCACCATAGAGCGAACACGTCAGTACATATGTACCGAGTATACATGTGAGGTAGGCTATATGCAATGGTTCACATGCATAAATAATTCTAACTGGCTGTCTAACATAAATGTGAGAATACATGCATAAATACGTAACTGTAACTGAAAATGTGATTTCATGATTTTTGAGTTTGTATACTGATGACATGACATTTTAGTAACTGATATGACTGATAACATGAAGGACTACATCTGAATAATGCTGATAACATGGGTGACAGTATCTGATAGTCCCAAATCTAATGGAACAATCTGAGATCCGTACTGTATCTGAGTTGACTATATCTGACGGTCTTGAAATCTGAAGAACAATCTAAGTTCTATTACTGAGACTGATTGACTATATCTGACAGTCCTGATTCTATCACAAAAAACTGTGGGAAATAGGATCAAATCGATATGCCCCAAATGTGCTATAATAGCTAAGGTAGGGTCCAATCTATACCCTGATTGGAAGGGTGTCAATACCACACCACTGGTAAGGAGAACATGTGAGTAACCTTTTTATAACAGGTAGCTCTAGATAGAATGGTGGGAACCCTTACATAACAGGTTAAGCCACCTCATCTACCCTCATATAGCAGGCTACAATATCTCGACCTATGTTGGCTACATAGTTTTGGGATGCAAGGATTGCTTCTAGGAATCACACCCTCATATATTAGGTGAGTCCCTATCCTCGGGTTCACTCTGATAATTTCTACTCCCATTTGAATGGACACTGAACATGATTTACTAAACTGAACTGAGCATGGGCTGAGTTACTGAATTTCCGTGGTTGACAAAATACTACTGATATCTGACAACTGACTGAATCATAACATCATGGAGATTTTTACTAAGTCATAAGACTATCTGAAGTCTAAGAGTTCATAGCTTGATTGAGAGTATTGTGAAAACATAACATGGATCTAGGCACACAACTAATATTTTGGGTACAAGTACCCCCAGGACTCGATAGAAGGAAACTGATATAACACGATTTACTTGAAGACTTGACTATCATCATAATACATACTACCTTCATGGGTGGATTTCATCAAACATGTAATAGTCATAATCTTGTGCATACATGGGGATTTCATGATATCATGCTAGTTACACAATATTTCTTCATCTAGGCATTTAATCAAACATATGACAGGCATGGTACATGTAAACATCATTATTCAATTCTAATTTCAGCATTCAAGGGTTTAAATCTTAGGGTTGCATGAATCTATGGCTATAGTAATTAAACCCACATAAAAAAAATATCAACAATCATGCAGTAGAATCCAATTTCACATCTATCAAACATGAACATGAGCAACCAAAACATGAAAACATATAGAAAATCCATAACTTAAGTTTAGAAAAAGGATTCTTGGACTTCATGGACAAAATGAGTCCATGAATGAACACTATACATACCTTAGTTCATGATTTCGTGAAGATTGATGGTGAAACCTTTATTAAATTGGACCCTCTATGAAAACCCTTGCTTGAGTTCTTGAGAGTATTTGACAAAAACATCAATATTTTAGATGAATAAGGGCTAAATCCCATGTTTGAAATCTTATATAGGAGGGGAAAATTGACCCTTTTATCCCTGGACACGTAATTTAATTTTAAGTAAAATTTCTCGAATTGGGTCCTTGGCGCGACATGGCGTTATCGCGTCGTGTTACTAGAAATTGACAATTGGGAAATAGCATGGTGGCGCGATGCGGAGCTATCACGTTACCACCTTGTATATGACTTAGAAGTTTTGTGCAACGCACCATTATTGCGGAGCAACACTAGAAATCGAAAATTGCCATTTGAGTTATCTCTGTGACGCGCTGAAGGCTCAGGTCCAATACAGTCTCACTAAAAAGGCTCTAACTCTTCGCCCGATTGTCATATTTGGATGAATTATATATCGATGGAAAGCTTATTCAATTTTCCACGTGATAGGAAGTGAAAATTATGGAAATACCGTGTGTATAAGAATAAATTATTACTTCAAAGCAAGTTCTAACATCCTTGAGATGATTTTTGAGCTAAGAAAAAGCACGAGTATTACAATATCTCCCCCTTGAGAATATTCATCCTCGAATAAGACTGATTGAGAGGGGAAACAATAAGATGAACATGAATAACTGGAACATGATCTCATGACAGACATGACTGATAAGCTGAACATAACATAATGAACATGCATATCTGATACATCCGTAACTTATTCATAAATTCATAACTGAAAGTTCTGAAGAACTATGTTTTCTCAGAATGAGAATGCATATCTGATGCATAACTATATAACAGATCTGATACATGAATGCATGGCTGAATATACGGTGGTACTTGATACCAAGCTTATCATAGGAACATGAGCATGAGACTGAATACTAAGTTAGTGATGTACACTAATCATGAAACTGAGTAAGCTTAAAGAGAACTGTTACCTTGAGCTTGATCTGAGTTGGCGGGGAAGAGTTGTGGATACTTTGTATGTATATTTGCTTCTGTTTCCTAGTAGCTCCCTCGACAGACTGATTTCACCAAATAACTTTAACTAGAGGGACTTATTTATTCCTCAATCTACGAGTCTGATAGTCTAAGATTTCAACTGGAATCTCTTCATAAGAGAGGTTGTTCTGAACATCTATGCTCTGAATAGTGACTACGACTTATGGGTTACCTATACACTTCTTGAACAAAGAGACATGGAGGACTAGATGAACTGAGGCTAGATCTAAAGGCAATTCGAGCTCATAAGCTACCTTGCCGAATCGACTGAGAATCTTGAAGGAACCGATATATCGGGGACTGAGTTTTCCCTTCTTGCAGGATCTCTTCACTACCTTCATAGGAGAGATCACCAATCCCAAACTCAAAATATTTTCTACGAAAATCTGCATAATACTTCTGTCAGATCTGAGCAGCCTGGACTCTTTCTCTAATAAGCTAGACTTTCCCTAAGGTGTCGAATAGCAAGTCACGCCCTATGACTGAGGCCTCACTAACTCAAACCAACCAATCGAAGAACTACATCTCCTACCATAGAGAGCTTCGAATGGAGCTATCTGAATACTGGAATGATAGCTGTTGTTGTATGCAAACTCAATCAAAGGCAAGTGGTGAACCCAACTACCCTTGAAATCAATTACACACTCCCTTATCATATCTTCTAAGGTTTGAATAGTCCTTTCAGGTTGACCATCTGACTGAGGATAAAAGGTTGTACTGAGACAAATTTGGGTACCAAGACCCATTTGGAATGCTTTCTAGAAATGAGAGGTGAACTGGGTAACTCTGTCTGATATAATAGATAACGGAACACCGCGTAATCTGACCAACTCCTTGATGTAGAGTTTGCCATAATCTTTGGTTGAATAAGACGTATGAACCAGAAGGAAATGAGATGATTTGGTTATCCTGTCTATAATGACCCAAACTGAATCATACTAATGACGAGTTCTAGGCAAATCTATCATGAAGTCCATGTTCACAACTTCCCACTTCCAGGTAGGAATACTGAACTCCTGCATGGACCCACTAGCCTTCTGATGCTCTATCTTAACCTGCTGATATATAGAGCACTTAGCCACAAACTCTACAATATCTCTCTTCATCGCACTACACCATTAGATCTCCTACAAGTCGTAGTACATCTTAGTGGCCCCTGGATTAATAAAGTAGCGCACGCCATGCACTTCTGCAGGAATTCACTACCTACATCAATTACCGATATAATAATCATGTACTTACAAAATCTATGTATGCCAATTACTAGTATTCAATTAGTGGAATAATAAGCATCAAACTATATCTTCCTCCATCCCGTACTAGAGATATGTGTATACAAACATATACATATTCATATTCATAAACTATAATGATATCACTTATAATGACAAACACTTCTCGAATATTCAATTAATGTCATAATGTAACCCTTGGCCCATTAATTTATTCAAAATAATCTCAACATCATAATCATGGCCTTAGGCCCATATTCATATTCAAAACTCATATCAATAATCATATTTATAAGCCATAGCCTATATCTAATTATCTCACATATAGGAGGTATCTCGCATATAGGAGGCGTAATAACAATAAATATGTAAACATCTCTAGGATATCTTATATCAATAGGTCATGCATCATGACTATGAGGAATATCACTTCTCTAGGACAATTTACATATCCAAGAGGAACATCGTGTATATAGTTCCAATAATCATTACTAAAGGAAATATGAACTCTATAGGCCAATCATCAACTCTAAGAAGAAATAGCATATTTATAAATCACATAACATATCTAGGAGGAATATCATTACTAAATACCAATACTATATCAACAAGAAGTATCATAACCATAACTCAAAAGCCATAATCCGGGAACATCAATACAAGTTACCAAGTCAATAAGTAACCTTATACTAAGGTTTACTAGCCTCATTTATGTCTAACATCCACAACCAACTCCACAAGGATTATCACAAGTTTAGGCCTAAGTGGGCTGGACAATCCCACTTCTAATACTCAATCCCATATTTAGGCAAACTGTGCCCCAAAATAGGCTAATGTATCTAGTCCAACTTCTAGATATCAAACAAGCCACATTCCAGACTAAGATAGCAACTTCGACTAGAAACAAGGGTACTCAAGTCACCTCTACCCAACTTACAATTTCAAGACTACCATACTATCCCAATAAGGCTAAATATACAAATCATGCTTTAAATGCTAAAACAATATTCCAAACATAGAATTATATCATATCCATGCTATAAATAATCAAAATTAAAGAGGAAAGACAATAGGATTCAAAAGGGTTATAAATATGTCATCTTATGGGTCCATAACCCTCATCTAATCATAAAACACCAACAATCAAGGTCAAGTCATCCTACGCATAATCAAGCCAAACATCCATATGCACACACAACATACATAACACATCATCTATGAAGAAAAGTAGACAGAAGCCTACCTCAAGGCCAAACCTCAAAGCCTCACTTCATGAACCATATGCTCGTCTTCACTTTACAATCCTCAAAATGTCATCACACCATCAAAATCATCCCATATACAGAAAATGAGTTTTCGAGGCCAACCCAATCTTCACACATGAACAAGGAATCATAACCCTTATATAATGGGTAAAAACTAAGCATACTTTGGGCTAAAATCAAGACCTAAGCTAAATTAGGATTTTGGGTCCAAACTAAGAAATTCAAGAATGAATTCAAGGAATTCTTACCTTAATCTTGAAGATAATCGCGATACAAAATGATAATTAAGCTCCCAAGTCACCTCCCATGACCAATTTTTAGTTATTACACTTATTTTGGAGTTTTTAGGTCTAAATGGTAAAAGAGGAATCGCAGTCCTATAGGGGGAAATTTTAGCCGCGATCGGGGTTGCACCAGATGATAACAAACTGAAAAATGAGTTTTTGACCCTCCGAACTCATTCAAAATCCAAACAACATGATCCAATTGTGAATTTTGAGTCTAAAACACATTTCAAATCTATTGGAATCATCAAAACTTTCATAGGAGATCGTTTAGAAAAAAATGGGTCCCACACCTATATTTTCATTATTTTTCATAAAATTTTGCCCAATAGCCCAAATAATTTCAAGAGACTTAGGCCCTGAACCAAGGGACCCCTAGCCTAAATTTGATGTTCCGTAAGTAATGGAGAATTTGGATTTTTCATCTGAGGTCTTTTCGACCAAATATGGGTCCTACACCCCTTCTTTCAAATTTTCAACTTTTTGACCAATAGGTCGAAATGAGCTTGGGTGCATTGAAATCGAACCAAAAGTCTACCTGGACTAAAATTGATATTCTGGATCTGTTGGCGCAGTCAAAATTTGCATCCAAGATTACTACACTGAATTTTTTACCCAGTCGCTACTTGGAACCAATGAAGACTTCTAAACAGGGAATTGGCTCTAAAAATCAAACGAACTTTCCGATAACCAAACCTTCGGTCCTAGCAAGTCATAAATAACTTGGGGTAGCTATGGAGAAGCTCAAACAGTAAAGATAAACATAAATATGGAAAATGACCTGAAGGGTCATTTCAATATCCACTACTAAAATGACTTTCGTCCCCAAAAGTCAATGGATAAAAAAAATCTCAAAAGCTCGAAAGGATAAGGTATTGGGCCCACATGCTCCAAGCATGACTTTATAGGTAAGCTCAATAGAGAGAAAACACTTCTAAGAGATTTATTCACATGTATCCCTTTTCCAAACAGCACTCTCATTCTACTTCCAAAATAACCAACTTAACTTAACCACTAACAAGCCTCCAACTAAACTGAAAAGATTGATGCACATACATCTAAACCAAATCACACTGATACCAACACTATATCCATATAAATCAACAAAGGACCATCCAAGACAAAACAAACTAATACATAAGTCATAGAACTGACTCCATATCAAAAAATATTATTCTGATACTATTTTTGCACCTACTATCTACTCAAAACCAGGAGGAAAATCACCTAAGTCTCGTCCATATAGTCTCATCATAGAGAACTTATAGAACTGAAATTAATACACTGAAAGTCTATAAGCCAAACATGAGAATAAGCTCATAAGGCTCTATCTGGGCATACAAATGGAGATTATCACAAAAAGCAATCTATGCCAATGTTATAACTAGTTCAGATGAAAATCAAACTGAAATCTCAAAATCCAAGATATAACTACTCATCACTGAATACTCTACTCTAAGATGACTTATCCACCGTGAGTGAAGATATACTGAATCCAACTCGAGAATATTACTCCCCCTCAGTAAATCATCCAAAATTCTTAAACAAAATTGAAACTTGAGGTCAAAACTCAAATAACTAATATGGGCCCTATGGGTTATCATCTGAGAACTTATCGACTATAATCCAACCAAAGTCTAGAAGACCAAATAGGCAACCATGGAGTAGGCTTAACCAACCTATAAATGAAATCTGAACAAGGTCAAGTCTAAAACAAAAGATGCATACAAGTTGTATAACACCAACCTGAAATCTTAATATCAAGACTAAACCGCTCGATCTCAAATATCTAAATCAAACTATCAACAACGAGGAATTAATGCTCCACATTTATCATACTTCCATCGTTATTCCACGAAGTTAAATCCAACACTAAGACAATAAGGCTATATCAATGTCAACTATCTCAAATTGACTCTAGTATCTAAATATGACATATCTAAGATAAATTATACTAATCCACAGTCGAGATATATCAAGAGAGAAAAATCACAATAGGAATAAACACTAACTGATAACACAAGAAACCAAATTTATATCAGTTGGAGGGAACGAAATAGAGCCGCAAAATAGGATTCATTCCAAAGGACAGATCACTGGCTGAAAATGCAAATAACCCACTCCATATCCACTAGAGGGCAAGAACTATCCAAACATACTCAAGACTTCTCAAGGCTAAAAACCAAACCAGTAAAGGAAAAAACTATAGCAACTCAAATAAATTCAACTTAAGCTGGGAACTAACCAATGCAATACTCTATCTAGGCAAAGAAATAGCCACAAGCTCATATCATCGAGGAGAATCACTCCACCAAGCCTTACTAGGTAAAACAAATGCTGAAATGAGAATTTCCTAAATCCACCCAAGAATCACATCATCTAAGAAGAAATATCAATCTTAAAACCAGGGCCAAAGTTGAGAACACCACCAGAGTACCAACAACTCGAGCTAAAGAGTTTCTAATTTGCCAACTTAAAAAGCAATCACAGAAAGGGCCACCTAGCTCTGTCTTTCTAACTCCACTAGGCAAAACCATATCACAACAACAAAGGAGTATCCACTCTCCATACTAACAATAGGGAAAACTATCCCAAGGGAACAAACCCAACATACCTATGAGATGAATCCACAATATCTTAACATCAATATCAAAATCGCTATCAAATAAAGAAACAGCCACAAACAAAGAACAAACCTCAAACTGGTCCATCTCAAAAATGGGTTATACCAAAAAGGATAGCCAAACAAAAGCTTTTACAATCTAGAAGGAATGTCTAAGAATCTTAAACTCAAACACGGGGAACATAACTATATTGCCAACTCAAAATTCACAAAAACCATAGAAGGTTACTTACCTTCAATACCACAACACATCTCTGAATCTATCTTACAGCTAACCAAGAGGCAACACACTCAACCTCACCGTGATAGGGGAAAGAAATCATCAAGTCAGGCTATATCTACTTAAGTCACCAAATATAATCAAAGAAAATAAAAGTCTAACTTGATAACACTAATCTATGCAGCTGCCCAACGAGAATCAAATTCATCATGTCATAGCATCTAGTAATAACATCAAGTAATAGCAATGACCTTACACAGTGATAGCAATAGCAACAACAATATCAATATTAATATACTAAATAGGCGATACCAAAAGAAATATCAATATCATGTACCACTCAAGGTCCACAACAGGGACAATATGCCAAGATAAATGGGACTTGAACCCAAAACCACTCCCATAGTGGAAAATATCAATATATATCCACTCCACCCACTACTAAAGGAAATAAATCATGGAGTAGTAACATAATCATAAATTCAAAAATAATACAAATAGTGACCAATATAAATTCATCAAGGCATACAATCATTAATTGGTATGAAAACTGCAATACACATAATAAGAGATAAATGAGAGAAACAAAAGGACACTAATTATGGTAACAACCACATTCACATGCCTGATGGGCATAGGGAAAATAAATCTGAACAAGTCTAAATTGGATCGACCAATTGAATCATCAACTGAGGTGCCAAGTGCACCATCTCTAACTGAAGATGTCACAATATCATGAACAGATCTAAATAAGCTAAATAACTAGAATCTCATATTAGGGATACACCCTAGACTAGTAGTTAGTCTCACAGAGGCTGTTGCAATTATTGAAGAATCAATATGGAGAGGACACTAATTGAGCCTAAATAGCTGGCCAAGTGACGCTAAGAGAAATTCAAAACTTATGTCCAACTTCTAAAATCATAGCCTATCTTAGGAACTCCAGGCTGGCGGGGAATACAGTCTAACTAAAGATGATCACCTATCTCATACCAGGGGAATTCTTTAAACCAGTGCCTCATCATAACACAGCCAAACCAAGGCCCTAGAATACTTCAAGGTACTACCCCTCACAATCTAGAATACTCTCCATAACCTAAAGAACCATACCACACTCCACAAGTCTGATGGGGACTCTTCCTAAATCCTTTATGGCTACAACTAAGGATCTTTGATATCCATCTCTGGTTCTCTTATCTGATGCTGCATTGAAACTCTAGAAATGTGTGTTAAAGCCTTAACTGCATCTGTCAATAGTATTGTGTCATCCTTTAGGGATAGAATAGAGTCAAAGAATATTTTCAAGGTTCATAGAAATGTGGACACACAATAAGGAATCAAGAAGAGAATTTCCTAAAATGTCATTATAGCCTCCCGAAGATAGGTTACGGATGTCTCTGCACCAATCCACAAAACTCTACTAACACTTAGATCTTGTACTAATACACCAATGAAACCTAGGCTCTGATATCAATTTGTCACAACCCATTTTTCTCAGGTCATAATGGTGCCTACCATAATCCAGCAGTAGGCAAGTAAACTCATAGTCCAAAACAGCTAGTAATGGACTACTCAATAATATAAGGAAAAATATATGGAATATATGAAATAAAGATCAATTGATAGAAGAATCCCAAAACTTGGTGGTATTTTATTTAGTACAAGACCTTCTAATAAAAAGAGTACAAAAGTGAAATATCAAGAGAAATACATTGATATAACTTATCTCCAAATACAACTTAAAGACTGGTATAATATATAAAAGAGATATAAGTAATACTCCGAATGTCAGGAGCTCACTCTAAGTCTCTAAACTAGTGCTGCTCCGCATGATGCAAATATTAACTACAATAACCCATACTATGATCTGCAGGCTACAGAAGTGTAGTATAAGTACCAAATATATGGTACTTAGTAGGCTACCTCCAACTGATATCCAAAGATAAAGAAGATATATTTAGCATATAAACAAAATGAAAACTACATCCAAATTCAGAAATGATATGTCAAGTCAGTGAGATAGTAAGGAACAACTATCCCTTTCATGTCCAAGAGTCTAACATAATAAAACTAAGGAAGTATCATGGTGAACTATCATATTCCAGAAACATTAAATATACATCAATGATATAACTTATATCCTATGTCAATATATAAATAAAGAGCAAAAGAAAGATATGTAGTAATATACAAGGCAAAGAAATGATTATACAATATGAACAACGAAGAAAGAGAAAAATGATAGTATCATAGCTTTATATAGCTAGATATATATAGGTATACATACATATAAACACTAGGTCATCTCAAAGCATAACCTATATCATCCTATTCTTATTTAAGACCTCATTACAACACTATAAGGATTTAAATACTATCATACTCATGGTTTCTAATCAACATGGCTAGACATAAAATAATTGTGCATAATAATTCAATCATAAGATAGGAGAGGCCTAAGACATACCTCAAATCCCAATAGCGGATCAATGACCAATCTATCATAAGTTATCAATAATAATGATCATAATAATGATAATAACAATATCAATAATAGTGTGAATAGCCAGCTACCCCAAACAACCAAATACCTAGCTAAGCCTATGTGTTACCTCACCGTCTCAGGCTCGAAAAGTCCAATCAACATACAATAACACAAGTCATATTATTCACCCATATCTATACAACCATCCCATACCGGCTAATAAATATAGGTGCATAATGGTGATAGGCAATGCACATATAAGAAAGAATGAAAAGTACACAATCAATATCAGAACTCATTATAACTGTCCTCCTCAGGACTAACATTATCGTAATGAACCTTTGGCCTACCTGGATATCAACACATCATTAATAGTATCCTCCAGCCTTGCTGGGTATCAACATATTATCAATATGTCCTTTGGCCTTGTTGGGTATCAACAATCATCAATGTATCCTTCAGCCTTGCCGGGTATCAACATATAATCAATATATCCTCTGGCCTTATCGGGTTTGAGCACCATCACAAGAGTATTCTCCGGCCTTGCCGAGTATCAATATCATCACAATGTATCCTCCGCCCTTGCCAAGTATCAATATCATCACAATTCTTACTACCAAATAACATACACTAAAATACTCATAAACATAATCATACCACCATAGAATATCTATTTATTGAATACTTTCCAATTACTCGTTATTAGTTAACCAAAACTTATTATAATAGAATCAATAGTTCACTATTCATCATATAACCTCTAGTTATTATCCTAAATATAATCCTAACTCATGGGATAACAACTAACCACAGTTTATTAAATAGCTAATATCTAACATCTTATCAAGGTTCATCACTAGACCAAAACTACCATTTATCCACTATTCATTATTATCAACTAATCATACTATATTTGTTAATCATAATAGTCAGTAATTTACAATTTATTATCTAACCATTCTTTGTTTACTAAAATACTTCTTTATATAACAATTATTTACAAACTAATCTTCGTTTATCAACTATTCAACATCATTATTATCCATATATCAATCATCGCTAGTTACAATATTTCAACTAAGCAAGGTTCATTAACTAGTACATTAGATTTCTAGACATCAACTGCTATAGCCACCTTAAAGACATCTAGCTACCACATAGCATAACCCTTAACTAGACAAAACAGTCATAAGATCATATTTCAATCAGAATCACATCAACTACCGATATAATAATCATGAATAAACCAAATAAATGCATGCTATCATAAATATTCAATCAGTGGAATAATAAGCATCATCCCGCATCTTCCTCCATCCCATAATAGATAGATATTTATAAAAACATATACATATTCATATTTATAAACTCTAATCATATCACATATAATGTCAAACACTTCTCGGATATTCAATCAATGTCATAACGCATCCCTTGGACCATTAATTTATCCGAAATAATCTTAATACTATAATCATGGCCTTAGGACCATATTCATATTTGAAATCATATCAATAAACTTATTTATAAGCCATAGCCTATCTCTAATCATCTTACATATAGGAGGCATAATATCAATAAGCACGTAATCATCTTGAGGACATCTTATTTCAATAGGCCATGCATCATGACTACGAGGAATATTACTTCTCTAGCCCAATTTACATACCCAAGAGGAACATCGTGTATATAGGTCCAACAATCATTCCTGAAGAAAATAGAAACTCCATAGGCCAATCATCAAGTCTAAGGGGGAAATAGAATCTCTATCGATCACATAATGTATCTAGGAGAAATATCATTACTAAATGCCAATACCACTTCGACAGGAAGTATCATAACCATAACTCAAAAGGCATAATCCGAGAACATCAATACAAGTTACCAAGTCAATAAGTAACCTTATACTAAGATTTACTAGCCTTATTTATGTCTAACATCTACAACCAAGTCCACAAGGCTTAATGCAAGTTTAGGCCTAAGTGGGCCTGACAATCCCACTTCTAATCCTCATATCCCATATTTAGGCAAACTAAGCCCCAAACTAAGCTATTGTATCTAGCCCAACTTTTAGATGTCAAATAAGCCATATTAAAGCCTAAGATAGAAACTTCGACTAGAAATAAGGGCACTCAAGTAAACTCTACCCAACTTACAATTTCAAGATTACCACACTAGCCCAATAAGGATAAATATACAAATCATGCTTTAAATGCTAAAGCAATATTCCAAACATAGAATTATATCATATCCATGTTATAACTAATCTAAACTAAGAAGGAAAGATAATAGGATACAAAAAGATTATAAATATGCCATCTTATGGGTCCACAACCCTCATCTAATACCTAAATAATAATAATCAAGGTCAAGTCATCGTATACATAATCAAGCCTAACATCCATATGCACATGCAACATATATCACACATCATCTATAAAGAAAAGTAGATAGAAGCCTACCTCAAGTACAAACCAGAAAACCTCATTTCATTCACCACATGCTCGTCTTTACTTTGCAGTCCTAAAAATGCCATCACACTATCAAAACCATAATTTTCTCATCAATACGAGTCTAATGACACCCATATTACATTATTATGCTTTGGGTTCAAAAATGACACCAAAACCCAAAGTGGGTCCCACATACAGAAAATGAGTTTTCAAGACCAACCCAATATTCAAACATGAATAAGGAACCATAACCCTCAAAAAATGGGTGAAAACTTAGCATACTTTGGGCTAAAATCAAGCCCTAAGATAAATTGGGGTTTTGGGTTCAAATTAAGAAATTCATGCATGACTTTAAGGAATTCTTACCTTAATCTTGAAGATAATCATGATACAATATGATACTTAATCTCCTAAGTCACCTCCCACGACCAATTTTGAGTTATTACACTTATTTTAGGGTTTCTTGGTCTAAATGGTGAAGGGGAGATGGTCCAAACCCATCCTGGGCTCTTTATATAGATGCTACAGGTACTCAAGTATCATAATCTCAGTCCTATAGGTAGAGATCCCGCTCCAGTGATCGCATACTTTTGGTCGGAATTATGGTTGCACCAAATGACAGCAAACTAAAAAATGAGTTTTTGACCCTCTGAACTCATCTAGAATCCAAATAACATGATACAATAGTTAATTCTGAGTGTAAACTATATTTCAAATCCATTAGAATAATCGAAACCTTCATAGGAGATCATTTCAGCAAAAAGTTGGACCACACCTATATTTTTATCATTTTTCATAAAAATTTGCTCAATAGACCACAATAAGTTTGGGAGCCTTAGGACCAGAACCAAGGTACTCCCTAGCCTAAATTTAAAATTCTGAATGTGATGGGAAAGTCAGATTATTAATTTGAGGCTGTTTTGACCAAATGTTTGTCCCATACCTCTTCTTTCCAATTTTCAACTTTCTGATCAATAGGTTGAAATAAGCTCGAATATATTAGGACCTAAACCAAAGGTATACCTAGACAAATAGATATACTAGATCTGCTCACATTTTTGAAATTTGCATTCGAGATCGTTTCACTGATGTTTTCATCCTATGGCTATTTGGAACCAGCAAAGACTTCTAAACATGACATTGGCTCTAAATATAAATGAACTGCCCGGTAACAGAACCATCAGTTCCAGTAAGTCATAAATGACTTTGGGTAGCTATGGAGAAGCTTAAACAGTGAAGAGAAACATAAATATAGAAAATAACCATAAGGGTCTTTACATAACACTTCCCCGGATAATTTTTTCAATAAATGCTACAACGGGGATTAAATCTAGAGGGATAGTTCATTCTCTTATGAGACTGAGTTCCCTGACCTTTTGGATCACTACTAGGATGTTATCCATGCCCATCTGAAGGTGAGGGTGCAGGTGCACTAGGTGAAGACTAGCATTGCTCCAAAATTTTTGCTTAGACCAACTTTTATCCCATTTGCCGCCTTGCTACTGATTGATATTCTGATGTGCAAACCTACCTCTCTTATCCTGTCTTTTTTTCCCTTACCTCTATCTATCTCTTCTTCTCCTCTTCTACCTTCTATATATGCAATGATACCTAGAGATATCCATTGACTTGTTCAACATTGCCCCCTTATACTCTAACACCAAATCATCTGAGAGACCAGATGCAAACTTCCACACATGAGCCCTCCTGTTGCCCACTAACTCCAGAGCATAATGGGATAACCAGGTAAACTTCAATACATATTCTTTGATAGTCATCTTTCCTTGCTTCAGATTAACAAATTCTTTAGCTTTTACTTCCCTCAGCTCTTGGGGAAATAAATAATCCAGGATTTCCTCTACAAACTCACCCCATACAACAGGTTCTTCATCCTTACCCCTCCTACGTCCTTTAGCTGATAGGCTACTAACTCACCCCCCTCAACCTCACTAGTATGCATGACTCTAAGTAGTTTCTCCATTTAATCAACAAACCCTCATGGGTCCTTTCCAACCTTGTTGCTCGTAAAGGTGGGTGGGTTCAGCCTCTTAAACTGTCTAACCCAAGTAATTTTAGATAAACTAGGCACAAAACTCATATCTCCAGAATGATAATACTGAGAAGCCATAAGCTGAGAAATTATAGGAATAGACTGACAGAACTCAATATTTAAGACCTTTTTCTAAGGATACTGGGTATGATCGACACCGACCTAAGAAGCCCAAGGTGGACTATTTTGGACTGAAAGAACTCCTAGAGTAGTAGTAAATTCTGGGTTATGGGCTTTGTAATAGGTTCACATCCTATGAATAGGGCGGACATCATCAACATAGGTGTTCTGCTCATTGGATCTACGAAGAGGTATGATCTAAAACATAGAAAGCCAAAAGTTAGGAAGCATTCAGACTTTACAGCATGAACTAGAGCATGAAAAAAAGAAAAGTATTCCAAAATACTCAGTAGCTTCCTTCTTATAAGTATAGTGTGCTACACACCCATAAAAATGACTAATCAACATGACTATGTAGATACCCTAGGACCCTTAACTGTGCTCTAATACTAAGCTTTTTATGAACTGAGTTGAGGCTCTAGCCACAATAGGCATCCTTAACCATCAAGTCCTGAGAGACCACTTAGCATGTAACCATAAGCATAAGTTACGAGAGATAAAAATGTCGAAGATAAGTGAAACACAGAAATCCCATGAAGTTAAAAGTGAGAGGGTAGTGTTAATGCTTTTGTCATGAATCAAACCTACACCCTACATGAGACAAGATACATAGAACCACAAGTGATCCCAATCTAACCATTGATAATGGCATACTGCTAAGTAAATACTAAATTTCTATGCGGAAACATAAGGAAAACTGAAATGGAAATCTATGAGAAAACCCAACCAAGTGTTTAACTGAAGTGAACAATATATAAAACATCAACATAAAACTACTATCCTGACTATGTCTAAAGCCTCTACTAGAAGAATGCGTTACTAGGTCAAGATCCCCATCTAAATCTAAAATAGCTGCCCAAAATAGAGCAACAAATATGTAAACTTAAATAGCCCTCGAATGATGAGGACTTACCAACTCTGAGATGGAATATATGCAAGTTTGATCTGCCACGAGTCTAAAAATGTGAACATAAATCTATCATAATAGTATATAGTGCAAAAGAGAGTATGCTATTAATACTATCAAATTACTGAGCATATGAGATATGCAATAATATAAATATATTTAAAACAAGCTTCAAACATGTTTTGGATTCAATAATGACACTTTATAAAATATCAAAATTGTAGTAAAATTACTCAATAGTATAATAACCATAAAATAAAATCATGAAGTTTAGATATAAATAATAAAATAGAATAAATGAACCAAAAACTATAAGTCATATACCAATGATATGTTCAAATCATTTTTGAGAGGAGTTTCTTCTAATCGAACTTAAACTATGTGAGCAATTATGGAATCCAATGTCTAGCATATGTTGAGGAGGGCTACTAATTATTTGGACATCAGTATAAAACTACGAACTGAGGTGGATCCACTAAACTATGATTCATAGGGCTAAATATGACCTATAAAGCTAAACATGCCCTATGCTGGCATGCAGTTTGGGGATATAGGTAATTTAAAACTCCTATCGCTCAATGCTAAATACTACTCTAAAAAATGTATATAATTTTCTCATAGTAGATAATATGATAATTTGAAAATAAGCACATAAATAGTTCAAAGTTTCATGTCAAATGAGGTTTTAAAATAATGAAACTAATCATGCTTAAATTATCAGAAAGTTTGTGATCATAGGATCAATTTACACCGAACTAGTCTAAATCATGACTTAATTTATTTGAATAAAGTCAAATAATGTATCAAGGTCTTATACCATCAAAAAGAGCATAAAATCATGCATAGTTATATTTAGTAAATTTTAGAAAATAGGAAACATTCTAGAACCTTAAGTATGAAAATGTACAATTTTTGGGTCTAAAATCTAAGTAAGAAATCATGGAATCCTTAATATTAAAATTGAGATTTTAAGGATGAAGATTAAAGAAAATCCTTATTGAACTCTCACATGCCTAATTTTTGAAAAAACTTGAACTAAACTTGAATTTGGAAGCCTGGAAGAAGAACCCTAACTTGGAGCTTAAGAGACTTGAGAATATTATTTTTCTAAATTTTGGACGCTAACCGTGAGAATAAGGGAAAGGATAGTCTGATTAGTCTTTAATTTCTCTCTAAAAAGTGAAAATGGCATAGTATTAGGCATAAAAGAATGGGAAAAGACTAAATTCTCCTGGGAAAACAATTCTAAAATCGTTGGATCTGCATCTTATGAGTCAAGGTATAACTAACCTATTCAAACCATATATCATGGTTTGACTGGTGAGTTCTAGACTGAGGAAGAACATGTTTTTTTAAAATAGCTACCTATGAGTCAATGTACAAATAAGTGGTTGATACCATGAGCCATATGACTTGTAGTATCTAGGACCTTTTTTGATTAGGTTCTATTTAAGAGGCCTACGAGTCATAGTATGACTCATACCTTTAAGACCATAACTTGTACAATGAGTCATGGTCCCTTGGGAAAATTTTCAATCTTTTGGAATTTTTTTGTTATTAGTAAGAGTCAATGCACAACTCGTGCTATGTGTTGTGTTGAATGGAAACACTGGAAAACTCTAGAGAAGTTTTTATGAGTCATACCATGACTTGCTGTAATGACTTGATTTTGTGAAATTTTATGTATTTTGACCAATTTTTCCCTTCCTGAGATTGCTATTTGATATTTATAGCATGTGTGGTGATTGAAATGGTTTTCGATGCTTTTTTAAATAATTTACGCGAGTTTGTAATTTTTAAAAGGTAAAAGGCCTTATAATTAACTTTGATCTACATTTATTGGTCTGTGTAACATATGATAAAATGGACAGTGTCAATAGATCTAGAACATCTATTTTAGGTTGGTAAATTGGTTGGTGTGATTTTATGACTTTTGGGTCTCAATTTGACCCTTAATTGTAAAATTGAATCCCGAGGGTTAATTTTATGAAAATTACCTCTTTTTGAAAATCAGATGTCTTCATTGAGTTTGGAGTATTGAATTTAGTCTAGTAGCACATTTTGTTTGCCTGCACGGGGTTCTAAATGAATCTCGAGACCTTGATCAACAACTTTTGATTTTTAACAAAGTTGTTGGTGCTAAGTTATTTGGTAGAGTCGCTTTAGTGGCCATGGGACTGCTTAAGTCGTCACTTCTTTAGCATCCTAGGTGCCCCTAAAGCGGATCCCAAATTATAGCCAGGTACCACTAAAGTGAGCCTTGGCCAGCCCGTTGGTACCACTTTAGTGGTCAGCCCATGTAGGGCCGGGCCACATTAGCAGTCGATCCACACTAAAACGGTGACTTCTTTAGTGTTACTTAACTACTTTAGTATTCAACGCTGGTTCATTATATTTTTCTTTCATTTTTGGAACTTTGAGCTTTGGGTTGAGAGGATTTTGGTCGGTTCATTCCATTTTAAAGCTTGGGTATGCTCCAAATCACTATTTCAATTATTTTACTTCGATTCTTGTCATCTAAAATCTATATGTGATTTGAAAAGTGAAATTTGGGGGTTTTGGCCGAAAAGGACTATATGGATTTTCCTTAGTTTAAACCTAATTTTAAACATAATTTCACTTGAGTTTTCTCCTATGGCGTTCTTTAATCAAGGGTAAAGCTTTTATAAAAAAAAATCTGATTTTACTATTTTTTTCGAAAACCCATTATAGAAGTCAATTTTGATCCCAACTCAAAAAAGTATAATATGAGTATCACTGGCTTTCTTTTGATACGTATTCTATATTCCTGTGTATTAGTTGGTTTCAAGGCCATTTGAGAGGGTAAGGCTCTATGTTGAAGGCTTGAGAATGGGATTTCATCACTCGAGGTATGTTATGGCTTAACTTTCTTTAGACTAGACTGGGTAGTTAATATCTTTTATAAAAGCATGTTATAGGTATGGTTAATGAATCATAGAAATAGTGTTTTTAATGTTGCATGCCTTTGTAGAGGCTTATGTTGTTTTTATTGGTGAATTTAGATGATAATTTCTATGTATTATCCGTGCAGGGGTCTTATTTAATATTGTTGGCCTTGTGTATATATTCTGTTGTTCTTTACATGGTAGAAATGCCTAAGTTGGGGTTAATGTGATATTATATATGTATTACTTCCATATTTCACTCTATTAGCATATGGTTTATATTGAATCATGGATGATTGACATATTAGTAGATTTTGAGCTCGCTTGCTTGTATATTGGTTGGACCTGAGATCCTCACGCTATTTTTTTCTAAGCATTATATTCTCATATCTTACATTTATTCATGATATATTGGTACCATTATGGAATTCTAATTTTTGATAGAAATATGACATTTTTGCAAACCCTTTATTGTAGTCCACGAGTCAGAAATAAGATATAGATATTGAGACTGGATTGAGTTTTGTGATTTTATATGGGTTATTAACCCCTCATGGGTCCTACCTGGAAGCACATATGTTCGGTAGGTGTATACTGAGGTTATGTGATAACCTCAGCCATATCACATCATCATCCTTATCATCCTTATTGCAATGCATACATTATGCATCTTTAGTATTATTATTTCGGGTTTGATTTGATGTATGCCTATTCTATATTTTTTTTGTACTTATATTTGATCTATGTGATATATTTTGAACTATTAGTAAAGATGGTATGATATACTGTTTGGGGCATTTTCTTCTTACAGGTGACATACTCGTAGTGCGTATTTACATACCTTATTTTCTACTTTACTCAGTTGATCTATGATACCTATTGAGTATATATGAATTGTATTCATCCGTTGTGTGCTTTTTTGATGCAAATACAAGTATAAGTGTGTCTTGTGACAACTAAGTTTAGGCAGTGATTTGATACATTTGAGGTAGGGGACGCTCAATGCTTCTAGAGTGGTCCTCTGACCTTATACTAGCTAGTTCATGTCTTTTTTGTATTTAGAGATAGACTTTTGGTTTCTTTGGATTATCAATCATATTTTCAGATATCAAGTTGTATGTAGTTCGTTCGTACACTATGACACTAAGTTTTGGGATAGGTTATGGTATTATTGTTATTCAGACTTCTACTATTATTGTAAATGGCTTCACTCTATAGTTTTGCCTTTGGTTTTGTTCTATGATTTTCTGTTACATATCAGTTTTGGTGATTGGCTTAATTTTCAAGACTTAACCACGAAAAGATCCATCATGACATTAGTTTTTAGGTCATAACAAATTGGCATCAAAGAAACCAAGTCTCTTGATCTCAATAGTTTAAGAATAGAGTGTCTAGTAGAGTCTTTCTGATTAGTATATAGGCCTCTGTATCTATCTTCTAGAGAATATAAGATATCTTTAGGATATTTTCTTATTTTATTCTTTATTGTGTAGATCTTTCACACCGTGTGCTCTAAACTGTGTCTCACTCTTCTTTGTGTAGATAATAAGGACTTGATCTTGTGAGGCTACATATGATGAGCCATCATATGGTGAGAGAGACCAATCTAGTGGATGAGTTATGCATCATGGATAAGCCCAAATTAAAGGATGTGCATGATAATCTTTACTTTCTAGAGGGAGTACTAGGAGGATCTCTCATGAGACTCATTAAGAATACTAGAGATTTGGGACTTATCTATATTCCACAAAGTTCTTCTACCCCTATATTAGAGGGTTTGTTAATTCATTTGTTGACTTGGTTGGAGGTTGTCCTTTTGAGTGTACCTGGGATTTCTCTAGCTCCCACTATTATACCTCCATTAGAGTCAAGAGTCTGCTTATGGTGTTCCTCCAGCTTTGAGTATTGTACCTCCATCTGTGCCAGAGTCTACCTATGGTGTTCCTTCTACTTTGAGTGTGGTTCCTCTAGTGGTGCCAATATCAGCCTATACTCTACAAAATCTGAGTGTTGGATCTCTTTTTATGCCAGTGTCCTAGGGTATTTCAAGATTAGGAGTTCAACCTTCATCTATGTTACCCTCTTAGGTTGGATCACCACAGGTTAGATTCACTATGCCTCTTATTACTATGACTATAGTTATGTCTTCTAAGAATTAGAAGAGGGTTGAGAAATTTACTTAATTGGGTCCACCCAAGTTTAGTGGTGTTGTAGGTGAGAATACTTTTGAGTTTTCATTGTTTGCTGGAGAAGTTGTACAATGTTAGATTGCTTGAGTCGTATAAGTTTCCTTACACTACCTAACAATTGAGAGATATAGCTAGAGAATGTTGGAGACTACTTATCAATTGCAATCCCCTTTCTTTGCCAGAGATGACTTGGGATCAGTTTACTAAGACCTTTTTGGACAGGTTTATGCCCTATAGTTTTAGGGATTAGATGAGAGATGAGTTTGATCACTTGGAGCAGGGCTCCATGACTATCTCCGAGTATAAGGTATATTTTCATACTTTCTCTAGATATTTTTTTTCCAGTATTACCACCAAGTCTAAGAAGATTCAGAAGCTTATGAATAGATTGGATGTTTTTTTTCAGTTAGCTACTACCTAGATGATAGTGTCAGGGGTATTGGGGGACTTTTTTAGTATAGTACATCATATAAAGATGTCTGAGTCTATTCTTTTTACTTCTTAGAGAGGTGCCAAATAGGTGCATCATTAGGGTGTGTTCAGTGGTCACACCCCTCAAGATAGAGATTTTAAAGGTTCTCATAGGTACTATGGTATACCAATGTAGGAAAACTTACAAGGTTTAGTTTTTAGGTCATCCATTTTAGTGACTTTGAGTCAAGCCACAAAGGTTTTTCTATGTGTGATAAGTTTGATCATATGGCCAAGGATTATCTCTACTGTATTTTTAGACTTATCCTTGTATCGATGTAAAAGGTGACTTTCAGGGTGGTATAGATACTACTATAGATGTGTGAGGCAGAGGTGGTGGCACCTATGGTGGTGGTCATAGGGATACTCAATTTTGTGGCAGACATGGAGTGATATATTATACTTACTAGAATAGAGACAGAGGATTTTCACATTGTTATCACAGGTATCTTCCCCATCTATCTTAGATATACATTTGTATTATTTGATTTTGAGATCGACTTTATCCTATGTGTATGTATATTTTTATTCTATTTATGAGTCTCTTGCCATGCCTATCTATGTATCAACCTCTATATGAGACTCTTTAGTGGTGGGTCGGGTATATTGATCTTGTATTATGACTTCTACTAGTCATGAAAATTGGATAGATCTTATCATAAATATGATAGATTTTGATGTGATCATTATTATGAATTGGTTATCTCTTTATCAAGCTATTCCTGACTGCTATGCTAAGATCATAACTATAGGTCCACTAGGTATGTAAAGGATAATTTGGAAAGGTGTGCTTCATTCGGGTCCCAAGAGAGTTATATCCTTTTTACATGCTTATCACTTATTTGAGAGGGGATATTTGTCATATTTGTTTCATATTTGTGGTACTAATATTGCTTTACCACCTCCTTTGGATTCTATCTGTATTGTTTACGATTTGATAGATATTTTCCCATGAATTTTCTCGGTATTCCTCTTAATAATGATATGGACTTTGCTATTGACATATAGCTATGAACCAAGCCCATATTTATTTTTTCTTATAGGATAAATCTAATAGAATTGAAGAAATTAAATGACCAGTTGTAGGAGTTTTTGGATATAGGTTTTATCTGACCTAATGTATCACTGTAGGGTGTGCCTATCTTGTTTTTGAAGAAAAATGACGGGTCTACGTGCATGTGTATTGATTATAGACAATTGAACAAGGTGAAAGAAATGAAAAAGTATCCTCTTTCTCATGTTGATGATTTGTTTGATGAGCTTTAGGGTATTTTGTATTTTTTGAAGATTGATTTGAGGTTCGGGTATCACTAGTTAAGGGTTAGAGCTTTTGATATTCCTAAGATTGTTTTCAAGACTCGTACAATCATTATGAGTTCTTGGTCTTGTCATTTGGATTGACAAATAAGGGGGGCCACATTCATAGAGCTGATAAATCAGATGTGCCGATTCTATCCTGACTCTTTTGTCATTATATCTATAGATGATATCTTGGTTTACTCCAAGAATAAGGCCTACTATGAGGATTATTTATACATTGTATGTCAGAGATTGAGAGAGGAGAGACTATAGCTCATTGCGTATGTTGCCAGTAGGTGAAGACAGAGCATTTTAGAACTAATGGTTTGCTTTAAACGTTACCTATTACTGAGTGAAAATTGGAATGAATTACTATGGACTTCATGACTATGTTGGATCATACTTCACGTGGTTTTCATAGTTCACCGCTAATCGATTGATCAAGTCTGCTTACTTAATTCGTACTCAGGTTTCCCTCAGTGCTGAGAGGTTGACCCATATCTGTATTTGTGAGATAGTTTTTCTCCATGGTTTACCAATGTCTATTATCTCAGATAAAGGTCCAATCCCTATATCTTACTTTTTAAAGGCTTCTCCGGAGGATTTGGGTACCCAGTTGATCTTAGCTCAGCTTTTTATCCCCAAACTAGTGGTCAGTCAAAGTAGACTATTTAGGATTTGGAGGACATAATTCATGCTTGTGTTATTGACTTTGGAGGTTAGTGGGAGTAGCATTTTATGTTCTTGTTATTGGTGGTTTAAGATGATAATTACTATATATGGCCCATACGGGGGTCTTATAATATATTGTTGGCCTTGTGTATAAATTTGGTTGTTCACTACATCATTGAAATGCCTAAGTTGTGTTAATGTGATGTTTTTGATGTCTTACTTGTATATTTCACTCTTATGGTACATGACTTATATTGAAGCATGGATTGTTGATATATTGAGTTAATTTTGAGCTCATGTGCATGTATATTGGTTGGATTTGAGATCCTCACATTGGTTTGGTTGTCAACATTACATCCTCATTCATAAGGCATTGGTAACATTATGCAATGCTGGTTTTTAACAGAAGTGTGACAATTTTACAAAACCACAAGTCAGAGATGATATATGGATATTGAGAGTGGGATTGAGTATTAAGATTGTATATGGGTTGCGAAACCCCAATGGGTCCTACCTGGAAGCATATATTCTCAACAGGTATATACGAAGGTTATGCAATAACCTCAATCATATCACATCATCACCATTATCATTGTCATTACATTTCATACATTATGCATCTTTAGTGTTGTGCTTTCGTGTTTGGCATAATGTATGTCTATTATCTATTTCATTTTTGTGCTTGTATCTTGTTTTTGTTATATATTGTGAACTATTAGAAAAAATGGTGTGAGCTACCATTTGGGACATTTTCTGCTTGTTGGTGACGTGTTCATAGTGTATATTTAACTACCTTATTTTCTACTTAGCTCAATCAACCTATGATACCTATTGTGAACTAGTAGATTGTACTCATTCTTCATTTGCCCTTTCAGTGCAGGTCTAGGTACAAGCATGACACATGATAGCTAAGTTATCATGGTGATTTGATATATTTGAGGTAGGGCCACTCTTTGCTTCTAGATTCGACCTCTAACATCATTCTACCTAGTTCATGTCTTATTTTGTAATTAGAGATTGATTTTTCCATTGTATTATTAGACTTCGAGTTGTATATAGATTGTTCTTAGACTGTGACACCAGGTTTTTTGATGGTTTATGTTATTATTATTATTTAAACTTCCGTTGTTATTATATATGTATGGTCCAACTTTACTCTAAAAGTCTCACCTTAGGTTTTATGATATGATTTTTCTTTAATTATCAGTTTGGGTGATTGTCTTATTCATTAAGATTTAGCTGCAATAAGTGCCATTATGCCCTTAGTTTGAAGGTTATGACAAATTTGTATTAGAGAATCCAGGTTTATTGGTCTCAATAGTGTAAGAATAGGGTGCCTCATAGAGTCTCCCAGATCAGTACATAGACGTTGGAATCTTTATTTGAGAAGCTATAAAATATGTTTATGAAATTTTATTTTTTGGTTCTATATTATGTGGATCTTCCATACCTTTTGTTTTAAACTATGTTTCACTCTTTTTTGGGCAGATGGTGAGGACTAGATCTCGTAAGGCTAGGGATGTTGAACTATCATCCTAGGAGGAAGCCCAATATAGGGGACGAATTATTGGTTGTGGATGATCCCAAGGTGAAGGATGAACATGAGGATCTTTTCCTTCTAGAGGTAGTACTAGGGGGATATCCCCTAGGCCTCAGGTTAAGCATGCTAGAGACATAAGACCTACTCAGGTTCTATAGAGTACTTCTCACCGAGTCTTGAAGGGATTGTTGATTTATTACCTAACTCATTTAGATGGTGTCCCCTTTAGTGTACCTGGTGTTCCTCCCCTTCCGAGTATTTAACCTCTGTTGGGGTTTGAGTCTGCCTATGATATTCCATCAGCTCTGAGTGTGGTAGCTCCATCTGGGCTAGAGTTTGCCTATGGTGTTCCTATGGCTCTGAGTGTAGTTTTCCAGTGGTACCAATATCTATTTATACCCCAAAGACTCTAGGTGTTGTTCCTTCTTCTATGTTGGTATCTGAGTATGGTATTTCAAGATCAGGAGTTTATCCTTCTTCTATTTTAGACCCTTAGGTGGGATCATAGTCGACCAGATTAACTATGTCTCTTATTGCTGTGGGTACAACTATGTCTTTTAAGGATCAAAAGAGGTTTGAGAAATTTAGTCACTTGGTTTCGCCCAAGTTTAATTGTGTTATGGTGAAGATCCCTATGAGTTCTTAATTGATTATTGGGAGAAGTTGAGTAACCTTAGATCACTAGAGTCACACAGGGTTGCTTACACTACCTATCAATTGAGAGATATCGCCAGGGATTGATGTAGGTTACTTGTCAGTTACAGGACCCTTGGTTTTCCAGAGATGACTTGGGATCAGTTTGTTGAGGCCTTTTTTCATAGGTTTGTGCCCTATAGTATGAGGGATTAGATGAGAGACGAGTTTGATCAGTTGGAGTAGGGCTCTATAATTGTAGCCGAGTATGAGCATATCTTTATGCCTTGTCTAGATATTTCTTTGCTAGTATTGCCACCAAATCTGAAAAGATTCAAAAGTTCTAAAGGGATTGGATGTTTTTTTTAGTTGGCTACTGCCTAGATAATAGTGCTAAAGGCATCATTTAAGAGTATAGTGGATCATGTGAAGATGACCAAATCTATAATTTGAACTTCTCAAGGAGGTGCCAAGAGAGTACGCTATTACGGCGAATTTAGTGGTCACACCCCTTGAGATAGAGATTTTAGAGGTTCCTATAGGAACTATGATAGATTAGTGCAGGGAGCCTTGTAGGGTTCAGGTAGTATGTTTTCTAGTTCAGCAGCTTTGGGTAGTCTGGGTCATCATAGGATGGTTGTTCTAGCTCAGTCGTACCTCCTCCTATTGAGTCGGGCCATAGATTTTTCTATGAGTGTGATGAGTTTGGGCATGTGTCCAATGATTGTCCTCGCTATATTTTTTAGACCTTCCCATGTATCGGCAGTGAGAGGTAACTCTAAAGGTAGTGGAGTTACTACTAGAGTTTCACGAGGAAGGGGGTCGCACTTTAGAGGTGGTCATATGGGTACTCAGTCTGGTGGAAAATGTTATTAGTGTTATGTTATACCTGCTATACTAGAGGTAGAGGCTTCCGATGCAATTATTACTGTAACGTCCTCATCTATTTTAGTTCAACATCTGTGTTATTTTATCAAAGATTAACTTTTTCCTGTGTCTGCATACTTTACTTTGGATTATAATTGTATTTGTGAGCCTCTTGCCATGCCTATTTATGTATCTACCTCTGTAGAAGACTAATTACTGATGGATTGGGTGTATCGATCCTGTCTTGTGACTTTTTCTAGGAATGATACTTTGGTAGAATTTATCATCCTAGATATAATAGATTTTGATTCCATTTTGGGTAAGGATTGGTGATTATCAAGATATTCTAGATTGTTATGCTAAGACCATGACTTTAGATCTATTGGGTGTGCCAAGGACAACTTTGAAGGTGTCCTTTATTTTTGTTTCGAAAGAGTTATATCCTTTATGAGTGTTTATCACTTAGTTGAGAGGGGATGTTTGTCGTATTTGGAGTATATTCATAATACTATTATTACTTTGCTACCTCTTTTAGATTCTATCCATGTTTGTGGTTTCATTGATGTTTTTCTCAAAAATTTGCCTGGTATGCCTCTAGATCGTAATATTGAATTTGCTATTGATGTAGATCTAGGCACTAAACCCATATTTATTTCTCCTTATACGATGGCCACGACAGAGTTGAAGGCATCAACGAACTAGTTACAAGGGTTTTTTGATAATCGATTTATTTGACCTAGTTTATCATCGTAGGGTATGCCTATCTTATTTGTGAAGAAAGATAATAGGTGTATGCACATATGTATTGATTATAAGCAGTTGAACAAGGTTAAGGTTAAGAATAAATATCCTCTTCCTCACATTTATGATTTGTTCAATTTGTTTTAGGGTGTTTCTGTGATTTTGAAGAATGATTTGTGGTTTGGGTATCACCAGTTGAGGATTAGAGCTTTGGATATTCCAAAGATATCTTTCTAGACTCGATACAACCATTATTTTAGATTTGATACGGTCATTTTGAGTTCTTGTTCATGTTCTTTATATGCATTCATGAAGTTGATGAATTGGGTGTTTCGATCGTATGTCAACTTTTATGTTATTGTATTTATAGATAATATCTTTATTTAGTCCAAGAGTGAGGCCGACAATGAGGAGTATTTGTGGATTGTACTTCAAAGGCTAAGAGATGAGAAATTATATGCTCAGTTCTCTAAGTGCAAGTTTTGTTGGAGTCTGTCTCTTTCTTGAGTTATGTTGTGACCAAGGATGGTATCGTGGTCGATCCAACCAAGATTGCAGTGTTTTGTGATTGGGATAGGCCTACTTTTCCTACTTGTATTTAGAGTTTTATTGGTTTAGCAGGCTACTTTCGAGGCTTTGTTGATCATTTTTTATCTATTGTGGCTCCATGAACCAAGTTGACTAAGAAGAAGATTTGTTTTTAGTAATCTAATGCTTGTCAAAGAGGTTTCAGAAGCTCAAGGATTTTTTAACCTCAATGCTTATCTTGATTTTTCCAACGAAGGGTGTGGGCTTTACCATCTTCTGTAGCACTTCTGGTGTTGGGTCAGGTGTCATATTTATGAAGGAAGGTAAAGTAATTGTGTATTCTTCTCATCAATTGAAGCCTCATAACAAGAGTTACCCTACCCACGATTTAGAGTTGTACTCAGTGGTATATTCTTTGATGTTGTCGAGAAATTATTTGTATAGAGTCAATTATGAGATCATCTCGGATCACCATAGCCTTCGGTATTTCTTTACCTAGTGAGATTTTAATACGAGGCAACATCATTTATGTGTGTTGCTTAAGGATTATGACATTACTATTCTCAGTCATCTAGGAAAAGCTAATATAGTCCCCGATGCATTGATCCAAAAATAGACTTTTATGGGTAGCTTAGTGCATCTTTTAACAAAGGAGAGGCCCTTGGAGTTTGAGATTTAGTCTTTGGCTAACTAAATGGTTAGGCTTGATAGTTTAATACCTAGGATGTTTTGGCATTGGTGGAGGCTAAGTCTTCTTTGATGGAGCATATTTGGGCTCATCAGATTAGTGATTTGGGTTGAAAGCGACTCAGGATAATGTGTTGAGTTGTTTCATTAAGGAAGCCTCATTTGATTATAATGGTGTTTTGAGGATTGGAGACCGAGTTTGTGTATCAAGAGTGAGTTATTGGGTGAGATTGATATTAAGTAAACCCATTCTTTTAGGTTCTCCATTCATCTAGGAGTGAGAAAGATGTATCATGAGTTGAGACAACATTGCTGGTGGAGTTGGATGACAAAGGATGTAGTGAACTTTGTAGCACGTTTCCTATGTTTCCATCAGGTGAAGGTCCAAAATTTGAGACCCTGTAGTTTGCTTTAGAGGTTACCCATTCTTGAGTGGAAAAGGGAATAAATCACTATAAACTTTATGATTAAGTTTTCTGATGCTGGGCGTATTTACACGCCTAAAGCACTATAATTTACCCATATTTTAGCTAAGTTTTAAGGACAAAATATATAATTCCTGCACTTTTAGTCTATTTTCCTATAAGTGAGCTAACCAACGTGATTAGTATGTTTTCAGGTATTTACGATGAAGATTTCAGCACTTTGTGGACCTTTCAGTAGCAAGGGAAACTTCACGTAAGAAGGAAGGCAGCTTTTGGAAGCTTGTGGACTGAATGTGATGCATGGAGAATCCGTCCCGGGCAAAATCAGTATTTCTTAATACTTAGGGGTGTAGCAGTAACCCAGTAGGACTAGGACAAGGATAAAAACCCTATTTCAGTAGGACTAGGACAAGGATGTTATAAAAACCCTATTTGCTGAATTTTTCAACAAGCATTCTTATTCAATTCTATTTTTCTTTCATTCGACACTTTACAGAGAAAAATGCTACCCCTGGGGAAAACGTCCAGAGGACAAAAATGTCAACCTTGTTTTGACGCCACACTCATCCCCATCGTGAGATTATTCTAGCTTTGGTACCATGATGATGTCTATTGTGATTTCCGTTGCACTCATGAGTAGCTAAACTTCTCTGTTAGGGTTATGAAAGCCTTATGATATACTATCTATTGCTATGAGTTTGTGAATTCTTGATACGTATGCTACTTATATCATTACTCTCTTCATCTTAATTACATTCTTGTTGTTGCAAACATATAGAATACGCCATTATAGCAGTAACTTGTTCGAGAGAAAAGTTACATGTTTGGAAAAGAGAGTGTGACAAGGAAATAGGGTTACCAACCCCTATTTACACGTTAGTGCCATAACTGGATTAACCTCTTGGAGAGTTTGTACCATTAGTTATACACTTTAAGCTCGAGAGAGTTAAAGTAAAATAATCCTTGATGGTCGAGAGACACTAGGATTTACCATTAGAATACGAATCTCTATAAGTGCATGCATGTCTAAATTCCGCATTACTCATAGTTAATAGATACGTAGAACTCATAAGGTGGACATAACCCTAACTTATTATTCTCTGTTATTAAAGCTTACTACACAAATCGTTTTATTCGTTACTTTGTGCACATTAATTCACGCAATAATTTAATCCCCCCCTTTCCGTAGAATTTTAGACCAACAGTCTACTAATAGATGTATACTTAGTGACCGAGTATTCCCTGTGGGATTTGACACCCAACCTAGTTGGGTTCTATATTTGACAGCGACCGCTTACACTCTTACGAGAGTTGTAGTTTGGGCGTTATCATTTTCTCATCTTTATATGGTTCTAACAGTGTTTAGTTCATCGGGGATTGATTGACCAAGTCTGCTCATTTCATTTCTATTTAGGTTTCTTTTAGTGTTGAGAGGTTGGCCTATATCTATGTTTGTGAGATAGTTTATCTCCATGGTGTATCAGTGTCTATTATCTTAGTTAGAGGTTTAATTCTCACATCTCACTTTTGGAAGGCTTTTCAAAAGGAGTTTGGTACCATAGTTGATCCTATCTGAACTTTTTCCCAAACTGACGGTCAGTCAGAGTAGACTATTCAGGTTTTGGATGATATGCTCTACATTTATATTATGGACTTTGGAGGTCACTAGGAGTAGTATTTAACTTTGTTATAGTTTGCGTATAATTATAACTACCATTCCATTTTAAAAATGACACCTTTTGAGGCTTTGTATGGTAGGCATATTCTCTCTCCTGTTGATTGGTTTGAGGTTTATTAGATTAGATCTTGAGGTATAGACTTGCTTTACAAGTCTCTGGATATAGTTTGGGTCATTAAGGATAGACTTTGAGCAGCTTAGAGTTGGTAGAAGTGTTATATGAATTGTAGGCTTTGTGCCTTGAGATTTAGTGTTGGCAATTGAGTCTTCCTTCGTATTTTGCCCATGAAGGGCGTAATAAGGTTTGGTAAGAGGGTAAAGTTTAGCCCCAGTTATATTGGGCCATTTGAGAATTTTTTGACTATTGGAGATATAACTTATGAGTTAGCATTACCCCCAGATTTATCAGTTGTTCATCAAGTTTTCATGTATCCATACTGCGATGTTATATTTTGACTGAGTCTCGTGTCATTCATTGGGACATGATGCACTTTGATTAGAGGTTTTCCTTTGCTGAGGAGCCTATCTTAATTATTTGCCCAAGATGTTAGATGATTGTCTTGTACAGATATTTTAGCAGTTAAAGTCCAGTGAAGTATCGACCTGTAAATAGGGCTACTTAGTAGGTCGAGTTCGACATATGTAGTAGTTATCCCTAACTTTTTATTTATTCAGTTATTTACCTTACCTTTAGATTGAGGACATACTAGATTCTTAGTGTAGGATATTATAATGACTTGATTCTTTGAACATTTCCTTTGTATGTGTTTTGACTATTTTACCCCTCTTCGTTGTTGCTATGTGATGTTTTTAGGGTGTGGGGATGATTGGAATGATTTTTGATGTGATCCGAAATAATTTGTGTGAGTTGTATTTTTTAGATGGTAAAGAGGCCTTATAGTTGACTTCAGTCATCATTTATTATTCAGTGTGCAGGATGACAAAACAGACTACGCCAATCGATCAAAAAAGTTAATTTTGGGTTGGTAGCGAGCTTGGTATGATTTTATGGCTTTTGGATCTCATTCTTGAATCTCAAATTGGAAAATTGTAAGATTGCATCTTGAGGGACTATTTTGTCAAAACAACCTCTTTTCAAAAATTTGATGTCGTTGTTGAGTTCGGAGCATCGAATTAAGTCTAGTCATATATTTTATTTACCTGCATGGGGTTCCTGATGAATCCCAAGACTTGATCTGCAACTTTGCATTTTTAACAAACCTGCTAGTGCACCAGTAAATTGGTGCAGTCACTTTAGTATCCATGGGACTGCTAAAGCAGTCACCACTAAAAGCAGTGACCACTTTAGCGTCCTAGGCTCCGATAAATAAGAGCCTAGCTAGTAGCCAGGTACAGCTAACGTGGGACTTCACCACTTTTGTAGCCTACACTTTAGCGGTATGGGGACTACTTTAGCAGTCAACCCACGGTAAAGTGGTGACTACTTTAGCATTTAATTAACCTTTTTAGTGCTCAACAGTGGGTCATTATAAAAACCTCCTTTCTCAATTTTTTTTCCATTATTAGGACTTTGAGTATTGGGTTATGAGGATTTTGGTTGATTCATACCATTTTCAACCTTAGGTAAGCTACAAATCACTATTTCAATTATTTTACTCAGATTCTTGTCATCTAAAACCCATAATTTATGATATCAAACTTGGAATTTGGGGGATTCATCTCGGAAGGCCTAAAATGTTTTTCCTTAATTTAAACCTTGTTTTAAACCCGATATAACTTAGGTTTTCTCCTATGGATTCCTTTAATCATGGGTAAAGTTCATATAAACAAAAATTTTGGTTTTACCCTTCTTTTTTAAAAAATCATTTCGAGGCTGCGTTTTGACCTTGACTAAGAAATGGACAACATGGGCATTGTTGGCTTCCTTTTAATGTGTATATTATATATTTGTAGGTTTTTGTTGGCTTCGAGGTGTTAGAGAGAGAAAGGCTCTGTGTTGAAGGCTTTGTGATGATATTTCATTGTTCGAGCTAGGTTATGGCTTAACTCTCTTTAGATTGGTCTGGGTAGTTAATATCTTATATAAAAATATGCTATGGATATGGGTAATGAATCATGGAAATAATGTTATTACTGTTGTATTCTCGTTTGGGGCTTATGTTGTTGCTATTGGTGGTTTGACATGATAATTATTATGTATGGCCCGTGTGGGGTCTTATCTTATATTGTTCGCCTTGTGTATACATATGGTTGTTCTCTACATGGTTAAAATGCCTAAGTCGGGGTTAATGTGATATTAGTGATGTCTTACTTGCATATTTCACTCTAATGGTACATGGCTTATATTGAATCATGGATAGTTCACATATTGACTGTATTTTGAATTCACATGTGTGTATATTGGTTGGATTTGAGATCCTCATACTGGTTTGATTGTGAGCATTACATCCTCATAGTATTTGTTTTTTAGGAGATATTGGTACCATTTTTGAATGCTGATTTTTGACAAAAATATGGCACTTTTACCAAACCGTCTACCGTAGCCTACGAGTTAGAGATGTGATATTGATATTGAGACTGTTATTGAGTATTGAGGAGCCCGTATCCATTTTAGCCCATCTCTATTTTGAGGAGCCCATCTCTATTTTGAGAAGCCAATCTCTATTTTAGTTGTCCTTTGTTGAGGAGTCCATCTCTATTTTAGCCCAAGATGATAGATGAAAACATTCTAGTGATATTTTGGTTGTTAAGGGATAGTAGAGGCATGACCTAAAGATGAGGGTACTTAGAAGGTCTAGTTCGACATGTGTAGTAGTTATCCCCAACTTTTTGCTGATTCAAGTATTTACCTTACCTTTACTTTAAGGAGGAACTACATTCTTAGTCGTGGATATTGTAATGATTTGATTATGTGAACTTTAACTTTCTATTTGTTATGATAATATACACCTCCTCATGGTTTCTACTTAATGTTTCTAGGGTTGGGGATGATTAACATAATTCTTGATCCAATCTAGAATGATTTGTCCGAATTTATGGATTTTAGATGGTAAAAAGGCCTTATTATTGACTTTGGTCAACATTTATTATTTTGTGTGTCATATGACAAAATAAATAGCACCAACAGATCCGAAATGTTGATTTTAGGTTGAAAACATGGTTGGTGTGATTTTATGGCTTTTGGGTTTCATTTTGACCCTAAGTTGAAAATTATGAAATTTGGTTGTGGGGTTAATTTTGTGAAAACAAACTCTTTTCAAAAATTTGATGTAGCCGTTGAGTTTGAACTGTCAGGTTTAGTCTAGTAGCATATTTCGTTTAGCTACATGTGGTTTTTGACAAATCTTGAGGGCTTTAACCATAACTTTGCATTTTTATCAAAGTTGTTGGTGCAACAATTATATGGTCCAGCCGCATTAGCGGCCATAGGTACTCCAAAATAATGACCGCTTTAGCATCCCAGGCACTACTAAAGCAGATCCCAAATGGTAACGAAGTACTGCTAAAGCGATCCTTGGCTGCTTTAGTTGTATGGGGACCATTTAGAGGTCTACCTATGTATGGCTGGACCATTTTAGTAGTCCACCTGTACTAAAGTGGTGACTGCATTAGCGGTCAGCACTAGGTCATTAAAAACCTCCTTTCTAAGTTTTTCTTCTATTTTTGGGACTTTGAGATTCAGGTTGAAAGAATATTGGTTGATTACTTCCATTTTCAATCTTGGGTAAGATCCAAATCACTATTTTAATTATTTCACTTCTATTATTGTCATCTAAACCTACAATTTTGATATTTCAAATGTCGAATTTGGGGGTTTTTGCCCAAAAGGCCTAAAATGGGTTTTCCTTAATTTAAATCGAATTCCTATCTAGGTTTTCGCCTATGGATTTCTTTGACCATGGGTAAAAATTTTATAAACAATAATTCCAATTTACCCTTCTTTTTCGAAAACCATTTTCAAGAGTCCATGTCCTCGACTAAAAAATGGACAATATAAATATTGTTAGTTTCCTTTTAATGTGTATATTTTATATTTGTATGTTTTAGTTGTCTTCAAGAATGTTGGAGAGGGGAAGGCTTTGTGTTGAAGACTTTAGGCTGCGATTTCATTGTTCGAGGTGGGTTATTGCTTAACTCTCTTCAGACTAGGCTAAGTAGTTAATATCTTATATACAAATATACTATGGATATAGGTAATAAATCATGGAAATAATGTTATTACTGCTTTCTTCCCGTATGGGGGCTTATGTTGTTGTTATGGGTGGTTTGGGATGATAGTTACTATATGTGGCCCGTGTAGGGGCATTATCTTATATTATTGGCCTTGTGAATACATTTGGTTTTTCACTACATGGTTGAAATTCCTAAGTTGTGGTTAATGTGATATTTGTGATGTCTTACTTGTATATTTTACTCTAATGGTACATGGCTTATATTGAATCATGAATGGTTGACATATGGACTGGATTTTGAGCTCACGTGTGTGTATATTGGTTGTATTTGAGATCCTCTTACTGGTATGGTTGTGAGCATTGCATCCTTATATCTTACATACATTCATGAGATATTGGTACCATTGTGGAATGCTAATTTTTTGACAAAAATGTGACACTTTTTAAGAACATTTTACCGTAGCCCACGAGTCAAAGAGGATATATTGATATTGATAGTGGGATTGAATATTATTATTGAATATGATTTGTGAACTCACCATGGGTCCTACCTAGAAGTACAGATGCTCGATAGACGTATATGAAGATTATGTGATAACCTCAGTCATATCACATCATCATCATTATCATCCTCATTGCATTTCATACACTATGCATCTTCAGTGTTACGCTTTTGTGTTTGGCTTGATGTATGTCTATTCTGTATTTCTTTTTCTTACTTGTATCTTGTTTATGTGATATATTTAAAAATTGAAGTAGACACGGTGTGGGCTACCGTTTGAGACATTTTCTTCTTGTAGGTGACGTACTCATAGAGTATATTTGTATACCTTATTTTCTAATTTACTTAGTCAGCCTATGATACCAATTGAGTACAAATGGATCATACTCATCCCTACTATGCCCTTTTCGTGCAGATCCAATTATGAGTCTACTGCACAATAGCTCAGTTCAGGCAGTGATTTGATATATTTGATGTTGGGGTCGCTCTATGCTTCCAGAGTTGGCCTTCGACCTCATCCTATCTAGTTCATATCTTATTTTATATTTAGAGATAAACTTGTGGTTTTTTTGATTTTTAGTTGTATTCACTGATTTTGAGTTTCATGTAGATTGTTTTTGCACTGTGACACTAATTTTTGGGGTGGATTTTGGTATTATTGTTATTCAGACTTCCGCTATTATTGTACCTATTTTTATCTCTTTGGTAATTAGTTTTCTAGTTTCTTTGATCCTACTCAGTCTTTCCTTTTTATTTTCTTCCAATACTTGGAAACATACTAAACTTTTTTGTATTTCTTTCTTTTAACAACACCATCCACTAAATCAATAAGACGAACCCCTAAATGCATGCTTATGAATATCCTTATCCAATTCCTTACTTTTTTTCCTCAACATGGCCTATACTACCCATGTACAACATGTTAAGAGCATCAACCGTTACATTGGCCGAACCCATATGGTAAAGAACACTCATGTCATAATCCTTGAGAAGCTCAAACATCTTCTCTGCCGAATATTCAAATCATTCTAACTAAAATAATATTTAAGGCTCTTATGATTAGTAAGCAAATCAACATGAACACCACATAAGTAGTGTCTCTAAATCTTCAAGTCAAGAACTACCACTTCTAACTCACGATCATGAGTCAGGCAATTTTTCTCATGAACCTTATGTTGATTGGAAGCATAAACAACGACCTTACCATTCTGCATAAAAAACAACCAAGACTAACAATATAAAATCATTATAGTCTTCAAACCCATCTAAACCCTTTGGTAAAGTCAAAATTGGAGAAAAAGTAAGTCAAGCCTGTAACTCCTAAAATCCTTAGCCTCGGACTATTGAAACTTAATCTTTTTCTGAGTCAACCTAGTCAATGGGGCAGAAATATATGAGAACCTCTTAACCAACCTCCTGTAATAACCAACCTAACCCAAAAATCTTCTATTGACTAATGGAAATGTAGGTCTATGTTAGTTCTTTGACGCTTTAATCTTTAAAGAGTCTACCTAAATGCTCTCATTAGAAAAAACACAGACAAAGAATTCAGTTGACCTCAACCAAAACTCATAGTTACTAAACTTAGAAAATAACTAGAGTTTCTTGAGAATCTCTAATGCTACTCTCAAATGAGTTAAATCCTCCTCCTCACTGCAAGAGTAGACCAGAATGCCTTCTATGAAGACAATGACAAACATATGTAAATCGTATTTGAAATCATATTCATCAAGTCTCTAAAAGCTTCAAGTGTATTTTTTTGGCCAAAAGACATAATCATAAATTCATAGTGACCATACCAAGTTTTGCCAATTGTCTTCAAGATGTCATACTCTCTAACTTGAGCTGAAGATAATTAAATATGAGATCAATTTTGGGAAAATAACTTGCATCATAAGGTTGGTTAAACAAGTTATAAATCCAGGGGATAGGATACTAATTCTTGAATGTGAGCATGTTCAACTGATGGTAGTCGATACACATACTGAAAGCATAATATTTTGTGCACATGAAGAGGACAGGTCACCCCATGGGGAAATACTGGGTCAAATAAAACCTTTATCAAAGTGGTCCTTAAATTGATATTTCAATTCCTTAAGATCAGATGGAGCCATCATGTATGGAGGAATAAATATAGGCTAAAATCTGATAAAGGTATATTTCAAAGTTAATCTCCTATTCAGGGTGAACTCCATGCAGATCCTCTAGAAACACCTTTGGAAACTCACAAACTACTGGAACAAACTAAAGTGAGAAGTCTCAGACATAGAGTTTTTAACCCAAATTTTTTGGTAAATGCAACCCTTAAAAATCATCTTCCTTACCTTAAGATAAAATATAGAACAGACTATAAGAACTAAATGACTTCCCTTCTACTCTAATACTGCATTATTCTAAAAATTAAAATTTTGTGACTCTGGTTCTATATTTGACTAAGGCATAATATAAATATAGCCAATCCATACTAAGAGTGATATTAAAGTCGATCATATCTAGATCTAGTAAATAAACTCGGGTGTCCCTATGGAGGACTATGATTGGCCAATTTATATACACCTTTATAACTTTGACTGACTCACCAACTACAGTAGATACTAAAAAGAGCTCTAAGATTTATTTTGGATTGACTCCAAAGATAATAACAACATAAGGTGTCATGAAATATAATATAACTACAGGGTCTAGTAATTCATAATCATTAAGGTGGAAGACTCATAACGTATTAGTAATAACATATAGGTAACTCTGCTATTCCTGGAGAGATGAAAGTGCATGAAGCAAGTTTGATGCTAGCCATTTGCTACACTAGAAGTGGTGCCCTACTAAATTGGGCAACATATTGGAGCTGCTAAAGAGATAGATTGGTCTTGATTATCTCTGTTGTCCTACTTTGTAGAAAGAAAATCCTTTATCCTCTAACTTATCTGATTTTAATCACAAAAATCCTAATCAATCAAGCACTCCCAAGATGGTTTTTGTCATATTTTCTATAAGTAGGGTAGGTGTACCCTATCCAATACTTCTTTGAGATCTAGAAATTGATGCTCTTATTCGTTGATCATGTTAGGTTCTGGGTGCTCGATATGGAGCATTAGATAAAAAAGGAACCAGTCCTGAAGATCTTTGTTAGAAATAAGATCGATTCCCACCACCAGACTTCTATTGGTTGTATTCAAAGTTACTTGTCCTAGACCACTTATTCTCTCTCTCTCCTTTAGTTTCATCCCTTGATATACTTTACATAGGTCATCAATCGAGAAATATTTATAAATCTAGTAAACATAGTAGTCCTTTACTCCCTCTTAACAAAATTTGAAACATCAAAAATGAATTTACTCACCTTAGCCCTTAGATTAGCCGCCTTCTCTAGAGCATACCTGGAAAGCTAAGTGAACTTCATTCTATATTCTTTAAATGAAATGGATACCTCTCTTAATTTGATAAAATACTTAGTCTTTTTCTCTCCTAACTCTTTTGGGAAGAATCAATAAAGGGGCATGAACAATCTTTTCCCAAACTGCAGAAGCCATATTTCTGCCATGGTAGTACTTCCACTAAGTATACCACAAATGATACATATTCTTGAGATGATAGGAAGCCAACTCAATACTATCATCTGTTTCACCTACATAACCTAGTGAATAGTCTTCACATTATCATTAAAGTTGTAGATCTTTCTCAATCTTTAACCCGAAGACTCAGCTGAGTTCATACAAACAAAGTCCATGACCTAACTGTTAGCTGACCCTACTCTTTAGGTTAGTAGAGAGTGCTACTTATTGATTCACTTGGGCAGTCATAGACTATGTCAACTTTTGAATGGAATTATGGAACTCAGAATTAGTAACCTGATTATTTGGTAGTATATAGGGATTAACATTCTGAACATTCTTTTATGTGGTATTTCTTTATATATGCATGATCTAAAATGCATAAAGGATGAGTTAGATATAAATAGACTTAAATTTTATCATGTAATAATGAATACGAAATAAGGGAAATTCTTCCTAAAACATATTTTAACCTCTCTCTTAGAAGTGTGGCGACCTTCACCACTATGGAAAAGACTCTACTAAACACAAATTCTTTGAAATCCTGGGGATCTTGAAGCTATTTCTCTAATACAATGATTGCCACGACCCGAGTCTACACCCTAGACAAGACACGGTACTTAAAAACCAAAAGTGATCCAAACTAAGCCTTAATGTTAAAGTCACTACTAAGTAATACTAAATTTATATGTGGAGGAAAAAGGAAATCCTAAATGGAAATATATAAGATAACCCAACTAAGTGCTTACAAAAACAAACAAAATCTGAAACATCAATATGAAACTACTATCCAGTCTATATCATAAAGACATTAAAAGAATGAGTTGTTTGGTATCTCTAACTAGGATAAAAGAATGAGTTATTTGGTATCCTTAGCTAACTCTAAAATAATTTTCTTGAATAAAGAAACAAGTATGTAAACTGAATCAATCCTTGAATGATGAGGACTCCCCAACTCTAGAATGAAATATTTTTAAGTTTGGTCTAGCAACGAGTCTATAAAAGTTCATCAAAATCCATATCATTACAGGATAGAGTGAAAAAGAGTGTATGTGGACAGTACTATCAGATTACTAAGCACCTAAGATAAGCAATAATATAAATACAAAAAAACATTCTTTAAATTGGTTTTGGTTCTATAAATAAAACTGCATAAAATGTCAAAATTGTAGTGAAGTGACTTAATAGTATAGCCATAAACTGAAATCATTTAGTAATAAGTCATAAAATAGCATAAATGTGTTGAAAACTATGAGGTATGTACTAATGTCATGTTCCAATCATTTTTAGAGGATTTTCTTCTAACCGGCATAAACTATGTGAGCAAACATAGAGTTCAACATCTAGTCCCAAGGGCTACTTGGTACCGTGCTATTAGTACCAAACCATGTACTAAGGTGGATCTACTAAAATGACCCTTTAAGGGAAAAATAACCTACACCGGCATTTATTTTGGGACATGGGTCATCTAGAACCTATATTGACTCGGTGCTACATACTATGCTGAAAAATAAATATACTATTTTTTCATAATAATAAAGCAATAATTTAAAAATAAGCAAGAAACTAGTTCAAATTATCTAATGCACCAAGGTTCTGAAATACTGGAACTAGTCATACTTAAATTAACAGAAAGTTCAAGATCATAACCATACAAGCATAGTCATACATCATAATGTGGAATCAAGCTAATATAATTACAGCCACTATATATAGTATATCATATCTATAAATGACTCTTTAGTTTGTACACAATCTCTAAGAGTCTTATTTCTGTCCAATAGTTATGACCTACATGGGACCATCTTCATCCATGTACTAGAACAACATGGTACGCGACCCTTTAAAATATCAATAAGGAAATAATCTGGACAAAGCAGTAATTGACCATCGAAATATCACAATATAATGAAATAAAATCACTATCACTTAAGATGTATTACCATGCACCAATAATTTAAGTACACAGTTGTAACGCCCCAAAATATAATCTAGAGATATCGCACAGTGCTCAAGGATACGAGTAGCCTTAAGCTAACCCTTTGAGCCTTCTACTAGATCTGAACCTTACTTTAAGATAATCTAATCAAGAAATAATATTGTATTATACCAAAAACTGAACTGAATAAACTATAGATACTGTCTGAATAACAAATATTAAAAGTTTGTGATTAGACTTATAGTTTGACAAGCCTCTACTACTAAAGAACTAGAGAGATATTGGGACAGACCCCCAACTGACTCGGGCTAAACTGAAAATGATAACTCAATTACTATGAAAGATGAAAATCTAAAGAAGTAGGCCCTTGAATCATAAGGACTCACCAACTGTGGGAGCATAGATAGAGATGCTCGAACTACTCACGTTGTTGATACTGAGCACCTGAACTTACATTATAAGGCAATATAACACATAGATATATTTATGGATCAACACTTTGAGGATGTACTGAGTATATGGGGGTGTAGTTCATAAGTAAACATTATCATAATTAGAAAGTAAATGAATGTGGATGTATATGACTCACATAAGCTTGATTATCCAAAATATCGAAATATAAAATCATGTATAACAAATCATACTTGTAAATCTAGTGAGTCATAACACTTAGTCTTATAAAAAATTTTCTATCATTCTTTTTTTAAACTTATAAGCTTTAGGAGCTTTAGAAATCTTGGAACTTTGGGACTTAGGGTGTTTCTTCTAACCGACATAAACCATGTGAGCTGACATGGAGTCCAACGTCTTGCCCATGTTGGGGAAAGATGTTCTACCCTTGCCATCGGAATAGAACCTTAACTTAAGTGATCACTATCTTAGCCCACTATGGGTAAATCAGAAACCTACAGTGGCTAAATACCCAACTCGGTGCTAAATACTACTCCCATACTTATTACTCAAAACTTTTAGGAAATCCACCTTAAAATAGCACAGGAGTTTATAATGAAAACCAATTATACTTCTCTTTACTTTAAATCATAAATTGTATGAATAATGTAGATTTCTATATTTTCTTGGATCAATAGATCAACTTTTTTTTATCAAAATCTGAAAATATCTAATCATGAAATGTTGAAAACATAGTCATTCTTAAAATGTCAACATACAAACTAGGGCTTAATGAACCATGCTTCAATTTTATGTCAAACACCATAAGGTTCATACTTGATAATACAAATATTCATAATTCCACTTAAAAGGTGGAAAATATAATCATAGCCATTAATTTTCAAAAGTAGACATGTAATTCAATATCCAAATCACTTAAAATCTCAAAATCATGCCATTAGCAACATTGGTATAAACCCTAACTTAAATTTCATGGGAAATCATACCAAACTCAGCAAATTTGTAATTTAAAGTAAGTTTTTGGACACAAGGATGAAAGATTTACCCTTGTTCAAAACCCCAAATACCTTAGATGATGAGCTGGATGAACAACCTTGCTTCTGACTCTATTTGTGCTCTTGAATGATGGTTCTAGGAATTATAGTATTGGAAATCTTGAATCGTGAATTAATTTAGAAAAAATAATGGTGGAATCTTTGGATTCTTGAGGTTGATTGTTAAAGCTTAGGGTTTTTGGTTGAGAGAAATCTTGAGAAATAAATTGTAAGATGCTTATAACAACCCTAAATCTTGTGTTTGGATGGAACTAGGGGCTTGGAAAAGTCTAAAATACCACTTTTTAAATTATAAACAAAACTAAAAAATGAACTAGGGTCCCAATTTAATGGGCCACTTCGACGCGCCACTATGTGGCTCACTGGAAACTGATGAATGGGAAATTGGGGTCCTCCTCAATGTGGAGCTATCGCGTTGTCCCACTAGATTTTGACACTTGGGACCTAGAAATTCAACGCAATACACCACTATCATGGTTCCCTATAGAAATACCATTTTGACCTTCAACGCAATGTTCCACTCTCGCATTGGGCTAATGGAATTCAAAAATTGAGAAAATGGACCTTTTTGCAACGTGCCAATATCGTGGAGGTTCACTGGAAATTGGAAAATAGGTATTTGGACCTAGCCGCGATGCTCCAACATCGTGGTGGACCACTAGAAAGTGACAATTATGAAATTGTACTTCACCGCAACGTGGTGACTACCCAGTTGGCACGCTGTGAACTTAAAAATGCTCTAACTTCTTCACAGAGTGTTGGATTTGGGAGAATTTGGTATTGATGGAAATCTTATTTAATTTCCACACAATGAAAAATTAAAATCTAGAAAATTTTATGCGAAACAAATATTAATTATTTTGGAAGGCATTCATTATCATTCTATAAATAAATTTAAGCTAGAAAAAGTTTGGGGTATTACAACAACATATCATCATAAAAGACATAGTCCATTTCACTATCATTTAACTCATGCTATTATAAGAAATGACTAACCATTCTCAATTAACAAGAATTCCCAAAGGCCAATCCACAAATATTCAATTTACAAATATGAAAAATGTCTAAAACAATTCTACAACTATAATAGAAACCATAACCTATATTCCTTCACTCAACAATATCCTCTTCTACTTACATCAAGACCAAATATTATATTTTATAACTAATAACCCTTAAATTCAATGTCTTTTTAGGTTTTAAAATGCCATATGCATCGAATTTTTAACCATTCTATCCTATTTCCATTTTATTTCTCTAAGTGTAGCTATCTGTAAGATCCCGCAAAATTCTAAGCTTAATTTAGTCCATTAATGCTTACCAAGGGGTCCCAGACTTAGAAAATTCTAGCTAAGTTTTCAGACTTGGTTTATTTTTAGCCATCAAAAGTTGGAGATCTCACTTGTCAATCTTAAAGTCCTTTAAATGTCTATATCTTAGTCAATTCATGATCAAGGATATCAATAGGGATTTCCAAATGAGTTTTAGATTTTTTGGATCTCGTTTAGACCATGTTTGGTGTCCCAAAATAATGGACCAACACGATATTAGCACGTTGCGTTGCCTATCGTGTTGGTCAATATTGTTCCAGGATTGCCAGTCAAAAGTACTGAGGCTTGGCACGATCATGGCATAACGCATCGAGTATCGCATCAATGCCATCGACACGCTGCGTCGACTGACACGTCAATACCCAGTTTTCGGTCATTAAAATAGTCGCAACCCTGGGGTTATTTTAGTCTTTTTTTTAACCCCTATATAGCCCTAAAACATGAGATTCAGCCATTATTCAATAAAGTACATTTGTTTTCTCTCAAAATTCTCTCAAGGACAAGCATTAGGGTTCTTAGTTCAAGACTCGAAACTCAAGAATTTCACCATCAATCTTCTTGAAGTCAAGTATTAAGATATGTTAGATGTTAGTTCATGGGTCCCTTCCCCCCATGATTTTCAAGAATACTTTTTCCAAATTCAAAGATTACATATTTATGAGTTCTCATGAATTATGTGAATTGATATTCATGTTCATATTATTGTTGGGTGTTGATTTATGTCTTAGATTACAAGTTTCAAGATTTGATCCTAGTATGTGATGACTTACATAATGTTCATGATAAGCCCTTAAATTTGTAAGTGAGTTGATGCAGCCATGTTGATTTAGCTGTATTGATTGTTAGACAAAAGCATGCTCCCCATATGTTTGATAAAAGGCCTATGTGAATCATATAGAGTCATCATAGCATGTTGATAAGAAATACCCAATTATGTATAATTTAATGCATGCCAAGTATTTGATGAAAGACCTTATTAAATGAATCATGAGACATTAATATGCTTCTATATACATTTACCATTTATGACTTTCAAGTGCTAGATGAAATGCCTCATTGATTGTATTGTGAAAGATAGACTATTGTGATGTTATTAAAAAATTATCGTTCTTTATATTATCCTTTCTATCAAGTCCTGGGAGTATTTAATACCTAATAATTTAGCTGTATACCTAGAGCCAGTGTCAGTTTCAAGATAATCTTAGTCGTGCCACAATCAGTAGCATTTAGTCAGTTAGCAGAATTCAGTAGTATTCCGTCAGTCAACGAAACTTAGTAACTTATTTCAGTTTAGTTAAACAGTACGATCAACAACAACTCATTCAGGCCTAGTATGGACTAGGAAATCATTTTAGTGTCCTTCAGTTAGGAGTAAGATTCAACACCGAGCGAACCTAGGGATAGGAGCATACCCGTTAGTGAGGACTGGGTCCCTAGAAGAAATTTCTAAGTTCCAGAACTATGTAGCTAGCGTAGGTATGAGATATCACCCGTTAGATAGGACTGTCATAGTCAAAGATCACTCGCTAGTTTTGGACTGACTTAGAGGTCACCCTTTAGATTAGGATTGAATCCATAGCAGTTGTCTTTACCCATGGCATGGTACTGACACTCTTCCAGTTAAGGTTACAGGTAGGACCCTAATTAGTTCAGAAAGTGGCATTTCGGTTTGATAACTACCTCCCACAGTTTCAGTCTTAGTCTTCAGAATATAACTCAGATCAGTATTATGGAAATCAAGACTGTTAGACACAGTCACTCAGCTAAGTAAAGAACTTAGATAGTTTTATAAATTCAGAGATCACCCGCTAGATAGTCTTGATCTCAACTTCAGTCAATCAGATTTTATTATCAGTAGACTCAGTTATCAGAAATCCAATTATTAGAATATAATATTCAGTGATACTACATTTTCAGTTATAGTTTATGCACTTATTCCCGCATCCTCACGTAGTTATGTTAACGTTATGTTGTCAGTTATAGTTCATGGATATGAACCCTTGCATTCAGCCTTACATCATCTTGCATACCAGTACATTCTCACGTACTGACATATATTTTTTTCTTATGATATGGTGTCTTATACCATAGGTTCAAAAGCACGAGATCTCAAGCAACCTTAGCAGTTCAGATTCATCCAGCAGCAGTAGACTTAGCAGTGAGTCCTCATCATGCGAGGATATTCCTTATTTTACTATTGCATTAGATTTAGCATTTCAGTTGATAGAGTTAGATAGGGGATTGTCCCATTAACTATTTATTCAGACAGCTTAGTGGCTTTTTTCAGACTAGAGTACTTTCAGATAGTTGTTTAAGTTTTGGTATTGTTATACTTTATTCAGTTTTATTTCAGTATTGAACCTTATGGAAAGTTTTCTACCAGTTTTCCACATTTTATAGTATCTTATTCAGTGCTCAGTTACAAATATCATTCATGGGTTAGCTTGTGGTCCTTCAGGGTCATAAGCACTATGTAGCATCCAGGGTTCAGAATTTGGGGCGTTACAAATTCATATCAAATTCTAAGGTTCAACAATATCCTAGAAAGTCTGAAAAGTCGCATCTAGTAGAGTCTTGTGTATCGGTATGTTGTGCTCCACATTTATGTACAGGAGGCTATGATATGTTTTAGGAATAGTTTTCCTTCTTTTATTATTCATGTCGTGCGAGTAAGAATAATCTCCAGTAAAACCCTCAGTCTAATCTATTTCTTCTTTTTGTTTATAGAATATGCCTCCTCGCAGAGCTAATGCCCATAGAAATGATAACCAGCCACTTCGAGTCATAGATCCTTTAAATCAGAATGTGTCACATGCAGAGTTTTGGATAGATTTTTAGGTGATAGCCCAAGCTGTGATGATAAATATTTAGGGTAACCATCAGGCTGCAGCCCTACCTCAGCAAGATAGAGATTTAGTCGCAGCCAGAATAAAAGATATTAAACCCGCCAGAATTCTTTGGGTCACAGGCAAGTGAGGAACCATAACTTCATCTTAATGAGGTGAAGAAGATTACCTAAATTATACATGTGTCTGAAGAGGAGAGTGTAGAGTTGGCATCCTATAGGATGAAGGATATTGCTTATGATTGGGTAGTGATGTGGAAGAAGATAGAGGGGAAGATGCATCTCCCATGACTTGGCAGAAGTTTCAGGATGCGTTCTTAGAAAAGTTTTTCCCACTTGAGATGAGGGAAGCTAAGATAGAAGAGTTCATGAACCTAAGGCAGGGCTCTATGATAGTGAAGGACTATTCCCTCAAGTTCAACCTGTTGTCTAAGTATTCCCCTGATCAGATGACTGACCCTATAGCAAGCATGAGTAAGTTTATGACCGGTGTGTCTGGGTTGGTGGTTAAGGAGTATAGGATTTCTATGCTCAATAAAGACATGGATCGTTCTTGATTGATGATGCACGCTCAACAAATTGAGGCAGAGAAAGCCAAGGAAAGAGAGAGAGTAAATAAGAGAGCCAGAATAGGTAGTTTTAGTTTTTCTCAACCAGGGTCACAGGGTGGTAACCGTTCTCAGCATAGTTAAAAGTTTTTAGTCCCAGCTCTATCTTCAGCTAGTGCACCAGTACTAGAGTTTAGGAATGACAGTCATGATTGGGCACCATGCTCTAAAAGCTAGGGTAGTGTGAGAAGTGATCATGCCTATCCGCTCTGTGAAGAGTGGTAGGAATTACCTAGGTGTATATAGAGCAGGCAGCGAGGTATGTTTTGGATGTGGTAATCCAGGACACAAGCTGTAGGAGTGTAGAGTTTTGGCTCAGAGGGGTAAAGATTTGCGTCATCAAGGCGCCACTTCCAGTACCACTAATGGCCAACATTGGAATACATTGTATGCACTTCAGGCTCGCCATGATCAGGAAAGTTCCCCTAATATAGATTTGGGTATGTTATGAGTCTTTCATCTACATGAGATCCTTTTTAGATCCTTTGCTCCCATTTGAGCTTAAGATTTTAGCATGAGTCAGTCAGTAAAGTCACAATTCAGTTTAGCAGTCAAGTAGTCAAAATTGTATGGTTTGTTTTTCCCATCTTTATATCTAGTCATATTATTAGAAATCTTAGGAATGTAACTATTCCCAAATAGAACATATTACTAGTTGCGAGTTCAGCTCAGTTCATAAATCATGCATTAGTTTCAGATCCTAAATATTCATTCATGATTTAGTTCTTAGGTGCCCTTTGTATCGCCCCAATATCTCAATAAAGTAAGTATTCTTAGAGGGACATAGTGTCCCAAGGGAAAGATACCCTATGATTTCCCCGATGCTTTTATGTCCTTAAACCCATCTAGTTTCATGCTTAAATTTTCCTTAAGAACTCGATATTATTAACCATTGCATATTTAGTCATGCATTCATGAGTCAGGTATCCATGCATTAGATATGCATGTCCAGTATGAAATTTCAGTAAATTAGTAATGTTATTTATATAGTCATGCTTCAGATGTTCATGTCCAGTAAGTAAGTTCAATCTATTAGAAATCTCAACTTAGTCACTCTCATTCAAGGATAAATGTTCACAAGGAGGAGATATAGTAAGACCCAGCAAAATCATAAGCTTAATTCAGTTCATTAATGCTTGCCAAGGGGTCCCTAACTTAGAAAATTCTAGCTAAGTTTTCAGACTTTGTTTATTTTTAGCCTTCGAAAGTTGGCAATCTCATTTTGTGACCTTAAAGTCCTTTAAATGTCTACATCTTAGTTAATTCACGATCAAGGATGTCAATAGGGATTTTTGGATGAGTTTCAGAATTTTTGGACCTCATTTGGTGTCCCAAAATAGTGGACTAACTCAATTTTGATGCACCGCATCGCCTATCGTATTGGTAAATATTGTTCCAAGATTTCCAGCTTGGCGTGATCATGGTACGATGCATCAAGTATTGTGTCAATGCCATCAACGCGCCGCATCGACCAGCACATCGGCACCCAGTTTTCAGTTATTAAAATAGTCGTGACCCCAAGATTATGTCAGTCTTTTTCGCACCCCTATATAGCCCTAAAACATGAGATTCAACTATTATTAATGAAAGTACACTTATATTCTCTCAAATTCTCTAAATCTTCTTGAAGTGAAGTACTAAGGTATGTTAGATGTTGATTCATGGGTCCCTTCCACCCATGAAGTTCAAAAATCCTTTTCATAAATTCAAAGATTATAAATTTATGAGTTTTCATGAATTCTGTGATTGATATTCATGTTCATGTTGTTGTTTGATGTTGATTCATGTCTTAGATTACAAGTTTCAAGACCTGATCCTAGTATGTGATGACTTACATAATGTTTATGATAAACCCTTAAATTTGTAAGTGAGTTGATATAGCCATGATGATTTAGCTGTATTATTTGTTGTACGACCAAAGCATGCTCCCTATATGTTTGATAAAAGGCCTATGTGAATGAGATAGAGTCATTATATAATGTTGACAAGAAACCCCCAATTATGTATAAGTTAATGTATGCCAAGTATTTGATGAAAGACCTTATTGAATGAATCATGAGACATTAATATGCTTCTCTATACATTTACAAGTTTATGACTTTCAAGTGCTAGATGAAATACCTCATTAATTGTATTGTGAATGATAGACTATTATCATGTTAGTCAAAAATTGTTGTGCTTTATATTATCTTTACTATTAAGTCCTGGGGGTATTTAATACCCGATAATTTAGCTGTGTGCCTAGAGCCAGTGTCATTTTCCAGATAATCTCAGTCGTGCCACAATCAGTAGTACTCAGTCAATTAAAAGAATTTAGTAGTATTCCGTCAGTCAACAGAACTCAGTAACTCCATTTAGTTCAATTAAATAGTAAAATCAGTAACAACTCAGTCAGGCTTAGTATGGACTAGGAAATCAGTTTAGTATTTTTCAGTTGGGAGTAAGATTCAACACCGAGCCATCCCAGGGAAGGGGTAACACTCGTTAGAGAGGATTGGTTCCCTAGAAGAAATCTCTAAGTTCCATAACTACATAGCCAGCGTAGGTATAAGATGTCACCCGTTATATAGGACTGACATACTCAGAGATCACTCGATAGTTTAGGACTGATCTCAGGCATCACCTGTTAGATTAGGAATGACTCCATAGCAGTTGTCTTTACCCATGGTATGGTAGTGACACTCTTACAGATGGGGTTACAGGTTGGACCCCAATTAGTTCAGAAAGGGGCATGTCTGGTAGATGACTACCTCCTACCATTTCAGTGTCAGTCTTTAGAATAGAATTCAGATCAGTATTATAGAAATCAGGACTGCTAGACATAGTCACTCAACTCAGTAAAGAACTTAGATAGTTCTATAGATTCATAGATCACCCACTATATAGGCTTGATCTAAAACACCACATTCTTCTACTATCTTTACATCCCATAAACATTGTATTAATTAATCATATAATCAAGACAAGTACCATATAATATTCACACATGTTAGGGTAATTAAGTCCAACATTTATACTATAATTCTCTCATTATTTTCTTATCGATGTTTACGATCACATAAGGGTATAGTAATAGTTCAATATGGAGATCATACAAACATACAAAATTAATTAGGGAATTTATCTATTATTTATATCAAAACTGAATTAACTTTTGTCATGTGATCTCCGTATTTTATCCATCCGAACACACTATCTACAGTCCTAAACATGATTTTCCTATCAAATCTATGTCAAGAATACATTTTCTAACAATAGTCACTTATTATAAACCATATCCTACCTCCACGTTGAGTTGTTGATAAGAAAGGCATGAATACTTAGTCCATGATTCCATTCTAGAAATAATAACGATGAAATTATATGGAGAAAATTAGAATCATGTTCCTTGAGAGCTTTGTATCTCCATTCTAGTAGTGTTTAACTTAGGAATAGATCTATGATATAATTAGAAGGAGTTAACTATACTAAAAACAAGAATAGGGCAAAAAGGGTTGAAAAACCTAGGTGGGTCGCTATTGGAATTTGCTACACTGCCATGGGCTTCGCTACGTTGGATATATTATAGCGTCCTAAGACTTACTACAACGGACCTACTATAGCGACCCTGGCCTCAATATAAAGGACTCGTTGTAGTAGCCAAAAGACCACTAGAGTGGTCCTATGCAGTTCTCGCACACCCCTTTTAATTTTTGCCTAAAACACTTTTATTAACCCAAATTATGGTTAATCTCATCCTTAATTCGACATAGATGTAAAATATTAAACCTTTTAATACCTATAAGTCGGGTCATCATAGGGTGATAAGTGACTTGAAAGTAATATATAATGGTATTTAAATTGTTGAGTGATGATAATGGGTGTCATAATTTTGATAATGCTAAGTATTTGAACTATGTTAGTGTTTGTTGAACTAATCACAAATGAAATAGCATGCTTAGTAATTTTTTCTATGGTCTTGTAATGACCCTTCAGGTCATTTACTGTATTCCTGCATATTTTCACCATTAGATCTTTTTTATGGCTTCCTCAAGTCATTTATGACTTGCTAGAACTAATAGTTTGGTTATCGGGCAGTTCATTTATTTTTTAGAGCCAATTTCGCATTTTGAAGTCTTCATCAATTCCAAATGGCCGCCGAACGAAAATCTTAGTAAAATGATTTCGAATATGAATTTTAGTTGTGCCAGTAGATATATAATATCTATTTTAGGATAGGTAAACCCTTAGTTCGAATCCCACAGCACCCAAGCTTATTTCAACCCATTAGTCAAAAAGTCAAAAATTGAAATATATGGATGTGGGACCCATAAGTGGCATAAATAACCTCAAATAGAAAATCAAACTTTACCAATGCATCCATAATATTAAATTTGGTTGTTTTACATAGTTCGTTTGTGAAAAACAGAGTCCGAATGAGTCCGGGAGGTCAAAAATAAGTTTTGACCTTGCAAGCCCATTTAAACTCATATAAAAGGCCCTTTTGTCTGATTTTTGGGGCATTATTCACTTGTTTGAGAACCCTAGCAACTATAAAGATTTTTTAACTTAAATGTGAGTCTTATGGGTCGATTAGGAGCTTGAATAACTTGTGTAATCTATTTTTGCTACAAATCTGAGGTAAGATTCCTTCAAATTTGGTATTAATTTCTTGATTTCTTGATCCAAAATCCTACGTCTTTGAGGCTCAATTTTAGCCATAAATATGATTGTTTTACTCAAATCTCTTAAGGTTTATATCTCCCTAATGACAGTTGAACTATGGGTTGGTATCGAAAACTCATTTTCCAAATAGGGGTTGTGTGTCATTTTGGACCCATGGCATAATGGTGCCATAATTGGTGTTTTTGCTCTTATAATGATGCTTAGATTCTGTTTTTGATAGCTTGGCAAATAGAAGGAGAAGCTTCACAAAAAGGGAAGAAAAAGCTTGTTGGTTCGTGAGCAATTGGACTCAAGGTATGTTAGGCTTACTTGTAGATAGATTGAGCTTGATTGTAGTTTAATTATTGATATATTATAAGATTGGATGGGGTTTTAGATGATAAATAGAGGATTGGCGACACTTGGGATTAGTTATTTCTTGTAGTCTATTAAACATGTAAAGTGTGATGTTTGACCTTTAGCCTTGAAACTTGGATAGTTCTACTTGAAGTCTCATGAATAGTATGACAATACTTTATTTGCTCTAGTAGTTGAGAATGATGTTGTTGGCTAACCTTAAGAGTATGTAACCTATTTATGATTAGTTATGAAATATCCTTAGTGTTTGGGATGACATGGGAAGGTTTCTTGAAGAAAATCTTCTCTTATAGTCCTAGTATGGATTGATAAGCCCTTATAGGGTGATTTAGATACCCTAGCCTAATTCTGAGTATAATTTTGTCTCATAGAAGTAAACTTCGGCATTATTGGGATTTAGGAGAGAGGCTTGACCCACCTTAAGCTTGAACTATGTAATTCCTTAGTGACCTAGCTGCTTGATGAACGTCCAAGTTACTTATTAATATTATAATAGTTAAACTAGATTGTCGGTTTATACGTGTGAATAATGATTGGATAATATGTATACTTGATTGATTATCTTGTAGTCATGATATGGATAGCCTTGAAAAGACTTGTGAATTAAACTTATAGTTATGCTATTGCTTAGCTTATTGATTTGTTCACCAAGTGGACCACATATTATGTTACCACTCTTGCTGTAAACCATGCCCAATGATTAAGTTAATGCTATGTGAAAGGTATCCTTTTTGGGGTTAGTATTGTGAAGAGTGATAGTAAAAGAGTCATCTAAAGAGCATGCCCTTGACTTATAATTGGATTGCTAATAAACATGTTAACCTTGGAAAAGTGGTGATTACGTATATCATTCAGATATTCATACTCATATATCTACGTATATTATGTAATAATTGGCTAATAGTAAAGTATGATGATATATGTTATATCACTTATACTCTATTATGGTAGCTTGTACATATTTGTTGATTTGATTACATATGTATATGAATGTTGGTTGTCTTGGGAGATGTGCTAATAATGTTATGATGCTGCTCGATGAATCTGAAGGATATGTTAATGTTATAATAATTCCAATTAATTCGAAAGAGGTAATGATGTTATAATGATGCCTGATGAATCCAGAAGATACGTTTATGTTATGATGATGCCTAGTAAATTTGGAGGATATGTTAATGTTATAATGATGCCTGGTTAATCCAGTAGAGGTAATGATATTATGATGATGCCCAGTGAATCTGGATGATATGTTGATGTTATGATGATGCTTGATAAATACGAAGGATATATTGATGTTATAATGATGCCCAATTAATTCAAAAGGTGTAATGATGTTATCATGATGCCTGGTCAATATGAAGGATTTTTGATGTTATGATGATGTCCGGTGAATCCAAAGGATATGTTGATGTGGTGATGATTCCAGGTAAATATAAAAGAGGTAAAGATGTTATGATGGTACTATGTGTGGTGAATATATATCACTACACTAATATGTGAGGGTATGTCATGTACGGCTAACCCATTTTTGTGCTTGGGACATGATGTCTCCCTCAGTAAATTGATTATTCATTCTTTGTCATTAATCACTAGATAAGAGGTGTGACCCTTGTTATATCTAATTAGTAACTAAAAGTAGAATATGTCGAGTATTGGGTTAAGGAAAATTGGTATGTGTAATCTTGTGAAGAACTAAGGGCTCACCTAGTAAGTATACTTGACTTGGAAAATGGTTACTTATGGGATTTTGCCTAGTAAAGTGGATTGTGTAATAACTAATTAGCTCTAATAAATGACTATGACTTGTGGGCTAGGAGCCTAGTAAACTAATTGGTGGACCTTACTTGGTTAAAATATGGGAACTAGTCCTCAAGATTGGGACATGCCTAATGACATTAGACTTAGTATTGTATGATGATTAGCTATATTGACATCTAGCATGTGATGCCGTGGTGTCTAAATTGATTACTTATATAATTAGGATGCTAACTATAAAATACCTTTGTGATGGTTGGATGAATAATAGTGTTGGTAACTTGTAGATTTTCCTTATTTAATGACTAGTATCTAAACTACTTTCAAATAGTGGCTCTTTGAAATAGAGATTAGCTAATATAGACTAAACATGGAGTTTGTTAATGAGTTAGTGGCTTATTAACTATACAACTATGCTACGGTGAAATAAGTTTTGTTATGTTAATTGCGGTATTTATGATGATTGTAGACCTCAGTAAGAGGCCATGGCAGGAATTTGAACCCGTGGCATTGGGTGTGTAGTTGTGTAGTAGTGACTTGATATATTGATGGATTGATCTTTTGGTATACTCTCCTATGGTATGGGATATTGTGATGAGTTCTTTGTTATATTCTTTTGCATGTACTTCCCGGCGGTATGGGACGTCATGTTAAGTTCTTGAGCCTTATATTCTAATGCTGGTTGGTATATTGATTATTTTAATTACATGGTTATTATTATATATATGTGGTTTTAATCTTCAAAATGATTGCTCAATTTATATGTCAAATATGCTATATTTTTATATGATACATAATGCTATTACCCTAGTAGGTTAGTTATTGTATACAATAATATCAAAGGAGATTCAGGTTCGATCCTACACCTTGACTTTAAGTTATTGTCTTACCTTATATCCTCCTTATATTATTATTTAGCTCGGTCATTTCATGATTCCTACTGAGTACTCGTGTTTTGGTACTCATACTGCACTTTTGTACCTTTTGGGTGCAGACTTAAGTTCTAGTTTTTGCTGTTGAATCGATGTAATGTTGTGTTGATCATCAGGAGACAGGGTCAGTTCATGGAGTTTGAGTTTCTCTCTTTCCCTTCTATCCTTACTTTGTCTTTGGTATTCAAGACAATTGTATTAAAGTATTTAAGTTTATCAGACATCGAGTTGTAATTTCTGTTGTCGAATTTAGAGTTGCTCTTACACTTATACTATCAGGTCATGGGGTTGGTATTCTAATGTTAGTTATTTCATTTGTGGAATATTGTTGTTATATTCTGTTCCTATAGAGGGTCCATGTAAGACGATTCCACTAATGTTACCCATTGCACTAGCTCTGGGTTACAGTGTCAGCTTACCTACTGGTGGGTTAAGGTAGGTTCCATCATGACTCGGAAGTCAGGTCATGACAGGTCTAACTGAATAAGAAAGATAATTTGAAATACTCACCTGTTGAGAAAACATAACAAGTAGTGCTAAATAAGGATATAAAGTTGTTGCACAAGATTGTCTGTTGATTTTGTTAATTTTTATATGGTGTTGCATGAACTAAACTTTGTCAATCTATGATTTTTATCAATAGTGTAGTGTACTGATACCAGCCTTACGACCTAAATTATGAGATCATGCGGGCACCTATTCAATTCTAAATCAATTGGAAAACCTCTTACAACCTGATCATTTAAAGTGGAATTTCTTTAAAGCTACATCATTAATAATTAATTTACTTGAAACATAATCATATTTAATATCTTCAAAACCAGACTAGTCTTTAATTAAACAACTAGGCTATGACACGGTTCATCTCCCACCCCTCATTCGCCCTTATTTAGATCGTTGATTATTTTCCCTTGTAGGGTTCCTTTTAGACAATTTTAATATTCACGAATATTTTAGATTTACTCCCCTACAAGGTTAAGCCAAACCTTTACTCCTAAAACCCCAATTTTGTGTCAAACCAAGAAAGTTGGGCATGGACAATGCAATGTGGATGTTCTAAGAAATAAAATAATATATAAAAGAGAGAGATATCTAGGGAGTTGATGTAAGAGGGAAAGTTATAGAAACAGATAGTTGAATTTGTGCGGATGTTAGGAAATGAATCTCTTTCTCATTCCTTAATTTGTCAGATGTCTCACTATGATGACTTGTTTCTCACAATAACAAACTCGATGCAATGGAAATACCATCAAAGCAGTAGCTCGTGTGTTGTCTCGTGCTATGATTTTATAAAATTATATCCTAGATGCTTAATCTCATTCTTTAGGATATTGTGATTACTTGTGAGAACTTACATGAATATATTCTTTCCCAACCTACAGGATTATGAGGAAAATAGTGCAGTTGTGCGTAATACTTAATTTCACACTTTATTGTTTTGAAGGGTCTTAATAGAGAGGCCGAGTGTGAAATCTTGTTGGTTTGGTAAATGTGAGCAAGTGAGTCAGGTAAGAAATATAGAACAGGTTTTGCCCTTTTATTCCATGTAACCCAAGTATGTTTTGGAATAAAGAATTGTTGGGAGTCATGTAAGAAACACAAAACAAATTTGTCCTTTTACTCCATGTCACCCAAATATGTTGTTAGAAAAACAGTTGTTTAATTGGTATCTTATATAATGACCCATTCCATCGTTATTGAAATATGTTCAATAAAGGTGTAAGAATTTAAGATTTTAATCGATAAAAATATGAGTTTGTGATATCAATTAATTTTATTAACTTAACATCGAGTAAGCTAGTGTAAAAAAAGTAGACCAGATTAATTCGTCGTAGCAGTCTACTGGCCGCTATAGGGAGCTTGCTACTGCGAAAATACAACCACTACAGTGAAGCCCATGAACTAGAATCCCAAATTTTAGTTATTTTCATATTTAATCTCTCATTCTAAAGGTGGTTCTCCATTAATCACTCCACTAATGTTATTTCAAAGTTATAACACAATGAACTGAGAGGAAAACCTCTCAAGGAAACATGATTCTATCCTCCTCCTCATGGATTCTCCACTAGAAACTTCTAGATTAGGAATAAGGAGATATGTTGTAATGTATCCTACAACAATATCTTGGATTTGAGGTGGATATGGTTTATTGAGTAGTGGACTTTAATTAGCGAATCACATACACTATGTAGAATTGAAGGAATAAAGAATGATTAGGCCTTCCGGCATGTGGTTTGATGGATAATACTTACAATAATGTGAGAAGGACTACACGTGCAATAATATAAACATACAAACACACATATATGTATATATATGTGTGTGTATGCAGTTATCATTAGCTGTTCATTATTCGAATAAGACTAATGTGAATAGTGGTAGAAAATATTACAAATAATCGGATAATGGGCGGAAGAGATAGGAAAAAAAGAGTGAAATCCACAATAATACTAATATAGGTGGCATTAGAAGAGATATGCATATATAACATACTGTACAAGAGAGGGAAAAGGACAAACTATACCAAATAAATCCCACCCAAACCTGCTAAGGCTAGTACAAGAGTCACTATAACCAAACAAACGAGTATAAGATAGTATCTAAAAATATACATAAATAATTGCGAGGTAACATATCACATTAGAAGTTAATGTTAAAAGGTGTTCTATAATGACCATGATAAGGCTGGTTCCTCTTTTAGTAGACTTAGCTATGGATATTCATTCAGAAATGAATGTTGGGATCTTTCTTTCACTGCTAACCCCATTTCAACATGCTGAAACTTTCTATTTTGTTGAGACCAATCTTGCGCTCTTGCTTTTAGTGCGGGTTTGATTGAATGAATCTATCAAATTACAAAAATGTACATAGCAACAAAGATGGTGCATCAACTATTTATTCTTCTCACTTTGGAGGCAAAATTAATACGCCTGCTTCATACTGTGTTGGACCTTTGACCAGGTATTTTACCTGTGTTAGATCAGAACCAGCACCACTGCATTGTACTAGAATAATTGAGCGGCCATCGAAAGAATATCACTAAAGCAGAAGGAGGAGAATCAACTCCAGAATCCAGAAAGCTCACTCCATCTCACGATCAGTAGCAAGGGATGAGGAAAATGTCAATGATGGTGCCTCATACTTGAATTAAAATATTTAGAAAAGATGAATGAGTATAGTATGAGTACCAAAGCAACGATTACTCAATAGACATCATTAAATAACTAAGCTCACAAAAAGTAAAAGCATATGTAAAGTGCGAGAGTGTAAGCTAAGTTAACAGTAAAGGGGTAGAAATATAAATAATATGTTATGCTAGCCAAATGTGATATAGGAAGTAAATAATTCAAAACTAAAAGTAAAGACCTAGATATAACATAATTGGACCTCTATAAGCCCAAAAGGCACACACAAAAAGTCCAATAACCCAAAAAAGCCCCCATAGGCCCAGTGGGTGCAAACAAGAAGAAAATCTAAAGTAAGAGCATATAGAAACCCTTAACCTTACCAATCTCAAAGAATTTTAAAATCCTAGATCCGTAATGATATTATATACTGAGCTTGAACCAGAATTAGTGGATAATAACAGAGGCCAAACAACAGGCTCAAATTGGAAATAAAGGATATAATAAGAGACCAAATGATCCATATACAACTACCATAAAATCCCATACCAGAACCAAGTACAACTTTCCAAACTCCCAATAATAGCCATAATCAACACTAGAAAACCCAAACCGTAGTCATAGACTATTTCCATACTTGAAACAAAACTCATAAGTATAGTACCACAACCGTATTAGGTGGTTCCATAAAGAACAAACCCTAACTATAAACTACTATCATACTCATGTCAGAATTAATAATAATAGCAATAGTGCATATACTGGACTTGAACCAGAATTAGAATATATATATATATATATATATATATATATATATATATATATATATATATATATATATAAATATACATAAGCATGGAATAGCTAGTGAAAGTCCACAAGATTCATGTCTTTCACTATTTTATTTCTTAAATATGATGAACCTTAGGCTACTAAATCTACTAAGGCCTAGTGGGTTTCTATTTCTGGGTTTAAGAGAAGCGTCAAGGGTCAGGTATTATATTACCCGATGAAAAGAAGCTAAACAAATGAGTAATCATGTTTAAGTCAACCCCAACATAGGGTAGTTGCCTAAGGTAGCCATAATGAGTCCACTAAGCCTAAAGGAGCTACATATCAAATATTATATGTAAGAAAGGGCACTAGGCCCACTATAAGGTATTGATAACCTACCCTAAGACAAAGTACACCAGAATCTAATCTAAGGCTTCATCGTCCCATCCTATGGTACTATAAGCGCTAAATCTAGTCCTAAAGACTGATAATACACTATACTAAGGGGGATTAGGCACAACTTCTACCGATAAAAGGCCCTAACCAGCTAAGCATGGTGAGAAAATGTTAAAACAATAACTAGATCATAACTATCCATACCAGAAAGACAAAATACTACATAATACCAGAACTAAGTTCAATCTGAATAAAGGTAAGCCTAGCCTACCTGGACACCGCTGAATGCTCAATGAATCCTCTAAATTTGGTGTTTTCCCCTTCCAAAAATCCTCTAAGAGCTTTCACACTATTAGAATTATAATATATGCATCAAGATGAGAAAATCAATACCATATTACGTATACAGGCTCTGGTTTTAGAAATTAGACTAAAAATCCCATGAAGAGCCTAATACGGAATCACAAAATTGTAACCGCCACTGTGCCCCACTAAATTTAAGGACCATTTTCCAAACAAATATTGCTAAATCAGGGCTCAACCAACCCCCAAATCAGTCCTAATATAATTTAGATAAACAAGAAAATAGATGACTAAATCAAACGGGTATTGAATCAAATTACTTACAAACTAACAATCCTTAAATGTTCATAATTACTTCCCCAAGCTAAAAGCAACATCTATTATTGAGTTCCCTCGAGATTTTGTGCTCATACTAGTCTGCAATGGTGGTGTAACACTTAGAGCCTAAGTTGAAAAAAATAGAAAGAACTATATATAACATACCAATAATGTGCGCTTTTGTAGCTAAATGAACACTAAAGTGGTTACCGCTATTACGCATAGTAGTTTATAAAGCAATAAGGCCTTGACTGGCCGAGCTCTCTAAAGTGATCCAGGAGAACTTAAGCAGTTGCCGCTAAAGTGATGCCCAAATACTAAAGAGGCTATCTCTAAAATTGTCCCTTCGTTGTAAAGCGGTTACACCATATCATTTGGCCGCAACCAAACTCAACACGTTGCAATAGACTCTAATCGAATGCTCAAGATTGATTCGAAATCCCGTGATTTCAAACCAACTATGCTGCCCTACCAAATTTGAAATCTCTAGCTCAATGCTGCCATAAAAATTTGCATCCAAGGTCATTTCGATAATAATTATGTCCCACGCACAAGGGTTTCTTTTAGCGAAAATCTACCTAATAGCTCAAATCGAGTCTTGAGACCCAAACTAAGGGTCCTCTTAGCCTAAAATTAATATTTTTTAGCTGATTAGACCGTCAAAATAGCATCTGAGGTCGTTTATGTTATATTTTGTCCCAAAACCCATTTATCAAATTTGAAACCTCTAAAATTAGAAATTGGCTCTAGAACCCAAATAAAATGCCCGATAACAAAACTAATAGCCCCAACAAGTTATAAATGACCCAGGAGTGCTATTAAAAAGCTCTTAATGTAGGTTAATCATGAAAATAGAAAAAATAATCTAGAGGTTCATTACAATATCTACTACTAAAAGGACTTTCATATGCAAAAGTAAAGGATTAAAAAGTAGGTAGGGATATAAGGTTTGCATGTCATGCTTGATCTCCTAAGTGTCCTCCTCAACTGGATAGTGTCCCTACTGAACCTTAACAATAGGAATATCCATGAAGTGAAACCACCTAACATCTCTATCCAAAATAGACATAAGCTCCTCAACTAAGTCAATCTCTTATCTAACTGAACATGTCCTATAAAATCATGTGAGGCTCTTATAGAATGTAGTATCACGACATAAATTCATGAAAAACTAGATGAATGGCTGAGAAGGTTGGTAGAAAAGCTAACTCATATGGTACCTCCTCAACTATCACTAGGATCTCAAATGGACCAATATACCTGGGGTGAGCTTGCCCATCCTTCCAAACCTCATCACACCCTTCATTGGTAATACTAACAAAAAGACTTGGTTTACAACTCCAATCTTCAAGCCACAAATTCTACAATCAGCATCACTCTGTTGCCTACGTTGAATTGTCTTTATCCTATCCTGAATCACCTGAACACAATTCAATGACTTATGAAAAAAATCTATACCATAGGACCAAACCTCAAAGTCTCTAACCAACCAATTGAAGACTAACATCACCTACCATACAATGCCTTGAATAATGTCATCTGAATACTCAAATGGAAGATGTTATTATAAGCAAAATATACTAAAGCTTAAAACTAGTACTATTGACCTCCAAAATCCACAACATAATACTGAGCATATCGTCCAATACTTAAATAGTCTACTCTGACTATCCATCCATTTAGGGGGAAATTTTGGTTCTAAGGTTAACCTAGGTACCCAAATTTTCCTAAAATATTATCTAGAAGCTACAAGTGAACTAGGAGACTCAATAAGAAAATAATAGACATAGGTACCCCATGAAGGAAAACCACCTCCTAAATATAGATACATTCCAACCTCTCAGCACTGAAGAAAGCCATAATAGGAATGAAATAGGAAATCTTGGTCAATCAATTCATGATAACCCACATAATATTTAAACCTTGAGAAGTTTTGGGAAAACCACCAACAAAATCCATGGTTAAGCACTCCTATTCCCACTCAGGAATGGTAGCCTCAGAAGTATTCGAACAAGTCTCAAATTCTCGTCCTTCACCTACTGACAACAGAGTCACTAATCCACAAACTCTACTATATCACTCTGCATATCAGTCCACCAGTAGTGGTGCCTCAAATTATTATAAATGTTAGCTTCCTTAAGGTAAATAGAATGTCTAAAGATGCGAGCCTCTCAAAGTATCAAATGAATCAAATTGATGACCCTTAGAATGTAAAGACAACCATAAAACCTCAAAATACCCTTAAAATATAAAGAAGCCCTCTGAGACTCACCACTCAACCCCTGTTCTAGAATTCTACAAAGTCTATTCACCTTAAACTGATGATCGTAAACCTGCTCAAAAAAGGTAAATTTAGCCTCAACACTAGCAATAATCCACTGGGGGTCAAAAATATCAAGTCAAACTATCTTGTTAGAAAAGGACTAGATATCAAAACAAACAACTTCCTTAAATTCGAAATGAAAGCCAAGCTACCTATATCCACCACCTTCAATCTTAAGCGTCTTCTACCATATTCGCCTTGTCTGGATTGTATAGAATAGAGATATTATAGTCCTTATAAAACTCAATCCTTTTATATTGGCTTAAATTAAGATCTCTTTGGGAAATAATGTATCGAATACTATGATGGTTAATGAATATTTCTCAACAAACACCTTATAGGTAATGACACTAAATAATAAGCACAAAAACTATTACAAACCCCAATTATTGAGAGGGGTAGTTTCTCTTATGCACCTTCATCTACATTGATGCATATGCAATAACATAAGGCCACTGCATCAGATCACACCCTAAATTGATATAAAAAATATCACAATAGATAGTGAACCCCTTGCTCTCAACTTGAAGAGTCAAAATAGAAGTTGATGTAAGCAAGTGATTTAGCCTTAGAAAGCTCACCTCACAACTAGTAAAACATGGAAATGGAACCTACTTCATAGTTAATCTAGTAATAAGGGATGCTATAGTAGCAAATCTCTTAATGAACCGCCTATAGTAGCAAACTAAACTAACAAAATTGTGATTTCAGTAGAAAACATAGTCCTAGACCAATCACAAATAGAATTAATCTTCATCGAGTCCACCATAATACTATTCTTGGACACTATGTTTCCTAAGAAGCTACAAACTCAATCTAGAATTTGCACTTTGAAAATTTGTCTTAAGCTTATGATCTCTAAAATTGTGGAGCATAATCCTCAGATATTGCTCGTACTTCTCCCTGTTCCTCATTAGGAAAAGATATCATAAATTAATAATCACAAAGGAGTCTAAATAAGGTTAGAAAATGCAGTTCATTAAGTCCATAAATGAACTGGGGCATTGCCCAACCCAATAGACATCTCCAAAAACTCTTAACGACCATAAAGAGTCTTTAAGGCTATCTTACGAATTTTCTTAGCCTTGATGATGGTAACTAGACCTCAAATCAATTTGATAAAACACTATTGCACCTTGATGCTAGTTAAATAAATCATTGATATAAGTAATAAGATACTTATTATTTATTGTAACCTTATTAAGCTAGACATAGTTGACACATATATGCATAGAACCATACTTATTCTTTATAAAATAAACTAGAGCACCCCTAGGTGATACACTTGATAACCTTACACAAATTTCCTAAAGTTTAGTATTTATCTCGTCAGGATCCATACTGTAAGAAGCCATAGAAATTTATTGGGTTCCCATCTTAACGTCAATAGAAAACTCTATGACACTCTTAGAGGTATGCCAGGTAGGTCGATAGTAAAAATATTAGGAAAATCACAAATAATATGACACAGTCAAGTGAAGGGCTTGCAACACTAGCATCCCAAACAAAAGTAAGAAATTACTTATAACTCCTTGAAACTAGTCTCCTATCCTAAATATAAGAAATAATCCCTATTGATACATGGATAAAAGAAACCTCACGTACAGTTGGGGTATGGTAGACGTGTCTAAGGTAACAGTCTTAGCAAGCTAATACAAGACCATGTGATAGAGTGATAACTAGTTCCATGCATAGAATTACATTGAAATCCACCATATCTAATATTAACCAAACATGATCAATATACCTTATCCATTACTAAAGAATCACCTATGGGAGTAGTTACATACATTGGCATAAATAATGACTTTGAAGACAGCCGCAACTGTGGTGCATAATAAGCAAATATTTACAAAAAAATGTTGAAACTGAATTAAATAAAATATAAGTTGGTTGATGGCATATCACAATCATACCTATGATCACATAATCCAAAGCCTCAGCCTTCGTCCTACCCGGAATAACATATAAATGCATGTGTTTTCTATTGGACTCGATTCCTGTTCGACCACCTAGCCTACCTTCCCGAGGGACATATTTATAAACCTAATAACCACCTATCAATACTGACCACCACCCCTAGCTAGAGGTGATTCTAATTTGATTATCTGAATAGTTGAGCTGAAGGCTCAATTATCCCATGAGAGGGCCACACTCATAACAAACGTTGAGCATTCTATAATATCTAGGTGGTCTCTCTAATCCAAAATGGGCAGCTTAGCCTAATGATCCTAACTAAATACCCCTCGATGGCTGACTACTACTTTGACCACCCAAACTAATGTAGTTGTGATGACCCTTATTTGAAATCAACTCACTACCTGAATGAGAATACTAGACTAACCCTGGTGCTAATAAGTCTAATACTAGGGATACCTTCTATATAATCCATAGCCCCAAAACTATGAGATATTATGGATCCCACTAAAATTGCCCAGATAATGGGGCCCTTATCACTACCCTCTTAGGCCTCATGATCTATCTCCTTGATAGAATAGGCATGATCAACATTAATAGTAAAAGACTTCCTCAAAGTCACCTAACTCTTAGTAGCCCTGTAAAGTGTTAGTCTTAACCCTCTAATAGAACACCAAATCCTCTCATACTCTATATAAAGAATAATAGTGGCATGCTAGTCAAGCTCGTGAAACCTTACTTGATACTCATCCACATTTGTAGAATCGTACCTCAAACCAGAAAAATCATCCCTAAGGCAATCATGCATGCTATGAGGAATATATTACCCCCATAAAATCCATGGGGAATATAGTCTAAGTCAAAGAGGGAGATTTAGCTGGATTGGAATCAATATAGTCTCTCCACTACTGTCTTGCTGCTCTATCTAGATGATAAGTAGTATAACCAACTCTGCATGGCTCAATCGACCCAAAATTATGCTTCACCACATTCATAACTAATTAGGCTACTATTGGATATAGAACTACCAGTACAAGTGGAACCTCTACCTAAGGAGATATAACTGTAGGCTATGCCCCTAAATCAATACCACCATAGGCTAATGATTGACCCCGTCTATCGACAGAGAACTAACTTACCTAAAAAAAACTTAACTAATACATCACGAAGAACCAAAAAAGATACAAACCCATAAGGATCCTAGGCTTTGCCTAGCCTACCTCATTTGTTGACAATGAAATCTTTGGTGTTGTCTCTAGCTAATATCTAATTGGAACTGCAGATATAGCCTGTCATTGTCCTTGAGACCAACCTTAACATTTAATTATAGCCCTTGCTGACGACTTAGGGTCCTGATTTCTACTTGTGGTACCCCACATCCTATCTATCAATGAAAAAGTGAAACAATTAAGAGTCTAGAAACTAATATGGACATGATTCGAAGAAATGAACTAAAAAGAAGGGATTTTCTTAAAAATGTCTTGCATCCTCCCAAAGCTAGGATACATATATCTCTATACCAATCAATGAGACTTTACTAAACATCTACTCTTATACCAACAATAATGATGAACTTTTCATCTAATATCAAGCTGTCATAACTCAATTTCTTAAGTCATGATGACATCTGCTTTAACCTACAGGTAGGTAAGCCAAGCCATAGCCTGAAATAGCATGTAATCGGCTAACAGATAAAAGGTAAAGGAAAACAAGAATGAAATCAACAATAACAATAACATAGGTAGAACTAGAAGAGATATACATATATAACATACTGTACAATAGAGGGAAGAGGAAAAAATATACAAACTAAATCCCTGCCAATACCTGGTAAGGCTTGTAAAAGAGCCACTATAACCAAACAGACGAGTACTAGATGGTATCCTAAAATATTAATAAATATACATTTGCATCAAAGATACAAAAAAATTATCATAGAAGCAGAATGAGAGGATCAACTTTTGACTCTACAAAGCTTACCCTCTCTCAAGATAAGTTGTGATGCCTAAGGATAACATCAGCAATGGTGGTTCGTACTCAAATATACATAAGGGAAAAGATGTAGAAGTGCAATATGAGTACAAAAGAAATGAGTGCTAAGTAAAGAAAGAAATGTAAATAATGAATAATGATGGCCAAATACAATACAAAAAGAAAATAACTCAAAAATGAAAGTAAAGCCTTAGATATAACCTAATTTGAAAACCATAAGCCAAGAAGGCACACACAAGAAGAAAAATAATGCTATCGAGCGCCCATTAGCCCAGTGGGTGCAACTAAGAGGAAAACCTAAAGTAAGAAGAATAAAAAATAGTTAACCATACCAATCTCAAATAACTATCCAATCCCAGATCCATAATGATAGTATATACCTGGCTTGAACCAAAAAACAATGATAATAACAAGAGTCCAAAAATTGGGCTTGAATAAAAAATGATGGATAATAATAAGAGGCCAAATGATCCATATTCAAGCATTAAAACTCTTATTCTAGAACAAAATACAACTTCTAGAACTCATACTAATAGCCATAATCAATACCAGAAAAACCAAACTATAGTCATAGACTAATGCTGGACACAAATGACACTCTTAAGTAGCATATTATAATCGTAACAAATAATTCCATAAGGATTAAACCACAACCATAATGTAATACCCCATACTTTTACCTAGATTGAAATTGTCCTAAGTATGCTAGAACCTTACTTTGAATGATCAATCAACTTTTATATACATGGAATTTTTAAGATTTTCACTTTTCGTCATGTAAGAAATTGAATTAGATTTCCAACGATACCATTTTGTCCAAATCCGATATCGGAGTAGAAAGTTATGGCCATTTTACAGAAAGCAATCAAAACTGCCCAGGTGCGATGGTGAAGGATGACGGATTGTCACCAAAGCCGTCGCAGCGGAGGCAGTGAGACCACATTCTGCCTAAGGGCAATGGCTCAGGCCGATGGACCATTGAGATAGCGATAGACCGACGCCCAAGCCATCGTGGGAGAGGTAGTGAACACCTATTCTGCCCAGGCGTGATGGCCAGTACCGACGGACCATCGACCCAGCGATGGACTATCACACCCACCGTCACATAGTTTTTTAGTTATTTTAAAATCAATTTTAAAAGGGTATTTAGGTCTTTTTCCACCCATTTTAAAACCTAATAATATTAGATCAAGGCTCATAAGTTCATTATCCATCGACAACATCAAATTAGGATTTTATTTAAAGAATAATCTCCAAGAACAAGATCCAAATCATTCTGTAAGAAACTAAGAGATTCTAAGTTCTGCAATTCCAAGAACATCAAGAAACTCACAACCCAGGTATGTCATGTGTTGATTCATAGGTCCCTTTCACCTATGAAGCTCAAGAATCTCTTTTCAAAATTCAAGATTTGTGTATTTATGAATGTTCATGATTTAAATTGAATTTAAATTCATGTTCATGATGTGTGGGGTTTTGATTCATGTTTGAAATTATATATTCCAATGATTGACCCAAGGATGTGGTGATTTGCATAATAATCATGATAAATCCTTAAATTTATAAGTTTATTGATGTATCCATGATTATTAGATGTGTTGATGATAACCAAAGCATGATCACCATGTGGTCGATTAAATGTCTATGTGAAGGAAAAATGCCATACTAGTATGATAATATAAAATTCCCATTTATGTACAAGTTTATGCATGTCCAGTATTTGATGAAATGTCTTAGTCAATGAATTATGGATATATGTGTAGCCATTATGGTGCTTTAAAGCTTGTACTTCATGAAATCTCAAACTTATTGTATTATCGATTGTTATGTTGGTCATGTATTCAAGAAAGTCATGCTTTGTCAAATTCTTCCCATCGAGTCCTGAGAGTACTTATACCTAAAAATTTATCTATGTGCCTAGAATCAGTGTCATGTTTTCAAGATACTCTCACTCAATCCATGTTCTTAGAAATTCAGACAGTCATATGACTCAGGAAAACTCGTAATCTCATTAGTATTTTGTTAGTCAGTGAAACTCAGTTAATTCAGTTTAGTCTAGTTCAGTTAATCATGTTTAGTATCTATTCAGATGGGAGTAGGAATTAGCACCGAGTGAACCCAAGGATGGGAACACACATTGTTAGATGAGGGTGTGATTCTTAGAAGTCATCCTTATATTCCAAAACTATGTAGCCAGCATAGGTTTAGAAATCAACACTATCAGATAAGGATTGATGATGTGGATAAGCATTGTCAAATGAGGGTCCCACCATTCTCTTTTGAGGACACTACTAGATGAGTGTTACCCAAAGCTTGTCCTTACTAGTGGTGCGGTATTGATACTCTTCCAATTAGGATTACATATTGGACCCCACCTCATCTATATTTCTTTATTGAGAGAACATCGGTTAGAGAACTACTTCCTACAATTTCATTTATAGATCAGGACTGTCAGATACAGTCATTCAGTCTCAGTATTAAAACTCAGATAGTTCTACAGAATTCAGGACTGTCAGATATAGTCCTTCAGTCTTAGTATTAAAACTCAGATAGTTCTACAGAATTCAGGACTATCAGATACAGTCAACTTAGAACAAAATGAAACTCAGTTAGTTCCATCAGATACTGTCGCTCAGTATTAGTTATTTTAGTTATACAGGTATCAGTATCTTATGTTATTAGTACTCAGATTCAGAAATCATGTTATCATAAACTTAGTTATAGTTATTATGTATTCTCACATTTATGCATGTGAACTCTTTTCATTAAGGCTACCTCACATGTATACCAGTATATTCAAACGTACTGATGTATTTACACTATGGTGTTTTATACCATAGGTTCAGAAGCACAAGTCCAGTCTCAACAGTGAGTCCTCATCCTTCGAGGGCATGACCATTACTTTATTATCTCATTAATTAATTTATTTTAGTATTTAGAGTTAGTTGGGGACATGTCCCATCAACTCCTTATTTAGACAGTTCATCAGTTAGAGGCTTTTCAGACCATCATGTTCAGATAGTTTAGTTCAGTTGTTTTGGTATTGATGTACCATACCATCAAATGTTTTGTTTAATTAGATCTTTGAACCTTATGGCCTTTCAACCTTTATTTTCGTATTTATACAGTAAATTATGCAGCGTACAGGTACATATATCAGTCATGGGTTAGCTTGTGGTCCTTCGGGGTTATTAGCATCGTGTAGCATTCCGGGTGCAAGATTCAGAGCATTACACGTAAACCAATGCCAAACTCAAAAAAATAGCAATAGAGAATATGCAAAACTTGAACTTGAAGTGAAATATATATATATATATATATATATATATATGTATATATATACATACATACATACAGACATACATAAGCATGGAATAGTTAGCTAAAATCTAGGGGTTTCAAGCCTACCACCAGTCTATTTGTCAAATAAGTTGAACCTTGGGTTACTAAATTTACTAAGGAAATCTCTTTCTACAAAAATTTATAAAGTTTTTTTGTGAACCAAATAAAAATAAATAAGTAATAATGCATTGTGAAGAGAGATCGGTGACGAAGATTTTCTGACGTAGTGTGGCCACTAGTTGGTAAAGATAGATAAATGAACAAACCAATGGAAGGTCCTACCTCAACGGGCACCCACTGGGGTTCCAATTCAAGGTCAAGAAGGAGTGGTTAGGGGACAAGTACTATCTTACCTAGGGAAAAGAAGCAAAATAAAAGAGTAATTATAAGTGTGTTTGGTATGATGGAAAATGTTTTCTGGAAAATATTTTCTTACTTTTTCTTGTTTGGTTGTAGTAAAATATTGGGAAAATATTTTCCAAAATAACTTATTTTCCTCTATTTGAGGGAAAATGACATCACTCATGGGTCAAGGGAAGTCATTTTTAAGAAAATGACAAATATGACTATGCCCCCACACCCGCCCCAACAACACTCATATTCACATTACTCAAAAAAATCACATTACTCAGAAATATTTTTCATTGTTCTTTGCTTTAATTTTTCACTGCTTGAAATAAAAAATAGTGAATCCCAAATTTTACCCTTTTTCAATGTTCATTGAACGTACTGTTATTTTCATATGCATAGAGAAAGACTTACCTATGTTGCTTTTGCGAATTTCTTATTCCATTTTGTCATCGATGTAGTTTGTTTCACAAGGTGGAATAAGTTTGTCATTCTGTTGTATTTCTATTGATTGTAGTATCTTGAGAATGTCCTGACAAAATGTTGAAAAGTGTTTCCTATATTTGCTAATTAGTAGTTGCTTAAATTTTAGTGACTTGTAATATTTTAGTATTCGATATTGATATTATTTTCTATGATTAAATTAGTTCTTACAAATTGTTGAGTTGCTAGAGGCAGTAATATACTAGTTAACATTTAGTAGTATTTTCTAAAAAATATTTTTTCACTCACAAACCAAACACTAGAAAAGATTTTTTTGAAAAATATTTTCTACTCACCAACGAAACACCATAAAATATTTTTCAGAAAATATTTTCCACTCACCAACCAAACATGAGAAAATAAGTAGAAAACCAACTTATTTTCCTGGAAAACTTTTTCCACGAAAATATTTTCCATCATACCAAACACACCCTATGTCTATGTCAACCCCAATTGTAGTCATGAGTCCGCTAAGCCTAAAGGAGCTTTCTATCATATATTCTATTTAAAAAGGCAGTAGGGACCACTAAGTGGCCCGATAGCCCAACCTATGGTAGAATATACCCGAATCTAATCTAAGGATTCCCAATCCCATCCCAATGTATCATACTAACTAAATATATTCCTAATGGATGAAAGTATACTATACTAAGGGGGAACGAACGATCCAGATTCTACCAAAAAGGGGCTTAACAGGCTATGAAAGGTGGGAAAATGCAAAAAATAATAACCGAATCATCTCTATCCATCCCAAAGATAGAACAATACTACACTAATACCATAATTATGTACAATATAAAGAAGGGTAAGCCTAGCCTAATTGAATGCCACCAAATGCTCACTAAATCCTCTAAATTGGTCTGTTCCCCTTCTGAGAATCCTCCAAGAGTGGCCACGATATCAAAACAAAAATATATGCTGCAAGATGAGAAAATCAATACCCATTTATGTAAAGATGATCTAGGTCAAAAATTGGACTAAAAATCCCACCTGGAGTCTGCTAGCAAAATCACAAAATTTAAACTGTCATAGTGTAACACTCAATGCAAGGACCATTTCCACAAAAATATAGCTAAATTCAAGCTCAAACAACCCCAAAATCTATCCGAATATAATCCAGAGAAAAGGAATTAAATCACCAAATTAAGTAGGAATCAGATCAAATTAGTTACATGTGAATGATGCTAAAACGCTTATAATCAATTCTCAGGCTAAATTCGACTACAATTATTGAGTTCCCTCAAGATTTAAAGCTCACACTAGCCTATAATGGTGGTATAACACTTAGAGCATAAGTTGAAAATGAGGAGAAAGAACTATTTATAATATACCAGCGATGGATGCTTTAGCAGCTAAATGACCACTAAAGTGTTCATCGCTTAAGTGTCCAATGGTTGCTAAAGAGACTAGGCCTAGGCTGGTCTCTTGGAAATAAAATGGATACACCAGATAATTAGCTCAAACTAAATTCAATAAGTCCCAACAGACTCTGATCTTGTTCTTAGGATTGATTTGGAATTCCATGCTCATAAATGAACTATGTTACCCTTTCAAATTCGACATTTTGAACTCAATGAAACCATAAAAATTTCCTTCTACAATTATTTTGATAATAAGTAGGTCCCACACCTATGGTGTAATTTTTGCCCAAATCCACCCAATGTCTCAAAATGAGTTTAGAAGCCTCGGGGCTTTGACCAAGGGCCCCTGTAGCCGAAAATCAACATTTTGAAGATGATGAGACTATAAAAAATAGCATAGGCCATTTATTTAAGGTTTTGGCTTGAGATCTATTTCTCAACTTCTAAAGCTCCAAAATAAGGAAATGGCTCTAGAAACAAAATAAACTACCCGATAGCCAAATTGTCAGTCCCAATAAGTCATACATAAACTAGATAGCTATAAGAAATCTCTAAATATAGGAAAAATACAAAATGAGGAAAAGAAACTAGAGGGTCATCACAACAATTGAATCCCAAAACGTAATATCATAACTATAAAGAGCATCTAAAATAATACTGAGATTTAGTAATACATCACTATCTCCGAAATACAAGTAAAGGCATAAAAGATAGAAGGAGACTAGTACAAGGATTTGGATGGGGATCTCACCGTTACTCCAAATTCGCTCTTACAACATTAATTACCTACTACAGGTAGCACTCATACTAGGAGTAAGTATGGACCACTTGTACTAACTAGGTATTATAGGCCGACTGAGCAAAGTAGAAAACTATAAGTATCCTTCCAGCTGCTTAAAAAAGAGTCCTTAATTATGGCTCAACTTAGTAATTATATATGTATAACATCTATATAAGAATAACTGAACATGCATAGATAAGACAAGACTAAATACACAATAACTAACATATAAATAAAAGTGAAATGATTCTATGCATTGAAAATATGGTGGGATAATGATGATGTGGGCCATTGCATAGCATCCATTGCATGGCCTCTTCTACACATTTCGACGATAAACTTCCATTATAGGACCCAAGGTGGGTTTGAAACCTATATACTTTCACAATATCTATCTTTTAACCTAATCCACCTTGTCGACAATATCTGTAGCCAAGGGTTTCAAAAAGTGTTTCATTTTCTTTCAAAATTAGTGTTTGTTAGTGGTATCGATTCCATGTATCTTAATGACGATATGAAGATACATGCTCATAAGCAGTGCGATATCATATATAATGAGTCAAGTCAATGATGGTATTAAAGAAGTTTAAAATATCCTTAGTTTCTCAATGAATCATGATATAAGCCATCACATGACATCCCAATAATGAATAGTCATATAAGACAACAATAATATTAATTCAAGCCTCAATTCAAGAATCACAATATTAATAAAGGCAATTAATACTCAAAGAATACCAATACCAAACCCTATTCGAGTATCTCTATAATAATCATCTCTCAAGTTAACTATAACATTCAGATAATCCCCCACATGGGTGTCATATTGATAATAATATGGAAATAAACCCCCACACGGGCAACATAATAATAATAATACTCATAAAAGTATCTCTATGGGAAACATGAATAAAATATCACTTTATAAATGTGAACATGATAATTTGCTAACCCATAGCATAGTTTACATAAATGGTTAAAAACCCAACACTGTTTGAAGGAACTTAAACCATAACCTTTTTTAAAAAGTCAAAATTTGAGCTTGAGCCCTTCAACATAGAGCCTTTCCTTTATGAGAGACATCAGAATGAATCAAATCTATCAAAAATGTAATATACATATTAAAATGAGTCTAATGATACCCATGTTGACCACTTTCATTATGGGTCCAAAAATTGTTCAAAATTCTACCTCAAAAGAAAATGGTAAAATCAGAATTTTAGTTATGAATTAAGCTTTCCATTTTTAAAGGACTCCAAATATGATAAATTATCAAAAAATAAGTTGAAATTGAGGTTGAAATCATTGAAAAACCATTTTCACAATTTACCAGGTAAAGCCCCAAAACTCCAAGTTTAAAATCCATGTTTTGAAGAAGATTTAGTAAAATAGTCAATGAATAAGGAAATAAATCATGTTTAGAAGCTCACTGAAGTCCAATTTGATGAAAAGTTGCCTTGGAAATCATCAAAATAGAGACTCCAAAGCTTTAAAATAAAATAATGGATTAAAAGAAAATAAAAATAGAACTCATATCAGCAATGTTGCCTATGTGGTAAAATGGTCTCCTAAGCGACGTCCCTTGAATGACCAGACTACCCTAACGCAGTAGTCACTTGTCATGTAGGTGATCGCTAAGGCGACACATTTTCGTATAAGGCGACATAGCCAAGGCGGAATGAACATTGTTAAGGTGATAATGCTTTAGAGTTAGGCTTCTGCGAAGGCATCTCAAGGTCCACCTAGGCACAACCACTAAGACAATAAAAGGCCACATAGATAGTTGCACCAGAAGCCGATTACAATTGAAAATTAAGGGACTAAATGACTCTGTATAGGCCATTGAGATTCTACAAAGATTTTGTAAAAATAATAAAATAAATCTACAAGGTAATTTTGATGTTCGAGACATAATAGAACCATCATATTTATCAAAAGAAGTCATTTTCTATAAGTTAAACTCTAGGACCCCTTTAGGCTAAATATAACTAGTTTCTCATCTAATAAATCAAAATAAAATATAAAGGCTCAAAACTCAAACAAACCATGCTTCTAACCCAGAATATTCAAATCTTATAGAACTGACAGAATCATCATCCAATGCTTGGATTACAAAATATTAACCAAAGTTAAGGTAAATACTTTTAACGCTTCTCTAAAGACCAAACTCACTAAAATCACTCTTGAATGCTTCATGATCTATTCTAAGCAACCCATAACTCATAATAACATATATCAACTATAGGAAAGGAAAAAATAGTCAAAACACGGCAAAATATAAAAAATCATAACAATGGTTGTTAAATTATCCACCAATAAAATGCAAGTTTATCCTTGAATGAAAAAGTAAATAAGGTACCGAAATTGGTAAAAACTAGGGGTTATCTTCTCAGCTTATCAAATTGATCTCCTATGCAGCTTCCTTAATAAGGAGATGTCTCGACTAGACTTTCATAGAATCAATATGCTTAGAGCTCAACTTTTTTATCTGCCTATATAGGATAGAAATAAGCTCCTCCTTATAGGACAAGTCATGATCTAATGCATTCCCACTAAATAATATTTAAATCATCTAGACATTATCTCTTTATTATAAAAACCATGGAATACTAGATGAACAACTTACAAATATAGAGGCAAATCTAGCCTATATGCCATATTTCCAAGCATCTCAAGAATCTCAAAAGGTCCAATAAGTCTTAGACTAAGCTTCCATTTCTTTCCAAATCTCGTCGAACACTTCATAGGAGATACCTTTAATGATATTGCCCACCAAACATGAATGATGCATCATGAACTCAAAGGTCGACACAACTCTTTTGCCTACTCTATGCAGCCACAAGTCTCTATTCAATCAGTCTAACTCAATTAATTGAGTCTCTTAACAAATCGATGCCCTAAGACCTAAAATCAAACAATTAAAACTATCTTATAGGGGATCTATACCACTGCCCATACAAAACTTCAAAGTTTCCATCTGAATGCCTGAATAGTAATTGTTGTTAAAGGAAAAATCTTCTAAGAGAAAATATTAGTCCTAATAACCATAAAAATCTACAACATACAAGAGTATACTTTAACACCTGAATAGTCTGGTCCAATTGAGCATCTAATTGAGGGTGAAAAATTATCCTTATATCAAGCTGAGTACCCAGTTCACTGTACTTGGAACTTTAAAAATTCTAAGTTAACTAAGTACCTCTAATAGAAATAATGGAGATATATAATCCATGCACAAAAACAATCTCTTAAATATAGATCTAGGTCATCTTCAAAAAATTATAACTTACCCTTATAAGTATAAAATATATGGACTTAGTCAACCTATCCACGATCACTAAAATAAAATCAAACTCTCCCAAGGTCAGGGGTAGACCAACAAAAAAAACCATAATGATTTGCTCCCACTTCCACTCAGGTACATACACCCTCTGCATAGTAACACATACTCATTGATGCTCATACTTCACTTGATGGAAATTCAAACACTTGGTCATAAACTCAATAAAGTATTTGTTCATACGACACCGCCAATAGTATCGTTTTATGTCATAATACATTATGGCCACTCTTGGGTGAATAAAGTACTTTGAACAATGAGCCTCCTCCAAGATTAGTCTAACCCATCAACCTTGGGAACACCAACATAGACATCAATTTATAAAACATCATTAGGATCAATAAATAGAGTCTTTTCCTCACCACTGAACATTTTATCACGAATCACTCTCAAATTCTCATTATGAAGGGTATTATCTTAAATCTTCTCCTAAAGATTTAGCCTTGATAAAGTCCAAAATATACTTGGGTGCTAAAAACTAACTGGTTAGCTAAAGAAGAAAGTTCTAAGGCTAAAGGTCACTCCCCTACAATTAGATGAGCCAAACTCTCTATACTCGTCGCTTTCTGACTCAAGGCATCCACTAGTATAGTAGCCTTACCTAGATGATAATTAATTATTAGATCATAATCTTTAAGCAAATCAAACCATCAATGTTGTCTTATATTAAGATATTGTTAAGTGAAAAAGTACAAAATCTATGATGATTGACAAAAATATCATTATGAATACCATACAAATAGTATCACCATAATTTCAACAAAAGAATAATTGCGATCAACTCCAAATCATAAATAGGGTAGTTCCTCTCATGAGTCTCCAATTATTGAGAAGCATAAGTAATTACCTTTTGCATCAACACACCACCCAAGCCAACTCCTGATGCATCAAAACACGGTATAATCTATACCATTCTCAGGTAAAGTCATGAGCGGAGCTAAAGTCAACAACTCATTGATCATTTTAAAGATCGCCTTAAAAACATCCAACCACTAAAAAATAATCTTCTCTTAGGTCAACTTAGTCAAACAGATATAGTGGAAGAGCAACTCTTAACAAAGCACCGGTAATAGCTCACCAAATAAACTTTAAATCTCCATAGGAGAAGTAAGTTTGGCCTAATCATAAATTACTGCTGCCTTGGATGGATTAACCAAAATACCATTCTTGGTAGCAGCATGACTTAGGAAAAAATAGAATCAAAACAAAATTGGCAGTTGGAGAACTTATGATAGCATCCACGTTAGCCTACTTGCATTAAAGTTTATGAATTTCAATGAGATATTAAGAAGATATGTACCATGGAAGAATCCGAAAAAGGATCCCAGAATTATTATGAGAGGGAATTAAGTGCTACACATATTTTGTGGTCCAAATCCAAGTCAAGAAAAAGAATAGAGTCTAAAAGAGTAGGCCTACATAGAGCTTATGAACAAGGACACAAGGATCCAAAAATGGGTGAATAACATATAAGAAGAATCAACCCTAACAATTCCAATTTGCACGCCAAATTAGGCAGATTTAGATTTCCGAAATGTGTTGATATGTTTGGTTCAAATTTGGATGCATTTTTCCTTATTTTTATTAGATAGGTTTTGTTCTAGGTGAAATTTTCTTAGTTTAAAGTTTCCTAGTTTAACATTTTCTAGTTTAAAAGTTTTCTCATTTAAAGTTTTCTAGTTAGATTTATCTATTTAATTTCATAAAATTAGAATTCAAATCCCATGCTATTTATGAGAGGTTGTTCCCTATATATAGGAATAGATTATTTTAATTTTCAATTATACTTGATTAATATTATTTGAGAGATTTCTCTTCTTTACACTTTTGTGTGTGGTTACTATAAATTTATTTTGCAACCCTATAAGAACAATTCTTTATGAGGTAAGATTAATTCTTAACTTGGTGTCTTATGTTTCTATAAAAGTTAGTTAAAGAAGGTGATTAGTCTTATACTAATAGTTATCTTTAATTTCTTTGAAATAGGGGTCTACATGACATTTTGATCCAAGTTCTTGAAATGACTCTATTAGTATCATAATTAGTCTTAATATGCTAATTTTGAATATTATGATCATTTAAGGTTCTTAACATTTATCTTGAAATTTGTGAATTTTATTATTTAATTCCACATATCTTTCAATTCCTATTTTCAATCTTAGTAGTTTTGCTTCTGCATTATTTTCTTATTTATTCCAGTAATTCGACTCTTATCAAGTGGTATCTGAGTAGTGTATGAAGGTTTTGTTCCTGATAATCTTGAGAGTTTCAATTAGAAAAATGAAAGAATTAAAAAATCAAATTTTGTATTGTTAATCTTCATAGCTAAGAAAAGAATTTTTTAATATAGAAAAAACAAAAAAGAGAGAGTGGAAATTCAAGTTCCTGCTAATGAAGTTTCTTTTAGAAAATCTGAATTTATTGTGTTTCTTGATTTCCAACATCTAAAATAAATCAAGAAGAGGGGAAATTTAGAGTTTTTCTTGTTACACAAGTTGGTCTTTTCTTGTCTCATCAATCCGAATTCATCTGGATATTAGTAAATTTTTTAATTTCAACATCTCTACCAATACGTCGGGATATTGGTAAGAGATCTTCATTTTCTTTGATGTTATTTTTGAGATATCTCAAACAAGTTATGGTGATGAACAAAGGACTCATTGGGAGGCTGAATTAAATGATCGAAGTGACACCAACTTTGTTAAACATTTAGTCACACAACTAGAGAGTATGGATGTTACTATAGCTAATTTAAGGAGGTAAAATATTTTCATACAAGTTGTGGAATAAAAGGTAATATTTTCTCTATAATTATTTATATTGAAATCTGTTCTAATGTGATAAGTTCATACGAGCTGAAAAAGTTTGAACTTGCATGCATCAAGGACAATATTTCTTATAAGAGGCAAGGATTTAATGGTTTTGGTGATCATAAGGTAACTAAGCATGCATTATTTATTTCTTCACTGGTAAGTATTTTGATAATGTTATTGTGATGTAATTCCAATGCAAGATTGATGTATCATGCTTGGCATTCATGTCAATTTGATAGGCTGTAATTTACAAGGGAAAGAACAAATTTTCTCTTGAGCTAAATAAGAGAAAGTACATACTTGCCCCATTAACTCCATCCCAAGTTTAGGAAGATTAGAAATACATGAAAAAAGCAATGAAAAATTTTAAGAGATACAAGAATAAGATAAGTAAGGGAGTGCATGCTAATATCCCAAGAGAGGAAAAAAGAGAAATAATGTAGTGTGAAGAAATGGGATGTCAACTTCAGAAAAAAAAAGTGAGGTCAAGAGAATAGTAAAGAGAGATGTTAATGAGAGTTAAAAAGAGAGGGATGATTATAAGGTACTGAGAGAAAATGTAGAGAGTTTGAGTGAGGTTATTTCTTTTTCTAACTCTACCAATATTCCTACATAGTCATATAGTTGTTTGGACTCTCTTGTAGGTACTCATGAGAATGTTTTAATGGAAAACCATCATTGGATGACTTAATCCTAGGTGGTAAAAAATAAATAACTCATTGAGAAAGTGCATGTTGATGAGAAGGATATAGGTAAATAAAATTATTTTGGACATGTCTGAGATAAGATTCATAGCAAAAAAGCGTGACAAGATAGTTGTGGATCTATCCCAAATGAACAAGGAAAAATTAGGTGATGTTTCTTTATTATACATGACAAAGTATAGTAGATATAAGTGGTTTATTCATAATTTTAGTATTCCTAGAACACCTAAGGTCATTAGGAGTGTATCTTTGTCAATTTAGAGGATGGTGATATTTTTCTTTGTAATAAGTCATTAGCTATTGATTATGGATTTCCACTTGTTAAAAGAAGCATAAGGTTTGTGTGAGGAGGATTGCAAATCAGTTAAAATTTAAAGGTTCTATCATTTTTGAAAACTCAAGTGCTTATGTGAATTGTGTGCATGAGAAAGAATCTGTGAGAGAGTAATTGATGGTGCTTGGTTATACCATAAAGGTGTTCAATTTGATGTATATACTATGGATCTTATATCGTCTTTGTCACGTTCATTGGAATACTTTATTGATAGAGATAAATCGGAGAAGCACATATCATTCCCTACATCATTTGTACATAAATTTTTTTGTGCTCAATGCGGGAAGAGGATTGTTACGACCATAATTTGTCGTGAGTGACACTAACTCTAGACCTCTAATGGACGAACCATTACCCTAAATAACCATCCATTCCATTTATTAAAATTCAAAAGAAACTCATAATTCTATTAACAAACCAATGTCTTAAAAGGTTCTAATAATAATAATAAATAAATACAAAAATATATGAAATATCTAAATACCCCCAAGAAATAAAAGTCATTGTATTAAAACATCTACTAATTTAGACTACGGGTTCAACAAAGAGAAAAATGGAAAGGTGTCTATGTCCGAAAGGTGGACCAAAACCCAAGGGTGAGATGGCTTAATTCCCAAAAGATGTTGCTCACCTTTGTGTTGGAGCAAATCACATACGAAAGTTGAGGTTTCGATGTATCTGTTGGAAGATGCTTTATACTCAATAAAAAAAGAGTGCAAATAGTATCAATACAATGCCACTGTGTATTGGTTGGTCATCAGCCAACCCAAAATAATAAAAATGTACAAATAACTAACACCTTGTGGACAAGAACAACCATGAGTCACTTATTAAATTACATTTATCTTAGTTAAACCTTCAACCAACACTTCATAGCAGTACAAATGAGTATATCAAGTACACATCAATAGAAACAATTCAACAATTCAAGACCATGTCTAGTAATAGTACACCAAGTCAACAAGACCATGACCGACAACATCTTTTTCGAACTTGCCACAAAATACAATTTTAATAGACTTCACAAAATTACGTAATTTATTTAGGCCAACAATTCGAACATCACATCAATCCAAATACCAATAATAATGTCTTCAGGTTCACTCAAGGAACTCAATTATCTTAACAACAATGAACATGATATACTCAAGGAACCAAATATGTCAATAACAATATAATCCCATCCAGATAAGGAACCAGTAAATCATCAACAATATAATCCATTCCACTTAAGGAACCAATAAATCATCAATAAGATAACCCGATCTACTAAAGTAACAAATAAATAATCCACAATATAACATATTCCACTCAAAGAAATAATAAATCATCACCAATATAACCCAATCCACTCAAGAAAACATTAACTCACAATTATTGTTGACAGACATGCTAAGTGTCATATGATTTCCCACTAGCTATGACCTATAGGGGATGAGCTCAGTCGATGTACCAAATATTGCAGTGTCAGGAGCCAAAATCAGGCCTGGCCTTGAAGGGTATCTCAAGTCTACCGAGGAATGGAGACCATCCCCTTAACCTAGTCGACCAAAATATAATATAATATAATAATAGAATTTCAACATTAAATAGGATATGATAAGAAATCTCAAAGAATCTATGATAGATCAATATCATACATACACCAACCAATAACCAATACCTATAACAAACCATAATACTCATGCCTACAGTAATGTCCAAAAAAGCCTGTAACAAAATCAAAGGTAGTTTGGTTGGGACATGCCCCCAACCCTATCCAAAAACAAATCCGAAAGAAATGTCCAACATAAGGAAATCCATGGCATAAAATGGGGCCTTCCAAAGTATGGAAGCTCACTACTTAGGCCTGACTCACGAGTTGTTCTATGATCACCTAGTCACTAGGTAGGAGGAGTAGGAGTATGGCCAGTTCCTGCATCACTTGGGAATACAATGTCTGAAGACAGCTAGCAATTGGAGGGCTAGCATGTAACTAAGGGAAAAGATAAATTAATTCCACGAACCATAATACAAAAATCATTAAATCCAATGCACAACATCGTCTGCATTACGTATAGATATATATCACATATCGGGAAAGGGAGCGAGGCTTAGCATGAACTTTAAAATCTTAACCTGGACTATGTAGCTGTAACCATTCTAGGGAACACATGGGCTATATGGGTTCTGCTCCCCTTGCTGAAAGGGACCCAGTGCATGTTAGTCCCACGATCTGGATAAAACCTAAGGGAAAGCTAAATCCATCAAGGAAACTAGCCATCCCAAATTATATATCAAGTGTGATTCTTCCACACGGTCGTCAAGATCAACCTTACTTCAGGAAATATGAGTTTCCAGTATCAGTCCTCCTAGGTCATCCACCTTCACGGCTTAGTTACACAACCCTTTTTAATCCCATATTAAAATATTTTACCCATAACCTAACTATTATATTAATGAGTCAACTATCCATACATCATTACATGTTATCGTCATACATGCTACAACTTTAGAGCAAATTCCATTATGCCATTCCAAACCATTTATCAAAAAGTAACTCTAAAGTTACAATTAAAACCAATTCATGGCCACCATGGCGTTCTAAAAATAATTTTTTATTTCCATTAACCTTTTATGAATGCAAAGTTCCAAAAGTAAGTTCAATTATGCATTAGTTTCAAAGAGAATGGCCAAACAAAATGATAATTCACTTCCAAAACAAATTATGCAAGTGGGTCAAGGCTATTAAGAATTTCCCTACCAAAACCAATTATTTGGGGAATTTATCGAACCCCAAAATTCATGGGAATTTATTGTAACCTTAAATTCATTCACCACTCCCACGCACCCCCATTGAATGTACAAACCAGCAATTCATGCTTAAAAAATCAATAGAAACCATGGAAAAATATTCAAACAATTATATCCAAAACCCTTAACCTATTGTTCAAAACCCAACATCAAAACGATGAATAATAAACCATTTTTTATTCCATTAAGAAAATACAAGTATATCGTAAGAGATACATGCCTTAGTTACAATAGAATATGAAAGTAATTTGGATCTTAAAACTCGAAAGATGAACATACAATGAAATCCTTGACTCTCTTGGGGGTTTAAGTTTGGTAGTGGAATAATAGCTTTGGCATCATGAAAACTGATGAAAGTAGGTTAATATAGTGTTTAAAGGTTGTTTATTTGTGAAAAGGCCTCATTACCCTTCATACCATGTAAATATAATAAACTACACAAATTGTTACATAGGTCGGTGGCACGAACCTTACACAGAGGATAATCTCCATTCCATGGAACCTAATGCAGAGAAAATCCTCCAAGTCACGGACCCTATCACAGAGATTATCCTTCATGACACAAGGATATCGCAGAGGCTCACTACCGCCTGGGTCTGAAATCATCTTGAACACCGTCCAAAAATTTCTAAACTCTTTAGGGACACCCCTTTAACATACCTAAGTACAATTTAAGTCAAAAATCAATGTTTTGATCTCGGTAAGGCAAAAAATAAAATGCTCAAAATTTTGAAGGTGTTAAATTATCCCTCCTATTGGATCATACATCCCCAAATGATGAACTAGGATACTTTTCACATGAGAATAGCAATACTACCCAGAATAAAACAATAAACCCTAATTATAAAAAGGAAAAAAAATTAAATTCATACCTTATGCTCTCTCGTCCGACACATGGAACAAGAATGGATACTTAGAATTCATATCTTCCTCCGCTTCCCAAGTGGCTTCTTCCACCATATGGTTTTTCCAAAGGACCTTTACTAAAGCTACATATTTAGTCCATAACCTATGAACTTCTCAAACAAAGATCTCCGTCGGGACTTCCTCGTTTGACAAAGAATCCAAAATACCAATACTCTTAATAGGCACCACTAAGTAAGCTTTAGCCACGCACTTCTTCAACATAGACGCGTGAAACACATGGTTAATAAAACCTAAACTTGCAGGCAATTCTAGCGCATAGGAAACATTACCCACTCTCTTTAAAATCAAATAGGGGCCAACATAATGGGGACTAAGCTTTCCCTTCTTTCCAAATTTCATACCTTATGCTCTCTCGTCCGACACATGGAACAAGAATGGATACTTAGAATTCATATCTTCCTCCGCTTCCCAAGTGGCTTCTTCCACCATATGGTTTTTCCAAAGGACCTTTACTAAAGCTACATATTTAGTCCATAACCTATGAACTTCTCAAACAAAGATCTCCGTCGAGACTTCCTCGTCTGACAAAGAATCCAAAATACCAACACTCTCAATAGGCACCACTAAGTAAGCTTCAGCCACGCACTTCTTCAACATAGACGCGTGAAATACAGGGTTAATAAAACCTAAACTTATAGGCAATTCTAGCGCATAGGAAACATTACCCACTTTCTTTAAAATCAAATAGGGGCAAACATAATGGAGACTAAGCTTTCCCTTCTTTCCAAATTTCATTAGTCCCTTCATGGGAGACACCTTCAAGAACACCTATTCTTTCATATTGAACTTCAACTCTCTTTGCTTCATATCCGTATAGAACTTTTGGCGACTTCAGAAAGTCTTAAGCCTATCTCGTATTACCTTCACCTTCTCCATAGCTTGATAAACTAAATTAGGACCGAACAACCTTGCGTCACCAAATTCAAACAACCCAATAGGAGATCTACACCTTGTACCATACAACGCCTTAAATGGAGCCATACTAATTGTAATACCCCATAATATACTTAGCTCAATTGAGCTCCTAGTTGCATGTACAAGGGGATTGAGGCTTGAAATTTTCAGTAAGTGTTGGGAAATTAATCATTTTCAATACCTCTAAATTTTGATGATTTTTATTTTGTTTTTTATGGCTCCATACGTTGTTTTTTGATTTAATTCATGTTCAGGAATGTAAAAAGTATATCCTGGAGGAGTTTCAGATATTTTGGATAAGGTTTTAGGCATATTTGGATCACGAAACCAGCAGATCACCGTGATAAGCCCACATCACAGTAGCTAGTCCCGATCTTATGCGGGCCACATCGCGGTGAAGGAATCTTTCGATCGTGATAAGTCTGCATTATGGTGAGGGTGTTGTGTCCAGTTCTAGACTTAAATGATTGAGGGTCAATTAGGTATTTTCCCCTCAACCCATATCGTCCATAACACAACTTGGGGCATCTTTTAGAGCATTATTTGTCATTCTTCTCAAAACCACTCTTAAGAAAACCCTCCTCCTTTTCCCAAGAACAAATTCAATTCCTTTCCCTAAGTAATCAAGAATTCAAGCTCCCCAAGTTTAAGAACATTCAAGAAAGCATCAAGAATAGGGTTTTCATCTTAAGTTACGAAAGTTAGGTATATGGGATGTTCATCCATGGGTCCCTTTCACCCATGAAGCCCAAAAACCTTTTCTCCAACTAAATTATGGAATTTTCTTTACTATGGTATTTTATATGTTCAAAATGGGTTTAATTTAGATTTTTATCTAGGTAATTCAAATTCTGTTCAACCCCTGTATGACCCCATGAAAAATTTGATTCCTCATGCTTTAAATTTTAGTTACCATGTCTTGTTAAGGTGAATTTCATGTTAAATTCCCTAATTTATGAATTTAGCCATGTGTATCATTTTGATTTCCTATATTTAACACATCCCCATGTTCAAGTTCATGATTCTCACATGTTTGATGATATGTCTAGGCTGTTGGGTTTGAACCATGATCCCATATTATTGTTTTAAATGCTTATTGTCATAAATTATGGTTGTTCAGTGCTAGTGGGATATGAACACCTGATACCTATGTGTTTTATATGAATTCAAAACTTTCAAGTAATAATTTTAGTTAAACCATGAATATTACCATTTACTCTGATGTTATGATCATGATGAACAATTTTAGTTGTTATGATCAGTTGAATTTAAATCATGATAATCCTCAACCTCAAATCATCAACACACAAAACACACAATCTACATTGCACTCTCAAGATGTCATCTCCCCCTTGGGAGAAAACCTCTACCTTTTGGTCCTGAACTGACTCCTTCAATCTGACCAAACTAGGATCCTTGTCTTGCTTCTCCTTTACTTCTGAAACTAAAGAGGATTCAGAACTACTCTACACCAAAGTATTTCCCTCGACTAAATCAAGCAACCTAACACCCAATCTAGCTAGATACTGCACATCATGAGCTAACTCTTTCTTACCTTCCTCTACATGGGCAATACTACCCATAGACAATCTGCTAAGGGCATCCGCCACTACGTTGGCCTTGCCTGAGTGATACAACACACTCATATCATAGTCTTTCAACAACTCCAACCACCTTCTCTGCCTAAGATTCAAATCTCTCTGAGTAAATACGTACTGCAGGCTCTTATGATTATCTAACACATCAACATGGACACCATAAAGATAATGTCTCTAGATTTTCAAAGAAAAGACCATAGAACCTAACTCAAGATCATGGGTTGGGTAATTCTTCTCATGCAGCTTCAACTGCCTAGAGGCATAAGCTATGACCGTACTTTTTTGCATCAATACACAACCCAAACCAACTCTAGAGGCATCACAATACACCACAATATCGACTGACTGAATAGTTGGAGCCACATACTTAGTGTCTTGGACTCTAACTAAGTGATAGATGCAACCATTTAATATTAGCTTTCTGGCATTGAGATAGGACATAAAATGACTCTTGAGAGATACCGAACTCTTGAACCACTCAAAAGATGGTTCATCAGGAAACAGAAACTTGACCACACGGGTACGATAGTCTATAGATGCATAACAAGAATGAAGCCAATCCATACCCAAAATAAGGTCAAAATCCACCATGTCTAACTCTATCAAATAAGCAAGTATGACTTTATGAATAACAGTAATAGGACAATCTCTATACACTTGTTTAGAAACAACTGACTCCCCGATGGGCGTAAAAACTAAGAAGGGCTCAGAAATTTTTTCGGGACTCATTTTGAAATTCACAGCTACAAGTGGGGTCACCTAAGAGAGACTTGACCTAGTGTCCAACAACACATAGACATTAGGGAAAAAGACACGGAGCATACTGGTAACAACATCGGGAGAGTCCTCTTTCTACTAAAGGGATAGTAAGGTATTGAATCTATTCTAGCGCTGGCCGCTAGCCGTACTAGATGAAACGCCCTTAGCAGAGGCGGGATGGGGTACAGGAGATGGTGCCCTAGTAGCCTGTGCCTGACGTCAGGTATCTCTGTTCCCTTTTCTAGTTTGAGGACAATCTCTAATTCTGTGGCCTTGCTTTCCACAACCAAAACAATCTCTCAGATCTACGAAACAATCACCGGGATAATCCCTACTATACTTAGCACAAGAAGGATAACTGGGCCTGTTACCAACACTGTTCTGTGACCTAGACATAAAATATCTGCCCCTTGCTCCTGTCTACTTCTAGGAGCAGGAGCACTAGCTGATGAAGGCACTGGCATAGACGGGCACCTCTAAAATTAAGGGCAGTTCCCTCCATGGAACCTAGGTTGGCTAAACTCATGTTGCTCAGATCTAGCCATTTTGTTACCCCTCACTCTCTCTCTCTCTAATCTTATCTACCTCTATCTGCTGTGTATGTATCATAAACCTAGCTAGATCCATATCCTTATACAGCATCGTAGTTCTACACTCCTTCAGTACCAACCCAAAAACAACGATCATAAACTTGATCATACTAGCCCGGGTGTTAGAAATCAAATCAGGAGCATACTTGGCCAACTGGTTGAACTTCAAGCAGTACTCCTTACAAGTCATTGAGCCCTGCCTCAAGTTCATAAACTCCTCAATATTTTCTTTCCTCATCTCAAACGGAAAGAACTTGTCCAAAAATGTATCTTGGAACGCCTGCCAAGTTCTAGGAGCAGCATCTTCACCTCTACCTTTCCTCCATGATACAACCCAGTCATAAACTATGTCCTTCAACCTGTAAGATGCCAACTCAACACTTTATTCCTCAGAAACATGCATCACCTACGTGATCTTTCTCACCTTCTTAAGGTACAACTGTGGGTCCTCATCTGCCTTAGACCCATAAAACTCTAGCAGATTCATCTGCATGAAATCATGGATCCTAGCCGCGGCTACATCACCTCCCTATTGATTAGCAGTTGAGGCCTAGTTATTGGCCCGAAAATTAGTGGTGACTGCTTAGGCTAACGCCTGAGAGGCCACTCGAAACTCTACATGAGACACAGTCTCATTCAAAGGATTAACAGGTGGGGGTTGCTCATCATCGTCCCTGTGGGCATTCGCTTTTTAAAGAGGTATTTTTTGAAATAGAAGAGCATGAACTATTAGATGAGACGGACAACTGTAGGCATGATAGATTCTGAATGAATAAATATTTCTTTCCTAAAATGTCTTCTAGCCTCTTACTCATACATGTGGCGCGCTACACACCGATATTAAAGACTCTACTTAACGCGGCTTGTCAGACTCCCTAGGACTCCTTAAAATCTTAGGCTCTGATAACAAGTTTAATGACCCAAAATCGCCTCATGGGATGTCACATGGTGCTTAAGGCTACAAGTAGCCCCAAGCTAACCCTTTGAGCCTATTTTTACTAATAAAACTCATTCTAAGATGAAATGATTTAAACACTAGCATATTCATATCATATGAAAGAAAATACAGAGAAAATTCTTGGTCCAAACGACCAAGCAATACCGGAAAACCTTGACACAACCACAATCTAATAACTAGTCTGATAAAGCCTCTACTAATCCATGAACTATAGAGCCATTGGGAGAGGTCCCCATCTGACTCAAAATGAACTAAAAGTAATAACTTAGTCTCTTAAATGCTGAAATGTCTGATGATAGGTCCTCAAACCATGAGGACTTACCACTGTAGGGATGTAGACAGAGGTACGCAGAAGTCACTAATGAGGCTAGGACTGAGTACCTGAACCTAATTATAAGACAATGTAGCACATAGAAGCATATATGAATTAGCACTCGGGAACGTACTGAGTATGCAGGGGTGCATCTATTTATATAAAACAACATCAATACTCTTTAGTCAAATCATGCATGCAATAAGTAATGACTCATATGGCTTGAATAAGTATAAAATGTAAAGCTCATGAATCATGTCGAATGGAGCATGTAATACAAATCTCGTGAGTCATCATAGTTTAACTTTGAAATTGGTAATCTTCTCTTATTATCATTACCCATAGGCTAAAGGAGACTTTAAATAATACTTTCAACTCATTCATATGCCTCATGGAGGGTAAAACTTCTTTAATGCTCAAGAACTCATAACTTTTTTAAACTCAAACACTTGGAATACGGAATCATATAACTTTGAAACATACTTAAAGTCATTTCATTTACTTTAGGAAAATATCTCATTGGAAGGGTAAATACTTTAGTTTTTAAGGAAGTAACTGATCTTGAAGTTTCAATGTCAAGGGAGGTTCTCTTAACCGACATAAACAATGTGAGCTATATGGAGTCCAATATTTTGTCCTCCAAAGGAAGAGACCTCTTGTTGGGGAAAGGCATCATACTCTTTCCAGGGAGTATAACCTAGGTCCAATGATCACTAAAAAAACTCGGTCTCGGGCCCAATATCAACTAGGCCATAGGCCCAATGATAATCATAAAATTGGCCTCAGGCCCAACCTATGGTGGCATGTAGTTTTGGGGTAAGAAACTGTAGTAACTTACCCGCTCGGTGCTAAATACTACTCCCTTTAGATTATCTGTGCTCATCTCGTAAAAATCCACTTTAGAAATAATCCCATGGTTCACCACGAACCAAGTAATCAAATCTGTACTCTCATGTAGGAAAGTATATTTCGAAGCTCAATGACCGTTAGGTCAAAAGATTTTTCAACAATACCAGAATACTCAAATCATGGGTTCTTATAGTGCAAGAGTTCATAAAATCTAAAATCTCAACTAGGGTTTAATAACCCATAATTCAATCTCAAGTTAAAACTCATCAAAAGCATAATAGATAGCATATAGATTCATAACCCATGTAGAAATCTGGAAATTTCAGCAATTTGTCTCAAAATCTAAACATACTTATATACTTCAATATCTCAAACATTTTATCTATTAACTTCTCAAGGATTAAAATCATGAGGAATAGACCCAGCTGTAATTTCTCAAGAAAACATGTAAAAATCACGCCATTAGACTCTCAATTCAAGGAAAACATCAAAAGCTTGCAACCAATAACAATGGGTCAAAACCCCCAATTCAATTTCATGTAAAATCTCATAAATTGAAGAGAAATTATAGTTTAAATAAGCCTTCAAGCACAAGGGTGAAAGGATTATCCTTGTTCAAAACCCCACATATCTTAGATTATGAAATTGGATGAACGAGCTTTCTCTAAACTCTTCTTCTTACTCTTGAGAGAGAGTTCTTGCAACCTTTGAACTTGGGAAACTCAAATCTCAACTCAATTTGTAGAATCCATGGTGAGTTCTTGGATTTCTTGGAGAAGGATTTTAGATTTGCTCTTGAGGGAGAAACCCTAGATCTCTTGTGTTTTGGATGATGAATGAAGCCATTCGTTTTTTTTAGAATATATCAGGGTATAAAAGAGTGGAAAGGATCGAAAAACCCTTTTTAAAATATGCTAAAAATATTGAACGGGGTCTACGATGGTCGGAGTAATGGTCCATCGCAAGTTCGATAGTCCTTCGGGTCGTCTGTGACACAATGACCAAAAAAAGGACATACTGCCTTGATGCAATGGTCGGATCAAAGGTCTATCATAGGTCGGATGGTCCATCGGATCATCCATCGCATGATAGCAATGATGAGACCACATTTCCTTAGTGGCGACGGTCTCAACGATGGTCCATCGCAGCCTTGACGGTCCATCGTACTATCCGTCGCACTTGGTCTAGGAAAGGGAGTTTCTTCATTGGTCACGATCGTTCGTTGTAGACTCAACGGTCTGCTGGATCGCCCGTTGCACCTAGTCAGTTCCTAAAACTCTTAGTAAAATGGCCATAACTTCTCACCCCGATGCCAAGTTTGGACGAAATTGGTATCATTGGAAAGCGTATTCAATTCTCTACATTACAAAAAGTCAAATGTTAAGAAAATTCTATGTGGTTCAAACACCAATCACCTGAGAAGTCACTTCTCCATCTTTTAGGGCTAGACTTATGCTTTGCTTGACACTCTCTAAGGCTCAGACTACGAGGGAACTTTGCGGGGTCTTACATTATCCCAAGGTCTTGGTAACACCCACCAAGAAATTCATTTCTTTCCTGTACAACTTCCGGGCATTCTTTAAAGCAAATCTATGGGCCTTTAATGTTCACAGTTCACCTACTAATAGTTATGCAAATTTCCTATTATCTACTATATCTTGAATTCTTTAGGGCCACTAGTAAAGCTATCTTAAGTCACGGTACATCTTGGTTGCCCATAGATGAATATAGTATCAAGAACACTAGCTTCTACAAGCAAATTGGGAATTATATCATCAACACGATGCTTGCTTCCCCTAACCCTTAACACTCCAGAAGTATCAAGTTTGGCATCTTGAGCTTCACCATACATTACCTTGTGTTGAATCTTGTTCAACTTTGCATTCTTAAATTACTTGACCTTAATTTTATAAAGAAAGGTGAACCTTACCTCTGCAATAGCAAACACTCTACCCTTTTCAGACACTCCAAATTGCATGAACTACATTTTCTAGAGTTTGGATCTCTCTAGCCAAAGGTCACTTCGACACACTAAAATAAGACACAGTACCCATACATATAGACTTCTGGCTCAATGCATCTGCCACCATATTGTCCATGCCTAGATAGTATTAGATGGTAACATTATAATCTTTAGTAAATCCATCCACTGTCTCTATTTTAGATTCAAATTCTTTTGAGTGACAACATATTGTAAAGTATGATGGTCTGTAAGCACCCCACACTTAACACCATAAAGGTTTTGTCTCTCAATCTTTAATATGAAAACTACCGTTGCCAAATCCACATCATGAGTTAGGTAATTCTCTTCATGAGGCATTAATTGACTCAAAGTATAAGAAATCACATTCCTATATTGCATCAACACAGCACCCAAACCATAGAGTGAAGCATAAAAAAACATAATAAAATTCTTACCATTGATAAGTAAAGCAAGGAAGAAAGCCATGGTCAAAAGAGACTTAAGCTTTTAAAATTCCTCTTAACATTTGTCAACAAAACAAATGGAACCTCTTTGTATGTCAACCTTGTCAAATAAGTAGTAATATAGACAAAATTCTTGATAAACTTGTGATATTAGCTAGCAAGACACACAAAACTAAAAATATCAGTCATAGATCTAAGATGAACCCAACTCTTAAGATTTTCTGAGTTCAAGGGGTATACCATCACCCCTTTTTAGAAATCACATGCCCTAGAAAGAGCACAGAAGATATCAAAAACTCACATGTAGAGAACTTATCATAAAAAGACGCCTCCTTCAAAATTATGAACACTATATGAAGTCGACCTTCATGTTTTCCTTACTCTTGGAGTAAAACAATATGTTATTAATAAAAATAATCACAAATAAATCTACGAAAGACTTTCAAATACCATATGTCAAACTCATAAATGTTGTTGACACATTGGTTAACCCAAAAAGGACATTGCTAGAAACTCCTAATGCCCATATCGAGTCCTAAAAACTATCCTGGGTATATCCTTAGACCGAATCTTAACTAGTAATATTGTCACAACTCAATTTCTCAGGTCATGATGACACCTATCATAACCCACCAATAAGTAAGACAACACATAGTCCAGAACATCTAGAATATACTAATAAAAAAATGAATGCAAAACTAGATAAGAAAGAAAAAAGACACAAAAGAAGTAAATATATCCCTAAAATCTGGTGAAGTCAGTACAAGAGGTTGCAATATAGAAGGAGTGCAAATTAAATTAAATAATAATTATATATACAAAATTGTTTCTAAAATACAAAATAAAGATCAAAATAGCAATATGAGGGAGCACAGGAATACTCCAAATTTTAGGGCCTGACCTTAAATCTCCAATCCATGGCTGCTCCACACGATGTACACGTGAACAATAGGAACTCATATTATGATGTGCAGGGCAAAAGTATAGCATGTGTACCAAACACATGGTAATCAGTAGGCATAGGCTGACTGAGATTTATATATAATGAAAGCAAAAATAACATTTAAAGTAGAAGTATAAACTAAAGGCAACTATCCATAGAACTAAACCTAATAATGATAATGGTGCAATAAGGATAAACTATCCTATTCAAATAGTATTCAAGACTTAAAGTGCAGTACCATATATCACTAGCCAATATACTAATAAAAAGTGAAGAAAGGATATATAATAGTAATACGAGGCCAAAGGATACATATCCAATATGAATGGGGAAGGAAATATAAGGATATATAATAATACCATATATATGTATATGCATATATATATAGGACTAAACTCAAAGATAATAACTTGAGGGAACAAACCTAACATCATGAGAATCATATCAAAGTCAGGAAGATAATACTAGCATAATCAAGGCCTCTATCCAAAGTGTGACTAATCATGAGGTAATCTAACAATAATACATTTACTATAATAGAAAAAGGGAAATCAGAAGCATGCTGACAATCTCAGGTACCAGTCCACAATCATCCTGCCATAAGCTGACCATAATAACTAATAATAAATTAACTAGCTAGTCGAAACTGACAATAACCTAACTGGGATCCCATAATCTCATAAGATCAAAGCAAGGACTTACGAACAGTAACCATAGCTTATATCTTCATAACCCCCATAAGGCTAATAGATATAAGCACCAAACAATTATACTAGAGATATTCAATGCATATGAATGAATGCAAATGTGATCTAGCACCATCAACCCATCTCAAGCGCCATAACATACCAATTGTATACACCTCCTCTAGATCAGCAATTCGCAAAGACAGGACCTACCACGACCATTTCTCTGACACTGAGGCTCACGGATAAAGGGCCCTATAGGGGACTTAGGATATCCTTTTACATTGTCTGATCTTGAACCAAGACTTCTAGTAACCTTCATAATTGATCAACTTCGTCCACTGCCAGAGAGATATATAAGTATGATAAGTTTTTGGACTAAAATAGTATAAATCCTAGATTGTGTGCGGGACTAAATCAACATAATAGTGTAGAAAGGATCGGTATCTCCCTTAACTAGATAAAATAATAGTTGTAAGAAAGTGAACTAATGATGGATCAGAATCAACCTTCATCTATTTTCCAAATAAATTTGATTAGTTTATTTAAAAATAATTAATTTTAATGTTAATAAAGATAGACATTAATCACTTTTATAAAAAATAGTGGCAAAACCAAGGTTTTAGAAAGAATCATACTAATAAATAAGTATAAATGTGTCACGCCCCAAATCCTATTAAGGCGGACTGGCACCCGTTGCCGGTAAGACTCGGGAGAACCAACCTGTAGCAATACATTACCTATGAACATTATAAGTTACTTTTATACTAAACATGCCCTCAAAAGATAAATGGAACTAGCAAGCCAAAAGATGTTGTATGACTAGGCCGTTGGAGCCACAATGTCTACGATACGATACATGACCATACTATACTTTACATAGTCTACAAAGCCTCTAGACAAGAAACATTATCTTATAAGGGTCGGGACAGGCCCCGCCTCATGATAAGATACTATACAATGCAAAAAGATATGATAAGACTTAAAGCCCCGAAGCAACCTGGAGCTCAGTGACTGCAGTTGATATCCTGTACTCTTACTGGGGAGGTTTATTAGCTTCTGCACCTGCAGCATGGAATGCAGGTCCCCCAACAGGGACGTCAGTACGAAATAATGTACTGAATATATAAGGCAACATGTACCATATATGAGATAAAAGCTCAAATGAAACCATACACTGCTGTAAGGTAAAAGACCACCTTTATGAATATTGTGGAGTCATGCATCTTATAACAATTATGTTACTTTACTCTTATCACTTGTATAATCTGTGCACATCATGTAATACAAATGACCAGCTGATCAGTGGTAAAACTATATCAGGATTGACCCATGCTAGGCTTTCCTTTCACCCCTGGGATACCCCCTGTAATACTGGGATTGACCCATGCTAGGTGATTCTTTCACCCCTGGGATACCACCCAACAGAAGCAACTGTATACATATATCTTCTTATTACTTTTGATATGAATCTTTGGTGGTCGTAAAATTTGAGCTATAAGACTATAAGCATGACAAGTGACAAGTATGTGACCATGTAACATCATATCACAATGAAAAGAGTGGGTTATACAATTAGTGAAACATGTAGGACATAAACAACGTATGAACTTTATTTTGCTAAAAAGAAGACTCATATGTCATGGTGTCCAATGTATGTATGCAGCAGTGACAAGGCTCGAATCTGGACACACAAATACATGTGAAAGAGTGGAGTGGTTATATCGAAGTTTGTAAAGATCTCTATGTGCCAATAAAGACTTTGGATTCCATGCCAAATAATAAGAGATCGAATAGCCTTACATACCTCGACATATCAACTTGTTTTTACCTCGAAATGACTTCTTTTATTCCAACTATTTATCTACAATATCATGTTTTAAAGCTAGTATTAGCAGCTAATCAATGCATCTGGACAGCCCAATCTCACAAAACACAACACTTTGGCAACAAACGTATAACCATCGACTCAATGGTGTTATTCCGACTTTCTCAATTCTAACTGTCTTCAACCAGTACACATTATCCTATACATGATGTACACAGCCTATATCAGCTCTACAACATGCTGGCAACAGTCCATAACTACAACACAGAACCATTTTACAAAATGCTCAATTAAGAAGCACAACATCTCGTCGTCTCCCTACATTTCGTCGTTAACAATTCATACTTGTCCCAACTTTGAACCAGATGCTCCCAACATATATATACATCAAATAAACCTTAACACAGTCACAAAATAGCTCAAAACACAGGGGGGGAAACGTGAAACATCAGCCCCCTCATCAAAACAGTCCAATACCATTTTGGAAGCACATAAGATCATATAAGGATACTTGTTTCCAAAGAACTTGCAAAACAGTCCAGCAACCTTGGCAATTATATACACACTATAACATATTAATAACCTCAACTTTATATCATATCAAAGTCAAAAATCAGGGTAAGAATCGTTCCAAAGCCAAGAAAATCAAACAACAAATTTCAGGACACAAGCTGTCCAGAAATTCCTGCACAGTACACCAGCCAACTTATCTTGTTTTCCATAGAAAATTCATATCAAGTATATGGTTATTTTTACATACCTTAACTCCCAAGGTGTAAGTCTAATTCAAGAACTCAAAAAGTAGCCTTTGGTTGCCTTCCAAGGTGAAGAAATGCCAAGAGAAACTTAGAGAGAAAAGCTGAAATTTTTTTGGTCTCCTACTAGTTAACCTAAGGAGCTCGGTTTTGGTCCCTTTTTAAAGGGGCCTTAGACCGACTTTCTCCTAATATTTGCAACTGATTAACTCAAGTTGGTCAATGACCAATTTTCCCCTTTCACTTGGGCCTTTTGGATCTCTAAATCAATGGGCTTTAGTGGCCCATTTTCCTTAATCTTGCTTGCACTTTGTTTGGGCCCAATTTTCTTAGTAGTGAATGAATGTAGTTGGGCCTATTATATAAAAATCTTGGGCTGAACATCTTGGCCCAATATAATGCTAAACCATTGGCTTTAATAGCCTCCCTAACTTGGGCTTCGTTTGTCGCAAGACTTGGAAAGTTTCGGCGTTAAGCCTTGTCTTCGTTCCCCTTTCTTTTTACTAACGTCTAGACTTCAAGTGAGTTCACTTATGAATGAATTATTCTCCCTCATGTATATATACATTTTTTTTTTAAGCCAACCACACAGGTGACTCACCTGCTAGCTTCCTAAGTTCCATAAGCACGTCAATGATTTTCTCCGTTTAAGGCCACAGTCTCTAAATAGACTCCCATATAGTGCCCCAATCTAACACTTGAACACTTGAAAAAAAAAAAAGTTTTGGTAGTAATTAAATCAAGTCGTATGTCATTTTATGTGAACATTACTAGTACATGCAAAATGTGGGGTGTTACATCCTCCCCCCCTTAGGAACATTCGTCCCGAATGTTAACATAACTGTATAGTCTAGGCAGGTTTGAATTTCTGGTCACACAACTGTTAATAACATAACTAGTATTCAAACACATACCTATTAATGTTCCTCCTCTGTATCTTTTAGTCCCTCCTTGTCTTCAAATAGATGAGGGTATTTGGATATCATTACTTCCTCCGGTTCCCACGTTATTTCTTCCACTTGGTTGTTTCTCCAGAGTACCTTTACTGATGCAATTTCTTTGTTCCTTAACTTTTTAATTTGGCGATCTAGAATAGCAACCGGTACCTCTTCATAAGTAAGATCCTCTGTGACCTGTACATCTTCTATAGGAGTGATACGAGAGGGGTCACCTATGCATTTTCGAAGCATTGACACATGAAACACTGGATGAACCATTGAAAGTTCCTGGGGTAGCTCTAATTCATATGCAACTTGTCCGACCCTCTTAGTAATCTTATATGGCCCTATGTAACGTGGGCTTAGTTTCCCTTTCTTACCAAATCTCATAACTCCTTTCATCGGTGATACCTTTAAAAATACCCAATCTCCAATAGAGAATTCCAGCCCTCTTCTCCGCATATCTGCATATGATTTATGACGACTTTGGGCTGTTTTTAGCCGTTGTTGTATCACCTTAACTTTTTCCATGGCTTGTTGGACTAAATCTGGCCCGAGCAAGGTGGTTTCACCCACTTCGAACCAACCAATTGGTGACCTACATTTCCTCCCATACAAAGCTTCGTAAGGCGCCATCTTGATGCTCGAATGGTAGCTGTTATTATAGGCAAATTCAATAAGGGGCAAGTGTTCTACCCAGCTACCTTTAAAATCTTATGCACAGGTTCGCAACATATCCTCAAGTGTTTGAATAGTACGCTCTGCCTGGCCGTCTGTTTGGGGATGGAAGGATGTACTCAAATTCACTTGCGTCCCTAAACTCCTTTGAAAGGACTTCCAAAATTTTGCCGTGAATTGAGCTCCTCGATCAGATATAATAGAGAGTGGGACCCCATGTAGCCTAACTATCTCTTTGAGGTATAATTTGGCATATTCTTCAGCTGTATAATCACTTCTAACTGGCAGGAAGTGCGCTGACTTCGTGAGTCTATCAACTATCACCCATATGGAGTCAAACTTATTAACTGAACGAGGTAAACCAGTTACAAAATCCATATTAGTCATATCCCACTTCCAAGTTGGAATCTCTGTACATTGCATGTAACCACCTGGCTTTTGGTGCTCTACTTTGACTTGTTGACAAGTAGGACATTGAGCCACAAACTCTGCAAGGTCCTTTTTCATGCCTCCCCACCAAAACACTCCCTTTAGGTCATGATACATCTTAGTAGATCCTGGGTGGATGGAATATCTTGAATGATGGGCTTCTTCCATTATTCTCTTTCTGAGTCTGTTAACATCAGGAACACACAATCTATTTTGGCAATAAAGTACTCCATCTTGTGTAAGCCTAAACTCCTTCATTATACCTTGACTTACTTTCTCCTTAAGGCATTGTAGAATAGGATCATAATACTGTTTTTCTTTCACTTCCCTTATCAATGAAGAATCGGCAGCATTATGTACAATAATGTCCTTTCTTGGAGTTTCGAGTAGACGAACACCCAGATTGGCTAGTTGACGCAGATCCTTAGCCATGCCTTGCTTTACCCCTTTCTGATCACTGGTACCCATGAGTGTCTTACGACTTAGAGCATCAGCCACCACATTTGCTTTCCCTGGATGGTATAATATATCAATATCATAATCCTTTATTAACTCTAGCCACCTCCGCTGCCTCAAATTTAGATCTTTCTTCTTGAAAATATACTGTAAACTCTTATGATCTGTATATATGTCCACGTGCACCCCATACAAATAGTGGCGCCATATCTTTAAAGCAAATACAACCGCTGCTAGCTCAAGATCATGTGTTGGGTAGTTTTTCTCGTGTGGTCTCAATTGTCTCGAGGCATAAGCAATCACCTTACCATGTTGTGTTAGTACACACCCCAAACCAACTCCGGAAGCATCACAATACACTGCATATCCCTCTGAGCCTTCTGGAAGCACTAGCACAGGTGCTGAGGTTAGCCTGCTTTTCAACTCTTGAAAGCTCCTTTCACATGCATCATTCCATTGGAATTTGGTTTCCTTGTGAGTTAGCTTAGTAAGAGGTGCAGACATAGAAGAAAAACCTTCAACAAACCTTCTGTAATAACCTGCCAATCCAAGGAAGCTTCGAACTTCTGTAGGTGTCGTTGGCCTTGGCCAATCTTTCACAGCCTCTATCTTTTGTGAATCCACCCTTATTCCTTCATCCGATACAATATGGCCCAAAAATGCCACTGATTTTAACCAAAATTCACATTTGGAAAACTTAGCATACAACCGGCGATCACGGAGAACTTGTAGTACTAGTCGTAAATGATTTGCGTGGTCCTTTTCTGACCTTGAATACACTAGAATATCATCTATAAATACTATCACGAACACATCCAGGAAAGGCTTGAATACCCTATTCATCAAATCCATAAAAACTGCTGGTGCATTCGTTAGCCCAAACGACATAACAAGAAATTCAAAATGACCATATCTGGTTCGGAAAGCTGTCTTAGGTATATCTTTTTCCTGCACTCTCACCTGATGATAACCTGATCTCAAATCGATCTTTGAAAAGTATTTGGCACCCTGTAACTGATCAAACAAGTCATCAATTCTGGGGAGGGGATATTTATTCTTAATTGTCACCCTATTCAGTTGTCGGTAGTCAATACACATCCTCAATGTGCCATCCTTTTTACGCACAAATAAAACCGGTGCACCCCAAGGAGACACACTAGGTCTTATAAAACCCTTTTCTAACAAGTCTTTCAGTTGCTCCTTTAATTCACGTAGTTCTGCCGGGGCCATTCTATATGGAGGAATAGAGATAGGCTCGGTGCCTGGTAATAAGTCAATACCAAAATCTATTTCTCGTTCTGGAGGCAAACCAGGGAGTTCCTCAGGAAAGACATCAATAAATTCATTCACTATTGGAACAGACTGGATAGTTGGTGATTCTGCCTCCATGTCTCTCACTCTAACGAGATGACATATATATCCCTTTGATATCATTTTTCTGGCTTTAAAATAAGAGATAAACCTCCCTTTTGGTGCCCCAATATTGCCTTCCCATTCAAGGACTGCTTCATTTGGAAAGTGAAAGTACATCCTCTTGGTTCGGCAGTCAACGGTGGCATAGCAAGAAGCCAACCAATCCATACCCATTATAACATCAAATTCTACCATTTCTAACTCGATAAGATCAGCTAATGTATCTCGGTCGCAGACAGTCACTATGCAGTCACAATAGACTCTTCTAACTATAATTGACTCCCCAGTTGGTGTAGACACCGCAAGTGGTTTATTCAATAATTTAGGTGTTCTACCAAGCTTCCCAGCAACTAATGGAGTAATATATGACAATATAGAACCAGGGTCAATTAATGCATACACTTTATGTGAGAAGATGGACAATGTACCTATAACCACATCGGGTGAAGCTTCCAGGTTCTGTCGAGTCCCTAGAGCATATGTGCGATTTTGGGCCACGCTGGAACTAGCTGCCCCTCTAATACCTCTGCCGCGACCTATGGGAAATTGCTCACCTCTACCTGATGGAGGCACTGATGATGATGATACAACAGCTGATCTAGTAGGTTGTGCCATATCACCCCTGCGTCTTCTTGGGCAATCTTTTATTACATGCCCTGGCATACCACACCAATAACAAACATCTGTTCCCCTGCGACACGCACCTATATGATATCTCCCACATTGTCTGCAAGGCTGCCTAGGAGGCATTTGCTGGCTTCCCGAATATCCTGTTGTCCGTGTACCTTGGCCCTCACTCCTCTGCCCAAATTGATCATTTCTAGACCTTTGAAGTGGTGGTGGAGCACTAGCTGTAGAGTAAGAGGATGATGGCCTGGGTGGCCTATGAGAAAATCGTGGCCTAAACTCACCCTGGGGTGGTGTAAACTGTCCTGTAGATTTGGCCCTCTTGAATTGCCCCCTTTCTATTTCTTGTGCCCTCCTTCTTTGTCTCTGATCCTCCAGTTTCAGTGCAAAAGCTTGCATCCTCGCTATATCCATGTCTTTATTTAAAGAGGCAATGGTACAATCTCTAACCAAATATGAATCCAACCTATCGACATACCGATGGACTCTATCTGCCATAGTAGGAACAACATTAGGAGCGTACCTGGCCAGAGAATTAAATTTAAGACTATATTCCCTCACGCTCATATTCCCCTGATGGAGGTTCAGGAACTGATCTGCACGGGCCTCTCGGATCTCTAATGGCAAGTAATGATCAAGAAAGGCCATTTTGAACTCCTCCCAAGTAGTTGGAGATGTATCTATGCCTTTGGAATGCTTCCAGGCTTCGTACCACAGTATAGCCACACCCTTCAATCTATATATTGCCAACTCAGCAGCTTCCGAACCACTTACATGCATAACATCTAAGGTGCGTTGGATCTGATCAATAAAATCTTGCGGATCTTCATTTGGATCTGTCCCAGTGAATGATGGGGGGTCTAAGTTGAGGAAATCACGTATTCTCGTACTGGCTGCCCTACCTGCACCAACTGCACCTGCAACTGGGCCTTCTTGTCTTTGACCTTGGCCAGCAACTATACAAGTCAACAGTTGAACTGCATTTCTCAAATCCTGCACAGAAGCATCAACAGGTGGTTCTCGGGGGTTTTCACTACTTCCTGGTGCATCAACAGATGGAGGGGTTAGAGATGTCTGTGATAGAGACTCATCTAGAGCCTCACTCTGTCGTCTCGCCCGATTGGGTATACCAACTACCACTTCTACTTCCTTTCCTTTACCTTTACTCTTCCTTGTCTCTGGCATACTTACTGTACAAAATAATTCAGGGATTAGACATGGTACACTTATAATATTTGGCTCTATGGCACGATCTAAAGAATGAAAAGAAGTGATAACTCCTAAATGCCACGTAGCCTCTTGTTTATAAATGTGGTGCACAACACATCGATAAACATGATTCTACATAGACACGGCTTTGTAGACTCCCTAGGACAAACCCCTCTGATACCACTTCTGTCACGCCCCAAATCCTATTAAGGCGGACTGGCACCCGTTGCCGGTAAGGCTCGGGAGAACCAACCTGTAGCAATACATTACCTATGAACATTATAAGTTACTTTTATACTAAACATGCCCTCAAAAGATAAATGGAACTAGCAAGCCAAAAGATGTTGTATGACTAGGCCGTTGGAGCCACAATGTCTACGATACGATACATGACCATACTATACTTTACATAGTCTACAAAGCCTCTAGACAAGAAACATTATCTTATAAGGGTCGGGACAGGCCCCGCCTCATGATAAGATACTATACAATGCAAAAAGATATGATAAGACTTAAAGCCCCGAAGCAACCTGGAGCTCAGTGACTGCAGTTGATATCCTGTACTCTTACTGGGGAGGTTTATTAGCTTCTGCACCTGCAGCATGGAATGCAGGTCCCCCAACAGGGACGTCAGTACGAAATAATGTACTGAATATATAAGGCAACATGTACCATATATGAGATAAAAGCTCAAATGAAACCATACACTGCTGTAAGGTAAAAGACCACCTTTATGAATATTGTGGAGTCATGCATCTTATAACAATTATGTTACTTTACTCTTATCACTTGTATAATCTGTGCACATCATGTAATACAAATGACCAGCTGATCAGTGGTAAAACTATATCAGGATCGACCCATGCTAGGCTTTCCTTTCACCCCTGGGATACCCCCTGTAATACTGGGATTGACCCATGCTAGGTGATTCTTTCACCCCTGGGATACCACCCAACAGAAGCAACTGTATACATATATCTTCTTATTACTTTTGATATGAATCTTTGGTGGTCGTAAAATTTGAGCTATAAGACTATAAGCATGACAAGTGACAAGTATGTGACCATGTAACATCATATCACAATGAAAAGAGTGGGTTATACAATTAGTGAAACATGTAGGACATAAACAACGTATGAACTTTATTTTGCTAAAAAGAAGACTCATATGTCATGGTGTACAATGTATGTATGCAGCAGTGACAAGGCTCGAATCTGGACACACAAATACATGTGAAAGAGTGGAGTGGTTATATCGAAGTTTGTAAAGATCTCTATGTGCCAATAAAGACTTTGGATTCCATGCCAAATAATAAGAGATCGAATAGCCTTACATACCTCGACATATCAACTTGTTTTTACCTCGAAATGACTTCTTTTCTTCCAACTATTTATCTACAATATCATGTTTTAAAGCTAGTATTAGCAGCTAATCAATGCATCTGGACAGCCCAATCTCACAAAACACAACACTTTGGCAACAAACGTATAACCATCGACTCAATGGTGTTATTCCGACTTTCTCAATTCTAACTGTCTTCAACCAGTACACATTATCCTATACATGATGTACACAGCCTATATCATCTCTACAACATGCTGGCAACAGTCCATAACTACAACACAGAACCATTTTACAAAATGCTCAATTAAGAAGCACAACATCTCGTCGTCTCCCTACATTTCGTCGTTAACAATTCATACTTGTCCCAACTTTGAACCAGATGCTCCCAACATATATATACATCAAATAAACCTTAACACAGTCACAAAATAGCTCAAAACACAGGGGGGGAAACGTGAAACATCAGCCCCCTCATCAAAACAGTCCAATACCATTTTGGAAGCACATAAGATCATATAAGGATACTTGTTTCCAAAGAACTTGCAAAACAGTCCAGCAACCTTGGCAACCATATACACACTATAACATATTAATAACCTCAACTTTATATCATATCAAAGTCAAAAATCAGGGTAAGAATCGTTCCAAAGCCAAGAAAATCAAACAACAAATTTCAGGACACAAGCTGTCCAGAAATTCCTGCACAGTACACCAGCCAACTTATCTTGTTTTCCATAGAAACTTCATATCAAGTATATGGTTATTTTTACATACCTTAACTCCCAAGGTGTAAGTCTAATTCAAGAACTCAAAAATTAGCCTTTGGTTGCCTTCCAAGGTGAAGAAATGCCAAGAGAAACTTAGAGAGAAAAGCTGAAATTTTTTTGGTCTCCTACTAGTTAACCTAAGGAGCTCGGTTTTTGTCCCTTTTTAAAGGGGCCTTAGACCGACTTTCTCCTAATATTTGCAACTGATTAACTCAAGTTGGTCAATGACCAATTTTCCCCTTTCACTTGGGCCTTTTGGATCTCTAAATCAATGGGCTTTAGTGGCCCATTTTCCTTAATCTTGCTTGCACTTTGTTTGGGCCCAATTTTCTTAGTAGTGAATGAATGTAGTTGGGCCTATTATATAAAAATCTTGGGCTGAAAATCTTGGCCCAATATAATGCTAAACCATTGGCTTTAATAGCCTCCCTAACTTGGGCTTCGTTTGTCGCAAGACTTGGAAAGTTTCGGCGTTAAGCCTTGTCTTCGTTCCCCTTTCTTTTTACTAACGTCTAGACTTCAAGTGAGTTCACTTATGAATGAATTATTCTCCCTCATGTATATATACATTTTTTTTTTAAGCCAACCACACAGGTGACTCACCTGCTAGCTTCCTAAGTTCCATAAGCACGTCAATGATTTTCTCCGTTTAAGGCCATAGTCTCTAAATAGACTCCCATATAGTGCCCCAATCTAACACTTGAACACTTGAAAAAAAAAAGTTTTGGTAGTAATTAAATCAAGTCGTATGTCATTTTATGTGAACATTACTAGTACATGCAAAATGTGGGGTGTTACAAAATGAACCCTAATGAATGAATGCTATCACCAATATCCAAAAAAATACAACCATAAGCATCTATAAACTATAACCATATCCTTACAAGGGTTAGAAACTAACCTGGTATCGAACTGGTACCGTAACCACCGCCTCAGGCCTAATAATATATAACTCAACCAGATATTAATACCATAAATTCAGAAACTGAGGTAAACAAGGGCATAAAGCTACTAGAAGGGCCTAATAGGGGAATATCATCCAATTCATTAAGTACTATGATAAGTCTTATGCTAAAGTATCCCTTATTCAAATCTATAGTTAATCAAGTCTGTCATCAAATGTAATAGGATCTTATAGCCTTAACAGGTATTCTAGGCTAAGGTTGTCATATATCTATTCCAAAATCCCTAATTAGGTCAAGTCATGATATATCTAGGCATAAACATAGCCTATATCCCTACCTTGTATTCACAATATACAATATCACAATCTCATAGAGATAAATAGATAGAAGCCTAATATCGAATCACATTCACAAACTGTCCACGAACATCCTGTCTTTACTCCAGAATCCCGGAATGATACCACACTATCTAAAACATAATCTACATGTTATTAGGAGTAGAATAATACCTAGAATTCTATATAAATACTGGGTAAAAATTTGAATAAAAAATGGGTCCATGGGATCCACAAATGAAATCCCATATTAGGACCGTTATTAGATCCCTCATGACTCAAGGAGCTTGTATCCAAAATTTGAGCATAATTTGATATGGATAGATTATTCAAATCATCCCAAAAGGGAAGGATAATCAATAATAAAAAATAGAGAAATTAGGAGAAAAGAAGCTCAAAACTGATGAGCTTTGAACAAATATAAATGTTCCCTTAACGTCCCCACAATATCCCTAACCTTAAATTGTTGTTTCCCAACTAATTTTTGGGTTCAAATTCTGTTTAAGTAGGTTGGGAAATAGAGAAATATTGTTTGCGATCTAGAACAAGCCTAAAAAGGCTTATTTTGGTCGCTAGGCGGCATCACTTAGGCACCAAAATCATATCCCAAGCAACCCACACACTTTCTATCACATAGGCACCACTCTTCATTGCCAAGGAGAACTCGCCTATGCGCTTATAAGGTCACTAGGGTGATGGCACCATAAAACCAGCATTGCTTAATTTTTTCTTGGTTGTTCCAAGCTCATAATGAATGCAAACAAACTACTCTCCTCCATCAAAAACAACATTACTAACTAAATGGAATTCAAAAAATTTCCTTCTGAGTTCGTTTAAATATTGGCCCAAAACCCTTGTGTCATTCTAAACAACTTTTAAACAATAGCCCAAAATGAGTCTAGAAACCTCATGACTCAAACCAAGGGTCCCCCTAGCCTAAAATAGATGTTCTTGAGCTGATAGCACTATTGGAATTTCCATCAAAGTCTGTTTACTAATATATTTGGTCTGGCCTAATTTCTTTACTGCAAAAACTCCAAAATAAGGAAATGAGAAAAAAATTAAATTGAACAGTGCAGAAACTGAACCAAAAGTTCTGACAAGACATGAAAGACCTACAGTCGCTATAGGAAGGCATAAAACACCCAAAATGCCTGAAAATTAAGAAAATGATCCGAAGGTTCATTACAATATCCAATACTAAAAAGATGTTCATCCACAAAAGTCAATGGTTATGAAAAGCCCAAAAGATTCAAGGAACAAGGTACTAGGCCCTTATGCTTCGAGAAAGACTCCCCATATTACAACTAAGGCCAACTATAGTTTTCAAGGGATTTCACCAAAGGTATCACTTTTCCTAGAAAATCTTAGTCCACCTTTCAAATAGTTGTAACTTAGCCCCAACAACTTACTAGCCTTCAACTAAATTGAGAACAACTATGCATGGAAATCCAAACCACACACATTAACATCCTTCTGAAATAAGGACAACCAAGCAATGAACAAACCAAGGTAGTGACAATCCAAGCACGAATCATAGAGCCAACTACTATTTCCAAATTTAATATCTTTTACCTTTCCAAACCTACTGTGTACTCTAAACCACACAAAATCCTTTTAACATCATTCAGGTTTTATATGCACATGAAAACTACACCTATCTCACGAGATTAAAGATAATCTACAGTAAATTCCATACTTGCGAGCATAAAAATAAGACCCATAAGGAGCTAGCTGGACATAAAAAGGAGATGAGCAAAGCCTATGACCTCCAGCCAATGCTACACTTGGTCCGGATGAACCTCAAAATTGATTGTAAGGAATCCAATGCACAAACTCTTAAAATTGAATGGTTTTCTATAGAATGTCCCACCAACTATGGATAAAACTATGCTAATATTAACTCGAGTGTACCACTTCCACTAAGTAGGAAATCAAAATTCTGACAAACATTGAGAACTAAGGTCGAAAGCAGTAGAAAAAAACTACTCTTCAAGCATCCATCAAGTACAATCTACCTGAACTGAAGAAAACTGAGTCAATAGGTAATGAGTATGCCAAGTCATCCTATAAATTAATGCTCAACTGAAACAAATTCAAAATTAGGATTGTAATCAAGTTATGCAATCCATAGCCACAATTTCCAAACACAAACTAAAATATTTGACCTCAACTATCCAAATCGATCTAGTTGACGAGTAGCATCTACCTATCAAAATCCATCGTAACTCCTAAGCCGCCGATCAAAAAAGTAAAAAATCACAATTGGAGAAAAAACACTGGCTAAAGATATGAGCAATCAAATCCACAACCACAAAAGGCATAACACTACAAGGTATAACGCAAAACCCACCAAGCCTGCAAAGGACACTAAACGTCGCCAAATCTCGAGCAACTCAGAAAGATAAGATCTTAGCCTGAAATTGCTTAAACCAATACTAAACTATGGAAACAAATAATCACTCCCAAAGAACTGGTTAGCAATAAATAATACATCAGAACATATATCCAAGAAAAATATTCCATGAAGTCATCCTAGACTCAATAAATACCAAACATGAGAAATGTCTAAATTCACCTATGAAAACCAACCTCAATCAAATTGATCCATGAACCAAATGATAGAAGGTATGGATCATCCATATCAGCACCAACACCAAGATCAAAACACTACCAGGAAACGAACCCACCAAATTAGAAGAGTAAACAACAAAGTAATCAATCTCCAAAATAGGCCACAAAAATGAGTAGCCAATATAAGAATCATAATAGAGCCACGAAAGGCCAAACCTACCTTAGCTCTAACAACCCTCACAATAATATACCTTTCCTCAATAATATAAAAAAAAAGACAAACCAAACAAGGCTCAAGGCCAGACGGTTAAGAATCACAAGAAGGGACACACTAACTAGATGATACTAGTCTAGTTGTCTATAATGTGAGAATCGATAACAACATAAAAAATAACAATATCAAAAACAACATAAAGTATAGGAGGTAACAAAATTAGAAAACATAACCTATACCATTCTAAGGTAATAATAAATCCAATATACAAATGGTAAGGGACTTTAACACAAATGCAAACCCCTAAGGAAATCACAATACTGATCCACCACTAAAAAGAAATCATTTATGGGGGTAGCCACATAAGCATAAAAATCTACATAAATACTATAACAAATATTATAGAAAACTCCAGTGGGTATAAACACTTCAACTTAACTCAACTAGAACTAAAAGAAAAGAAAAGCAAAAGTACCATATACGATGGAATCCACTGCCATAGTGCCTAAAATACTTGATGAAGCATGTATTTGACATATCAAAGCCCAAACTAAGCGTCTGAATGATCAACTAAACTACTATATGAACTACCTCTGAAGGAAGTACTATACTCATAAGAGACTGATTTGGCTACACAGAATGCTCAATAATCCAATGTTGGGGACTCTTTTTTTATGAATGTCCAATCTCTCTACAGTCATAACAAATTCTTTAAGACTTAACCTAGAGAGAAACACGAGCTAAACCCAACTGGTTAATCAACTTATTCTTGGGCACTCCTTAGACTAGTGATAAATCACTCAAGACTTAAAACATGCTCTTAAAATCCTCTGATGCACTAAACCTGGTGACTAATAATGGCTACCATAGATTAAAGATCTAGATAGAGTACCCTATGATGTTTGACTAGAACTCTATCAAATTTGACCACCACATCCAATCTGTGAATCACTATTAACTTGAGGTGCTACCTATATGAACATGATAGGCTGCAAATAATGTTGCCCTCTGCTAATAGGATCCCTATTTCTAAAAAGAATATCACTGAAACTAAACTACTGACATGGCCTCTTACACCACATTTATATGTAACAATACATGCTTTTTCTATAGTCCTCATGTGACCACCAACCTAAATGAAAGTAGACACAATTGCTATAAAATGCTTTATCACCAAAAAGAGTGGTAAAGTCAATCCTATAATAAATCCATGCACCATCTCATGCTCTAAAACAAATGACATATATGTATATATGGCCCACTTGATAAACCCAATCTCATACCAAAATTGAGACCAATCATTCCTTACTCTAAGTCTACAAAGCATGGTTACTATGCATAATGCACACATCGACGGCGATAACCAATAATATAGCTTGCAGGATATAAAAGTGTAGTATGAAAAATAAACGAATGGTAGTCGATAGTCAAATGCACCAACCTAAAAGATAAAGAAGATATACATAACATGCTAACAGAATGGAAAACTACATCAAAGAGTTCAGTTAATCATATAACAAAGCTAAGAGATAATAAGGATAATCTATCATATTCATGTCCAAGAGACTAAGATAATAAGACTAAAAAAGTATCAAGGATGAACTATCCTATTCCAGCCATACTTAGAGATCTCAAAACTACACTGTATACACTATACACGAGGCTAGCGGAACTCACACCAACAGATGTACAAATAGGTGCATCAACATAATCATCCTCCATCCTTGACAGGTATCAATATCATTATCACAAATTTTCTAGCCTTGTCGGGTATTAATATCATTTTCACAATATCCTCTGGCCTTGTCGGGTATCAATATATCATCACAATGACCTCTAAACTTGGTAGGTATATAAGCATATCATCAGAATCAACAATATATAGATATATAATAGGTGTACTAACTCAAGTTGTGGTTAAAAAGAGTGTAAGTCTGTAAATCTATTGCCCAGATTGATCTTCGGGACTAAATCATTATAAAAGCACTGAAAGGGTCAAAATATCTCACGACTGAGTAAATAATAGTGTCAAATCATAGATGGTAATTTGTCTCAGTTAACTCTTTTAAACATCATTATTAACCTCTTTTATATATAAATTATCCACTAAGTTAGGCAATTATTATTATGGAGAAATCTATTTTTAAAAAGAAAGTGGGTTTTAACTCTTATATAGGAAGAATAGTCAAAAGATCATATTTTAACTTAAATCATATCATTTATAGATATAATCATCATGAATGTACCGAATCTATGCATCCCATCACCAGTATCCAAACCAATGAAACCATAAGCATCATATTGCATCTTCCTTCATCCCTTATCAAAGAAATGTGTATATAAAAACATATATAAAGTCATAACTACAACTGCATCCTTTACAAGGATAAATGTTTCCCGAATATCCAACCCCTATCATAGCATGACCTTTGGCTCAATAATGTGTACGAAATCATTAAATCATAAATATCTTGGCCTTAGGCCAATATTCGTATCCAAGACTCATATCAATAATTGTGTATATATATCATCCCATTTCTATAAGCCATAGTGTATTCATGAGGCATAACATCTCTATAAGCTATAAAGCATATCTATAATCATCTCACATATATGAGGCATCTCACTTCTAGGAGGCATAATACATCCATGAAGCATAGCTTACAACTATGAGGCATATAACACTATAAGACATCTCATATCTCTAGGACGTATATCATGACTATAAGGAATATCATCTTTATAGGTCAATTATCATATCTAATAGGAAATAGCTTCTCTAAAGTCCCAATATCATATTTAAGATGAAATAGCATCTCTAAAGGCCCAATGTCATATCTATAAGGAAAAATATGGCCACAAGCCATTAATCATTATTTAAAGAAAAATAAATCCTAATTTAACAAGACACGAAGTAAACATATTCCATAGGCTAAATAGTCTCAACTAAGCCCAGCATCCCTAACTATATCCATAAGGTCTAACACAAGTCTTGGCCTAAGTGGGCTGGACGAACCCATTTCTAATCTTCAATTTCCATATTTAGGTAATTGTTACCCCAAACTAGGCTAAGGTATCTAGTTTATTGTCAAGTAAGACATAACAAGTCCTAAGATAGGAACTTCGTCTAGAAACATGGGCATTTACATCAACTCCACCCAAATTATGATTTCAAGATCACTAGACTAGACCAACTAAGGTTAATCATACTAACCATGATTCCAATACTTAAACCACATCCCAAACCTAACATCATATCATACACATTTTACAAATTAGTCCAATCTAGGAAGAAGTCAATAGGGTTCTAAAAGATAATAAGCATTTCACCATACAAGTCGAAAACATCTAATACTAAAGAAATTAATAATCAAGACTAAGCCATTCTACCTATAATCAATCTTGACATTCTTATTCACACGCAATATATATCACACATCATCTTACGAAGAAGAGTATACAAAAGCCGAACCGCAAATCCTTACATCATTCACCAAATGCCCATCTTTACTTAACAATCTCAAAATATCATTACATTAACAAAATCATAATCTGCTCATCAATACGAGAATAACGAAACCTATATTACAACATTGTGCTTTGGGTCTAAAAATGATACCAAAAACCCCATGTGGGTCCCACTTATGGAAAATGCATTTTCAAGGTCAACCAGATGTGATATCAAGCTTATGGAATCGAAACCCTCAAAAATGTGTGAAACCTAAGAAAACTTTGGGCTAAAATCAAGCCCTAAGTGATTTGGGGATTTGGGTCAAAAACAAAGAAAAATCACCAAGAAATTGATGAAATATTACCTTAAATCAGATGATAATCAGAATAATAAATGTTTAGCAAGATCCCAAGTCACCCATAAGACTCAATTTTGAGATATCACACTCATTTAGGGCTTTTGGCTCTCAAGAATGGGTGAGAAATGGCCAAAACGCGGCCTAAGGGGTCATTTTATACCCATACTAGGTATCGTGATATTGCTATCGCAATCCAGGGATTGCTGCCATGATATAGTGATCTCCATACCCATTGTATGATCGCGGTATCCACCTAGTGCACCAGATATCAGCAAAGTCAAAAACTTATTTTTGAACCTCGGAACTCATTCGAAACCCTATGAACATGATCTAATAGTAAAATTTGAGTGTAAACCACTTTTCAGATCTAATGGAATCATCTAAGCTTTAATTTGAGATTTTGTCAGCAAAAAATGGGGCCCACACCTATAGTTTTATTTTTCATAAAATCTACCCAATAGCCCAAAATAAGTCTGAAAGCCTTTGGACATTAACCAAGGGTTCCCTTAGCTTAAACTCGACATTATGGACGCGATGGTGAAGTCGTATTTTCCATCCAAGGTTGTTTCAACCAAATATGGGTCCCACACCCATATTCTTAATTCCAACTTTCTGACCAATAGGTCAAAATGAGCTCGAGTACATCGGGACCTGAACCAAAGGTCTACCTAGCCTAATATTGATATTTTGGAGCTACTAACGCAGTAAGAATTTACACCCAATATCGTTTATTGAATTTTTCACCCGGTGACCATTTGTAACCAATGAAGATTGCTAAATAGGGAATTGGCTCTAAAAACAAAACAAACTTCCTTGTAATCAAACGGTAAGTTCCAACAAGTAATAAATGACTTGGGGAAACTATTGAGAAGTTCTAACGACAAAATAAATAGAATTTTCAAAAATAACCAGAAGGGTCATTACAATATTCACTACTAAAAGGGCTTTTGTCCCCGAAATTCAATGGATAGAAAGATCTCAAAATCATGGAAGGATGAGGTACTGGGCCCACAAGCCCCAGCCATGACTTCCCAGATAACCTCTACAAAGAGAGAATACTTTTGAGGGATTTTTCCAAAGGTATCCCTTTCTCAGCTAGCTTTCTCACTTAATACCCAAACAACCGACATTCAAGTTAAATTATCAATTGTCCTCCAACTAAACCAGGAAATGATGATACATTAAACTCTGAACCAAAACACATTACTACTATTTTGATATCAACATAAATCAACAAAGGTTCATTTGAGCCAAAAACAAACTAAGACCTGAGTTATAACACCAACTCCAATTCCAAATATTACATTTCTTTACTGTTTCGCACCTGTTATTCACTCTAAACTAGGAGAAAAATCATCTGAGTCATATCCGTATAATCTCATCATAGAAAACTTAAAGAACTAAACCTAATCCATTAAAAGTCTATCCAGGAAACATGAAAATAAGCCCATATGGCACTATCCATGCAAACAAATGGAGATAATCAAGGAATGCATTCTATGACAATGCTACAGCTAGTTCAGGTGATAAACAAACTGAAATCCAGAAGATCAAGGTGTAACTACTCATCATGAAGCAATCCACTTTAGGATGTCCCATCAACTAAGAATGAAACCATACTGAATCCAACTCAATTATGTTACTCTCACTGAGCATATCATCCAAATTTCACAAAGAATACTAGAAACTCGAGGCTAAAGCTAAAAGAACCAATAACGGGTCCATGGGCCATCATTTGAACACTTAGAAACTATAATCCATCCGAAGTCAAAAAGACAGAAGAGGTAGCTATAGAGTAGGCCCAACTAGCCTATCATGGAAATTTGAACTAAGACAAATCTAAAACGAAGGATACACACAAGCTCTACAGTACCAACCTGAAATCTCCACACCATGGTTAAATCGCTCGATCTCAACTACCAAAGCCAAATCCAGAAATGGGTAGGAATTCATACTACAAATCTATCATAACTTCCAAATCACCATTCCAAGGTGTCAAGTAACAATAGAGGGAAGAATTCTATATCAATGCCAACTACCCAAATCAACTTTGGCATCCAACTTTGACATATCCAAGTTGAATCATACCGAGTTATAACCAAGTCATAGCTGAAGAATAAAATCACCAAAGTGATAACCATCAACTGAAATCACAAATAACCAATTCTATATCTACGAGAAGGTACAAAATATAGCCACTAAATAGAAATCATGCCAAAGGATAACTCACCGACTAGAAACATAAGAAATAAACTCCAAATTTGTTGGAGGGCATGAACTATCAAATATGATTAAAAATCCCCAGGGTTGCAAGCCACACCATTAAAGGCAAGAACTCTAGCAACTCAAAAAATGCAATTTTAGTCAACAACTAATCAATCCAGTGCCGCATCTTGACAGGAATAGCCATAGGAATATTTCATTAAAGAAAAATACTCCACCAAGCCTCGTTTGTCCAAACAAACTCTAATATGGGGATTTACTAATTTCACCCAAGTAGGCCAATCATAACTTGAACAACCATGAATCACCTCTCTAATGCCAAGATCAAGTCCACTACTGAAAAATAAACCATACACTTAAGATAAGAATTTTTTATTTGTTAACTTAAGAAGAGATCACAGAAAAGGCCACCTGCCTCTGATTCTCCAACTTTACTTTACACAAGAACCACATCACGACAGTAAAGGAGCATTAAATCTCCACTCTATTATAAGAAAAAACCATCACATTGGAAAGAACCCAACAAATATAAGAGATAAATCTGGAATATCTCGACATTAATATCGAAACCACTATTGGATGACAAAATACCCACAAATATAGAATAGACCCAAAGCTGGTCAAACTAAAAATGTCTATGAAAAGGGATAGCCAATCCAACAACCTTCGCAACCTAGGAGGCAAGTCTAATAATATCAACTCAATAATGGGAAACATAACTAAATTACCAACTCTAAAGCCATATAGAACCACGGAAGGACAAACTACCTTTGGTACCATAATACATTCCTGAGTTAATCAAACATAACTAACCAAGAGGGGAAATAATCTTCCTCGTCGTTCTATGGGAATGAAATCATCAATCAAGCTATATCTACTCAAGCCACCGAATAACATTACAAAGAAATAAAATTCTAACTAGATAACACTAGTCTAAATATCTACCCAACGAGGATCAATTTCATCAAGTAATATCAATAACAACAATAATATAATATCAACATAATGAATAGGTGGTACAAAATGAACATTAATAGCAATTACCACACAATGGCTCAACGTGGTCAATGTGTCTAGATATATGACACTCGAACCCAAATGTTCACCCATAGGGAGAAAATATCAATACAAATCTACTCTATCCACTATTAAAATAAATAAACCACCGAGTACTCATATAATCATAAATTTAATAACAAGGTACAAAATAAATAATATGTGTTCATAAAGGCATATAATCACTAAGGGTAAAAAAACCCCAACATGCATAATGAAAAGATAAATGTGGAGAAATAAAAGCACAACTATCTTGGTGAAATCTACAATCAAACGCCTAACAAGTCTACGAACGAATAAATCTGAGTGAGTCCAAATTCAAACCGATCAACTAAATCATCAACTAAGGTGCTAAGCGCATTATCTCTAACTGAAGATTCCATAACATCATAAGTATAATTTGATTAAGATTAATGATTAGAAATACCATGTCGGGGAAACTCTCTAGACCAGTAACTGATCTCTCTGCATTATAACAAACTGTTAAAACTCTAATCCTGATGAGGGACACAAACTAAGCTCAACTGGCTGGTCAAATTATACAAAGAGCTCTCTTTACTAAAATGATTATCCTTACCGTGATCATAGCTTGTCTCAGGAACTCTACGATGGCAGGGAATTCATACTAACTCTATCTGATCAACTAACTCACATCTGGGGTGCTCTCAAAACCAATATCTCATCTCATCACAAACCATATAATCTCCTAAATGAAATACCAATAACATTATATGGCATGGCTTATTGCCATCAACTCAGTAAGTCCCAATACATGATTTTTTATAACCCTTGTATAATTAAAAATATGAGAGAAAGGAGACCTAACTGCTATCATTTTCTTTGATGCCAAATGGAGTGGCATTGCTAATCCTTTAACAAATCCATGCACCAATTCTAGATTCAAAGAATATAGCATAAAGATATGTTTGGCCCACTCAAGAAACCTAATCTCATACTTAAAAATTGGTCAAGAACCCTAGTGAACACCAACCAATTCAACTCTATTCTGAGAACTATTCAATGACTCAAATGTCATCCGTGGCTATGAGGGATCTCCGACGTGACTCAAATCTCCAACGTTAAACCTCAAAGGGCTAAAGTAGTCATGATCTCAAATGGAGCCAAAGATGGCCCCAAATCCTTTTGGATTATGCTAAAGTTCATTGATATCGATCTCTGACTCTATAATATGATGTTGTGCTAAAATTCTAAAAATACATGTTGAGGTATCGTCTATATCTTTTGACCATCTCGCATTGGTTATTTAGGGATAGAATAGAATCAAATAATATGATTGAGGTTTATAACAATGCAAACACATGATAAGGTGTCAAGAAGTGAATTTCCTAAAATGTATATGTAGCCTCCCGAACATAGGTTATGGACGTATCTACACCGATCTGCATAACTCTACTAAATACTTAGATTTTGTACTAACAAATCGGTGAAACCTAGGCTCTGATACCAATTTATCATGACCTAATTTCTCAGTCCATGATGGCGCCTACTATGACCAACCAGTAGGTAAACCAACCTCGTAGTGGAAAATGTCTAGTAATAAACTAACCAAATATATATAGAAAAAATGTGGAATGGATGGAATAATTAAATAAAATACATAATAAAGTCCCAAAACCTGGTGGTATTAGTACAAGAGATTCTAATTTAACAAGAATACAAGAATGAAATACCAAGGAAATTACACTATTATAACTTATCTTTGAATAAAATATGAATAATAGTCTAGTACATAAGAGGGAGGTAAGTAATACATTAAATTTCATGAGCACACTCTAAGTATCCAAAAAATGGTTGCTCCGTATGATGCACGCATTAATAGCGATAACCCGTACTATGATTTACAGGCTGCAGAAGTGTAGTATAAGTACCAAATAAATGGTACTTAGTAGGCAACTATCGACTAATCTCTTAGATAAAGAAGATTTGCATAACATACAAACAGAATGGAAAACAACATTTAAGTGTCCAGTTAATCGTATAAAAAACCAATGATATAAAAAGGATAATCTATCCTATTCATGTCCAAAAGACTAACATAATAAGGCTAAGAAAGTATCAAGGATGTACTAACCTATTCCATCCATACTCAGAAATCTCAGCACTATACTATATATCTTTGTCCAATATACAAATAAAGGGCAAAAAAAGAATATATAGCAATATACAAGGCTAAAGAATGAATATAAAAGCTGAACAAATGAAGGAAAGGATACACAGTAATATCATAGCTACATATATCTAGATATACATATAACATGCTCAGGGCTTCTAATCCATGTGTCTCATCATGAATTAATCATGCATAATACTAATTTGTAATATAGAAGAGATCAGAATCATACCTCAAATCTCGATACCAAATCAATGACCAACCTATCATTAACTAGCCATAACAATGATAATAAAAATATTAATAGAAATGAGAGAAACCAGTTATTCCATCAAACTAATTACCTAGCTGAGGCTATGTGCACCCCTACTGACCCAAGCTCAAAAGGATCAATAACATACAATAACAAAAAGCATAGTCATCACCCATATCTATGCAACCCTCCTATAAGAGCTGATAGATACAGACGCATACTAGTGATAGGCAATGAAAATGTAAGTATGAATGCAACATAACCCACAATATCATGATACTCTTATCATAACCATAACTATCATAACCCTCATTGTCATAACCATCCTTATTATAATCATTTTATGGCCTTGCTGAGTTTATTTATACACACCATGCATAAGGCTAGTTGGACTCGAACCGGTAGATATATACATAGGTACATCAATATAATAATCTTGTAGCCTTTTCAAGCATCAATACAATCATCACAACATCCTCTAGCCTTATTGGATATCAATATCATCATCACAATATCCTTCAGCCTTGTTGAGTATTAATATATCATTACAATATCCTCTGTCCTTTCCTGGTATATAAGCATATCATCATAATCATCAATATATACATATATAATAGGTGAATAAACTCAAGTTATGGCTAAAAAGATTTTAAGCCTGTAAATCCATTGCTATAATACCCTATATTATACTTAGTTTAGTTCCTAGTTGCATACATAAGAGGCTTAAAACTTAAAAATTTCACTAAGTGTTGGGGACTTAGTCTTAATTTTTGCCTCTTAACTTTGAGGATTTTTTAATTGGACTTCCCGACCCCGATACATAGGTTTCTGAGTTAATTCATGTTCAGGGGTGTAAACAGCAAGTTTCAAGGAAGTTTTGGATAAGGATTGGGCCATGTTTGGATTTTGATTCTAGTAGATCATCTCGATAGCATCGCATCGCAGTCCATATAGAGATAGAATCCTCATCATGTCACAGTGAAATATTAAACCACATTCTACTTATGAATTTAATCTCCTAAGGGGTAGTTATGTCTTTTTCCATTGAATTAATTTGTAAAAACATGAATTAACACATTAGTTAGGGAAATTTTTGCCCATCTTCCCTAATTTCCTCTTAAAGAAAATCCTACTCTTTCCTTAAGATCATCAAATTTCATTCCTTTCTCTCCAAGAAAACCAAAAATTCAAGCTTCCAAAATCCAAGAACCTTCAAGAAAGCTTCAAGATTGGTTTTCTTCATTTAAGCTTAAGGGTTCAAGGTATGTGTGATGTTTATCCATGGTCCCTTTTCACCCATGGAGTTCAAGAATCTATTTCTATGTTTTAAATGATGAATTTTACATGTTTATGATGAATTATATCCATTAAGCTCTTATGAATTTTGATTTATATATTGTGTTTACAAGTGTTTTAATGGAATGAGCCTTTACACGTTTAAATGATGAAATTTTCATGTTAAATTCCTAACTCATGGTTTAGTATTGTAATTATTTTATTATCACATGATTTATACATTCTCATATTTAAGTTCATGACTCTAATGTGCTTGATAAAATGCCTAAGGGTTGAATTTTAAACAATGATCCCCTACTATGATCTCAAAGCTATTATATGTCTGTATTGTTATTTCCATTCAATGCGGGAGGGTTATGAACACCTGATACTTATCTATTTACATAATTTTAGTATCTTCAGAATGAATTCAGATATACCATAAACATAATCATTCAGTCAGTTTTTAAAATCAGTCATTTGTTCAATTAATCTTAGTTCTGTCCAATAATCAATTTCAATTTAGTTGGGAGAAAGATTAAGCACTGAGTGAATACAGGGATGGTGGCTTCCCCTTTAGTTAGTCAGAATCATTAGTAACAGTTCCTGTATTATAAAACTATGTAGCCAGCATAGGATATAAGGAGTCACCCATTAGTTAGGCTTAACTTTCTCTCAGGGATCACCTGTCAGTTAGGCTTGACATCCTAGTCCTTCGGGATATAAAATTAGTTGATCCACAAAATCATTGTTAATACCCATGGCATGATACTGACACCCTTCTAACTGGGGTTACAAGTTAGACCCCAATTATCTTAGATTGGCACATGTCGTTTAAATGATACCTCCTACAGTCTCAGTACAGTATTTATTATAGAATTCAGTTCATGTTTACTTGATCATAACATACAGACTTCTAGTTGTTTAGTTATTAGGTTTTAGTAATTCAATTTATAGATTATTTTAGAAACATCATATGGTTGATCTTGCATTCTCAATATTTCAGTTTTCATGTATACATACTCAGTTATCGCATGCTATTCAACCAGTTATTAGTTCATGCACATTTAACCCTTGCATTATATCCTAACCTCATCTTATATACCAGTATATTTAAAGTGTTGACTATACAATTTTGTTTGCGCTATGATGTCTTATATCATAGGTTTGGATGCATAGTTTCTTGAATGCGCTTAGACAGTTCATCTTATCAGCAATAGTAGTCAAGGTGAGTCCTCATCTATTGAGTACATGATAGTTTTATTTTAGCTTATATCAGTACTTCAGTATTTCCATATAGTCGAAATTGGTTAGGGATTTGTTCCATCATCTTCATAGTCAGTTAGTTAGAGGCTTTTTAGATATTTAGATAGTTAGTAGGTTTATTAGTCTTTTCAGTATGTCTTCATATGTTTCAAGAATATGATTTAATCATGTTTTAGTATTTAAAACCTTATGACATTATCAATTGTTTTTTTGCATATGTTGTTTATTATTAGTTTACTCAGTGCTCACAGTTGGTACCATCTCATGGTTTATCTTAGGGTCATTTGTAACCGTAAGCACCATTGTCACGACTATGGGATAGCCTTGGGTCATGAAAAAACTTGGTATTAGAGCTTAAGGTTTTACAATGTCCTAAGGAGTCTGAAAAGTTGTATTGTATATAGTGTTGTGTTGTGGTGCAAAGCGTGCCATATTTATGGACAAGAGGCTACAAGATGTTTTAGAAAAAGTTTTCCTTCTATCAGTATTCATGTTATGCAAAAGAACATGAGCTCTATTTAAACTCTCTTTGTGACTTATTCTTCCCTCTGCTTACAAAAATTACCTCCCAAAAGAAACAACAGAAGAAGAAATAAGAATCAACCCATACCTTCCCCTGTTTAAAAAGATCCCTTAAATGATCACATCTCTCATGCCAAGTTCAAATATGCCTTTACTACCTTAGCACATTCAATAGCATGCTCAGAATAATCATCAGGCTATTTCCACAGCCAACCCAGTGACTAATACAGCTGTAGCTAGGATTTAGGATTTTACTTGAATGAATGCCCCTTTGTTTTTAGGATCTAAGTCTAAAAAATATCCTCATAAGTTTCTTGATATGGTTCAGAAGGTGGCAGATATCATGGGTGTCACTTCAAATGAGAGTGCAGATTTGGCTGCTTAGAAGTTGCAGAAAGCAGCTCACATATTGTATAAGCAGTGAAAGGATGATAGGGTTACTGAAGAAGGGGCTGTAGAGTGGGATGAGTTTGCCAAAACCTTTTTAGATGGGCTCTTTCCTTTATAGTTGAGGGAAGCTAAGGTTCTGGAGCTTATTAATTTGAAATAAGGTAGTATGAGTGTGAAGGAAAACTCACTTAAGTTTACTTAGTTAGTGAGGTATACTCCTTCGATGGTGGATGATAATAGGTCTAGAATGAGTAACTTTATTTCTAGTGTAGCTGATAATTTAGTCAAGGAGTGCAGGACTACAACATTAATTAAGTATATGGACCTAACTAGCCTTATAGTTCATGCTCATCAAATTGAGAAATAGAAGCTTTAGGAGAATGGGAGAGAAAATAAGAGGGCCAGAATAGGTAGCTTTAACTTTTCTTAGCTGAGGTTAGAGGGTGGTAACCATTCTCAGTTTCATCAAAAATTCCTAGCCCCAATTCCATCTGCAGCTAGTGCGCTAGTGCCAAAGTTCAAGAATGAAAGTCGGGATAGAGCGCTAGGCTCTAAGTTCCAAGGTAGTATGAACAGTATTCATACTAATACGCTTTGCAGAAAATATGGTAAGAATCATTAAGGTGTGTGTAAGGTTGGTAGTGATGTGTGTTTTGGATATGGCAAGCCAGTCCACAGGATTCGAGAGTGTATGGTGGTGGCACAGAGGGGCAAAATTGATCACCAATAGGGCCAGAATACTTTTTTGGCAGCACCCACAGGTTACCCGACTCAGCAGAGTGCCAGTTCCAGTACCACTAGAGGATAGTGCTAGAACAGGCTGTATGCACTTCAGTTTTTATGCTTTGCTAGACCCCGAGGCCTCACTTTCTTTTGTAACCCCCTACATAGATGTCAATTTTAATGTCTGTACAAAAACATCAATAGATCCTTTCTAAGTGTTTACCCGAGTGGGTAAGTCTATCATAGCCAGACGGGTATATAGAAACTACTCGATTATAGTATCTTAGAAAATCACTTCAGTAGATCTTGTAGAACTAGAGATGAATGATTTTGATGTCATTCTTAACATGGATTGTCTCCATTTGTGATATTCTCAGTTGACTTTAGAAATAGAGTCGTTAAGTTTCAGTTTACTAATGAACCAATCATTGAATGGAGGGGTAGTACTTCAGCACTTAGGGGTCAAATTGTCTCATATCTTAGAGCGAGAAAGATGATATCTAAGGGGTGTGTTGACCACCTTGTTCGAGTAAATGACTCAAATTCTGTGACTTCTAATCTCAAGTTAGTTCCAGTAGTATGGGATTTTCTAGATGTGTTCCTTGAAGATCACCCTAGAGTCCCTCATGAAAGGGAAATTGACTTTAAAATAGATCTCCTTCTAAATACCCAGTCTATCTCTATTCCTCCATGCCGAATGGCTCCAAATAATCTTAAAGAGTTGAAAGAACAATTTAAAGATCTCTTAGAAAAGGGATTCATCAGGTCCAGTATTTCCCCATGACGTGCTCTAGTCCTTTTTGTGTGTAAGAAAGACGATTCTCTCAGAATGTGCATCGATTAACATCGGTTGAACAAAGTCACTATCAAGGATAAATATTTGCTTCCCAGGATTGATGAGTTGTTCAACCAACTTCAGGGTGCTAATTATTTCTCTAAGATTGACCTCAGATCCGGCTATCATCATCTTAAAGTCAGAGAATGTGAAATTCCAAAAACAACCTTCGAAACCCAGTATGGTCACTTTGAAATTTCTAGCTATGTCTTTTGGACTAGTGAATGCCCTAGCAGCTTTCATTTATTTGATGAATAGAGTGTTCAAGCAGTACTTGGACATGTTCGTCATAGTCTTTATTAATAATATTATTGTCTACTCTTATAGTGAAAATGATCATGCAAACCAGCTCAGAATAGTATTGCAGACTCTTAGAACTCATCAGTTGTTCTCCAAATTCAATAAGTGCTAGTTCTGGCTAAGAGTAGTAGCTTTCCTTGGCTATATTATTTTCAGTGATGGAATAAGAGTGGACCCTCAAAATACCAAAGCAGTAAGAAACTGGCCTAGACACACTCTCCATTAGATATCAAGTGTTTCTTGGGTTTTGCTGGTTATTATAGATGGTTTGTTGAAGGGTTTTCATCTATTGCATCCCCCATGTCTCGACTTACTCTAAAGAAATTCAAATTGTGTGGGAAAATTCTTGTGAAAAGTGTTTTTAGGAGTTGAATATTTGAGTCACCTCAGCCCAGTCTTGACTTTTTCAGATGGGTTTGTTGTTTACTATAATGCTTACAGAGTTGGTCTTGGTTATGTATTGATGCAGAGAGGTAAAGTCATAGCCTATGCCTCTCGACAATTTAAACCCCATGAAAACAATTACCCTACCCATGATCTTAAGTTGGCGGCAGTTGTTTTTTCCTTAAAAATTTAGAGTCATTATTTATGGGCTTCACGTTGGTGTGTTTGCGAATCATAAAAGTTTACAGTATGTGTTTTCACAGAAAGATTTTAAATCTTCATCAAGGAAGGTGGTTAGAATTATTAAAAGATTATGATATGAGCGTGTTGGGTCATCCGGTCAAGGCCAATGTAGTGGCAGATGCCCATAGTACATAGTCTATGGGTAGTGTTTCTCATGTTGAGAATGATAAGAAGATAACTAATAGTTGCCAAATATCAAGCAACTAAAAAAGATATGATTTTAGCTTAAATTTTTTCAAAACAATACTCAATCTATGGCAATAAATACTCACTGCCAAAGTCCTGATTACTGACAACTAATACATAAGAACATATATCAAAGACAAAAAGTTCCACAAAGTCATACTAGGTTGAATGGTTACCAAATATGAGAAATATCAAAATTCACCCATCAAAACCAGCCATAACTAAATTGATCCATGAGACAAATCATAGGAGGAAGAAACGATGTTAACACTAAGTCTAAGATCAAGAACACTACTAGGCAACAAACCCGCCAAATTAAAAGTGCAAACCCCAAATTGATCAATCTCCAAAAAGGTCCATAGAAAAGAATTGCCAATGCTAGAATCATAACAAAACCACAAAAGGCCAAACCTACCTTCACTCTTAAAGCCCATTTAAAAATTGACCTTTTCTCAATAACCAAAAAATATCAACCAACCAAAGCTCTAGGCTAGACGGATAAGAATTGCAAGAAGAGAAACACCAACCAGATAACACTAGTCTAGCTGTACATAATTTGAGAATAGATAACAACCAAATAATAACAATAGCAACAACAATATAAGGTGCAGGGAGCACCACAAATTTAAAAAAAAAAAAAACAATACCACCCTAAGGTTATGACAAAGCTAATATGCCAAAGGAAAAGGACTTTAACCTCAATATTACACCCTAAATAAAACCAAACTATTGATCTACTACTAAAAGAAATTTTCTATAGGGGTAGACACATAAGCATAAAAATCTACACAGAGCCTACAACAACTATTATAAAAATATAATGGCAAATAAAGATCAAAGGGTCTGAAAATCCACACTCAATTCAATTAGAACTGAAAAGATAGAAAAGCAAAAGCACATTTATATGAAAGACTACAAATTCTTAGTCCATGACATGCTTGAAGAAGCATGAACCTAAACGTGTCTAAGACCGAACTAACGGTTTGAATGATCAACTAAACTACTAAGTGAAATTCCTTTGACCAAAGGTGCCACATCCTTAGGAGACTGATCTAGCTTCATTGAATGCTCAATTATCCCATGTTGGTATTTGAATCAATGATTGGTCTCTTCTGTAGTCGTAATAAATCCCTAAAGTCCCAGCCTGGTAAGAAACACCAGCTATCAATAATGGGTTGTTGAAATAATGCATGGGACACTCCCTATACCAGTTACTAATCACTCACACTAAAAACATGCTCCTAGAACCTATCGATGCACTACACCTATTGACCCAACATATCCGCTACAGCCTAAAGACCTAGATAGAATACCCCATGATGTCTAAGAAGAACTTTATCTACTTTGACAACTATGTCCTACCTAAGAATCACCCATAACTTGAGGTGCTACCTATACGAACCTAATAGGCTGCAAATGATGCTGACCTATGGTATGAGGATCCCTACCTCTAGATAGAATACCAATAATAGGAAAATGATAACATAGATTCTTACTGTCACCTTTATATGTAATAATACATGCCCTCTTTGTAGTTATTACATGATCAAATTCTTTATGGAAACTAGACCAAGATTCTAAATACTCTATCACCAAGCAGAGTAGTAAATTCAATCCTCTGATAAATCCGCTCATCATCTCATGCTCTAAAAAAAATAACATAGAAGTATGTTTGGTTCACTAGATAAATCCAATCTCATACTTCAAAACTAAAAAAAAAATTATTGAGTACAAATAAACCAGCTCTATCCAGAGAACCACTTGATGTGCCAAGCACCATCACTGACTGTGAAGTATCTAAGAAAAACTTAGAATCCCCAATATTGTGTCTTGAAAAGATAAGGCAATCAAAAATTATATCAGAGTCTGGGCTAGACCTAGACCCTCTAACTAAAGTTGAAGATACTTAATATCTACCTCCAACTCCCTAGCCTAATGTTAGGCTGGAACTCTAGTAAAATATATGTAACTCCCATCCATATCTATCACTAACCTCATGTTATCCATCTGGGAAGAATCGAATTAAATAAATTACTTATTTTTTTATGGATGTATGGACACATGACAAAGAAAAGGAATATAATTTACTAAGAATGTGTTATAGCCTCTAGAAGATAGGATACAAACGTCTGTGCACCAATCCATGTGACTCTACTAGGCACTTAGCTTTTGTACCAACAACACCAATAAAACCTAACTTTGATACCAATTTGTCACATTCTGATTTCTCAAGTCATGATGGATAATACCATAAACCCGCCAGTAAATAAGTTAAGCCATAGTATGAAATAGCTAGTAATAGACTAATAAGAAAAACATAATCAAACTAGATAAGAGAGAAAGAAGATCGGGAGGAAGTAACTATATCCCTAAAAATTTAGTGAAGCCAACACAAGAGCTTCTAATTCAATAAGAGTGTAAAGTGAAGAATAGAATAACTATATACACAAAGTTATCTCTAAAATACAAAATAAAGATCAAACTTGCAATCTGAGGCTCGGCAAGAATTCTTCAAATGTTAGGAGTTCACCTTAAATCTTCAGTCCATGGTTTCTTCATGTGATATAAACATCTATGGAAAGAACTTGTACTATGATTTGTAGGTTGTAGAAGTGTAGTATGAGCACCAAATACGTGGTACTCAATAGGTATCAACTGATTGAGCTCCATAGATAATGTAAGAATAAATAACATACAAAGAAGAATTATAAACTGCAGGCAACTAAATGGAGAAATATAAATAAACTATCCTATTTTAATAGTATATTCGAGCTAAAATGCAATATTGTATATCACTGGCCAGTGTACACAAAGAGTGAAAGAAGGATGTAGAATAGTAATGCAAGGCCAGATGATACATATACAATATCATTAGATAAGGAAAGAGAAGGAAATATCTTAATACCATATATATTTATACATATATATAAACACACATACATATATAGGGAACCAACCGAACAACTCAAGGATCATTACCAAGTAAGGGTGCTAATACTAGCAAACTCAAGGCCTCTAGCAAAAGTGTGACTAATCATAAGGTAATCTAACAATAATACATCTTACATAATGGAAAAATGGAAATCAAAAGAATGTCAACAATTTTGGGTACCAAACCATATTCATCCTACCACAAATTAACTATAATAACCAATAATAAATTTATTGACTAGACAAATGTAAAAGCACTCGAGAAATAGTAACCATAACTTATACCTATAAGACTCCCATAAGGACAATGGATATAAGCTCCAAATAATTATACTGGTGATAGGCAATGCATATGAATGAAAAAATAATAGTGTGATCCTGTACCATCAACCCATCTCAAATGACATAATGTGCCAAGTGTATACACCTTCCCCATTTCAGTACCTCACAAAGGCAAGACTTAGGAGACCATCTTTCTCCTGTGTTGAGGCTCATAGATAAAGGGGCCTATATGGGACTCAAAATATCCTTATACACTGTTTGAACTTTAACTAAGACTTCTAATAACTCTCTTAATCAATCTACTCAATCCAGTACCAGATATATATATATATATATATATATGTATAATAAGTGGTCAAACTCAAATAGGGACTAAAAGATTATAAATTTGTAAATTCATTGATCGAGATCGAGTGAGGGATTAAATTGGCATAATAATGTTGAAAGGGTCAGAATCTCCCTCGATCAACGTAAATAGTAGTGCTAAAATAGAGAATTAACAATGGACCAAAATCAGCCTTAGTATAATTTCCAAAGTAAAGCAATTACTATAAGATATCATAAATTAATAGTAAGGGTGGTACGAATTTTATTTTAGAAAGAATCAATTTAAAGTTAAGAGAGATGGGGATAAACCCTTTTTTAGAAATTAGTAGTAAAACAAAGGTTTTAGCAAGAATGTAATAATAAATAAATATAAATATGCCTAAATGTATGTATTACATCACTTGTATCCAAATAATACAACCATAAACATCTATAAATTATAACTACATCCTTACTAAGGATAGAATAGCAACCTGGTATCCAACTGCTATCATAACCATGGCTCCAGGCCCAACAAAATATAACTCAATAAGATATTAATACCATAAATCTGGAAAATAAGGTAAATAACCATATAAAGTTACTAGAAGGGCCTAATCGGGGAATATCGTCTAATTCACTAAGTAATATAATAATTCTTATGCTAAAGGATTCTATATGTAAATATATGGTTTATCATGTCTATCATTATATGTAATAATATCTTACAACCTTAACAAGTATTCTTGGCTAAGATTTGGGTCACATTACTATTCTAAATCCCCTAACTATATCAATTCATGATATATCTATTTATTAACATAACCTATAAACACTATCTAGCATAAAAAATATACAATACACAATCTCATAGATATAACTAGACCTAAGCCTACCTAGATGTCGAACCGCATTCCCAAACCATCCACAAACACTCATTCTTTCTCTATGATTTTAAAATGATTTTGCACTATCAAAAACATAACCTACACATTAATAGGAGTAAAATGATACCCATATTGCTATATCTAGCTCTGGGTCAAAATTTGGATCTAAAAAAAGTCTATAGGGCCCATGATTAAAATCCTAAAATTGGGCCCTTCACTAGGTCCCTTATGTCTTAAGGAGCTTGTCCCCAATAGTTGAGCATAATTTAATATTGATAGCTTAGTCAAATCATCCCCAATGTAAAGGAGAATAAAGAACAAAAATTGAGAAATTAGGAGTAAGAAAGCTCAAAACTTATGAGATTTGAATGAGGTAAAGGTTACCTTGATGTCCCTTGAATACTCCCGACCTTAAATTGGTCACATAGGTGCCATAAGCATCGACCAAGTGACCTACACCCCTACCAACCTTTCCCTCTCCTAGGCGCCCAGAAGTTCATTGGGGCGATGGGACAAGAAAACCAATGAGGCCCAATTTTTGTTTGGGTGCTCCTGGCATATTTGGAGTTTTGTGGACACAAATAAACTATGCTACCCTATAAAAATGGAATTTTGAACTCAATAGAATCTATAAAATTTCCTTTTGAGTCTATTTCTGAAAAGTTTGGGCCCAAAACCCCATGTGGCATTTTAACTAACTTTTGACTAATAGCCAAAATAAGTCTAAAGGATTGAGACTAAAACCAAGGGTCCTCTTAGCCTAAAATTAATGTTCCAATGTTGATTAATATTTTAGAATTTTGCATCTATGTCCATTTACAAGAATTTTTGGTCCGAGACCCATTTTCTTAACAATAAAAACTCCAAAATAAGGAAATAAGCCTTAAACCTAAACAAACTATGCCAAAACCAAATCAAAAGTTTTGGAAAGTCATAAATGACCTGTATCTACTATAGAAGGGTACAAAACACCAAAATACTTAGAAATCTAAAAAATGACCTAGAGGGTCATTACAAGCCTGACCTCAAGTCCATCTTGGAGAAACCTGAAGTTCCCTATAACTGGTACAAAATATCATATATTTAGGAAAACATGTACTTTTTCTTGAAGGTAACCTTATTAAACTGCCTGTAAACTATACATATTTTCATTCTACTATTTTTCTTCTTAACAAGCAGCATTAGAGCACCCCCAAGGTGAAGCACTAGGAAGAATGAATCATTTATCAAGTAACTCTTAAAATTTATAGAGTTCTCTACATATTATTGGAGCTATTCAACTATGAGAAATAGAAATTAGGTGAGTTCTTAGCTCCAACTCAATGCAAAACTTAACAGCCTAATCCAGAGGCATTCTAAGCAGGTCGTTAGAAAATACCTCCTGAAACTATGACACTTTAGGGACTGACTCAATAGAAAGGAGCTCTGCACTAACATCCCAATGATATGCCAGAAAGAATGAACATCCTTCCCCATCTATTTTCTTAACTCAAATAAGAGAAATAATTTTCATAAGCCCTGACTTATACACACCTTCCCATACTAACTTATCCCTTTTAAACATCTCAAAAGTCATAGCTTTTGTATTATAATTCAGAAAAGCATAATACAGAGTTAACCAAGTCATGTCTATGATGATATCAAAATCAAGCACATCCAAAATTACAAAATCTATCGAAGTTTGGAAACCCATAAACATAACAGAATAGGAAAGATACACCTGGGTCACTACTATGGAGTCTCTATCCATAGTAGATACATATACAAGTGAGGCAAGTATATCATAAACTATGTCTAAAGGTATGGAAAATTTAATAGACATAATAAAAAGTGGGTTCAAGATCAAACAAGACCTCAATTATCTAATCAAAGACAAGAATAGTACCTATAATGACAGCATTAGAAGCCTCTACCTTGGGTTTATATGGGAAAGCATAGCAATGAGCTCTATCATCAGTTTGACCAACTTCTTTAGTAGGATAACAACCACCTTATTTTCCACCATGACCACTATATTGATTACCATGACCACCCTTTGCATGACCAATACTATTAACTCATCCATCTCTACTAGCTGGAACTACAGATCTAGACTATGATTGACCCTATGGACCAGCCTAATTATTAGGACAGTCCATTTAGAAGTGCCCTACAATACATAAGCATAGAAAGCTCGATCTAGGAAGGGCATAATAGAAGAAAAATATTAATTATCATGGCTTCCAATAGTTGAGGCTCACTGAGTATCCCCCATAGATCCACTATAGATATTGGTAGAGCTGATTGAATAAGGTGAGCTGGTTAAGCCTGGCGATTATATCCTAAAGAATAATAAGCATTGAAGTCACATGCATTCTAGGATTTCATTTTTAGTACCTTGGTGTGGCCAACTTGTTTGACTCCTTCACAAAATCAAAAAATCATTAAAGGTCTTTTTAGCAGAAGTCATTTGTACCGCCAAAATATGTAAGTGAGAATACAAACCTATAACAAAAAAATTGGACACACATATTTGGTACCAAGAAACTAAGTAGAATAATGGGACAATGGTTAAAACTGTGAGCTAAGAGCTTTTGAATCGACTAAATTTTGGTGTTTCATTTCACAAGGGTCATCTTTGAACGAATATAACTTGATGTATATGTGTAATTTGGCATATTAATACCTAAAAAATTGTAGATATTCGAATTAGATTTCTAACTATACCAATTTTTCCTTAATTCAATAATCGAGTGAAAAGTTATGGCTTTGCATAGGGGATTGTGTCACCTAACACATCGCCTAAGTCTACTAGAATGATTGGGCAATGGGAAATGTACCGCCAGCCTAGCTTAGGCAATGGGAAATGTGTTGCCCAGCCTAGCTTAGGCGATGGGCAATACGCCGCCCAGCCTAGCTAAGGTGATGGGCAATGCACCGCAAACCCTATGGTCCAACAACGTAAATACTTCATTTTTGAGTTATTTCGAGAGAAACTAAGTCATTTGACACTTCTTAAATGTCCCTAAACATAACCTCACAAAATTAATAGCTCCTAAATATGTTTTAACCCAATTAACATCATAAGTTCATCACCTATAACACAAAAGGAGATAAACAACTAGGGTTTGCACAATCAAGTTTAAAAGTCAAATCTTTTCACAATTTAATCATCATTAAGGTATGTAGGGTTATGAAAAAGGATACTTCTTCCATCCTTGTGTCGAAAAATAGCTTTAAATTTGAGTTTACATAAAATCACATGATTTATAGTTTAGGGTTCATACCCAAATATCATTGTTTGATCCTTATGAAGTTACAAGTGATTTAAGTGCTGAATTGCATGACTATTTTCACAAACTTACGCGTGTGAGTTGATTTTGTATTGAGCATTGAATTTTATTATATTGAATATAATTGTTAATGAATTTTAAAATTTTCATTATTGAACAGGAATTGTGATGATTTGACATGAGTTTTCAAGAAAGGGTTTTCAAGCCCTAAGTTTTAGTTTTGATATTTCAAGAAAGATGATGTTTAAGCATTCTTTGAAAAGCATATATTTAGATTTTAAGCAAAATTTGATATTTTGATCCTAGATAAGATATGGAATCCACATAGTTAGTTTTGATTATAGTTTAAAATTGACAAACACATAACTGATTTTTATTATAAACCCTTATGCTAGTTTTAAGTTGGATTTCCTACATAATAAGCTTAACAGTAAGGGATTAGTATTTAGCATCGAGTTGGGTATGATTCCAAGGTCTCATGCCTCATAACTATGAGCCAACGTCGGTATAGGTTCAGATTATTCCCATTTATATGGATGTGGATACAAATTGTGATCACAAAGCTCAGGTTATATTTCTTGGCAAGAGTATGACACCTCTCCCCAACATGAGGTTTTTCCCTTAGGGAAACTAGACGTTGGAAACTATAATAGATCACATGGTGTATTCCAGTGAGAAGAACCTCCCTAAATCCTAAGTCGTAAAATATAATAACAGAACAGGTTTAGAAACTAAGTGTAAAGGCACACATATTTACTCGGATATTATCTTGTAAGAGACGTCAGTTATCAAATTTCAGCTTTTAGTTTTTATATGATAAAGGTAAGATATTTTCACTAAGTCTGAATGGTTTGAAATTAGACTAAGAGTTCAGCTTTATAAAAATAAGTGTGGTGGCTCACAAGAATTACTTTTATGCCTCACTACACATGATTTGTCATTTGACAGTTTTATGATTCAAACCAGGGTGAGTCACTTACACTTAGCATGCATTTTTGAAAGTTTATTTGAAAATTGCATTACTATTTTTACTTATGCATCCCCCCCATTTGCTCAATACATTCCGAAAGTATACATATATATTTATGTGCTACATTATTTAATAATGTAGGTTCAGGTGCTCATTTCCAGCAGCGTGATTGATCGTGGGCATCTCTATCTACATCTCGACAGTTGGTGAGTCCTCATAGTCTGAGGACCTATTTATTCAGATTTTTAGCTTTATGCAGTGTTTGATCAGTTATTTTCAGTTCAGTTTGAGTCAGCTGGGGGTCTGTCCCAGCGACTCTCTAGTTAATAGAAGTGGAGGCTTGCCAAACTGTTAACAACATTTTATATTTCCAGTGTTGGTTGTTTATACTTTTAATTTAAGCACTTTTAGACATTATATTCATTTAAACTTAGTTCGGTTAAGGCCGTAACTTCAATAATTCAGTATTTCATATGCCTAGGTTATCTTTTTAAAGAGTTTCAAAATTTGTAGAAGGCTCAAAGGGTTAGCTTTAGGCTACTCATAGTCTTGGGCACTGTGTGACTTTGGGGTACTTTCCTGGGGCATTACATCGATGAACCAATCTGAGCCAATAATCATTTTTATCACTAGAGCTGAGTAAGTTCCATGATAATCTTAGTCGTTCTACGATCGATGAATTTCTGATGATTTGAGAACTTAACATGAATTCCATGAGAACTTAGTATGTGGGGTTTTGAACAAGAATATCTTTTCATTCTTGTTCCCAAATAATTGATTTTATCATTGGAATTTCATGATTTTGTAAAGTGGGTAAATACCCAAGATGTTTTAATGATGAATTATGAGGTTATGAAAAATATAAATTGTTTAAGCTTTGATATACATGATTACTTTATTATTCACAAGTTATGATTTGATATGGTGAATTTCATATTTCTACCATGAGTTGATATTTCAAGTATTTTCAAGATATAATTTATCGAACTTTGAATCGTCCAATATTGGTATACGTAATAACCTTATTATCTTAATTTTTGAATTGAGTTTTTATGCCATAAATTGCATACCACTACTATGAAATTATTTTATTTGAGGATTCTTGATATAAGAGCCATAATTTGAGTTACATTACGACATACAAAATCTTACTATGATTTGAAGATCTTAAATGCTTTTCAAAAGCTATTGTCACAATTTGAATACTAGAATAAAAGAATGATCATTTCAGAATATTGATTTGCATCCGCAGAGTTGGGATGATTTACATTGATTTTAAGCTCGCAGAGATGAAATGTTGTGTTATTGATACCATGTTGATGTTGAGGAAAATTAAAATGCTTTGAGCTAAAATGTGTTGAGTTAGGAATCCACAAATTGATATGATTTGATAAATGAGAAAGAGATTTGATTTGGTCTTTATGATAGACCCTTATGATGTTGTAGTGGATTTCCTAACGCGTTCTGAGATAGTCGGGGAGTATTACTTAGCACCGAGAGGGAAATTTGGTATTTTCCCAAACCTATGTGCCATCGTAGGGTTGTTGATGATGATATTGTTGGCCAGAGAGCCAAATTGTGATAATGAAAGCTTTAAGATTGTACTCCCTAGCAAGAGTACAATACTCCTGCCAATAGGAGTGCTCTCCCTAGGAGGGAAAACGTAGGTATTCGACGCGACTCACGTGGGGTTGTCGGTTAAAGGAAACTCCCCTGTCCATAAGAGTATGTTTCTTGAACTATCGTGTCGCTCCGAGTCTTAAGTTGATGAGTTTGGTTGTCTATGATGATTCATGAGAATTTATGATGAATATTGATGATTTTATGATGATTTATAGGATTTTACTTATGTTTTCCTCTCTATAATATTATGAGAAGTATGGATAATGAAATTCAAGCCATGTGAGTCTTCATTTTCCATATGCATGTTTTACGAAATCAAAGATATTATTCAAATTATTGTATGCACCCCCACATATTCAGTTGCTTATGAGGAGTCATGGTGAGTTATGTAACTACTTCCTACAGTTTCTGTGTCAGTATAAATCTTTAGGAGTTAGGGGTATGAATGTATTCGATTGATCAGTGTTGGTATCCTGTGATTCAGTAATGCAGTACCCAAGTACAGTAGTGAGTTCCGAGAATAGTAAAGTGGTATCCGAGCTGTGGTATCTGGAGTCGTTATAATTGTTATATTAGTTGTGAACTGTGCATTCATATATGTGTACTCGTTCGTTATTCTCATGATTATTCTGTTGATTAAATGTTCATGCATAAGCCCTTGCATTTAGTCTTCCCTGCTTGCATACTCATTACATCTTAGTACTGACGCATTTGCGCTATGGTGTTCTTTTATTTTGGGGCACCATAGGTTCAGAGGAGTGAAACTTGGAGCATCTTAGAAGTCACTTCTATAGCATCAGTGGGTGAAACAGTGAGTCCTTATCATCTGAGGATGTTGTTATTATAGTATTTGATTTTAGTAGATGGAGTTAGTTGGGGGAATTATCCCTTCAACTCCACAGTTCAGGCAGTGTAGAGGCTTTTCAGACAGATGTATTAGTGTGTAGTTTAAGGTATTGTATATTTCTAGATGTTTGAACCTTATGGCAAGTGTTATCCAGTTTTTGCATGTATTTTATTATATTATGTAGTGAATAGGTACAGATATCAGAAAAAGGGTTAGCTTGTGATCCTTCGGGATCATAAGCACCGTGTGGCATTTCGATTCTCGGGAATCGGGGCATTACAAACTTTGTATCAGAGCCTAAGGTTCAACAGTGTCCTAGGGAGTCTGAAAAACCACATCTAGTAGAGTCTTGTACAAGAGTGTGTTGCGTGCCCCATTCATGTACGGGAGGCTATGGGATGTTTAGAAGAGTTTCCGTTCGTTCATGATCCAAATCGTGCTATAGAAAGATTTTCCAAGAGAGTCATATAGACTCTTGTAATGATTTACTTATGTTAGATTTACCTTACTCTGAAGGTAACAGAAGTAGTGAAGCCAAAGTCTTTCAGATAGAACTTTCTCTAACGGTCCCCGCAAATAGTTTCGGAACAGTGTTCTCTAAAGTGAGCAAAGTATGCCTTATGGGGTTAGTTGTTTATATGGTGAATGAATAGGATTGAAATTATATATGCAAGAATCTAAGTGTGGAAGTTGGGAATTATATGTGTTGATTGATAGAGATATAGCTGCGATTATTATGGTATGGAGAAGTATAAGTTTAAGAGATGTGATATTTGAATGCTAGAATGAGAATAGTATGTTTATTAAAAATTTGTGGATATTCATATTACGTTTTAGAAGCTAAGCTTGAATCTTTGAAGAATGTATGTTTGTGGACTCCAAACAAAGTATTAAGATGTGAGTGTGGTATTAGTAGCCTATGAAGAAATCGAAGAATATAATGTGTTTAGTGTGACAAGTAGGTGTTGAAAAGAGTTTATGTATATGATGATGATTGTAGAGACTAAGGAAAGATAAGAGTTGTATTCCAAGAAGTAGCATTGGTATTGAATTTATGTTTTCAGGTGTAGTCTTTCTTGATGAATTAAGTTATCATTTTGTGCACCGTTGTGCCTCAGACTCTAAAGTACATTGTTTGTAGTTCATTTCGGGATTTAGCCAAGTGTTCAAAATTGTATAAAGATGACTTAAAGCTGAGAGGAGGATGATAGATAAAGTGACAAGTCAGGCCCTCAGAATCTGGTAGTGGTGCCAGTAGGTATGGAAAAGCAGTAAAGGGAGACAGTTCCCAACCCATTCTTATTTAAGTGAAATATGTCTAGAGGTACATTGGGTCCCAAGGGGGAGATACCCCATAATGTTATAATAATTGGTTGGGTTATGATTCTACGCATTTGAGATGCATGTGTGTTGTGAAAATTTACCCATGAGTAGGTTGTTGAATGTTTTATGCGATAGATGTGCATGACTAGTGAACGAACGCAAAATATTGGTTGCTTCAGTCGTGTGGTTATGTTTTGAAATGTGTTGCTGTCTTGAATAAACCCAGTCGATTAGTGTTCTTGATCTAGCCTTCACATTCGAGGATGAATGTTTCCAAGGGGGAGATGATGTAATACCCCAAAAAAAATTTCATCGAAATTTTGTGCGTAAACGTATTGGATCCTATCTTTGAGAATGATTTATAATTTTTCTGTCTGTCATTTCTTGGATTTCAACCAACCATTTCATAGAGCATCTAATAAGCTTTCCAATGATATGTGGATCACCCAAAACGGACACTCGAGCGATGAGTTATGAAAATTCCAATCAAACTAAGACCATTCCGATCGAACTGTGAACAATAAAATGTGCAGGAAAAAAAAAATATACTGCAGTCAGGCAATTTTTTTGGTCAACTTCAAACGATCATAACTCCTTGTACATAATGAACTGTGTGAGCTGCTATATATTAACGGAAAGCCTTGAGAGTCTTCTTTCCAATAAAATGGGTTTCATCCAATTTGGACATCGAAGTAAAACATTATGGCCAATTTACTTCAGCCTATCGGATAGATCACTAAAGGACAGATTCGGGTTTTATTTCTTTCTTAAGGGCATTTGGTCTTTCACCACTCTTTTAAACCTCTATAAATGCCCCATTCGGCTGAGAACTTGTATTATTTTCCTCTCATTTCTCTTATATGTATATATATATATATATATATATATATATATATATATATATATATATATATATATATATATATATATATATATATATCAAGTTAGGGTTAGGGTTTTGAATTGGGGGAAATTAATTGGAGGCTTTGATTAAAGAATTCCTTCCATCAATCTCTTCTGGCCAAGAAATCTAGGGTATGCAAGTGTTTATCCATGGAATCCTTTCGTCCATAGAGTCCACGAATCCCTTTTTGAAAGTTCAAGTTATGTGTGTGTGTGTATCAATATATATATATATAGTCTAGACTTTGATGATGTATATATATATATATATATGTTGATTGATATTTGATGGTTGAGATATATATGAGGATTATGTATGTTACTTGATATATATATATATATGATGATTAAGCATGTTGGTTGATATATATATATGTGTGGTGATGTGTATGTGGGTTGATACATACATGTGATGATTATGTGTGTTGGATGAGATACATGGGATGGCGGAAAACATGAGAATTTGATGAATTTACCAATGCCTAAAAGTGAATGTAAGGTGTTTGTGGAATTGTCTAAGAGGCCATAAATTTACATTCTTAGGATATAATAAGTTCTAAAAGACTAGACTACTTTCTATGTATATGTTCAACATGAACTCCATGTTATTGTCTAAAATTGGGGATGTTGTGTAGAAGGCTTATGATATGGTTGTAAGTGCAGACGAGGGATTTAGTTGGTGGAATTAAGACTAATGATGGTGTTGTAGCATATGTAATTGTTCATACTGACCTATGCCTAAATGGTGTATGCAGGGTAATTGTAAAATACCTAGTTGAAGAAGAATGGATCGTATGACCCCTTGTGATCGAAGTGATGAGTTCACACCATACTTGCATGCTACGTGTTTACTATGATGCTTGAGGGAAATGGTAAGGCCATTAGGCCACACTAAGTGTGAAATGTCTAATTATGGGTCGAATTGCATATATCAAGAATTTAAAGGAAAGAACCTTGAGAAGTGAACCGTGATATGTTGAATGTATGTTAGTTGTGTGTATCCCGATTGGATGAACTATGCTATGTTGTATTCTTCCTTAACCATATGCATCCTTGTTGAATGATCTATGATGTAATGGCATGAGATCCCAATACTTATATATGAATATGATCTTTAAATGATTGGTGTGAGGTGTTAATGAATGCATAGTGCATGATGGCCTGTGGGCATATGAGTATGCGTTGTTGTATACTACGTATTACTTATGTTATTGATTGTTGGGGGTACGTATGCCCGAAATAGTCTGTTGGTCTAGAGCTGAGTCAGTTCCGCGATAATATTAGTCGTGCTACGATCGATGACTTTCCGATGATTTAAGAACTTAACATGAATTCCGTGAGAACTTAGTATGTGGGGTTTTGAACAAGAATATCTTATCATTCTTGTGCCCACAGAATTGATTTTATCATTGGAATTTCATGATTTTGGAAAGTGGGTAAATACCCAAGATACTTTAATGACGAATTATGAGGTTATGAAAAATATAAATTGTTTAAGCTTTGATGTACATGATTACTTTATTATTCCCAAGTTATGATTTGATTTGGTGAATTTCATATTTCTACCATGAGTTGATATTTCAAGTGTTTTCAAGATATGATTTATGGAACTTTGAATCATCCAATATTGGTATACATAATAACCTTATTATCTTGTTTTCTTGAATTGAGATTTTATGCCATAAATTGCATACCACTACTATGAAATTATTTTTTTTGAGGATTCTTGATATAAGAGCCATGATTTGAGTTACATTACGACATACAAAATCTTACTATTATTTGAAGATCTTAAATGCTTTTCAAAAGCTATTGTCATGAGTTGAATATTGGAATGAAAGAATGATCATTTGAGAATATTGATTTGCATCCGCAGAGTCGGGATGATTTATATTGATTTTAAGCTCGCAGAGATAAAATCATGTGTTATTGATACCATGTTAATGTTGAGAAAAATTAAAATGTTTTGAGCTAAAATGTGTTGAATTAGAAATCCATAAATTGATATGATTTGATAAATGAGAAAGAGATTTGATTTAGTCTGTATGATAGACCCTTGTGATGTTGTGGTGGATTTCCTAACGCGTTCTACGCTAGTCGGGGAGTATTACTTAGCACCAAGAGGGAAATTTGGTATTTTCCCAAACCTATGTGCCATCGTAGGGTTGTTGGTGATGATATTATTGGCCAGAGAGCCAAATTGTGATAATGAAAGCTTTAAGGTTGTACTCCCTAGCAACAGTACAACACTCCCGCCAATGGGAGTGTTCTCCCTAGGAGGGAAAACATTGGTATTCCTTGTGGCTCACGTGGGTTTGTCGGTTATAGGAAACTCCCCTGTCCATAAGAGTATGTTTCTTGAACTATCGAGTCGCTCCGAGTCTTGAGTTGATGAGTTTGGTTGTCTATGATGATTCATGAGAATTTATGATGAATATTGATGATTTTATGATGATTTATGGGATTTTAATTATGTTTTTCTCTCTATAATATTATGAGAAGTATGGATAATGAAATTTAAGCCATGTGAGTCTTCATTTTCCGTATGCATGTTTTACGAAATCAAAGATATTATTCAAATTATTGTGTGCACCCTCACATATTCAGTTGCTTATGAGGAGTCATGGTGAGTTATGTAACTACTTCGCACGGTTTGTGTCAGTATAAATCTTCTGGATTTAGGGGTGTGAATGTATTCAACTGATTAGTGTTGGTATCCTGTGATTCAGTAATGCAGTACCCCAGTACAGTAGTGAGTTCCGAGGACAGTAAAGTGGTATCCAAGTTGTGGTATCTAGAGTAGTTATAATTGTTATAGTGGTTGTGAACTGTGCATTCATATATGTGTTCTCGTTCGTTATTCTCATGATTATTCTGTTGATTAAATGTTCATGCATAAGCCCTTGCATTTTGCCTTCCCTGCTTGCATGCTCAGTAGATCTTAGTAATGACGCATTCGCGCTATGGTGTTGTTTTATTTTGAGGAACTATTGGTTCAGAGGAGTGAAACTTGGAGCATCTTAGAAGTCACTTGTATAGCAGCAGTGGGTGCAGTAGTGAGTCCTCATCATCCAAGGATGTTGTTATTACAGTATTTGATTTTAGTAGACGGAGTTAGTTGGGGGAATTGTCCCTTCAACTCCACTGTTCAAACAGTGTAGAGGCTTTTCATACAGATGTATTAGTGTGTGGTTTAAGGTATTGTATATTTCTAGTTGTTTGAACGTTATGGCAAGTGTTAGCCAGTTTTCGCTTGTATTTTATTATATTATCCAGTGAACAGGTACAGATATCAGAAAAAGGGTTAGTTTGTGGTCCTTCGGGATCATAAGCACCGTGTGGTGTTTCGGTTCTCGGGAATCGAGACGTTACATATAGTATGATAAATTTTTACCATGATTTGATTATCAAACCTGTGCAGTAATATTGCTTCCTGCATTTGTAGAAGTGGGCCATTGTAGCCCTTGATAGTTATGCTCTGAAGTCCTTGATTTGAAGGTAACATGTTTCCTATTTCATCAAAAAAAAAAATTTATGAGTTTAAAAACATGGTGGCTAGTTTGTTGCTTTAGCTTTTGCGACAATCGCTCTTGCCCTCATCTTATTTAATCTTTCTTCTAACCATTAGCATATGTCTTTAACTTGCTACATTATTGACCCAAACTCAGATTATTAAAAGTGACTTTGGAATAAGCACAATATCTCTGCTTTGCCATTCTCCTCAGATAAACCCTTTGAACCTTGGTATTTCTATGAGTTTCCAAGCTTGTCTATTGAAAAACCTTTCTTCATGCCTTATTTTCACTCAGAATCGTGTCTCTTTCATGTACTGGCCTTTTTGTCTTGCTTTGTGCAATTGAAGAAGTTGGTAGTCAGTTTTGAAATCTTTTCTCACTTTCTTTGACATTGATTTGAGTCAATGACACACCATTTGAATAACTAACTCATGAAAATACAAATAAAAATGTAAGGAAGAAAACCAGACAATAAATGTCCCCGTTAAAATGGAGAAAAGCAAAATTTATCTGAAAGTGACAGCCAACTCTAATGATTATGACATGTATTTTGGATTAAGCTGTTTGATATTTCCATCTAAATTTCACTAATTATTGTTGAGTTAATAGCCCTGAAATGGAGTTACTTCCTTGGGCCAATTAGCAATTCAGATCCTTATTCTGTTAGTGATGCTTTGAAGGGTTTTTGCCAGCAAGCCTCTCTCATTTTCTTTCTCTCAGATCACCATGACCCTATGGTGTCCGTGAGGTTTTTCACTAATAAGACTCTTTTATTTTCATTTCTCCCAACTCACAGTCGTCTTACGGTGCCCATGAGGGATTTCACCGATAAACTCTCTCATTTTTATCTCTCTCAACTTGCCATCACCTTACAGTGCCCGTGAGAGTTTTCAATAATAAGAATCTTATTTTTATTTGTCTATTGATTCCTTATGCTTTGTAAGAAAAGTAGTTCTCAAAAATGTATTATCATATGCATTGCATAGTTAGCCTTATTATTCTCAAAGATTGATCGGAAGGTCTTTTTTTGGTCGTAACTTGGCTTTTCAATAAGGTTAGAAAGAAAGGATGACATTAGGCCCAAAAAATACTTGAAGTGGGAAGGGACTTATAACTTTTGGAATCGACTCAATCACAGAAAATTAACACAATCCCCAGTTTTGTTTAATTGGGTAATTTTAAATTGTTCATTTGATTAGATCGAACATCGAGTAGGGCTACTCACAACTCTCAAAATCGATTCGAACAATGGAATTAACTATGCCTTAGTTTCTTTAACTGGGTGATTCAAAATTATTTATTTGGTTGTACCAAACCCAGAGTAGGGCTTCCTACGTATCTCACCCCCAAAAGAGGAGAATCAGATCAAACGTAGTTCCAACAACTCATTTTTTTGCTTAACTCTGGTTTCTTTTCTTTTCTTTTTATTTTTTTTATTGACTCTCTCTTTTATTCTTGGGATTTCTTTTCTATTTTTCGTGACAATCTTATTTTTCTTTCTTTTGGAAACACACACATTTTTTTAAAAACTTTTTCTGACTCTATTATTTTTTCTTGGTGCTTTAATCTTCTTTTTTTTTTGGAATTTTTTGCTAACTCTATCTTGATTCCAATAGAAGGGTGTGAAAAAAAATTAAAGCTCAAATTGGTTAAACAAAATATGACACAATATTTGGATAGCACAATGAAATTCCTTTGTCATATATGTAAGACCCCGCAAAATTTTCTCGTAGTTTGAGCCTTAGAGCGTGTTCAGTGAAGTGTAAATTTGGCCTAAAAAGGTTGAGAAGTGTCTCCCTAAGTGAGAAATATTTTGAACCATGTAGAATTTTCCTAATATTAACTTTTTGTCATGTATATCATTGAATAAGCTTTCCATCGATATCAATTTCGTCAAAATCCAACATCGGACGAGGAAGTAATGGCCGTTTTACTAAAATAGTCGAAACCGCCCAAGTGCGACGGCCGGGTTGATGGGTCGTTGAGCTTGCGATGTACCGTCACCTAGACCGTTCCAACCAAGGAAGTAACTCCTTTTTTTGGCCAAAGTACGGCGTACCATCGAGGCTGTGACAGACCGTCGCGCTGAGGCAGTATGACCTCATCTTGACCAACGTGCGACGGATAATCTGACGGACCGACGGATTTGCAACGGACCATCGCTGAGAACGTCGCATCGAGGAAGTGTGTTCTTTTTCCGACTATTGTGCGATGGATGGTCTGATGGATCGTTAGACTGAGCGACGGACCGTCACTTCGACCGTCGCAGCCCCTGTTCAGCATTTTTAACTCGATTATAAAAGGGTTTTTTGATATTTTCCCACTCTTTTCAGCTCCTATTTATATCCAATCAAGGCTCATAATTTAATTCTTCATCTATAACATCAAAAATTAGGGTTTCTACAAAATCGAAACCCTTTTTTCTTCTTCAAGAAAAAATAAGAGAAATCAATAAATCAAGAATCTCTCTAAGACATTTCAAGAAAGTGTTTTCCTAAGGTATGTAGTTGTTGATTCTTGAGTCCCTTTCATCCAAAAAGCTCAATAACCCTTTTCAAAAATTCAAAGATCTTATGTTTATGGGTTTTCATGATTCATGTTTGTTGAAATTGATGTTCATGCTATTGTTGAGTTTTGATTCATGTTTGTTTGCAAGGTTTTCAAGCTTTGACCCAAGTATGTGATATTCATGTGATGTTCATGATAAACCCTATTCAAGTTGCTTGTTAAGTGATGTGTTCATGTCAATTAAGTGAAGAAATTATTGAATAAGCAAAGCATGTTCCCCATATGTTTGATAAAATGCTTATGTGAAGGAATTAGAGCCATTATACCATGTTGACTAGAAATCCCCAATGGTGTACAAGCCCATACATGCCAAGTGTTTGTTGAAAAGCCTTACTGAATGAATTGAGATACGATAGCATTAAATTCCCAAATTATGTGCTTTTCGATACATTCTAAGACTTTAATACATACTAAGTATTTGATGCAAGACATTGTTGAATAAAGTATGAGCCAATAGCATTTCTCTCTATACTATCACATGTTTATGATTTCCAAATGCTTGAAGTGATGCTTTAGTGATTGTGATGGTGAATGAATGTCCATGGTCTTGATAATTCAATAATGGTTATGCTTTACTTTTATGTTATCGAGTCCTGGGGGTATTTATACCCGACAATTTAGCTGTTGTCTAGAGCCAGTGTCAGTTTTCATGATAATCTCAATCAAGCTATGATTCTCAGAACTCAGTGAGTTATAGAACTCTGTACTCTCAGACAGATACAGAACTTAAGAAATCTCAGTAATCTTTGTAATCTCAGTACCGCTAGTAATTTAGCCTGAGTTTTGAACTCATCACAGATCTAGCAGTATTTAAGCATTCAATTCAGTCCTCAGTAGTAGAATTCGAGTAATCTATCCTGAGCTCAGTATCATTCAATCAGATAACGAGATTCAGTAGTATTTCGTCAGATACAGAACTAAGTGAATTCATCTTAACTCAGTCAGATCATTCGAGAAACATGATCAGTATCAGATTCATCTTAGTTGTGTTCAGTTAAGAATCAGTTCAGAGTCTTTCAGTTGGGAGTAGGAGCTAGCACCGAGCGAGGGCAGGGATGGCGGCTCCCCGTCAGAGGGATAGAGTCGTTAGGAGCAATCCCTGAACTCCAGAACTACGTGGACAGCGCAGGATATAGGATTCACCCGTCAGGAAAGGTCACGCACCAGATAGGCTTGACCAGATAAGTCTTTACCTGTGGCACGGTATTGACGCCCTTCCAACTGGGGTTATGTCATACCCCAAATCCCATTGGAGCGGACTGGCACCCGTAGCTGAGGAGGCCCGGGAGAACCCGTTCATAACCTATACTTTCACATTTACATTACTTATGAAAATTAGAAATTTGGGCAGCACTTCGTTGTAAATAGAAGAAAACAGTACCTGTATCAGCCCAGCAGACATGCATAAAAATATATATGAACAGTAATTGGCTGTCAGAGCCATCACGTCTGTCAACCAAACACTCCTATGGCTGTACAATATGTCTACAAAAGCCTCTACATAGATACACAACTGAGTTGGGGTCGGGACAAACTCCCGCCCACAAAAGACTTTTATAAAAATACCAAAAGTACATATAGAGACGACTTGGGATGCCCCGAAACAACTGGAGCTCACCACTAACAATAGAATATCCTGGCTCTTACTGCGGAGGTGTACGACCTGAAGTACCTGTTCCTGCAGGCATGAATACAGGTCCCCCGTGAGGGACGTCAGTACGAAAATATGTACTGAGTATGTAAGGCAGTGAGTATCAAGATGAAATACAAAAGATCAACAGAACCCAGATACCAGTGAATAAACAGTATGAGTAGACCACACTTAAAAGAACTGATGGGATACCTGCACATTACTTTCATATCATTACTTCCCGTAATCCTTATCAATACATAACATATGTCATACAATGGCCAACTGATCAGTGGTACTAATACAATACATCAGGGACCACCCCTGGAATAGCATATATACATAATCTTTTGAATACAATGGCCAACTGATCAGTGGTACTAATACAATACATCATATCATCAATTTAAAATACAGACATTCCATTTCTTAATTCAATTAATCTTTGAGATTGGTTACTTTGTGGTCACACTTTATGGAACTTGAAACCATCATACCTCAATAGGAAAAACATGTAAATAGGTAATCAATATCATGAAAATGAAGTAGAGAATCATGGATACCTCATTAAACCATTTCGGAGTCAACAATAGTATATGGACATTTTTTTGACTAGCCGGACATCTTAAAAGTGAAAACAAGTTCAATTGGTAGTGTCGAAGATCATATGATGTTATTATGTGTCATCAGTCGTAGGACAATGTTGGAAGCTTACTTGAGAGTGCCATGGGTCATTATTCATGCCAAAGGTTAGATAGAGTATGTCTTACATACCTTGATATAACCACTTCAATACAAGTGACTTCCCGTACTCTTCGAACACTTATCTACAATAAGTCATTTGTGGCAAACTAGTATTAGCAACCAAACCTTACCATTTAGGTATTAACTTCACCAAATAATGTCTAGGAAGTAATCCTTTAGCTCATCAATAAGAGTACTCCATACATCCTCTTCTACTCTTATTACATTCACATATCATGCATTTTCATGAAATATCCCTCAACATCACTCTTAGCCTTTATTTCCCTTCTTAATCACCATCCAATACCAACATGATCACTAGGCATACATAACCACTAATATAATGATATATCACCACAATTCATCCTTCATAATCCAATACAACAACTTCCATAATTTACTACTAACAATTTATACACAACAATTCATAACTATGTTTCTAGTTATCTCCCAACATCAAGACAATACTCATAATCCTTTATCAATACTTATTCATGGATAAGAATCAAGAATAAACAATATTCATACCTTAACAATGAACTCTTGTATTTAGAATCCTCCTTACATAATCAAGGGGTGCTTCTCGAAGCTTTCGAGATGGTGAACACAACTACAGAACCAATTCGAATTTTCTACGGTTGATTCACAAAATATTTGAAGTTGAAACTAGGCTAGGGTTTCACCTTCTCTTAATAATTGGATGATATCTGATATATGAGGTTAAGTGCAGGTTTATAAAGACCAATTTTAGTCCAAGAGGTAATAGAAAATGACCATTTTGCCCTAAAGATTTAAATAAATCCCGAATCTGTCCCCAGTGGACAGTTTTGACAGGCTGAAGTAATTCGATCATAACTCTTTGCCCCGGTATCGTATTTGGGTGAAACCAATTGCATTGGAAATATAATTCAAAGGTATTTCATTTTCATATAAAGTATACCACCCAGTTCTTCCTTTATAAGGAGTTATGGTCGTTTAAAGTTAACCCAAAAATCTGTCCCACAATTCTGTTTTTTTTTGGTAGGCTATAGTAAAACGGGTATAGCTCCTTACTTAGACATTGGATTTGGATGAAACCAATTTCATCAGAAATAAGACTCTGGGATCTTTTCGTCTATATATAGCTGCTCACACAGTTCTTTTTGTACAAGGATTTATGATCGTCTAAAGTTGGATTGCCTAGCTGCAATAATTTTCCTGCAGAATTACTGTTCACAGGCTTCCCGGCCACCTATTTGAAATTTCGAATGTGCTCGCTTATATGAAATACTCCTCTGTTTTGGGAAAACTTTATATCGTTGGAAAGCTTATTCCAATACCTACACATACAACTATTGACGGGATACTTCCGAACACCATACACTTAATTTAACCCATACGCAAGCCTTTAGGACTCCATATAATCGCGATAAGTGTACGAAAAAATTTACGGGGTGTTACATTGAGTGTAGGGACGGCGATACGTAACGCCTGCATTCACTTAGGCAAATCCCACATCGGTAGTGAAGGGGAACGAAGTGTGCCTTATAGGTGCATGGATACCTTCCACGTATGTGACGCGTTTTAAAACCGTGAGGGGCCGAGTCTCCAAAGCGGACAATTTCGCATGCGCCGGTGGGCTGGGCTATTACAGGTTACAGGTTGGACCCCATTAGTTGAGATTCGGGGCATATCGGTAAAGTGACTACTTCCCACAATTACAGTTTTAGTATCAATCTTCAGAAATTAGGACTGTCAGATACAGTCATCTATCTCAGTGAGGAACTCAGATTGTTTTAATGATTCATGGACCACAAGTCAGGTAGGCTTGGTCCCATATAAAGTTATTCAGTATCAGATCCTACGATCACCCGTCAGATAGGCTTGATCTCAGTCTCATATTTAATTGAGTAATCTCATTATCAGATCCTGAGATCACCTGTCAGATAGGATTGATCTCAGTCTCAGATTCAGTTGAGTATTCTTGTGATCAGATCTAGAGATCACCCATCAGATAGGCTTGATCTCAGTCTCAAATTCAGTTGAGTATTCTTTTTGCCAGATTCAGACATGATTATTTCTTATCATTGATAGTAGATTTCGAAATCATCCATTAGAGAGGTTTGATATCCGATGCAGTCAGTCGAAAGTAGAAAGCTCAGAATTCAGTCATTGATATGAGTAGATTCAGTTAATCAATTTCAGTATCATCAGTTTTCGAGATCACTCCCTTGATAAGACTGATCTTAACTCCAGTACTTAGCTATCAGTATCAGATGGTTTAGTGTTCAATATCTCAGGCATTTGTAATGAGTTCTAATGGAAGGGTAGTATCTAAGTTTTAGTATTTCAAGTCACGATGATTTCAGTTATGGTTTATGCATTCATGCATGTGTTCTCATTCAGCAATCTCATGATTATTCAGTTAAGTAATTGTTCATACATGAGCCCTTGCATTTGGTCTTACCTTATTTCATACACGGTACATTCTCGTACTAATACATTTGTGCTATGGTGTTTTTATTTGACACCATAGGTTCAGAGGCATGATATCCAGAGTACCCTTAGCAGTTCAGTCCAAGTCAACAGCAGTAGACATAGAAGTGAGTCCTCATCAGTCGAGGATGATCCTTATTTTTATTATCGCATCAAACTTAGTTTAATTTTAGTGGATGGAGTTAGTTGTGGACATGTCCCACAACTCCACAGCTCAGACAGTTTAGAGGCTTTTCGAACAAATGTATTAGTATTCAGTTTTCAATTTTGAGTATTTTTAGATGTTTTGAATGCCAGTTTTCACATTTATTATCTATATTATGTAGTGTTCAGGTACAGATATCAGTCGAGGGTTAGCTCGTGGTCCTTCGGGGTCATGAGCACTGTGTGACGTTTCGATTCTAAGAAAAAATGGATCATTACATATCAATCTTTTAAAACTTCAAGTACATATGATACAATATGAAAATTAGAAGTGAACATCATTGATGACACGATTTAGAGCACTAACTTTCCCTGATCATATGTGTCGCTTCTTCTTCTGCTCTTGTCACACATACAACTCCATCCTTATTGCATACACCTCACATCAGATGACTCATGCTTTACTGGAATAAATTTCTTTTATTTCTATTGATAGGAGATCGTGCATCCACTGTTTCACCTAATTGAGAATGACTAAGATGTTTTTTAATTGATAACTAAGTTATTCTAGTGATTCTCAAAATTATTATCACTATATGTCTCAACCCTTTATTTATTTTCTCGGATGTTTTTCCTAACTTTAAGTTCTAGATTTAATGCTCCATGATTAAACTAAATTCGAAGATCTAGCTGAAAATTCTGCAAGTATGTCATATCACTAGAACCAACATAAAATGTATTATGTAAAGAAGACAAATAAACACATTAAAATAAAACAAAAAAAACACCACATTTTATTGGAAGGAAAAATAAAAGGGTTTGAACAAATACAATAAAGAAACAAAATAAGATAGATCCCAAAATATAACCCAAAATAATTCGGATAATAAAAAGAAAAATAAAACAAACTACCAAACATCCATTCTAGCAAGGAGAGGGGTGACTTTCCAATTACTGAGCTTGACATTTTAGCAACTGGTTTGCAAATCAGCATGACTAAACCTTTCCTCACTTTCAATGTTCTGTACTATAATTTATTTATCTTAAATTATCTTTTCAATTTCTCTTTCAAAATCCCAACAATCTTTAATATTATGACCCTGAACATCAGAATGATGTGCTCATTGTACATTAAGATCAAAATTTCTTAAATATAAATTAGGAGTATACCCAAGGAGAGTATTGATCATTCCCCACTATACCAATCTTTTGAATAAACTGGCATACGATTCCCCAATTGGTGTGAAATTATCTCTTAGATTCTGTCTTATTTCATTGGTTGTCTTGGATCAAAAATCAAACTTAGAAGGGCTTTGGAATTTTTGTAGAGTTAAAGAATGACTCTGAGGATTTGGTGTGCACCATTGTGGATAAGAATAGGGTTAACATATGGTTGCACGCTATATATTGGCTATGGGGGTGGGGAATGGAGCATAATGGATTTGGGGAGTGATTACATAGAGCTTGGGTATGAACTTGGGCTTGAGACTGAGTGTAACGGCGATGTGGTCTTCTTTGACATGCACATTGTCCAGCTACAATAGCAGCAATATCTTCCTTATTCTTCTTTCCTTCAATATTTCCCAAACCCTTTTGAATTACTTGAGCAGTTGCTTTCAATGTTGCAAAATGCATAATGCTACCGGTCTTGATTCTATCCTCTATCATCTCCCCCATTTTAAGGACCTCAATAAATGGTTTGCCTAATGCAGGTAACAAATGTTCATAATATGTTTTATCATGCGCTTGAATGAAAACCTCCATTATCTTACTTTCTTTCATTGGCGGTTTCACCCTAGCAGCTTGTTCATGCCATCGAATCGCATACTCCCTAAAACTTTTAGTACTCTTCTTCATATTATTTAGGGATTTCTCATCAGGGATTAACACCATATTGTATTGGAATTGGTGTATGAATTCATTAGCCAGGTCATCCTAACTATTCCACTTTTCGATGTCTTGATCAACAAACCATTCTAAACCTAGACTGAAAGACTCTCACTAAAATAAGCAATAAGTAATTCTTTCTTCCCTACAGTGCCCCTTAGTTGGTTACAATAATGCCTTAAATGTGCCACTGGGCCACTGTACTTGTCATATTTCTCGAACTTCGGCATTTTAAAACCAAAAAGGAGATTAAAACCTAGAAAAATGCATAGATCTTTATACAAGACACTTTTATAACCCCCGATCCCCTGCAAGTTTCTCATGGCTTGTTCTAAACTCTTCAATTTTTGTGTCATGCCCTCTTATTCTTCTGTCACAACAGGCTTCTCAGTGTTAAGAAGAATTTTAAGTGGTTAAGTATAGCCATATGGACCAGTCGACTTAAATGTGGGATCGGGAGCAAAATGTCAATCACTAGAAATATTCAATACAGGATTTTTCATTGAGTATGGAGGCACAACCTGTAACGCCCCAAAAATCTATCTCGAGATATCACACAATGCTTAGGACCACAAGTGATCCCAATCTAACCCTTCTAATGCCATACTACTAAGCAATTGATTAAATATGAATGCTGAATGGTGAAGTTTACTGTGCGAAAACATAAAGAAATGCTGAAATCTGTAAAGCACAATACTAATACCACTTTTATGTTTTAATAAAGTATGAAGAGAGGGATTGAAATTATAATACTGACTCTAACTGACATCTGTGAAGCCTCTACTATACTAACTATAAATAGTTGGGAAGCTACTCCAACTACTGCTAATCAATACATATGAATAAGAAAAGACACAACATAAATAAATCTAACCGAAGTCCCCGAAGTAGAAGGACTCATCACCTTGCTAGCTGGAAACTGCAACTGTCTAAGTCTGAATGCGCCTACTAGATCTTGTACCTACATTATGAGACAATATATTACATAGACATACATGTGGATCAGTACTTTGAGGATGTACTGAGTATATGGGAGTGTATGCATTAAGTAAACAATATCATTACTCTTTATAAAACCATGCATGCTTGTATAAATGACTCACATAGCTTGAATAAATCTGAAATCTAAATCTCATAAATCATGAATAATGAAACATGTAGCATAAATCTTGTGAGTCATTAAATTTAGTTCTAAAATATGTATTCTTCTCTTATTCTCAAAGCTTGTAAGCAAAAAGAAATCTTAACACAATAACTTTCAAAACTTAAGCTTTTATCTTGAGGAGGATAGTACTTTGGGAGTACAAGAACTTGGGAACTTTAGAACTATAAAACTTTGGAGACTCTAGGAACTTGGGAGTTTCTTCTAACAGTTATAAACCATGTGAGCTGACATGGAGTCTAACGTCTTGCCTACGTTAGGGAGAGCTATTCTACCCTTGTTATCAGAATAGAACCTTAACTTTAGTGATCACTATCTTGGCCCACTATGGACATATCGTAAACCTATGGTGGCACATAGTTCTGGGGCATGAGACCTTAGAATCATACCCAACTCGGTGCTAAATACTACCCCATACTTATTGCTCAGAACTTTAGGAAATTCACCTTAAAATAGCATAAGGGTTTATAATCAAGACAAATTATGCTTCTCTTCTTTAAATCTCAAACTTTATGAAAAATGTGGATTCCTTATCTTAGCTTAGGATCAAAAGATCAATTTCTGTCTTAAAACTTGGTAAACAATCATCAAAGAGTCTTAAAATCATAATCTTCTTGAAATATCAAGACTAAATCTTAGGCCTTAAAGCCCATGCTTCAAACTTATGTTAAAACACCAAAACGTTCTTACTTGATAATGTAATTATTGATAAATCAATCCAAAATCTGGAAATTTCAGCAATAAGCATGAAAATATAAACATACTCATGTAATATCATAGAAAAATATTATACTCCATATGCTTCTTGAAAATACTTCAATAATATCCAAATAATAAAATCAAGAATCACAATATCATGCTTAAACTCGATTGGGATAAAACTGGAAATTTGCATTACATGCATAAATATATGAAAATAGTCATGTAATTCAACATTCAATCACTTGAATTCTCATGATCTTCAAACAATAAAAATTGGATATAAACCCTAACTTCAATTTCATGAGAAATCACATAAAATTCAGTAATTCATAACTTAAAACAAGGTTTGGGCACAAGGACGAAAGATTTGTACTTGTTCAAATCCCACATACCTTATTTGGCTTGATTCAATGGAACAAGTTGACTTTTGAAGCCTTGAGAATGTTCTTGGAGGTTTTCATTGAAGGTTTTTGAATGTTGATGTTTTGATTCTTAAGTTTTCTTGAAGAAGGGTTTGAACCTTGTTCTTGAAGGTTGATCTTGAAAAGAACCTCAATTTTGATGCTATGGATGAATATGAAGTTATGTTCTTTGATTTAATATAATTAGGTGTTAAAATGGGTGGAAAGGACCCAAAAATCCTTTGAAAAGGGGCTTAAAATCGCTAAACGGTGGTCCCCGATAGTTTGGGCGACGAACCGTTGCCCTGGGGACATACCATTCCTTCAACCCGTCACTTTTTGGCCAGAAAACAGGCTTACTGCCTTAGTTGGGATGGTTTGAGAGACGTTCCATCGCAGGCACGATAGTTCATCGGCCTTTCCGTCACACTTTGGTATCCGGATAGCTTACTATAAAATGGTCATAACGTTTTACCCCAATACCAAATTTTGACAAAATTAGTATTGTTGAAAAGATAATTAAATTATATATCTGTTGGTGGGTCATGAGATAAAAAATTCATAGTATAACAAAAAATATGCTCGTTTGAAGTTGACTGTACTAATATCCTTCTCAAGAATTCAATCGGTAAGGAATGTTTGGATTCGCCTAATAGCTAGGACATATTTGAGTCCTGAATACACATCAAACTTGATCATAAAACTACCAAATCACTAAAATTTATTTTTCATGAGTTTAAAGCATGGTTCTACTATAAATTGGAATTCTCAGGGTATTACACAACCGATGCATGAACATCAAAAGTAGGAGCTTCAGGTAGGGGTGGGGGTGCAAAAACATAAATAGTAGGTGGAGCCGAGTATGTGGTAGTTTTGTGTTGAGGAGTGAGGAAATAAATATTGGAAGTATTTGGATAGTGTTGCCCTGGAGTAGACTCTACATGTGACACGGGGGGAAAGCAAGACATATATTCCAAATTATCAATGGGAACTGGAGGAGGAGGCAACCCGTTAGCCCAAGCTCGATGTATTTCTATCATTTGTTGTATTAATTTCCGAATCTCTCTATTTTCTCCTAATTATCATTCCCCAAACTCTCTATCTGATTAGCTATAACCACCTTGGTATCCTTATCGGACATAAATTTCTCTTTGAGTTGGAGCAATATGGAGGATCAGCTAAATGCCACAAACCAACTGCCTTAAACTAACTAAACAAGAGACAACAAATGTATTAGAGGTTAACATTTTTTCAAAATCTTTTTCCTCTTTTTTTTTTTTGAAAAGATCACCAAACCCAAGAAGAGCACCTACGTATCTTACTCTCGAAAGAGGAAAATCAGGTGTGCATAGTTCGTGAAGTTTTGGCACAACATGGACTATCAAACTCTCTTTCTTTTTCATTTTCTTAAAACTTTAAGAAGTAAAGAAAATAACAAATTGACAAAAATCATAAGAAAATGAAACTTGAAACTATTAAAGGAAAATCTTTTTGTATTTTTATTTTAAAGATGTATATAAAACACCTACTCTAAATGTAGAGTGAGGAAAATCTTTTTGGATTTTTTAAATAAAATCACTGAACCCTACAAGGGCTGCCTACGTATCTCACTCCCGAAAGAGGAGAATTAAGTGTCTATAGTCTGTCCAGATTGGACAGTTAAGGACTAAATAACAAACTGAACCTAACTTAAGAGACACGACCAAGAACAGACGATGAATGACGTCAATAAAATCTTTTTTAAGTTTATAATTAGACATTTCACATAAAACTGACACCAACAACTATGAAAGAAATTTTTTTATTTGATATTTTCGTTATATAAAATGTACAAAACTTCTTCCATCATTTTTTAAATTGTTTCTTTTATAAAAAAAAAATCCTACTCAAATAAAATATATTTTTTTAAATTTTCAAATTATGAATGATTGCTAAAAGAAATAAAGACAAAATCTTTTTGATGTTTTGTTTTTGAGTAAATAAGTGTAAAAGGTAAAAAATCTTTTTTTGACTCATTTTTTTTCAACCTTTCCTTGCCTACACACTTTTTCACAAATCAGTCCGTCAAATGATCCCGTTACCCTCAAGGATACAACAATTAGGGATGCTTCAGGGGTGAGTTTCCAAGAAAGGACCGAGTGGGTCCTGCTAGGTCTCAATATGATGCAGATAAGCATTACTTAAAGACTGACCTAGGTTGGGGTCCACTAACAAGGCTGTTTGAGGGAGCATATGGTCGATGGTGGCTGCGATGGCTTTCCACTCACTCCATACCAGCCGATGGCTCCCCTTCCTAAAATAAGGGTGACTCAACTAGTGGTCATGTACACAAGATGTACTACGGGACTTGTTGTTAAAGAATGACTTGGGTTATGCAAATGATGACAGATATAAAGGGTAACACGTAAAAAAAACTGTAAACACATAGCACGTAGCTCAACAATGATAAAATAAATATAAATAATAATACAAACAATGTCTATACACCCATAATGTCAAACTAAGCCAATACAACTCAAAAAATAAGTTCAAATTCTAAAAATCTCCAGCAGAGTCGCTAGAGCTGTCACACCTCTTTTGTTTAAAAAAAAGAAATAATTTTAAGTTTGAAAGGGTTTTTATTATTAAGTGACGAAACAAAATAATTTTGTTTCAAAAAGGATTATTTACATTCAAACTCAGAGTCACCACTTGGCATGAGTCGGGTGTGCCAAATCACCTTTGGAAATCCTTTTTCAAAACAGCTTGACTCTAAATTTGCCTACCCTAGCCTACGATTTTCCTATAGATTTTTGGCCTAACACATGACACTATCGAGTTCGACAAAATTAGTGTTCATTTCAAATCAACTCTATCGATGAACGAATCCGAGACAATATTCATTTTTTATCACTTTTCAATCCCCATCACCAACTTCATCCTTGATCAATGATTATCTTAACCCACAAATATCAATTCGATTCTTCAAAAATCAAATCCAATATCAACCACCATTCATGATTCAAACATCAAAAAATCACACAAAACAAAACTTCACGTAACATGAATACATCACACAAAGTATTCAAAACTTAAAATTAATCAAGAATAGAATGAGAAATGGACCATAACGTCGCTTTCAATTGAAATCGCTCCTTTCGACTAGAACCACTTCCGAAATCTCAGACCGAATCTCAATAACAAACAAATCAAACTCGAATAGAGAGATACCAATCAGACAGGTTTAAAGCTAGCAGAAACAAACTCAGTACAGGACCCCGAGTTGCAAATTTCTACCATTTTTCAATAGACATCACCGAAATCGAACTAAAATCGGTCAAATTTGATTGATTCAGGATGGAATAGAGTCGGGGTCCACACTTACCGTCTCATAGAAACTCCGGTGAGCTCCAACGGTGATCGAAAACAAGGAGAAAGGGACAGCAACAACGTTTCCCAGCGAAGAGGATACTGTTTCTGGCTAAAAGTCCCCGGCTAGTCAAGTTTTTTCCGATCTACCTTCTCTCGCACATTTTCTGTCTCTCTCTCTCACGATTCTCTATTCACTGCCTCCCTCCAATCTCCAATTTCTACTCCCTTCTCCAATTGTGTGTGTATTTTTACCGTGTGATGTGTGTGAGTATCCAGCTTTTTCTTTGTGTAGTAAGGATGAGTCTTTATGTGAGTGTATCCATTGTATTCTCTGTGTGTCCATCTTGTGTGTGTGTTGTGTATTGTTAGTGGGGTGTGGTACGTGGGTAGAAGGAGGTATGGGGAAGGGGTGTGAGGTGGCAAAATTAGTTAGGGTGGGTGGTGAATTTGTTGACGGTTTGTTAGGATAAGGTGGTTATGGATTTGTTAAAAATTGTTACTTGGATTTTTTGGGGGAGAATATTAAATGGGTGAGGGTGTGCGGTAACAATGCGGTTAATTTGATAATGCGATGTACGGGAGGGACAAAATTATGTATTTACAATTGCTATTATCAGAGTTTGCCTAAGCCCGAAAGCAATTTCTAACATTAAACTACTTCTTATAACATGTGTATATAGTATAGTTCTTTGTCTATAAAATTTTAAACACTTTATTAATAGTGCAAATATTTTGCAGAAGATTTGGCAAAAATCTTGAACTAGTAGAAATTAGCCTAAATTTAAAATAAACATAGGTTCGAGATGAAATTATAATAAAATGTCATCATGTTATACATCCTCCTATATAGATCGATTTAAAAAAAAAGGGCCAATGCAATAGATGATGCACTGAGAAGAAAACTAGTGAGCACGACCGTCGAGGAAGAAGGAGCAGGAGAAGGTGGAGAACTCTCCGCACGAGCATGTGGTGTGGGGGTTGGAGAAGGTGTAGCACTGCCCTTAGGAGCATTTGATGTGGGTGTGCCTGTGCCTGAAACTATAATGGCCAATTTCTGACCAGCTATACAGTGTTTGCCAACCGTGCAAATATAGTACTTATCACCGGCAGATTTAAGAGTGACATTTGCTGGTCCTATTGAGATGGCTGGTCCTCTAGTAAATTTCGTAGAACACTCATCAAATGAGGCTTTTGTTACTTCTTGCACGTTATGGATGTTGTTGGGAAATTTGAAAACTGTTCAAGAATTGGTAGGGAAAAAAAAATTAAAAAACGGCATGTATATAATATCCAAACTGCAAGGATGGAAGATATTCAACATACATAATTTTATTTTTGAACATAAATATTAATTATTGAACACCCTTAATAAATACCTTAATTTACCATTGTGAGAATGCATAAACCAAATATTTCAAGCATGGCTAGCTTAAGGAAAAGGGAAAATGAATATTTATACAAATAGATGATTTTTTAAATTGTCACTGATATTTTCTTCCTTCTTTTTCAGGCATAAAAAAAGTCTTTACCATTTGCTACTTAACTTAAAGGTTCGTCTTCTTTTAATCTGAAAAATCACTTATCTTTTGTTAATTCACGCAAAAGATCACCGAGCACAAAAGTGATTTATCTAGTCACTTTTCAATGATGTAACACCTGAATTTAAAAATTCAAACGTTGTCGAATATTAGTATCTTTACATTTTTGGCATAAAAATTAGGTGTCATATATCATTATTTAATTTGAATGACCTTTTGAGTGCAATAACAAAGTATTAGTATTTTTCAATACAAAAGAGGAAAGTAACTTTTTAAGTGAATTATGAAAAGAAAAATGAACTTTTTTAATAAATAAAAAAGGAAAAAGGCTCAATTATGTGATTGAATTTTGAGAAAACTCATATATGTCATCCGTTAAAAGTTGGGTCCATCTATGTCTTTGCTGTTACAAGAAGTATTCGTTCGAGCTGTTATGTTACAACTGTCCAACTTTATAGTTTTGCAAAATCATTATCATTCGTGCCATTATCTTCAAACTATTCAGTTTTATATGATTTTTCAAAACAACTATGTCATGTGACCTCTCATTAGAGGTACACATAACCAAACTTTAATAAACCCATATTAATTAGATTTAAAATTAAAATTCGAACTCATTTATTAATATTGACTGATTTATATTTGGTGATACAAACCTTTAATAAAAGGCGACATGAAATGTCATTTTTGTAATAATAATGACATAGGTTACCCAACTTTTAACAAGATGACATAAGACGAACTTTTTCTTAAAGTTTAATGGCATATGTTAAATTTTCCGTAAAAGAAAATTATGAGTTTGTTCACTTATTTGGATCGCGAACCCTTTATAGAGACAATTGTAGAAATTAGTACCTAGGGTGTCGCCAACATTGAAGGTATTTTTAGAAGCCCATGTTGAGTAAGCTGAAGCACCAGTGGGTGGTACAACCCAACCAATATTGTCCCCAACGACATGCTCTTTTTGTGCTGTTGTGACTTGTAGCAATGTTGCCACGGCTAAAGCACCAAAAACAACCATGCGCATAACTTTCTCCATGTCTCTATTCTTATAATAATTATTTTTTGTTTGTTTTATATATTTTTAAATACAAAATTCTCTAGTTTTTGGCAACCACAAGTATAGAAATTGCTGATTGCAAGTTTACTAGAGGTATCCTGTATGAGACGTATGCTTGTCTCATATATATAGAGAAAGGATTTTGAACTGGTCTAACTTATCTTACCCGGCATAGCAGGGGAAGTTTAAAGGTAAGGAGCACGCAGATCCACACCATTAGCATCGGGTGCGCGCACACACTAGTTCCATGAACAATATATGCCACTTGATAAGTTTTAAATATTTACAGTCGTGTAAATTTGCGGGATGATCACTCAATTTAGTAAATTATATAGTAAACCTACTTATTTTATTTTTTATTTATAAAATCACTCAACTAATTATATATCTTATTTTCTGAAAAGTAACTTTAACCAGAAAAAAAAACATTTCTTATATCAAAAAAATAACTTGCACAGATGCCCCAGAAAATATTTCTAATCCAAATCAAGATCCGCCCTTTCTAATATGAAATAAAAATGGGTCAAATAAAATCTTTCGATGAAACTGTATGGTATAGCCTCAATAGTAGGTGACTTTGGATTTTTTACCCTAATAAGAAAAGTCTTTAAAGACCTATCTTTCTTCCTTTTTAAGTAGAGAACAAGTACATTTTTACCCATCTATACCTCAAATATTTTAAACTTTTGATACTCATTTATCTCTCAAATTTTATTTTTATTTTTATTATTTTCACTTTTTTATTTTTCTTTAATTTTATTTTCATGTTTTAATTAATTTGTCTCAACCTTTATTTGTTTTTCTCAAACATTATCTATTTCTTCATTTCTTTTTTCCCCTTTTTAATTCATTTATGTCAACCTTTACTTTTTTTTTTTAATTTTGTTTTTATCATTTCTCTTTTTTCTCTCATTTTTCTCAAACTTTATTTTTGTTTTTTTCCTCTCATTTTTCTTTTTCTCAAGTTTTTTAGTTCTTCGCTTTTTTCTTAACCTTTATTTTTGAAAAAAGAACAATGTAGAACTTTTTAAATCAAATAGCCCAAGTTTGATATTTTTTCAAAAAGTGGCCAGTCGGGTATACTATTTCCACTTTAAAGTCATTTCCTAATTTGGGACATTTTGGCCCATGTTGCTCAGATACAGTTCATATAAAATATTGATACATCCATAACAATACTGATAAAGTTTTCAACTTGGGTTATTTGGCTCTTTTAAAAATATTTCAGTTTTTTTTTTTGCTATAAATTTTTTAATTGAAAAAATATTCTACTTTTTTTTATTGTCTAGAAATAATAATTAAATATAATTATATAAAAATAATATAATTATTATATAGAATATGTATCTATATAAGATATATGTATAGAAGTTGTATAGTTCTATCAAATATGTATATGCATAAAATATGTATAAAAAATATATAGAAAGTGTATAAAAATTACATAATTATTGTATAAAATGTGTAAAAAAAAAAGTACAATTATTGTATAAATTGTGTATCGAAGCTGTATAATTTTCGTATAGAATATTTATATGTACATGAAATGTATAGGAAGTGTGTAGAAACGATATAGAATAAACTAGCATATTGAAATGGCTAGAAAGTGAAATTTAAATTCCATGGCCATTTTCGTGGAAATAATTTAATTTAAGCGTTGTTTCTGTCCATACCCCTTTATTTTTTTCTTGTCTTTTTTTCTCAATCTCTTTTTTTATTTCTCTATTTTGTTTTATCTCTTTTTTTTTTTTTTTATATTCTCAACTTCTATTATATTTTGCTAATAAATAAAAAATTAGATAATCCACAAATAGATCTTGTTTTTTTGACATCAAACAAATTTAAGGGCATAAATTGTTGTTAGAAAGTTCTTTGGGATAGGTTTTGCCTCTAAGAAAAAAATATAGAACAACTAATAAATCAAGACACAATGTGGTAGTGTCAAGTCTTTCTTGTGGAGCATAACTTGTTGTTTGAAAATCCTTGAGTGAAGTCTTGCTTCTAAGGCAAGAGTTATAGAATATTTCATAAATCGAAAAACGACGTGGTAATGTCAACACTTATCCATTGGGCGTAACTTGTTCATTTGGTAGTTTCTTAGGCTAAGTTTTGTATTATAGGCAAGACTAATAGAGCATCACATAAATCAAGACACTGTATAATGGTATCAACTTTTGTCCATCACATCAGTTGTGGGGGTCGAGTCTCCACCACCCAAGCTATCTTGTACCTCCACCTCATCCTAAATCTCTTTTATCCTACAAATCCTCAACCACCTTCCTAAGTGGGGCCATCTCAGCCTGCACACCTGCTGAATCTAGGGACTGGATATCTTCCTGCTACGATGTTCAAACGCATCAAATCTGGTCTGCATTATCCTCATCCTCTCTCTAATTTATCTATCTACCTAGGGTTTTATTCCTTCCTCCATTAATCTTACTTTTTCCTTCATCGTACCTAATATCTTCTTCACCTCGGCTAAGAATGACTATGATACTAAGACATAACTGGTTAGGGTCAATATAGAAGTAAATGGGCATGGTACCGTATTAGGTGGTAGATTCAGAGTCTGGGAGGTATCTGCTGCATTAGTGGAGGTTTGAGGATCAAACTAGGCAGTCTCCATAGAGGTCTCGCCTGTGTTGGTGAACCCTGTAGTATCACTTTTGTGCTCTCTGGCCTCGTATGCCTCTCTAATCATAATGGCTCCTATCTTTGCTGCCTTGGAGATAGGTTTATCAATATCCCTGATCAAACCCAAGCTTGTAGTGGTACACAACCTAATGGACTGATCAACATCTTGGAATTATTATACTCCCGTATCCAATTAAATATGTGTCACAAAGAAAAGGAAGGCCATGACTGTGTCATTTTTCATCACCCGATCTCTGATCTCTCTAACTATCCATTTGGCAACATTTATCTCGTAGCCTACCATAATTTCTGTGACTAGGGTTGCTTTGTCAGGACTTAATACATTATCCCCTAAGGTGGGACTCAATATATGTCATACTAGGGTACACCAAGCCTTAGCCTGAAAGTTCAGGCTTCCATTTGTGATTGACGATGACCCACCAACATCTCCAAATACCTAAGAAGCCTCCTCCTGTTATGCAACAATGAGCTAGGCTAAGTACCATAAATGAAAAAGTTTGTCTTCCAACATAATCTATTTAACCTTCACCTTACGCATCTGTAACACCCCAAAAACCCAAGCCATTACTAGAACCATGCTTAACGATTAAGTTCTTGTATAGAATATTACTATAGTCATCTTCAAATGAGCATATCTTTAGGTGTACTTAGAATTTATGATTTCAACACACTCCAACAGATATATAATTGAATTATCTTTCCAAATATACCAATTTTTCCTTAATCCAATATCTAGGTGAAAGAGTATGGCCAAAATACTGAAGCACTGTCAAAACTGCCAGTGACTACGACTCATGATAACTACTCGTAGTCAGACCCTATGAGTAGCCAGAAAGAGTCATCTTCACGGTAGTAGGGGTCAAAATCTGGGTTCCTGATGTTGACTCAAGCCACGACTCTTCGGTAGACCCTACGAGTCATGGAAAAACTCATTGGGACGACTTTCAAACGTTTTCCACACTATTCCTAAGGGTTTTTTTGTCTTTTCCACTCTTTTAACCCCAAAACTGTTGTTTCACCCTCCAAACAATAGTTATAAAGCATAAATTTTACCCTAACCTATCATAACTCAGAAATCATTCATCACAAAACAAAAATAGGTGATTTCTTTCTTCCCAAAACCTATTAAGGTTCTTCAAGTTCAAGTTCAATCCCAAAAAATTTATCCAAGGCTTCTACATTCAGGTATGTAGGGTATTCATCAATGGGTTCCTTCCATCCATTGAGCCCAAAAAATTCTTTTTTATTAAAGTGTGAAATTTCCCCCTTTTTATGAAATTATCCATGTTACTTATGAGCTTAATCCTTGCTTTTCTTATTATTTTGAATTCAAGCCATGTCAACATGTTTTTCCCATATGAATTAGGTTACTTGATGCTTTAAGTTTCAATTACTTATGTTATATTCAATTTATTCCATGTTAAATTATAAAGTTATGAACTAAAATCATGTGATCATGTTATCCTCCCAAGTTTAACTCATTCCCATATTTAAATTCATGGACTTTTTTCAGTTTAGTCACATATACTATATTTTGGGTCTTTGAATCGTGAATTTTATTACAATGTTTTGAATGTTGTATTGTATTTAAAGTACCATTTAGTACTGCCCGATTATGAACACTTGATACCTATGTGTTTATTCACGTTTTTAGATTTTCACATACTAAGTCAGTCATAATCATGATTTTATCACCAAATTTATATCATCATTTTTATAAGAAAATCATCAATATTATTTTATATTAAATACATCATTTTACATATTCTTGATTACTTCAGATTAGGCATACACTGTTAGTTTCATAATTCCATCTATGAGCAAATTAGTTATCAGTCCATGTATCATTTATGTTTCCATGTTAGTTCAGTTTGGAGTAGAGTTTAGCACTAAGTGAATCTAGGGATAGGGGATCACCTGCCAGTAGAGGGTGTGACCATTAGTAGCATCCCCTGAGTTCCTAAACTACGTATCCAGCGCAGGTATGAGAGGTGTTCCTGATAGTATAGGGTTGACACTCTTTTAGAGGCACTTACCAGTAGAGGGTGACTCTCTAGATCTTCAGGACATCAGCCTTATGGATCTACATCGTCATCAAGTGTTAGTACTCATGGCAAGGTACTGACACCCTTCCAACAGGGATTACAAGTTGGACCCCTATTAGCTCAAATAGGAGCATGTCGATTACATGATAGCTCCCACAGTTTTAGTTAGTACTTAGTCAATATCAGTTCAGGTTTGCATGACAAAGTGTACAGATCTCAATTATTCAGTTTATCAGTCATTCAGTCACTTTGTTTAACAGATTATTTTAGTACATGTTTATGCTTAGTCTTGCAGTTATTTTACATGTTCATGTTTTCATGCTCAATATTCATACACGATCCTTAGTACGGTTTAATAGCCTATTCATCTTTACTTAAGATTTACATATGGCATTCATGTTATCTATTGCTCCCTAGCTGATAGAAATATTTTCTGCTCATGATTTATAAATTTTAGTATGCCTTACTTTTTTCACGTACAACCATGTTTAAATGCATATTTCAGCAAATAACTTATGTCCTCAGTTTGAGAGCATGTTTTAAACATTTCCATGATTTAGTGCATGTCACATATACTAAGTACATTCCAAAGTACTGACCACATAAATGTGTTTGTGGCTACATTCTTTCATAATGTAGGTACCAGATAGAGTCCACACACCAAGGTCAGATGTTCTCAGCATTCAACCAAAGGGTGATAAGTTCTCTTAGTTTTGGAATCTAGTCCACTATAATTAATGTGTTATATTTTTATTATCCATATATATATATTGATTAGTGGTAGTTTGAGGCATATCCCAGGTATCTATTGTCAGTATAGTAGAGGCTTCATAGATAGCCAGTTAGAGTTATTCATGCAATTCAAGTTCTTTCTTCAGATTTATCATGATGTAAAGTATTACACTATTTTATTTATTTAGATTTTCTCATGGCTATGCTTCCACTCAGAAAATTTAGCTTTTATTTACATTATAAATTAGTTGCTCAAATAGTATGTCAGTACATGGGTTAGCTTGGATCACGTGTGGTTCTAAGCATTATGTTACGACTAGGGGGCAGGCTTGGGTCATGACAAACTTGGTATCAGAGAAAAAGTTTCAAGTTTCATAGAGAGATATCTATACTTTTCTTCGAGAGGCTACATGACATTTAAGAAATATTTTCCTTCTTTTATATCTCAAATTGTGTTGTAGATATGTTCTTTAAGATACATATATAGATTATAACAATGCTCTATTTATGCCAACTCTGCCTTAGTTTCGAGGTAACAAAAATAATCAACTTAAATTTCTACAAATAGAGTTTTCTTAGACAATCTCTGCAGACCATTATGAGATTGCATGTGAGCTTAAAAGGATCCCATCAGTGCCCTTAATTTCTAAAGTTTGAAAGAGTTGATTCATATTCATAAAACTCCTGCATTGAGACAAAGTCAGATGTGTTCTCAGGTCCTTTCTCAGAATCCTATGAGAGCATATGATCTAGAGTTAGAAGCCTGAACCTAAAAGTTTAATAGTAGTAAAGTGGGATAACATTTATCTGTATTTAGTAGATTGTGTATCCATACAGATAGTTGTATGAAAGGTGAACTAGTAGGTTTGAAACAACATATGCAAGAATTTAAGGTTGTTGATTCAAAATTAAGTATGATGGTATGGGTATGATCTAGATATTTACCCTAGGTGATATGGTATTATATTATTTCTAAGCTTTTAAAGTGTGTTTTGTCAGATAGTACCTTGAGTTGCTAAGTGAGAATAAGGTTAGTTATATAGTATATGATGTTCTTACCAACTAAGTTATGGGTTATAGGTTGGTTATATTGGGTATGTTGGTGTAATGGTAATTCTCATGTTTTAGGAAAAAAATTATTTTAGGGATATGATATTAGTAGGCTACAAAAAAAGAGAGGTAGATTATGTGCTTAGTGAGACAAGTATGTTGTCAAAAAGGTTGTAAGTATGTGAGGATGATTGCCAAAGCTAAAGAAAGTTATGGATAGTATATATATTAAGGGAGTGTTCAATAACAAAGTTAGTATAGTTCATTAAAATGTTTTGAGATATCTATGTTAAGTGTTAAAACCTAGGTTTGAAGTATAGATGGTTAAGCTAATAGAAAGAAGAGGCTGAAGTTTTAGATGGTGTGAACTTAGGGTATGGTGATACTCCCGAAGATTCTATGTAGGAAGTGTTATATTATTATATGATGTCTAGAGGGGCTATAAAAAGTTAAGAGCTCTATTTAGGAAGAAAGCACTTGTAGTGGGTTTTACACTTTCAGGTATAGTCTTTTAGGGTGAGTTTATTATTTATGTGGGTATATATCGGACTCTAGAAAAGAGAGGTTCCAATTCAATTTAGAGTTTATTAAAGGGGTATGCAGACTTAGAATGATAGCTTAAATCTAAGGGAGAGATGATAGAATAAGGAACCAAGGCAAGCTCTCATATTCTAGCAATGATACTAGTGTATTGTAGAAAATTAGTAGGGGAAGAAAATGCCAAACACATTATTATATCGATACAAACTTTGTACTTTAGTCATCACGACATCTACTTATGCCTTACAAGTCAGCTCTATGATCATAGCTCATATTCATGCACTTTATATAGAGAATCATATATGATCCCAGTTCCTAGTATAAGGAGTTCCAGTTCTCTCAGTAGTAAAAGTCATATTCCATGAAATTAGAAACCCCATAACTTAAGTCATGCAGCTTATGACTCATGTACTCATGCTTTATAGTATGCCTAGTTTCCATAACTCTTGGTCTATCCTTAATAATCAGTGAAAATTCACATTATTTTATGTATGTCCTCAGTTTAGATTTCACTAATGAATCCATGTCGTTCATACCCTATTCCATAGTCCTTAGTTAAGTGTAAAAGTTACATATAGTATTCTTTCATATTTCAGGTCTTCATGTTCTCATGTTCTAATCTTTTGGTGACCTCTCCCTATGAAATGATACTGGTGATGGACAATTATTTAGATGGGACAGAGAAAATGTTTCTTGTTGCGAAAGATTGTTGTATGTTTATTTTATCTAAGTCTTTAAGTGTGAACAAATATTAAGTAAAAGCTTTTGGTATATGTCATAGTTATTTAGAAATTCTAGGTGTGTTTTCTTGAGGATAGTGGATTAAAGTTGTTATTGATAGAGGTATTAGAAAATATGGGGGGAAAATCCTAGGTGGGTTGGTTGCCAAAAAGTTCATATATGATTATAATGATAGGCTTGAAAGTCATATTTATATATATATATATATATGTGTGTGTGTGTGTGTGTGTGTGGATAAATGCATTATACATTAGTGAATTCCTAGTTAGAGGTTGAATTTAGTTGATGAAGTGGTAAGAAGAATTATTCTTGAGATTAGAGCTATGAAAAAATGCACGGGGTATTGAATTCATGGTTTAGTATTACTGTGTTATGTGTTGTGCCTTGTGATTTTAATTAATCTTGAACATAATGAGAGCATGTACTTAGACACAAACTTTGGCTAGAATAGTTATGTGTACCCATGTGAGAATTTTAAGTTGCAATAGATGATCCTAGTATTTTAGAGGACAAGTATAGTTGAGGGAGTATTTGAGAAGTGTGGCTAAGCTTGAAAATTAGAAGTTGCATTGCCTAAGACATAGTAATTCTATCCTAGCTTATGTTTGTCTGTAATTCATAGTATAAAGTTTTAGCCATGTTGCAATTCCTTATTCAGATATCTTACTCGGATCATGCCCAAGATTCTTTTCTCCCTATAGTTATTAGCACCTCCTAGAAGGAATGTTGAATAAATACTTCAATTGAGTTATAGGTTTTCAATATGAGATAATTCATCTGGCCAACAATTAAGTTTAGCAATCAGACAAATAAGCTCCTATAGTTTTGAACCTTTTCATCTAGTCTTTCTATACGAGGATTCATGAATATTCCTATCCTATGAGATACCTTACTTTAAAAATCAATATCATGTTAGTTATCCAACTTTAGAATTCAACCAGATAGTACTAGTGAGTTCCCAAAATTTCAAGATAATTAAAGTTAGTTGGAAATTTACTAATCATGTTAATATTCAGCTCTCAAAATTCCATGTTAGGGATTACAACTCTTTTTTCTATTCTTTCAGCCAAGTCATTCTTCATTTGAGGACAAATGATCCCAAGGGGGAGATAGTGTAAGACCTCAAAAATCTAAGCCATTATTAGAACCATGCTTTAAGTTCTTGCAAGATCAAACCTCATGTATTTATTAGTGATTTATATGCATATTAAGGTCACAAAAAGCTCCTAGCTTATAGGCAAGTGAAAACATCCCTTAGCGATTATGTTCATATAAAGAATATAACTATAGTCATCTTTAAATAGTCAAATCTTTTGGTGTACTTTGAAATTTTGATCACAATATCCACCAACATATATATAATTGAATTATCTTTCCAACGGTACAAATTTTGCCTTAATCTAATATCGAGGTGAAAAGTTATGGCCAAATAACTGAAGCACTGTTAAAGCTGCTAGTGACTAAGACTCCTGATGATGACTCATAGTTAGACCATATGAGTAGCCAGGAATCATCATCATCATGGAAGTAGGGGTCAAAATCTGGGTTCCAAATAATGACTCAATCCACGACTCATAGCAAGACCCTATGAGTTGTGGCCAAACTCATCAGGATGGCTTCCAGACATTTTCTAGACAATTTCTATGTTTTTTTTTAGGTCTTTTCCCACTCTTTTAACCCCATAACTATGTTGATTCACCCTTCAAACAATAGTTATCAAGTTTAAATATTACCCTAACCTATAATAATTGAGAAATCTTCATCATAAAATAAAAAGACGTAACTCTTTTCTTCCCAAAACTAATTAGGGTTCTTAAAGTTCAAGTTAAATCCTAAAAAAATTATCTAAGGATTCTACATTTAGGTATGTGGGGTATTTATCAATGGGTTCCTTCCACCCATTGAGCCCAAAAATCCCTTTTTGATTAAAGTATGAAATTTTCCCTTTTTATGAAATTTTCCATTTTACTTATGAATTTAATCCTTGCTTTTTTTTTTTTGTAATTTGAATTCAAGCTGTGTCAACTTGTTTTCTCCATATGAATTAGGTTACTTTATGCTTTAAATTTCAATTACTCATATTATATTCAATTGATCCCATGTAAAATTATCAAGTTATGAACTAAAATCATGTGATCATGTTATCATCCCAAGATTAACTCATTACCATATTCAAATTCATGGATGTTATTAGTGTAGTGACATGTACTATAGTTTTTAGTCTTTGAATCATGAATTTTATTATAATGTTTTAAATACTGTGTTGTATTTTAAGTATCATTCAGTTCTGGTGAGTTATGAGCACTTAATACCTATGTGCTTACTCATGTTTATAGATTTTCAAGTACTAAGTCAGTCAAATTATGATTTTATCGCCATATTCAGACCATCATTTTTATATGGAAATCGCTAGTATTATTTCATGTTAAATACATCAGTTTGCATTTTCATGATTACTTCATATTAGGCATACAATGTTAGTTTTAGAATACCATCTATGAGCAAATCAGTTATCAGTACATATATCAGTTATGTTACCATCTTTTTTCAGTTGAGAGTAAGATTTAGCATCGAGTGAACCCAGGGATGGCCGCTTACCTTATAGTAGAGTGTGTGACCTTTAATAGCAGTCTTTGAGTTCCAAAACTACGTAGCCAGCGTAGGTATGAGAGGTCTTCCTTCTAGAAAAGGGTTGGCACTATTTTAGGGGCACCTGCTCTTAGAGGGTGTCTCTCTACTCCTTCAGTATATTAGCCTTTTGTATCCACATTGTTAGCCAGTGTTAGTACCTGTGGCAAGGTTCTAATACCCTTCCAACTGAGGTTACAAGTTGGACCCTGATTAGCTTAGATTTGGGCATGTCAGTTACATGATAGCTCCCACAATTCCAGTCAATACTCAGTTTATATCAGTTTAGGTTTGTACGACCAAGTGTACAAATCTCAGTTATTTAATTATTCAGTTATTCAGTTTATTAGTCATTCAGTCACTCAATTTTACAGATTACTTCAGTACATGCTTATGCTTTGTCTTGCACTCATTTTACATGTTCATGTTTTCATGCTCAGTATTCATACATGATCCTCAGTATGGTCTTACAACCTACTCAACTTCACTTGAGATTTACATATGGCATTCATGTTTTCTATTGATTCCCAGCTAACCAAAATATTTTTTTCTCTTGATTTATGAATTTTAGTATGCGTTACAATTTTCATATACAACTATATTTTAAATACATGTTTTAGCAAATAACTTATGTACTCAGTTTGAAAGCATATTTTAAATATTTCCATGATTTAGTGCATGTCTCTATATACTCGGTACATCTAAAGTACTAATCAAATATATGTGTTTATGGCTACATTCTATCATATTGTAGGTACTAGATATAGTCCATATACCAGGGTTATACAGTTCTCAGCATTCAGCCAACAAGTGATGAGTTCTCTTATTTTTGGACTCCAATCTATAACAGTTCATGTTTTGTATTTTGATTATCCATATGTATTTATTAGTGGTAGTTGAAGGCATGTCCCAACTATCTATTGTCAGTGTTGTAGAGACTTCATAGATAGTCAGTCAGAGTCATTCATGTAATTCAAGTTCTCTCTTCAGATTTATCATAATTTAAACTATTATAATATCTTTTTTATTCAGAGTTTCTCATTACTATGCTTTCTCTCAACAAATTTAGCTTTTATTTACATTATAAATTAGTTGCTCAAATAGTATACTAGTACGTGGGTTAACTTGGCATCACTTGTGGTTCTAAGCATCGTGTTATGACTTGAGGCAGCCTCAAGTCATGGCAAACCTAGTATTAGAGCACAAGGTTCAAGTGTCCTAGGGTGTCTATGAAGCCGTGTCTAGTAAAATCTTACAGAGCAGTATTAATATGTCTATACTTTTCTTCAAGAGGCTATAGGCCATTTAAGAAATGTTTCCCTTTTTTCATATCTCAGATCATGCTTTAGAGATATTCTCTAAGATATATATAAAGATTATTACATTGCTCCATTCATGCCATCTCTGGCTTAGTTTTGAGGTAACAGAAATAGTGAAGCTTAAATTGCAACAAATATAGTTTTCTCGAATAATCTTTGATGATAGTTCTGAGAATTCATACAGACTTAAAAGGATCCCATCAGTGCCCTTAATTTCCAAAGTTTGAAAGACTTTATTCATATTCATGATAATCATACATTGAGCCAAAGTCATATGTGCTCTCAAATCCCTTCTCAGAATTCTATGACAATATATGATCTAGACACAGAAGCATTAACCTAGAAATTTAACTATGTAAAGTAGGATAGTGTTTATCTGGATTTAGTAGATTATGTATCCATGGGGCTAGCTGTATGAAAGGTGAACCAGTAGACTTGAAATAGTGTATGCAAGAATTTAAGTTTGTTGAATTAAAATTATATATGATGGCATTGGTATTATCTAGAGGTTTACCCCTAGTGGTGTGGGATTATATTATTTCTAAGCTTTTAGAGTGTGTGTGCTCAGATAGTACCTTGAGTTGCTAAGTGAGAATGAGATTAGTTATGTAGTATATGATGCTCTTAACAGCTAAGTTATGGATTATAGGTTGTTGATTTTGGGTATGTTGGTGTAATGGTAATTTTCATGGTTTAGGGAAAATATAAGTTTAGGGATGTGATATTAGTAGGCTACGAAGGAAGAGAGGTAGATTATGTGGTTAGTGAGGCAAGTATGTTGTCAAAAAAGGTGTAAGTATGTGATGATAATTGCTAAAGCTAAATATAGTTAAGGATAGTATATATATTATGGGACTGTTAAAGAGTGAAGTTAGTATTGTTTCATAAAAATTTTAGGGATATCCATGTTAAGTGTTAGACTCAAGTTAGAAGTGTGGATAGTTATGCTAATAGAAAGAAGAGGTTAAAATTCTAGACGGTGTGAACTCAGTATATGGTTATACTCTTGAAGATTCTATGTTAGTAAATTTTAAGTTATCATATAATTGTTATTAGGGCTATAAAAAGTTAAGAGTTATATCTAGGAAGGAAGCACTAGCAGTGGGTTTTATACTTTTAGGTATAGTCTTTCAGGGTGAGTTTATTATTTATATGTATTATTATATCTCTAAATCTAGAGTAGACTGGTTGCAGTTTTGTTTAGAGTTTATTAAAGAGGTTCACAGACTTTTAATGAAGGCTTTTAGTCTAGGGAGGTGATAGAATAAGGAACCAAGGCAGGCTCATAAATTCTAGTAGAGATGCCAGTGTATTGTAGAATATTAGTAGGGAGGACGATGCCCGACCCATTCTTTTCTTGATACAAACTTTTTCACTTCAATCATCACGACATCTACTCATTCTTTACAAGTCAGCTCTATGATCATACCTCATATTCATGCACTTTATATAGAGAATCATGTATGATCCTAGTTCCTAGTATAAGGAGTTCTAGATTACTCAATAGTACAAGTCATATTCCTTGAATTTATGAACCCCGATACTCAATTCATGCAACTCATGACTCATGTACTCGTACTTTACAGTATGCTCAGTTCCCATAACTCTTGGTGCATCCTTAAAAATCAGTGAAAATTTGCATTATTTTTGTATGTCCTCAATTTAGATCTCTTTATTGAATCCATGTCGTTGATACCCTGTTCCTCAGGCCTTAGTTAAGTGTAAAAGTTATGTATAGTATTCTTTCATGCTCCAGGTCCTCATGTTGCTCATTTTCTAACATTTTAGTGACCTCTCCTTATAAAATAATTATTGTGATGGATAATTATTTTGATGGGAGAAAGAAAATATTTCTTGTTGTGGAAGATTGTTGTATGCTTGTTTTAACTAAAGGATTAAGTGTGAAGGAAGATTGTGTAAAAGCTTTTGGTATATATCGTTATTATTTAAAAATTCTAGGTGTGTCTTTTTGGGCATAGTGGATTAAAGTTATTATTGATAGATGTATTAGAGAATATAGGAAAAATTCCTGGGTGGGCAGGTTTCCTAGAAGTTCATATGTGATTATAATGATAGGCTTGAATGTCATATTTGTATATATGTATGGATAAATGCATTGTGCATTAGTTAATTCCTAGCAAGATGTTGAAGTTAGTTGTTGAAGTGGTAAGAAGAATTATTCTTGAGATGAGAGCTATGAAAAAATATGTATGGGGTATTGAATTCATGGTTTATACTAGTATTATGGTTTTATGTGTTGTACCTTGTGATTTCTAGTTAGACTTGAACATGATGAGAGCATGTTGTTCAACTCAGACTTTGGCTGGAATGGTTATGTGTACCCATGTGAGAATTTTATGTTGCTGTAAATGAGCCTAGTATTTAAGAGGACAATTATAGTTGAGGGAGTATTTGAGAAGTATGGCTAAGCTTGAAAGTTAGAAGTTGCATTACCTAAGACCTAGTATTTATATCCTAGCTTATGTTTTTCTATATTTCATGATACAGAGATGTAGAAATGTTGTGATTCCTTATTCAGATATCTTACTCAGATCATGCCCAATATTCTTTGTTCCCTAATGTTATTAGCACCTCTTATAAAAAGTGTTGAAGAAATACTTCAATTTAGTTATAAGCTTTCAATATGAGATAGACAAATAAGCTCCAATAGTTTTCCATCTTTCATCTAGTCTTACTATCCGAGGATTCATGAATATACCTATCCCATGAGATACCCAGATTTAGAAATCAATATCGTGTTAGTTGTCCAACATTATATTTCAACTAGACAGTACTAGTGAGTTTCCAAATTTCCAATCTATTTAAAGTTAGTTTGAAATTTAGTAACTATGTCAATATTCATCTCTTTGAATTCCATGTCAGCGATTACAACTGTTTTTCTATTCTTTCAACCAAGTCAGTCTTCATTCTAGGATGACTGATCCCAAGTGGGAGATATTATAACACCCTGAAAATCCAAGCCATTATTAGAACCATGATTGAAGTTCATGCAAGATCAAACCTTATGTTTTGGTAGTTTTATTAGTGATTTAGATGCATATTAAGGTAACAAATAACTCCTATCTTATAGGAAAGTGAAAACATCCCTTAGCTATTAAGTTCTTGTGAAGAATATAACTATAGTTATCTTACAACAATAATTACTTTTGGTGTACTTAGAATTTTATATCACAAGACCACCAGCAAATAGATAATTGAATTAGATTTCCAATGATACCAATTTCTCATTAATCCGATATCGACATAAAATGTTATGTCCAAATTCCCAAAGCACTGTAAAAGCCGCCAGCGACTACGACTCTTGATGACGACTCATAATCAGACCCTACGAGTAGCCAGGAGGAGTCATCATCACGATCATACGGGTCAAAATCTATATTTCTGATGATGATTCAAGCTATGACTCATAGCTAGACCCTGCGAGTCATGGCCAAACTCATCAGGATGGCTTTCGAACGTTTTCTAGATGATTTCTAAGGGTTTCTTTTTGTCTTTTCCCACTATTTTAACTCCAAAACTACGATGTACCACCCTCCAAAGAATAATTATCAAGCCTAAATATTACCCTAACCTATCACAACTAAGAAATCATTCATCACAAAGTAAAAAGAGGTGATTCCTTTTTTGCTAAAATCAATTAGGGTTCTTCAAGTTCAAGTTCAATCCCAAGAAATTTATCCAAGGGTTTTACATTTAGGTATGTGGAATATTGATCAATGGGTTTCTTTTAACAATTGAGCCCAAAAATACCCTTTTGATTTAAGTATGAAATTTTTCCTTTTTATGAAATTATCCATGTTACTTATGAACTTAATCATTCCTTTTCTTAGTAATTTGAATTCAAGTCATGTCAACATGTTTTACACCTATGAATTAGGTTACTTTATGCTTTAAATTTCAATTACTCATGTTATTTTCAATTAATACCATGTTAAATTATCAAGTTATTAACTTAAATGATGTAATCATGCTATCATCCCAAGTTTAACTCATTCCCATATTCAAATCATGGACTTTATTAGTTTAGTGACATGTACTAAATTTTTGGTCCTTGAATCATGAATTTTATTACAATGTTTTAAATGTTGTGTTGTATTTAAAGTATCATTTAGTGTTGGCGGGTTATGAACACCCGATACCAATGTGTTTACTTATGTTTTCAGATTTTCAAGTTCTAAGTAGTCAGATTCATGATTTTATCACCATATTCAAATCATCATTTTTATAAGGAAATCACCAGTATTATTTTATGTTAAATACATCAGTTTACATGTTCAGGATTACTTCAGATTAGGCTTGCACTATTAGTTTCAGTAGACCATCCATAAGCAAATTAGTTATCAGTACATGTATTAGTTATGTTTCCATGTCAGTTTAGTTAGTACTGAGATTTAGCATCGAGTGGACCCAGCGATGGGGTCTCACCTGCTAGTAGAGGGTGTGACCTATAGTAGTAGTTCCTGAGTTCCAGAACTACATAGCAAGCGTAGGTATGAGAGATCTTCCTTCCAGTAGAGGGTTGGCACTCTCTTTGCAGAACCTTACAGTAGAGGGTAATTCCCTAGATTTTTGGGACATCAGCCTTGTCCATCCACATCGTCAGCAAGTGTTAGTACTCGTGGCTAAGTACTGACATCCTTCCAACTGGGGTTACAAGTTGGACCCGATTAGCTTAGATTAAGGCATGTCGATTACATGATATCTCCTACAGTTTCAGTTAGTACTCAGTCTATATCAATTCAGGTGTGTATGACCAAGTGTGCAAATCTCAGTTATTCTGTTTATCAGTTATGTAGTCACTCAGTTTTACCAATTATTTCAATACATATTTATTCTTGGTCTTCACCTCATTTTTCATGTTTATGTTTTCATGCTCAATATTCATACATGATCCTCAATATGGTTTTACAACCTATTCAGCTTTACTTGAGATTTACATATAGCATCTATGTTTTCTATTGCTTCCCAACTGATCGAAAGGTTTTTCGTTCATGTTTATTACTTTCAGTATACTTTACCTTTTTTCACTTACACCCATGTTTTAAATGTATGTTTTAGCAAATAACTTATGTCCTCAGTTTGAAAGCATGTTTTAAATACTTCAGAGATTTAATGCATGTCTCTATATACTAAGTACATTCCAATGTACTGACCACATATATTTATTTGTGGCTATATTCTTTCATAATGTAGGTACCAGATGTAGTCCACACACCAGGACTAGACAGCTCTCAGCATTCAGCCAACATGTGATAAGTTCTCTTATTTTGGGGACTCTAATAAACTGCAGTTCATGTGTTTTATTTTGATTATCCATATGTATTGATTAGTGGTAGTTGGAGGAATATCCCAGTTATTTATAGTCAGTATAGTAGAGGTTTCAAAGATAGTCAACCAGAGTTATTCATGTAATTCAAGTTCTTTATTCAAATTTATCATGATGTAAACTATTACATTATCTTATTTTTTCAGATTTTTTCATGACTATACTTCCGCTCAGTAACTTTAGGTTTTATTTACATTATAAATTAGTTGCTCAGACCGTATGCTAGTACATGGGTTAGCTTGGGATCACTTGTGGTTCTAAGCACCATATCACAACAAGGGGAAGCCTCGAATCATGACACCATCTCATCAACCCAATGGTCAAACTCAGCAGTGTTGGCTAGAAGTAGGAACTCTAACAATGTAAATCTTACGAGATAGTCTAAGTTGAGATCTTCACCCGAACACCACAAATTACCAAATCTTTCAATGGGTCACCACCCTTCCACAATCACCCCTGTGGATATAACTTTTTCAGCCCCATCTGATTTGTAGTATAAAACTCATGAACCAAAACTGAATTGTACTTTCCCAAAATCCTGTTCATCCACTAGAAATCATATTTTTTGTATTGGTTATCAAATGCAGGCATCTTAAATATGCCTGTGGTGTTCAACTTTCTCTCCAAATAAATGCCTCTCTATGGTTTTCCAGTGGAGGGATTTATGGTGACTTCTTTGTCATATAAGGTATGTATTCTTGGATACCTCCACTATTTAATGATGGGCATCAGAGAAGGCTGGATGGAAAGTGGAGTGGGAGATGGTCGTGGTGGAGGAATTTCGACTAGGGTTTCACTCTTCTCACTTTCACTCTCACTCTCAGACTCAGACCCATAATTTTCTTTAGTATTCTCCTTATCATTCTCCTTCTCAAATCTAGATTCACCCTCATAATCATCACCATCATCATCTTCTTCACTATTATCCTCAAACTACGATGTGAATGAGGTATTGATATGGTAGGATTCTTCCTCTTAGGTGGGGTCCTCGATTGTGTGACCTCTTCAGTAGTAGCCTTTGAACCTCTAGGTAATTTTTTTTGTGGCGGCACAAACGGCTCCATTGTATATTCTTCTATTGATCCACTCAACTCCGCATAATCAGTGGCATCATTTTGCTATTCTAAGGTGGGGCGAGAGCCTTCTTCTTAGAGATTGTTTCTTGGTGGATTCAAGTTTCGGTGCCATTGGTACCTGTTGACATATACCTATTAGTAATTCCTAAGAAAAGGAAAGAAAAGCAAGAAAATTTAGTGTTAGTGTTCTAAGGACTAGGTACCCTACGGATCAGGGTACGATTCATCACATATGGTTATGAGTCGTTATGGGAATCGTATGGCAATATTGTGCATAAGTAATGGTCACTAGTCAGGCAATAAGTCATCCTAATGAGTCTTTATGTTAGACACCAGCTCATTACCAACACTCATTGTATGTTAAAAAATAATTACCTTTATTTGACCCTTTCCAGTCATTATGATTTCTTACTACGAGTTGTATAGTCTGACTACGACTCGTGAGATGAATCATAATGTTAACAGAACTCACACTCTTCTAATCAACCATGTCACTAGTGGTTATGAGTCACATAACGACTTATTAGGAGACCCTATGAGTCATTAAAATTCTATAGAAACTGTAACACGAGTGTTTAGAGTAGTTGGTTCTGATTCTCAATCTCAACATAACAATATACACTTAAAGAATCTTAACAACTCCTAATTTATCCCCAACATCATTTAGCACAAATTATATCATACTTTTATTATCACAGAACCTTCTAAAAAATAAGGCTCAATTATCTTTATGAACGTATTTAAATCAAGGAACCAAAGAGCTTTTTACATTTTCTCATATCAACTAATAGATAAGCAATTTATGCATAAAACACTTACTTGATTTAGTTACATTAGTTCCTTGAATAATTGCTTTGGAAATTTGGGTCCTAGTTCTTGAGAATTCTTGCTTTGAGAGAGTTTGATTTCGATGTGGGGGATTAAAAGTGGAGTGTTGTTAATGTGGGGGATCGAATATAAGAATGGAGGGAGTCACTGGTTTTGAAAAATGAATGCGAATCATTTTCCAGTTATTTCCCTTATTTAAACAATGGGTACCGAATTGGGTCGACCCCTTAGGGCCGCAATGTCAGGCCTAGTAACAAGTATCTGTTTTTCAAGTTGACATGAACATCAATTGTGTTTACACCTATAACTCATAAGTGAATACAAAAATTGTGCATTTGAAACTTTAAATGAATATTACATATGTAGTTTTTTTTCATTTCTAGTAAAATATTTATAGACTTATTTAATGATATTTTTTGTAAAATTATTTGATAGTGAACAAAAAAACATCTTTGAATAGGCCAACAACTTTAACTTTTAACCCACCAAGTTCATGTGTAATAGTATTTTTTGGATAAAAGACTAAAATACTAAACAATTGGAGTATTGAAAATATAGAAGGTGTCAGAATTTTTACTTAAAAAGTTTAAAATATAACAAAATAAATATATGAAGAAAAAAATTCAACATTTAACACAAAAATAAAAAATAATTTTATTTCTATACCTATGACTTGGGGTCATAGACTCCCCCTCCCCTCCCCCCCGTAATGACTAGAGACTTACCAGGGTCTCTAGGCATCACGACATAATGTGATAAGTCATGAAGTATGATTACCAATGATTTTGAGAGTCCTGATGACTCTAGAAACCAAATACCTAAGAGTTATCAGAGTTCCAGCACCATACAACTCTGGTAACGAGTCTTGAAGTGTGATTACGACTCTTGAAGCGGGTTGTAAGGCCTGGTACTAGAAAAATATTTCAGTCCTTTTTTTTGCTATCTCCAGCACTGCACACTGAACACACAAGTTACCCTATAATCAAATAAGTACAAAACATGGGTAGCCTCCCACACAGCGCTTCATTTAATGTCATGGCACGGCGTGGCTAGGTTGGATACTCAAACTTCACCAATCAGACTCATGGGTTGCCTCCTATACAGTGCAAGATTTAACATCATGGAATGATGTGGTTACCTTGGTTACTCAGACTTCCCCAAGGCTCAAAGCATCAATAACTTTCACTTCCTCAGTGTTTCCTATGTAGTTACAATGCCCCGCAAAATCCTCTTCCAGACTGAGCCTTAGAGCGTAGTTTCTAAAGCAAAAATCCTAGTCAAAATGTTTAAGAAATATTATCCCAAGTATAAAATACTTTGAAATCATGTGGGAATCTATTTGAGCATGAATTAAGATCATAGAGGCCCCCTAACTCATGAACGAGTTGAAAACTTTCCTATCGTTCAAGTTTTAGTGACCGTCAAAATTTGAGTCAACTTCAATCGACCATAACTCATTGTATATTAAGGACTGGGTGGTTTTATATATATATCAAATGAAATATCTTTGAATTATCTTTCCAACGATAAAAATTTTGCCTAAATTCGATATCGGAGCAAAGAGTTATGCCCATTTTACCCAGCATGTCAAGCTGGAAAACGGTGACGACGTTTCTGACGGGCTATCACATTTTGATGCCCTTTTTGATGACGTCGTCATATTTTGACTATATTTATGATGACTTCGTCATCCCTGGGCAGACAATCAAGAATTTTGACCCCTTTTGTGATGACCATTCATGACGGCCTATCACGAACCTGACGGCCTGTCACGGATGGAGTCAAGTATATTTTTCCATCAATTCAAGGGAGTTTTTTCAAGGATATTTTGGTAATTTTCTACCCTTTTTGAACCTCTATAAATATGACGAACCCTCATTCAAACCCTAATTCAATCATTTTCTTTTTCAACTCTCTCAAGAGAGTATAACTAGGGTTCCAATCAAGAACCCTAATCTTCTAAAAATCATCCATAAATCTTCAAGGTTTCTTCAAGAATCAAGTTCCTCATAGTTTGGGCTTCAAATTTATTTATTTCAAGTGTGGATAAAGTTTCAAGCACTAAAGTTCATCCAATTTCAAAGGTTAAGGTATGTAGATGTTGATTCTTGGGTCTCTTTATCCAAGAAGCTCAAGAACCCTTTTTAAAACTAAAAGATTTTTATGTTTATGAATTGTTAATGATTTGTATGAGTTGAAATGGAAGTTTAATTTGTTTTTGAATTTTGATTTATGTTTGCCTACAAAATTTATGATCTTTGACCCTAGTATGTGGAATTCATGTGATGTTTGTGATAGACCCTCTTAAAGTTGTTTTTCCATGTGATGTGTTCATGACTTTGGGTGTAGAAATGGTTGAATAAGTGAAGAACGTTCCCCATAGGTTTGATAAAGAGCTTAGGTGAAGCATAAGGGCCGCTATAGTATGTTGAATAGGAAACTCCAAATTGTGAGCTAGTCCTTGCATGCCTAGTGTTTGATAAAATGCCTTAGTGAGTGAAATGTGCCAAGATAGCATGAAATCCCCAAGTAGGTGTAAAATCGGTCGTGTCTAGTGGTTGTTCAAAGACCCTAGGGAACAAAGGAACAAGTTGAGATATGATGGTTGTAAATCCCCCGATTTTGTGCTCTTTGAAATATGCTAAGCTTTTAATACATGTCAAGTAGTTAGCAAGTAAATAGTGATGTGTTAGTATGAAGTTTTCCCCTAAGTCAAGTGATATCCGAATAAACGACAAGGTCGATATAGTTATGAAGTACTTGATGTAAGATCTCGTTGAATGGGGTATAATCTAATAGCATGTCTTTCCTAGGCTAGTATGTGATGATGAATAGAGTTCTATGTTTCCTAAATGCTTAACGCCATGTCCTAAGGATCTTGAGATGGAAAATATGTTGTGATGCCCAACTACTTGAAGTGATTCTTTAACGATTGTGATAATACATAAATGATTGTAATGATGAATGAATGCTTGTAATGATGAATGAATGATGGTAGTGATGAATGAATGACGTGATGATGCATGAATGATTTGTGATGAAGAATAATTATGTCTTACTTTTATGTTATCGAGTCTTGGGGGTATTTATACCCGAAAATAGAGCTATTGTCTAGAGCCTGTGTCAATTTCTCGATAATTTCAACCGAGCCATAATTCGCAGAACTTAGTGAACTATAGAACTCTATTTTCTCAGACAAGTGCAAAGCTTAATAAAGCTCGATAATCTCAGTTATCTCTGTAATCTCTATATCGCTAGTAACCTAGCCTCAAACCTGTAATCAACTCAGTTCTAATAGCATTCAAGTGATTCAATTCTAATCTCAGAAGTGATTTGAGTAATCCATTCAAGCTCTGTATCGTCAGTAAGATACCATGATTTGATATCTTTTCCGTCAGATACGGAAACAAGTGATCTCAGCGTAACTCAGTCAGACCTTTTGAGTAATATAATCAGTGTCAGATTCAGTTCAGCCAGTGTTCAGTTGAGAATTCAGTTCTGAGTCTTTCAGTTGGGAGTAGAAACTAGTACCGAGCGAGCTCAAGGATGGGATCTCACCTACTAATAGAGGGTGTGATTCTTAGAAACAATCCTTGTGCTACAGAACTACGTAGCCAGCATAGGTTGAGACATCACACCTATTAGTTGAGGGTACATAAGAGACATTATATCTGCTAGATGAGGGATCCACCGTTCTCATTTTAGGACCTACTATATGAGGGTCACATAAAGTTGTCTTTACCAGTGGTGCGGTAATGACACCCTTCCAACTGGGGCACAGGTTGGACCCCACCTGTGGTAGGTTGGGGCATGTCGATTAAGTGACCACTTCCCATAGTTTCAGTTTTAGATTCAGTCTTCAGAAATCAAGACTGTCAGATATAGTCATCTATCTTTATAAGGAACTCAGATAGTTTCGTCGATTCATGGATCATCCCGGTAGATAGGCTTGGTCAAACATACAGTTATTTGATATTATATTTAGAGATATGCTGTTAGACAGGCTTGATCACTGTATCAGATTTCTATTGAGCATTCTTGTTGTCAGATTCAGATATAATTATAGTTCTTATCATTGATAAAGCTTCCAAAATCACCTATTAGAAAGTTTGATCTCTAATCCTGTCAGTCGAAAGCAGTAAGTCAAAGAATTTAGTCATTGATGTAAGCACATCTAGATCCTTAGTTGTCAGTATCAGATGAGTCAGTGATTCAGTATCTCAGTGTCAGTAGTGAGTTCAGTTTGCAGTAAAGTGGTATCTGAGTTTCAGTATCTAGAGTTGCAATAATTATGTTCATGTTCTGTGCATTCATGTATGTGTTCTCATGCGGCATTTTCATGATTATTCAATTTAGATATTGTGCATGCATGAACCCTTGCATTAGCCTACCCCATCTACATACTCGGTACATTTTTGTACTGACTCATTTGTGCTATGGTGTTTTATTTGATACCATAGGTTCAGAGGGACAGGATCCAGTTTATCCTCAACAGTTTTGTCCCAGTAAGCAGCAGTAGCAGTGAGTACTTTTCGTTTGAGGACGAGTCTCAACTTACTACTATTGTTTCAGACTTTGTTTAGTTTGTGTTGACGGGGTTAGTTGGGGACATGTCCCATCAACTCCACAGTTCGAAAAGTTTAAAGTCCTTTCAGACGGATGTATTAATATTCAGTTTTCTATGTTATGAGTATTCATGGATGTGTTGAACCTTATGGCTAGTTTCCTCATTTATTTTAGACATTGTGCAATGTACAAGTACAGATATCAGTGAAGGGTTAGCTTGTGGTCCTTCGGGATCATAAGCACTGTGTGACGTCTCGGGATGAGATCTCGGGGTGTTACAGTAGTGCTTTACCCTTTGCCCATTCACCTTAAATGGGGACTGACCATCATGCTTCTGATCTATAGAACCATATGTTAACACCCTCACCACAGTGAATGGTCCATACAACCTAGACTTTAGTTTGCTAGGAAATAAGTAAAGTCTTAAATTATAGCACAAGTCTAGATCACCGGGAAGAAACACTCTTTTCTCGCTTTTTCAATCATGATACAACTTTATCTTCTCCTTATATAGAGCAGAACTTTCATAAGCACGGATTCAAAACTCATCCAACTCATTTACCTCGCTCTTCCTTAATTAAGTCGTATCATGCCACTCAAAATTTAGCTTTTTCATCCCCTACAGTGCCTTGTGCTAAAGTTCAACAGGAAAGTGGCGTGACTTTCCATACACAAGCTGATATAGAGAGGCATATATGGGTGTCTTATAAGAAGTTTGATAGGCCCACAACGCATCATTTAACTTTCTAGACATCAGTCATTTTGGCATTCATAGTCTTCACCAATATGGACTTGATTTCTCTATTGGAGACCTCAACCTACCCACTCTTCTGAGGATGGTAAGGTGTCGCCACCTTAAGTGTAACACCCCGTAAATTTTTTCGTACACTTATCGCGATTATATGGAGTCCTAAAGTCTTGCGTATGGGTTAAATTAAGTTTATGGTGTTCGGAAGTATCCTGTAAATAGTTGTATGTGTAGGTATTGGAATAAGCTTTCCAACGATATAAAGTTTACCCAAAACAGAAAAGTATTTCATATAAGCGAGCACATTCGAAATTTCAAAACGATGGTCGGGAAGCCTGTAAACAGTAAATCTGCAGGAAAATTACTGCAGCTAGGCAATTATTTTTTGGATCAACTTTAGACGATAATAACTCCTTGTACGAAAAGAACTGTGTGAGATGCTACATATCAACGAAAATCTCCGAGAGTCTTCTTTCCGATGAAATTGGTTTCATCTAAATCCAATTTCTGAGTAAGGAGCTATACCCGTTTTACTACAGCCTATCAAAAAACAAATAGAATTGTGGGACAGATTTTTGGGTCAACTTTAAACGACCATAACTCCTTGTACAGGAAGAAATGGGTGGTATACTTTATATGAAAATGACATCCCTTTGAATTATATTTCTAATGCAATTGGTTTCACCCAAATCCGATACCGGAGCAAAGAGTTATGATCGATTTACTTCAGCCTGTCAAAACTGTCCACTGGGGACAGATTCGGATTTATTTAAATTTTTAGGGCAAAATGGTCATTTTCTATTACCTATTGGACGAAAATGGGTCTTTATAAACCTACACTTAGCCTCATATATGTCATATATCATCCAATTATTAAGAGAAGGTGAAACCCTAGCCTAATTTCAACTTCAAATATTTTGTGATTCAACCGTAGAAAATTCGAATTGGTTCCGTAGTTGTGTTCATCATCTCGAAAGCTTCGAGAAGCACCCCATGGTTATGTAAGGAGGATTCTAAATAAAAGAGTTCATTATTAAGGTATGAATATTGTTTATTCTTGATTCTTATCCATGAATAAGTATTGATAAAGGATTATGAGTATTGTCTTGATGTTGGAAGATAACTAGAAACATAGTTATGAATTGTTTTGTATAAATTGTTAGTAGTAAATTATGGAAGTCGTTGTATTGGATTATGGAGGATGAATTGTGGTGATATATCATTATATTGGTGGTTATGTATGCCTAGTGATCATGTTGGTATTGGATGGTGATTCAGAAGGGAAATAAAGGCTAAGAGTGATGTTGAGGGATATTTCATGAAAATGCATGATATGTGAATGTAATAAGAGTATAAGAGGATGTATGTAGCACTCTTATTGATGAGTTAAAGGATTACTTCCTGGACATTATTTGGTGAAGTTAATACCTAAATGGTAAGGTTTGGTTGCTAATACTAGTTTGCCACAAATGACTTATTGTAGATAAGTGTTCGAAGAGTACGGGAAGTCAAGTTGGACTTGTATTGAATTGGTTATATCAAGGTATGTAAGACATACTCTATCTAATCTTTGGCATGAATAATGACCCATGACACTCTCAAGTAAGCTTCCAATATTTTCCTACGACACATGACACATAATAATATCATATGATCTTCGACACTACCAATTGAACTTGTTTTCACTTTTAAGATGTCCGGCTAGTCAAAAAAATGTCCGTATACTATTGTTGACTCCGAAATGGTTTAATGAGGTATCCATGATTCTCTACTTCATTTTCATGATATTGATTACCTATTTAAATGTTTTTCCTATTGAGGTATCATGGTTTCAAGTTCCATAAGGTGTGACCACAAAGTAACCAATCTCAAAGATTAATTGAATTAAGAGATGGAATGTCTGTATTTTAAATTGATGATATGATGTATTGTATTAGTATCACTGATCAGTTGGCCATTGTATTATAAATTTTATGTATATATGCTATTACAGGGGTGGTCCCTGATGTATTGTATTAGTTCCACTGATCAGTTGGCCATTGTATGACATATGTTATGTATTGATAAGGATTACGGGAAGTAATGATATGAAAGTAATATGCAGGTATCCCATCAGCTCTTTTAAGTGTGGTCTACTCATACTGTTTATTCACTGGTATCTGGGTTATGTTGATCTTTTGTATCTCATCTTGATACTCACTGCCTTACATACTCAGTACATATTTCCGTACCGACGTCCCTCACGGGGGACCTGTATTCATGCCTGCAGGAACAGATACTTCAGGTCGTACACCTCCACAGTAAGAGCTAGGACATTCTATTGTTAGTGGTGAGCTCCAGTTGTTTCGGGGAATCCCAAGTCGTTTCTATATGTATTTTTGGTATTTTTATAAAAGTCTTTTGTGGGCGGGAGTTTGTCCCGACCCTAACACAGTTGTGTATCTATGTAGAGGCTTTTGTAGACATATTGTATAGCCATAGGAGTGTTTGGTTGATAGACGTGATGGCTCTGACGGCCAATTACTGTTTATATATATATATTTATGCGTGTCTACTGGGCTGATACAGGTATTGTTTTCTTCTATTTACTATGAAGTGCTGCCCAAATTTCTTATTTTCATAAGTAATGTAAATGTGAAAGTATAGGTTATGAACGGGTTCTCCCGGGCCTCCTCGGCTACGGGTGCCAGTCCGCTCCAATGGGATTTGGGGTATGACAGAAGTGGTATCAGAGAAGTTCGTCCTAGTGAGTCTACAAAGCCGTGTCTTCGTAGAATCTCGTTTATCGGTGTGTTGTGCACCACATCTATAAACAGGAGGCTATTGGACATTTAGGGATTGTTTCCACTCTCCATTCCTTAGATCGTGCAATAGATCCCATATTAGAGATAAAGTCATAATCGATCTCTTAATCCAATTGTTTTTTTATTATAGTAACGATGCCAGTTACAAGGAGAAAGAATAAGTGGAAGCGAGTGGATGTAGTGGCCGGAGAAGGTACTAGTAAGTCACCACCGGCACAAGCTGAACAAAGTGAGTCTCAAGATGAGCATATATCAGGAGCTTCTTCTCCTCCGGAAGGGCCATCTATTAATGCTGTTGATCGAGATTTGAGGGATGCAGTACAACTTCTAACGCGTATAGTTGCCGGTCAAGTTCAAGGGCAAGCTATTCGTACCACGAGTTTTAGTGGTACGGATAGAGCAGCTAGCCTTCGGACACAGGATTTTCTAAAATTGGATCCTCCTACTTTTACCGGATCAGATATTAACGAAGACCCGCAGGACTTTGTCGATCAAACCCAAAGGGCTCTAGATGTTATGCACATATCCGGTAAAGAGATGGTTGAGCTAGCAGCATATAGACTGAAAGGAGAGGCTATATTGTGGTACGAGGATTGGAACCGATCTAGGGGTATTGATGCACCTCCAACTACGTGAGAAGAGTTCAAAGATGCATTTATTTATCATTATCTTCCATTTGAGACTCGTCAGGCCCGTGAAGATTAATTCTTAGATCTTCGTCAGGGTAATATGAGTGTAAGGGAGTATAGTCTTCGATTTAACTCCTTGTCTCGAGATGCTTCTAATGTGGTAGATACTATGGATGACAGAGTTCATCACTATGTAGATAGATTGGAACCATACTTGGTTAGAGATTGTACCATTGCTGCTTTGAACAAGGACATGGATATAGTGAGGATACAAGCTTTCGCTCAGAAGATGGAAGATCAGAGGTAAAGAAGAAGAACCCAGGAATCAGAAAAAGGATATTCTAAGCGGGCCAGAGCTATAGGGCAGTTTATGGCATCTCAGGGAGGTTTTAGGCCTTCGTTCTCTCATAGATTGCCTAGCTCGTTATCTTCTTATCTGGCAATTAGTGCTCCACCGCAATTTCAAAGGTTCAGAGGTAATCAATTCGGGCAAAGCAGTGAAAATCAGAGTTTGCAAACAGTGGGGTATCAAGGGCAAGGGAATATGAGTCAATTGAGACATCCACGACACCCGTGCCCCATATGTAGAAGATTTCACTTTGGCAAATGTCGGCTTAGAACGAACAATTGCTTTTGGTGCGGTAGGCCGGGGCATATGGCTAGAGATTGCCCACGAAGGACCACGGGTGGTATAACACGACCTACCAGATCAGTTGTTGCGTCATCATCGGTGCCTCCTTTGAGTAGGGGTGAACAACCTATGGGTCACGGTAGAGGTGATAGAGGAGCAGCTAGTTCTAGCGAAGCTCAGAACCGTGTGTATGCCCTAGCAGATTGGCAGAATTTAGAGGCTTCTCCAGACGTGGTTACAGGTACGTTGTCCATCTTTGCATTTGATGTGTATGCCTTAATTGATCCTGGTTCTACATTATCGTATGCTACTCCTTTGGTTGCAAGAAGGTTCGGGAGAACACCCGAATTATTAGCCAAGCCATTTGAAGTATCAACGCAAGTGGGGGAATCTCTTATAGCTAGGAAGGTTTATCGAAATTGTGTTGTGAATATTTGTGGTCGTGATACGATGGCCGATCTTGTTGAGTTAGAAATGGTAGATTTTGATGTTATTATGGGCATGGATTGGTTAGCGTCTTGTTATGCTATAGTAGATTGCCGTTCTAAGAAGGTGTATTTCCATTTCCCAAATGAGGCAGTCCTTGAATGGAAGGGTAATGTTGGCGCGCCGAGAGGTAGATTTATTTCTTACTTTAAGGCAAGAAAAATGATTTCCAAGGGGTACATATACCATTTGGTTAGAGTAAGGGATACAGAGGCAGAGCCGCCAACTTTTCAGACCGTTCCAGTTGTGAATGAATTTCCTGATGTATTTCCTGAAGAACTACCAGGTTTACCTCCTGAACGAGAAGTGGAGTTTGGTATTGATATGTTGCCATACACACAGCCAATCTCGATTCCTCCTTATAGAATGGCACCAACAGAGTTGCGAGAATTGAAAGAGCAACTGAAAGACTTGCTAGAGAAGGGATTCATCAGGCCTAGTATGTCTCCTTGGGGAGCACCAGTATTGTTTGTGCGTAAGAAAGATGGTTCACTGAGGATGTGTATTGACTATCGGTAATTGAATAAGGTGACTATCAAGAAAAAATACCCTCTTCCCCGAATTGATGATTTATTTGACCAGTTGCAGGGTGCCCAGTGTTTTTCCAAGATTGAGTTGAGATCAGGCTATCATCAAGTGAGAGTCAAGGATAAAGATATACCCAAGACAGCTTTCCGAACACGGTATGGTCATTATGAATTCCTGGTTATGTCATTCGGGCTGGCAAATGCACCCGCAGTTTTTATGGATCTGATGAATAGGTTGTTTAAGCCGTTTCTAGATGTGTTCGTGATAGTTTTCATAGATGATATTTTGGTCTACTCTAGATCAGAAGAGGACCATGTTAATCACTTGAGGCAGGCGTTGCAGATTCTTCGTGATCGTAAGTTGTATACGAAGTTTTCTAAATGTGAGTTTTGGCTCAAGTCAGTGGCATTTTTGGGCCATATTGTATCCAGTGATGGCATAAAAGTTGACACTCAGAAGATTGAGGCTGTGAAGAATTGGCCAAGACCCATGACGCCTACGGAGATTCGTAGTTTCCTCGGGTTGGCAGGTTATTATAGAAGGTTTGTTGAAGGTTTTTCATCTATTTCTGCACCCTTGACTAAGTTGACGCATAAAGCCTCCAAGTTTCAATGGAATGGTGCCTGTGAAAAGAGTTTCCAAGATCTGAAGAGCAAGTTGACTTCTACACTGGTATTGGTACTTCCTGAAGGCACAGAAGGGTATGCAGTGTACTGTGATGCTTCGAGAAGTGGCTTAGGATGCGTATTAATGCAACATGGTAGAGTAATAGCCTATGGCTCTAGAGAGTTGCGACCACATGAGAGGAATTATCCCACACATGATCTTGAGCTAGCTGCAGTTGTATTTGCTTTGAAGATATGGCGCCACTACTTATATAGGGTTCATGTTTACATATATACCGATCATAAGAGCCTGCAATATATCTTCAGTCAGAAAGATCTAAACATGAGGCAGCGGAGATGGCCTGAATTATTGAAAGATTATGATGTTGATATCTTGTATCATCCAGGGAAAGTGAATGTGGTAGCGGATGCACTGAGTCATAAGTCTAAAATGGCATCTATAGAAAAGCAGGGGATGATTAAGGATCTTCACCAACTAGCTAATTTGGGAGTTCGACTTCTCGAAACTCCAGATGAAGAGGTTATTGTACGTAATGCAGCGGAATCTTCATTGATAGCTGAAGTGAAAGAGAAGCAGTATGCAGATCCAATTTTATTGCAGCTTAAGGAGGATGTGCAGAGTGGCACGACAAAGGCATTTGAGCTTACGCGAGAAGGAGTGCTTCAGTGTTAGAATCGTTTATGTGTACCTGATGTAGTTGAGCTAAGAAAGAGAATTATGACAGAAGCACACTGTTCAAGGTATTCCATCCATCCAGGGTCGACTAAGATGTATCAAGATTTGAAAACAATATATTGGTGGAATGACATGAAGAAGAATATTTTCGAATTTGTAGCTGAATGTCCGAATTGTCAAAGAGTGAAAGTAGAACACCAGAAACCCGGTGGTTACATGCAATGTATAGATCTTCCAGTCTGGAAGTGGGACAAGATCAATATGGATTTCATCACGGGTTTGCCTCGTACATATTGGAAGTTTGATTCCATATGGGTGATCATTGATAGGCTTAACAAATATGCGCACTTCTTACCAGTTAAGACAACTTATACGGCGGAAGAGTATACGAAGTTGTATATTAAGGAGATAGTTCGGTTACATGGAGTTCCAATTTCCATTATATCCGATCGAGGAGCCCAATTTACCGCGAATTTTTGGAAGTCTTTTCAGAGGAGTTTGGGGACACAAGTAAATCTAAGTACGGCTTTTCATCCTCAAACGGACGGACAAGAAGAACGTACCATCCAGACACTTGAAGATATGCTACGATCATGTGTATTAGATTTCAAAGGCAACTGGGATGATCACCTACCTCTTATCGAGTTTGCCTACAATAATAGCTATCATTCAAGTATCAAAATGGCACCATATGAAGCATTGTATGGAAGAAAGTGTAGATCGCCAATAGGATGGTTTGAAGCAGGTGATGCAGTCTGGTTTGGACCGGATCTTGTTTATCAAGCAATAGAGAAGGTTAAAGTGATCCAACAATGGCTTGAAACAGCTCAAAGTCGACACAAATCTTATGCGGATGTTAGAAGAAGAGGACTTGAGTTTTCTATCGACGATTGGGTTTTCTTGAAAGTATCACCAATGAAAGGAGTGATGAGGTTTGGTAAGAAAGGAAAGTTAAGTCCACGATACATAGGTCCGTACAAGATCATTCAAAGATTTGGACAAGTTGCTTATGAGTTAGAGCTACCTCAAGAGCTCTCAGCAGTTCATCCCGTCTTTCATGTTTCGATGCTTCGCAAGTACATCGGAGATCCATCGCACATCATTACTACGAAAGATGTACAAGTTACAGAAGATCTCACTTTTGAAGAAATGCCTATTGCTATTCTTGATCGCCAAATTAAAAAGATAAGGAATAAAGAGATAGCATCGCTAAAAGTACTTTGGAGGAATCAACAAGTTCAGGAGATCACATGGGAAGCCGAGGAAGCGATGAATATTAAGTACCCTTACCTATTCAACGATGAGGAGGAAGTTCATGAGACGGAAGAAGAACAATAACAAGTAAGTGTTTATTTTTATGCAGGTATGTTATGATGATGAATATGTTAATTGTAAGCTTGGACATGTCTTAATTGAGTAACTATGCTAACATTCGAGGACGAATTTTCTTAAGGGGGGAGAATGTAACACCCCGTAAATTTTTTCGTACACTTATCGCGATTATATGGAGTCCTAAAGGCTTGCGTATGGGTTAAATTAAGTTTATGGTGTTCGGAAGTATCCCATAAATAGTTGTATGTGTAGGTATTGGAATAAGCTTTCTAATGATATAAAGTTTTCCCAAAACAGAGGAGTATTTCATATAAGCGAGCATATTCGAAATTTCAAAACGGTGGCCGGGAAGCCTGTGAACAGTAAATCTGCAGGAAAATTACTGCAGCTAGGCAATTATTTTTTGGATCAACTTTAGACGATCATAACTCCTTGTACAAAAAGAACTGTGTGAGATGCTGTATATCGATGAAAATTCGAGAGTCTTCTTTCCGATGAAATTGGTTTCATCCAAATCCAATGTCTGAGTAAGGAGTTATACCCGTTTTACTACAGCCTATCAAAAAAAAACAGAATTGTGGGACAGATTTTTGGGTCAACTTTAAACGACCATAACTCCTTTTACAGGAAGAACTGGGTGGTATACTTTTGATGAAAATGAAATCCCTTTGAATTATCTTTCCAATGCAATTGGTTTCACCCAAATCCGATACCGGAGCAAGGAGTTATGATCGATTTACTTCAGCCTGTCAAAACTGTCCACTGGGGACAGATTCGGATTTATTTAAATTTTTAGGGCAAAATGGTCATTTTCTATTACCTCTTGGACGAAAATGGGTCTTTATAAACTTATACTTAGCCTCATATATATCATATATCACCCAATTATTAAGAGAAGGTGAAACCCTAGCCTAATTTCAACTTCAAATATTTTGTGATTCAACCGTAGAAAATTTGAATTGGTTCCGTAGTTGTGTTCACCATCTCGAAAGCTTCGAGAAGCACCCCATGGTTTTGTAAGGAGGATTCTAAATACAAGAGTTCATTGTTAAGGTATGAATATTGTTTATTCTTGATTCTTATCCATGAATAAGTATTGATAAAGGATTATGAGTATTGTCTTGATGTTGGAAGATAACTAGAAACATAGTTATGAATTGTTTTGTATAAATTGTTAGTAGTAAATTATGGAAGTCGTTGTATTGGATTATGGAGGATGAATTGTGGTGATATATCATTATATTGATAGTTATGTATGCCTAGTGATCATGTTGGTATTAGATGGTGATTAAGAATGGAAATAAAGGCTAAGAGTGATGTTGAGGGATATTTCATGAAAATGCATGATATGTGAATGTAATAAGAGTATAAGAGGATGTATGTAGCACTCTTATTGATGAGTTAAAGGATTACTTCCTGGACATTATTTGGTGAAGTTAATACCTAAATGATAAGGTTTGGTTGCTAATACTAGTTTGCCACAAATGACTTATTGTAGATAAGTGTTCGAAGAGTACGGGAAGTCAAGTTGAACTTGTATTGAAGTGGTTATATCAAGGTATGTAAGACATACTCTATCTAATCTTTGGCATGAATAATGACCCATGACACTCTCAAGTAAGCTTCCAACATTGTCCTACGACACATGACACATAATAACATCATATGATCTTCGACACTACCAATTGAACTTGTTTTCACTTTTAAGATGTCCGGCTAGTCAAAAAAATATCCATATACTATTGTTTACTCCGAAATGGTTTAATGAGGTATCCATGATTCTCTACTTCATTTTCATGATATTGATTACCAATTTACATGTTTTTCCTATTGAGGTATCATGGTTTTAAGTTCCATAAGGTGTGACCACAAAGTAACCAATCTCAAAGATTAATTGAATTAAGAGATAGAATGTCTATATTTTAAATTGATGATATGATGTATTGTATTAGTACCACTGATCAGTTGGCCATTGTATTATAAAGTTTATGTATATATGCTATTCCAGGGGTGGTCCCTGATGTATTGTATTAGTACCACTGATCAGTTGGCCATTGTATGACATATGTTATGTATTGATAAGGATTACGGGAAGTAATGATATGAAAGTAATGTCCAGGTATCCCATCAGCTCTTTTAAGTGTGGTCTACTCATACTGTTTATTCACTGGTATCTAGGTTCTGTTGATCTTTTGTATCTCATCTTGATACTCACTGCCTTACATACTCAGTACATATTTCCGTACTGACGTCCCTCACGGGGGACCTATATTCATGCCTGCAGGAACAGATACTTCAGGTCGTACACCTCCGCAGTAAGAGCCAGGACATTCTGTTGTTAGTGGTGAGCTCCAGTTGTTTTGGGGCATCCCAAGTCGTTTCTATATGTATTTTTGGTATTTGTATAAAAGTCTTTTGTGGGCGGGAGTTTGTCCCGACCCTAACTCAGTTGTGTATCTATGTAGAGGCTTTTGTAGACATATTGTACAGCCATAGGAGTGTTTGGCTGATAGACGTGATGGCTTTGACGGCTAATTACTGTTTATATATATATATTTATGCGTGTCTGCTGGGCTGATACAGTTATTGTTTTCTTCTATTTACAACGAAGTGCTGCCCAAATTTCTAATTTTCATAAGTAATGTAAATGTGAAAGTATAGGTTATGAACGGGTTCTCCCGGGCCTCCTCGGCTACGGGTGCCAGTCCGCTCCAATGGGATTTGGGGTATGACATTATGCTTCACACTATATTTTTCAATTAGATTCCAAAATAAATGACTGCAGAAATTAGATCCACCATTACTAATTATCGAACATGGAGTGTCAAATTGAGAAAAGATATGTTTCTTCAGACAGATGGTGACACTTTTTTCTTCCTTATTAGGGAGCGCAACTTCTTCCACCTATTTAGATACATACTCCACTGCTAACAAAATATACTTCATAATATAGGAGCTCATGAACGGACCCATGAAGTCAATCCCCATACATCAAACAGTTCTAACTCTAGAATAGGGATGAAGGAGAGTTAATAGCATCGTGAAATATTGCCTTAACATTGACATTGGTCACAGACAAGTGCAAAGTCATGAGCATCCTTGTATATTGTCAGTCAGTAGTATCCACATTGCAAAATTTTGTGAGATGTGTGTGTTCCTGCATGATGAACCCAAACTGGGGAAGCATGACAAGCCTCAAGAATACTTATTATTTCTACCTATGGGATGCATCTACGAATAACACCATCTGCACAAATTCTGAAAAGGTAAGGCTCATCCAAGGAAAACTTCCTTACCTCATGCATAAATCTATTTCACTACTGGAAGGACAAGTCTCCTAAGACAAGATCACTTGTTAAGTAATTTGCAAAGTCGCAAACCAGGGGGTTAGGTCTTTCGATGCTGCCAAAATTTGCTCTTCTGGAAAAGTATCATCGATTTTTGGCCTATCCTATACTTTCTGCATTCTTCTTTCTCAAGTCTAGATAATTGATCTGTAACTTGGTTTTCCATGACTTTTTGATCCTTCACCACGAAATCAAAATTTTGCAGTAGGAGAACCTAACGAATCAATCTTGGCTTTGCATCTTTTTTCGCTATTAGGAGTCTCAAAGTTGTGTGGACTATGAATTTATTCCCAATCTAATAAGACTAGAATTTTTTGAAGGCAAAAACCACTTCAAGCAACTTTTGCTCAGTAATTGTGTAGTTCTTTTGTGCAGGGTCTAATGCCTTTCTGACATAATAAATTGGGTGTAGGATCTTCTATTACCTTTTGGCTAGGACAGCACCCAAGTCCACATTGCTTGCATCATAAATGATCTCAAATAGTAAAGACCTGCTAGGAGATACAATGATAGAGAATAACATCAACCGCTCTTTTCAGGAACTCAAAGGCCTTTAAGGCATGCATCATAAAAATCAAACATCACCTCTTTCTCTAGAATCTTGAATAAAGGATTTGAAATCATTGAGAAATCTTAGATGAAATGCCTGTAATAATACCGTTCACCGAGACGTGAGGTGGCAGCTTCTCAATCACTTTAATTTTTACTTTATCTACATCAATGCCCCTGTTTGAGATACTGTGCCCGAGAACATACCTTATTTTACCATAGAATGTCACTTTTCCCAGTTTAATACCAATTTCTATTCCTCACACCTGCGGCTAGCATTGGCCAAGTGGACAAAAGAATCATAAAAAAAATCACCAACTACAGAAAAGTCATCCATAAGGACCTCAATGGTATTTGCCACTATGTCAGAGAATATCTATATCATACATCTCTAATAAATGGTTGAAGCATTACACAAACCGAATGACATCTTTTTGAATGCAAAAGTCTGATAGAGTCAAGTAATGGTTGTATTTTCTTGGTCTTTAGGAGTAATAGTGATTTTATTGTATCCCGAATATGTGTTAAGGAAACAATACCAACCCTGCCTTCTAACCTATCTAACATCTGATCCATAAATGCCATAGGAAAATAGTCTTACTAGGTCCATGTGTTCAGCTTTCTACAGTCCATGCACACTCTCAAACCTGTGATTGGTCACATTGGAATGAGAAAATTTTTCTCATTTGAAACAGCAGTAATTCCACACTTTTTAGGAACACATTGAACTGGGCTAACCCACTTTCTATCAACAATTGGATAAACCACTCTAGCGTCTAACCACTTAATAACTTTTTTCTTCACAACCTCTTGCATAAGCGGATTCAATCTCCACTGATGCTTAATATTGGGAATGCTTTTTGGTTCAAGCTATATTTTGTGGGTACAAATACCTGATAGAATGCCCATAATATCTTCAATGGTCCATAAATCAACACTTCTACCTCTGTCTCTACTAACAAAAGTACATAAATCACTGATAAGGTATTGTCGGCCCCCAAGAATACATAACGTAAATAAGAAAGGAGGTCCTTCAAATTTAAGATTGATGGATCTTAAATAGATGGTCGAGCGGGAGGAGTGGTTCTACTTCTCAAATCCAGATCATGCTTCTTTAGAGAATAAGTGTAAGAACCCCTCCCATACAAAGCGCTCACCGTCTCATCATATTCCTCAATGTCATTACTATCAAAGTTCATAATCATCATTTCTAAAGCCTTGACTCCAAGACTCTCTTCAATAGGTACAACAACAACATCAATAATATCATCAATCGCATATATCATAAACACCACCTGTATATCATTAGGTTGCTTCATTGATTGGTACATATTGAAGATTACTTGCTCTTCATTCAGTCTAAAATACATCTGTCCCAATTTCATATCAACAAACACCCTACCTATAGTTAGGAATGGTCTAGATAAGATAATAGAGACTTGGAAGTCCACCTCGCAGTCAAGAATAACAAAATTATAAGGAAATATAAAAGATGCCACCTTCACCAACACATCAAAATGAATAACTACTATCCGTTTCTATGTGCGGTTAGCCATCAACAATCTCATAGATGTCAGTTTGGGTGCCCCCATCCGACCTTCTTATAACTCTAGTGATATCAGATTTATGTTAGTTTCCAAGTCATATAATGCTCGAGAAAATTTAAAAGACATAATAGTACATGGAATAGTGAAGGCTCCTGGGTCCTTCTTATTCTCTACTAATGATCTGGAAGCAACTATACTACAATGGTGCACATTGTTAGTGGGCTCAAAACTCACTACCCACTTTCTAGTGACCAATTCTGTAATGAACGTCGCATAGCTAGACATTTTCTCCAATGCCTCAACCAATGAAATATTGACAGAAAATTCCTTTAACATTGACAAGAACTTTTTATACTTACCTTTTTTTTCTCAGACTTTGAGGAAAAGAGGGGGGTTCTCGAAATAGTCCTCAACACCGGCTCATTATAATTTCTTTTTATTTTATCCTTATCACCAATACGTTCAACACCTATCAATTTTTTAGATTCTACTATAGGTATCTCATCAACATCAATCTCATCACCATTATTTCTTTACTCTTCTACAACAGACATTAGGGATCCATAGTGGTTTTACCACTCTGAGTGGTAATGGCATGACAATGATTATCATTTTTTAAACTTTACACTGTATTACTGAGAAGAGTGCTAGGCTACCTCCAATTCAATAGGGACAGTACCTGGCCAAATTGTTGCTCTATTTATTTTATCATAGTGGCATGCGAATCAAATTTCTGGTTCAATCCTGATATATCCACCTTAATATCCTTAAGAAAGCCCTCTTGACTCTTTTATCCTTTTGCTAGTTTGAAAACATTGCTCCTATTCTTGATTGGGTATATCGACTACCCAGTGGAACATTTCTATCACTTTTCTCTTTATAGTTATCTTTATGCCTCCAATTACCATCTCACTCTCAGTTTTTATCTTGGTATCTATCACCATAATAGTTTCAACCTTGGTTCCCTTTCCAATTGGCTCAGAAACTCGCCTATTGTCACTCTAGATAATTATCTTCCACATCTATGTGACACTCATAAGTTCTAGAATCAGACCTTTGTACCCCTACTGCATTCAGTTTTTTCAGAATTCATTATTGCAAATTATTTTATAAGTAACCCAATCTCTGTTTTGAGTTGTATAACTTGTTGTGCAACCAAATCATCAGCAGCTTTGTAGCCACTAGCAACTCCAATGGAGTATGTACCAACATCCCTATCAGCCTCTCGAGTGTGCCATCCTCGATTAGTGACAAATATCTCATCTAGTATTTCTTGTGTTATCTCCCACCGAAGACGCATAAATATACCAATAGATTTTGTGTATGCCATTGCCTTAGAACTTATATTAGGGATCTTTAGAATATTTCCATTAAATTAAACCCTGGAATCCAGTGATTAGGTGTTTGCTTAACCTTTTCTTTTGAACCAGGACCACATCTCATATATGGACTCAGTAGGCAATTGCCTGAAGTTGTAAATCTTATCTTTTAATTATAGCTTCCTGGTAGGAGGAAAGAACCAGTTTATAAATTATCTATATAACTTATACCAAGTCATGATTGAGCCTCTAGGAATTTACCCCAACCATAATGATGCTTCTCTGATTAACAAAAATCAGAACAACCTCAATCTCAATGCTTCTTGATGCACCCCTAAAAGAGTGTATGAAGTGTTGATTCTAGTAAAATTAAAAATATGCATGCTTACATCATCTGTTGATGACTCCAAGAGCACACCCTTTAAATTTACCAGCTGGATCATTGTATTAGTGATATCAAACTTAATATTTAGGGGTAAAGTAGGAGGAATCATGCCTCATATCTCAGTAATCTCAATGTATCCCATATCCTTATCTTTATCATACGATGGTAGATATTGATATGTTGGGATCACTCGATCTCTACCGCCTCACACTCTATCTCGATGTAACACCTTATATTTCCCTAGCATAATCTAAGTCCCAATATATAAGTATTCATGTATGAAAATTTTAAAACACTCATTATTTTTCAGTTTAGAGCCGGCCATTGCGTAGGAATTCAATTAGCTTTCCAACGATATAAAATTTTCCAAAATCCAATAACCGGGTAAGAAGTTATGGTGATTTTAAGTTTCAGTCGTTAAACACTGTTATTTTAACACTCAACGCATCATATACACAATCCAAATGACAATTATCGATTTCCAGCGTGACTCCATGATCATGGCGTGTTTCAGAGCAAGCCAATTTCCTATTTGTTAATTTCCAATAGGCCTCCACGATCATGACGCATCATAGAGGTGGAAAAAATGGCATCCATAGGCTTACCACGATGGTGGAGCATTGCACCGTTTGTCCAGGTCCAAGTTGTCCCCTCTTTAGTGTCTTGGAACGATAGTGGCGCATCGCGCCAAGGCCAAAAATCGGGATGGTCAGTTTTTAGCTCTCATTTTTAAATTCGTTTAAGGGTATTTGGGTCTTTTTCCATGGCCATAATTAACCTAAAACATAAAATTTAACCCCTAAACACATTAAGTAGTCATCATTATTCAATTCTTCTTCAAAATTAAAGATCCCTCGTTCAAGAACAAGAAACCCTAGCCCTCAAATTCAAAGCAATTTCTCAAGAACTCTCCATTCATCTCTTCAAATTCATTAACCCAGGTATTTTAGATGTTCATCCATGGAGTCCAAGCAACCTTTTTAAATTATAAAGTTGTGATCTTTTCAAGTTATCATGTTTTAAATTATGATTTCATCCATGAATATCCATGAACTATGATTATATACCATGGTACCATGAAATTATTGTTATTATTCAATCTTCTATGTTTTAATATTATGATTTACTGAATTAAACCATAATTTATTGCTATTATGATGAATTCATGCTATTTCTACAAGTTCCATGACATTCCCATCAATCTTTAGTGTTCTTTCAGTATTGTTGCTTTGAGTCCTAGGGGTATTGAATACCCGAAAACCATAGTTGTTTATTTAGTCTAGCCTAAGAATATCATAGAATAGTATTCAGATTATACTATGAGCATTATCAAAATATTTAGATATCAATTATTCAACTTAGAACAGTCTAGTACCTTAGTGTCTTTTAGTTGGGAGTAGGATTTAGCACCAAGCAAGTGTAGGGATGGAGGCTTCCCCGTCAGATAGGTAGAGTTATTAGTAGTAGTCCCTATACTCTAGAACTACGTAGCCAGCGTAGGATATAAGTAGTCACCCATCAGATTAGGCTTGATTATCTCACAAGGTCACCCGTCAGTTTAGGCTTGACACCCTTGGTCCTTTGGACATTATATCAGTTTAGTGGATCCACACAACTATTGCTAGTACCCGTGGTATGGTATTAATACCCTTCCAGCTGGGGTTACAGGTTTAACCCTAATTATCTCAAATTAGAGAATGTCGGTTAGATGATACCTTCCATAATCTCTGCTATAGTCTCAGTTACAACCCCAGTTCAGTTATTCAGTCTTATTGTTGCTTGACCAAAGAATACAGATTTTAGTTATCTCAATATTTTAGTTTACAAATTTTACTCAGTTATGTTATATTCTTGTTCATGCATCCTCAATATTTACATATTTTCATACATTATCAATATCTATAGATTCAATGTTCTCTACTCAGTACTCCATGCTTTACATACATATCTAGATAATCATTAGTTCTGCTCATGAAACCATGCATGTCAGCCTACCTCATTTAGCATACCAGTATATTCAAAGTACTAATCGAATACCTTTTCTTTTGTGCTATGATGTATTGGGTCGTGAGTAGACACATCAGATTCTCAGCAGTAGCAGTGGTGAGTACTCATACTTTGAGGACAGGTTTACTTTAGTTCATGTCTTATTTAGTAGTTAGTTGGAGTTATTTGGGTCCTGTCCCATCAACTTATATTTAGTTAGTCAATTATAGAGGCTTTTCATACATTAGATTTAGTTATTTAGTATTCAGATATTACAGTTAGTGATCATATACTCATATTTCAGTTTTAAATTCAGTTATTAAAACCTTATGGCATGTCAGTATTCTTCTGCATTTATGATCATGTTATTCAGAGCTCACAGCAGGTACCAGCTCAGCGGTTAGCTTGTGGTCCCTCAGGACTATAAGCACCATGTGATGACTAGGAGGTAGTCTTGGGTTGTTTCAAACTTGGTATCAGTGCCTAAAGTTTTAAAGCGTCCTAGGAAGTCTGAAAGTTGCGTCATCTAAAGTCTTATGCATTGGTTTATAGTATGCCACACTTATGGAAGAGAGGCTACAAGGCATTTAGGAAAAGTTTCCCTTCTTTCAAGTATTCATGTCGTGGGATTGAGCAAGTGCTCAATTTAAACTCTCAATATAATATGTTTCTTCCTTCCATTTATAGAGCGTGCCTCCCAAGAAGAACATAAGAAGAATGATAACTCAACCAGACCCTCAGTCAGTCCAGGCAGATCCTCTGGATGAGCATATCTCTCACACAGAATTTAGGGATGTGTTCACTACTCTAGCATAGCAGTACAAAATGAATGTCCAGCCACTATTATGATTAACCCAGTGGCCAATACTACTATAACTAGAATTTGAGGTTTCACCCAAATGAATCCTCCTTCTTTCATAGTATCCAAGTCTAAAAAAGATCCACAGGAATTCTTAGATATGGTGCAAAGGTCATAAAAGCTATAGGAGTGACGTCTAGTCAGAGTGATGAGTTGGATGCATATGAATTAAAGGATGTAGCCCATAATTAGTTTAAGTAGTGGAAAGTCGATAGAGGTATTGATGCAAGGCCTATAGAATACAAAGACTTTGCCATGGCTTTCTTGGAAAAATTCTTTCCATTGGAGTTAAGAGAGGCCAAAGTATTGGAGTTCATTAATTTGAGGCAAGGCATCATAAGTGTAAGGGAGTATTCTCTCAAGTTCACTCAGTTAGCTAGATATACTCCTTATGTGGTGGGTGATAGTAGGTCCAAGATGAGTAAGTTTGTGTGTGGCGTGTTTAATAGTATGGTTAAAAAGTATAGGACTGCAATGCTAATTAGTGAGATGGACTTGTCTAGGCTGATGGTTCATGCTTAATAGATAGAGGAGCAGAATATTAAGGAGAGAGAGAGAAAACAAGAGAGATAGGATGGGTAGTTTTAATTTTAATTATCCAAAGTCAGAAGGTAGTAGCCGTCCTCAGTTTCATTAGAGTTCTTCAGCCTTAGTACCTTCTTCAGTCAGTGCCCTAGTACCCAAATTCAGAAATGACAATACGGATAGGGCACCAGGATCTAAGTCCCAGGTTAGTGTTAGTAGTGCTCGTACAAATCCTCTATGTCAGAAATATGACAGACACCATCAGGATGAGTATAGAGCGGGTAGTGATGTATGCTTCAGGTGTGGCAAGCCAGGCCATCAGATTTGGGAGTGTCGGGTAGTTACTTAGAAAGGTAGGGATGTGCACCAATAGGTCCAGTCCCATCAATCGTCAGTTCCATCTGACCACCCAACTTAGTAGGGTGTCGCTTCCAGTGCTACCAGTAGTCAGCGTCTGAATAGATTATATGTTTTTCAGTCCTGCCAAGATCAGGAAAATTCTCCTGACGTAGCTACTGGTACATTGCAGGTCTTTCAGTTATATGTTTATTCTTTACTAGACCCTGGAGCTTCTCTTTCTTTTGTAAATCCATATATAGCTATCAATTTCAGAGACAGTCTCAAAACAATAGTAGAGCCCTTTTCTGTGTCTATCGTAGTAGGCATTTCCATTGTAGCCAGACAGGTATACAGGAAATGTCCAGTCATAATAGCTCAGAAAGTTACTTTAGTTGATCTCGTAGAGTTAGAGATGATGGATTTTGATGTCATTCTTAGCATGGATTGGCTCTACTCATGCTATGCCTCAATTGATTATAGAAATAGAATAGTTCATTTTTAGTTGCCAAATAAATTAGTCCTTAAATGGTGGGGTAGTACTACAGCTCTTAGGGGTCAATAGATTTTATACCTTAGAGCCAGAAAGATGATATCAAATGGGTGTATTTACTATATCGTGCAAGTCAAAGACTCTAACTCAGAAACTCCTACTCTTGAGTCAATTCTAGTAGTAATAGAATTCTCAGGTATATTTCCTGAAGATCTTCCCGGAGTTCCTCCCAAAAGGGAAATCGACTTCAAAATAGACCTTTTTCTAGACACTCAGCCTATATCTATTCCACCATATAGAATGGATCCAGCTGAACTCAAGGAACTGAAAGAACAGTTGAAAGATCTCTTAGAAAAGGGATTCATAAGACCCAGTGTCTCCCCATGGGGTGCACCTGTTCTATTCGTGCTTAAGAAAGATGGTTCTCTCAGAATATGCATAGACTACCGTTAGTTGAACAAGGTCACAGTCAAGAATAAATATCCACTTCCTAGAATCGATGACTTGTTTGACCAACTTCAGAGTGCCAGATACTTTTTCAAGATAAACCTCAAATCAGGATATCATTAGCTTAGAGTCAGAGAACTTGACATTCCAAAAATAGCTTTTGAACTTGGTACGGTCACTTCAAATTTCTAGTCATGTCCTTTGTTCTTACAAATGCCCCAGCAGCCTTCATGGACTTGATAAACTGAGTGTTTAAGCAGTACTTGGACATGCTCATCATAGTCTTCATTGATGACATTCTTGTCCATTCTCATAGCAAAAGTGATTATGCAGACCATATCAGCATAGTGATTCATACTCTTAGAGCTCACTAGTTGTTTGCTAAATTTAGTAAGTGTGAATTCTGGCTAAGATCAGTAGCTTTCCTTGGCCATATTATTTCCAGTGATGGCATTAGAGTTGATCTTCAAAAGACTGAAGCGGTGAGAAACTGGACTAGACATATCTCTCCATCAGATATCAAGGGTTTCTTGGGTTTAGCTGGATATTACCGTTGGTTTGTTGAAGGGTTTTATTCTATTGCATCCCCCATGTCTAGATTGACTCAGAATAAACTTAAGTATCAGTAGTTAGATCCATGTGAGAAGAGTTTTTAGGGGTTGAAGAATCGACTAACCTCAGCCCCAATCTTGACTCTACCAGACGGTTTAGATGGTTTTGTCGTGTACTCTGATGCATCCAGAGTAGACTTGGGTTATGTCCTTATGTAGAGAGGAAAGGTCATTGCCTACGCCTCCAGACAACTTAAGCCTCATGAGAAGAATTATCTGACTCATGATCTTGTGCTAGCAGTTGTAGTATTTTTCTTAAATATTTAGAGGCATTACTTGTATGGGGTGCATGTGGATATGTTCACAGATCACAAAAGCCTTCAGTATGTGTTCTCTCAGAAAGATTTGAATTTGCGTCAGAGAAGATGGTTAGAGTTATTGAAAGACTATGACATGAGTGTTTTGTATTATCCGAGCAAGGCCAATGTAGTGGACGATGCTCTCAGTAGAATATGTATGGGTAGTGTAGCTCATGTTGAGGATGGTTAGAAGAAGTAAGCTCAGAAAGTTCATCAGCTTACCTAACTAGGTGTCCGCTTACTCGATTCAGCAGATTGTAGTGTATGGGTGCAGAGTAGCTCAGTTCATTTCTTGCCAGTCCATATCTCTTACTCAGCCAAGGAATATGCCAATCTCTATCTCAGAGAGTTAGTTAGTTTGCATAGTGTTCCCTTATCTATCATCTATGATAGAGGTACTCAATTTACCTCTCACTTCTGGAAAGCATTCCAAAAGGGTCTTGGTACCCAAGTCCACCTTAGTACAGCCTTCCACCCTCAGACAAACGGTCAAGAAGAAAAAACCATTCAGACTCTTGAGGATATGCTAAGAGCGTGATTGTTGATTTAAAGGGTAGTTGGGATGACCATTTTCCTTTGATTGAATTCGCATACAATAATAGCTATCATTCCAGTATTTTTATGGATCCATTTGAGGCTCTCTATGGTAGGATATGTAGATCTCCAATTGGTTGGTTTTAATTAGGTGATGCTGCAGTAGTAGGGTCTGACTTGGTGTTTGATGCCTTAGAAAAGGTTCAGTTGATCAGAGAAAGTCTTAGGGCTACCCAGAGCCGACAGAGAAGTATGCTGATTTGAGGAGAAAGGCTCTCGAGTTTGATGTCGGTGACTTTGTGTACTTGAAAATCTCCCCCATGAAGGGAGAAAAGAGATTCGGCAAAAAAGGGAAACTCATTCCCCGACATGTCGGTCCTTTCAGAATTCTCAGTCGTTTCGAAAAGATAGCTTATGAGCTTGAGTTGCCTTCAGATTTAGCCTTAGTACACCCAGTGTTCCATGTCTCGTTGTTGAAAAAATGTATTATTTATTCAGCTGTAATTGTTTCCTTAGAAAGTGTATATATTCAAAATAGTCTTTCCTTTGAGAAAATTTTAGTCAAAACTCTTGATCATCAAGTTCGTAGATTAAGGAACAAAGAAGTTCCACTAGTCAAAGTTCTTTGACGGAATCAATCCGTTGAGTGAGCCACCTGGGAAACAAAAGAAGATATGTGGATCAAGTACCCTCTTCTTTTCTCTGCGAATCCAGATTCAGTATAAGGTACTAATCTTCTTAAGATTTTCTTTTCTTTGTTATGCTCAGTTTCAGCCGTACATCATGTTCTTGTCAGTCATGCATTCCATGCATCAGATATTCATATTCAGTGTGTAAGCTCAGTCCATCAGTTCCCTCATCTTAACCAGTTTTATTTGGGGACGAATGATCCCAAGGGGAAGATATTGTAACACCCTATATTTCCCTAGCATAATCTAAGTCCCAATACATGAGTATTCATATATAAAATTTTTGAAACACTTATCATTTTCAGTTTTGAGCCTGACATTGCATAGGAAATTCAATTAGCTTTCCAACGATATAAAATTTGCTCAAATCCAATAATCGGGTAATAATTTATGGTGATTTTAAGTTTCAGTCGTTAAACACCATCATTTTAACCCTCAGCGCGTCGGGTAGATAGTCCAAATTACAATTGTCGATTTCCTGTGTGACTCCGTGATCATGGCACATCACGGAGAAATCCTATTTCCTATTTGTCAATTTCCAATGGGATTCTGCGATCATGGCACATCGCGGAGGTGGACAAAATGGCATCCACAGGCTTACCGTGATGGTGGTGCATCATGTTGTCTGTCCAGGTCCTAGTTGTCCCTTTTCCAATGGCTTGGTGCGATAGTGGCGTATCGCGCCAAGGCCAAAAATCGGGATGGTTAGTTTTCAGCTTCCATTTTTAAATTCATTTAAAGGTATTTGGGTCTTTTTCCACAGTCCTAATTTAACCTAAAACACGAAATTTAACACCTAAACACACTAAGTAGTCATCATTATTCAATTCTTCTTCAAAATTAAAGATCCCTCTTTAAAGAACAAGAAACCCTAGCCCTCAAATTCAAGGCAATTTATCAAGAACTCTCCATTCATCTCTTCAAATTCATTAATCTAGGTATGTTAGATGTTCATCCATGGATCCCTTTCATCCATGGAGTCCAAGGAACCTTTAAAAATTATAAATTTGTGATCTTTTCAAGTTATCATGTTTTAAATTATGATTTTATCCATGAATGTCCATGAACTATGACCCTATACCTTGTTACCATGAAATTATTGTTATTATTCAATCTTCCATATTTTACTATTATGATTTACTGAATTAAACCATGATTTCATACTATTATGATGAATTCATGCTATTTCTACAAGCTCTATGGCATTCCTATGATTGTTTTAAAACCATGAACTACAAGTGTTTGGTAAAATGGCTACAAGAGTGATTTATTTATTAAGAGCCTTCATGTTTTGGCCTTCAAGCTTTAGTGTCCATTTTGTTGCTTTGAGTCCTGGGGGTATTGAATACCCAAAACCCATAGTTGTTTATTTTGTCTAGCCTCAGTGTATTACAAAATAGTCTTCAGATAATATTATGAGCATTATCAGAATAGTCATATATCAGTTATTCAACTTAAAACAGTCTAGTACCTCAGTGTTTTTCAGTTCAGAGTAGGATTTAGCACTGAACGAATGTAGGGATGGCGGCTTCCCCATCAGATAGGCAGAGTCATTAGTAGTAGTCCCTATACTCCAGAAATATATAGCCAGCATAGGATATGAGTAGTCACCCATCAGATTAGGCTTGACTATCTCGCATGGGTCACCCGTCAGTTCAGGATTGATACCCTTAGTCCTAGACATTATATCAATTTAGTGGATCCACACAGCCATTGTTAGGACCCGTGGCATGGTATTAACACTCTTCTAGTTGGGGTTACAGGTTGGACCCCGATTATCTCAAATTAGGGAATGTCAGTTAGTTGATACCTTCTACAATCTCAGATATGGTCTCAGTTATAGTCCCAGTTCAGTTATTAAATCTTAGTGTTGCTTGACCAAAGCATACAGATTTCAGTTATCTCAGTATTTTAGTTTACAGAATTTACTCAGTTATGTTATATGATTGGCCATACATCCTCAGTATTAATAGATTTCCATGCATTATCAGTATTTGTAGATTCCATGTTCTCTGCTCAGTACTCCATGTTTTACATGCATATCCAACTAATCATTAGTTTTGTTCATGAAACCATTCATGTTAGCCTACTTCATTTAGCATACCAGTACATTCAAAATACTAATCACATACCTTTTATTTTACGCTATGATGTATTATCTCATAGGTTCTGAAGCTCAGTTCCTGGCTCGTGAGTAGACTTATCAAATTCTCAGTAGTAGCAGTGGTGAGTCCTTATACTTCGTGGATAGGCTTACTTTATTTTAAGTCTCAGTTAGTAGTTAGTTGGAGTTAGTTGGGGCCTTCCCATCAACTCATATTTAGTCAGTCAGTTATAGAGGTTTTTGAGATATTAGAGTCGGTTATTTAGTATTCAGATATTACAATTAGTGATCCAGTTTATCTTTATTTTATCAGATTCATTCAGTTATTTCTATAGACTTATATTTCAATTTTAAATTAAGTTATTAAAACCTTATGGCATATCAGTACTCTTCCGTATTTATAATTATGTTATTCAGTGCTCATAGAAGGTACTAGCACATAGGTTAGCTTGTGGTCCCTCGAGACTGTAAGCACCATTGATGACTAAGGGGTATTCTTAGTTCGTTACACTCGATCAACATCGAGTTCTTCCTAATGATCAGCTACTAGTCTTAGCCTGGCTAGCTTGGCTTGCTAAGCCAATCAAGCTTCCTCAACCTGCCTTATCTAGTTAGCAGTTTTGGCTAACATCAACTCTATCTGTATATCAGTAATATTATATAGATCACCAAAATTAGGAGATGTAAATCATGATGGCCATCCCAAACCCCTTATAAATCACCCGCCCGTACTAGTTTGCTTATCGTACAATTAGGCAATAGCAGTCTTCTAGTTCAGGATTCAATGGGATCAAGGGATTGCCTCAATTCCTAGTGTTAGATACACACGGGCATATACCCAACAAATAACAGAAAAATAAAAATCTAAAAATCTAACAACTCCAATCAATAACTCAACACCTTATTCCCCGGCAACAACGCAAAAATTTATATCTCCCAAAATTAATCTCTAAAGAAGTGTGTTGTAGTCAACGTCAAATATAGTAACCCAAACTAGGATGGGTTCAAACCCACAGGGAATGCATGGAATTATGTCTCAAACTTGATGAAATCACGGGAAGTGCGGAAAAGTAAATGGGGTATTTGAAAGTCAGAGTAATGAGTTACCGAACTTGAGTGCTTGAGGTTGTAAACAATAGAAGACGAACACTAGGACTATATTCCCCCTAGATTCTAACTTTGTAGGTTTCTCGTGTTTAATTCACCTATCCCCCTACTCTATATGTAAGGTTTGACAAGTTTTATGATATCAATCATCTTACGAACGTGTTGATAAATCTCACCATTCACCTTATGGGTCTCAAGGTGTCTCCTTATTATCCCTTGTCCTTGACACCCATACAAGTATCACCTTTTGAGTCTCAAGTTTATTAGAAGAGAATTGATAACCTCGAATCACTATTGCAACCCTTTTTTCCTAACCTCAAACTCCCTTGTGATGATGATCTCAAATAAAGGTAGTTCCCAAGCTCCTGTAGTAGCTGAGGAGACTTTTAATGTAAAGAAGACTACAATACATACAGTCACAACAATCTATATGAATCATCCACTTCCCCTACATTGCTAATACGTCAGGGTTCCCACAACCCTAGTTATGAAATTTAGCTGCTCAGGGTCATGCAATAGTCTAAGGAATCCACAGAAGAAAACATTGAGTCAATTATGTAAGAGTGAAAACAACAAAATCCAAAATCTTAAGTTGATTATGAAACCAAACCCAAGAACAAAGTATCAAGTAGAAAAGTATATGCAAAAGCATCAAAACTACGTAACATAATAAAATTATATCCCGTGGGTATTTATAGTATCCCAAAATAGTAAAGTAAACCTAATTAAAACAAAATAAGAATACTATGTCGACAGTGGTTATGCCGCTTGCAATGATTTGTTAGGACTAGTCAAGACTCATTGCCTGTTGTCGTAGCTCCTTTTTGTCTTTAGTGGTGAGTACTCATTAGGTGTCATTACAAGTCATAGTCTGCTAATCATAGTTACTCCAGTGAATTCTCTTTTAGGACTTCTGAGTCTATTTTATGGACAACTTTCACCATAAGTCGTAGTTAGTACTTACGATTCGTGATTTTCATTCATTACCACTCGAGCCTCTTTTATCTATCTTCATGAGTTTTAGTCACTGTGCACAATATGATTTCACACCATAACTCATTGTCACTTCTTATAGGTTAGGATCAGTCTTTAGTTAGATTCTTTAACACTGGTATCCTCTAGAGTCTTGCTACTAGGCGTAAGGTGACTTAATGACTCGGAGTCTGACCAGTACTTCAACCTTTCAGAGTTCCGTATTTTTTAATCAAACTCCAATTCCAACCTAATTCACCTATAACACACATGAAACACATATCATATCCGATGAAACAACCAAATTTGATGCGTATTTTCACCGTTTTAGGTATCAAATGTTCCATGAAACTGTGACACATCAAAATACAAACAAACGACAAATCTCAAGCCTCCTAACCTCAATGTTGGACTACACTACATCAAATTTAAGTTCGTTCACCTACTTCTGTCAAGGAATGTTAATAATATAAGTTATCTATCATGAAACAAGTGCCCCCATAAAAAAATATATATAATCCACAAACTCAATTCAAAAGATTGAATATAATATAAGGAGTTAGAATCAAAGAACAACTCTCACATTCAAAAATGAATTCATAGGTATGCACAAGAACCATAGACTTTTCCATTGTGTAAATATCTACTAATTAAGCATGTCCAAAAAGAATCGAATAGGACTTTAACAAGTTGTACTGTTGCCTAGAGGATGAGTAGGAAAATTATATAATTGCGAATTACACTTTTGTAAACATTTGAATTGTTTAACCTTCACGACCCATTAATTTCTTTACTTTATTTCAGCCCTCTCTTCAATAATTATTTTCATAAGTAATCTCTTATAAAGAATGCTTTAAACATTGTTTCTCTCAAATAGTTTTTTCTTTTTTTCCTTATGTCACATTCTTTCAAAGAGGGTTTTTTCCTCACTTTGCAGCTATCATTGGTTACCTTTATAACACTCAACCACTTTTTTTCTCTAGATTTAACAAATTTATCATAGTCTATGCTACAGTGCTCAACAAAGTAGGGTGCAAATACTAGCGACACAACAAAAGGGTCAAGGTAAATATATGGCTATCAACAAAAAGCTCCCGGCTCTAAGGTTTTAACTAGTCGTGTAGTATCTGAAAAGGCTAAAATTCAACAAGATAAATCAAATAAATTCAATATCATTTTTTAAATAGAACATCATTATTATTTTTCTTTAATAACATACAGGAGAAGTTTTGAACTAAGATGAAAAACATTAAATATGTAAGAAACCCTTACCACACATAGCACAAGTAACAATCAAGATGGATCAATCCACTACTAAGATAGACAAGGTCATAATAAACTATAAAATAAAATAAGCTATATATAGAGTCATAACCATTATCCTAGGTGTCAAAAAATCTACTATTTTATTTACTTTCAAGAACTCACAAAAAGTACTATTCAAGCTCAGGCATAAGTCACTAATATCACATAAGTAAAAAATGTGGAATTTTCTTTCTCTCCAAAAGAATAAAAAAATAAATAAATTTACACCTACATAATAAAATATACTTGGTTCTAAGGGACCCCTATTAGAAAAGAATTGAAAAGTAAAATCAAGGGGTGGACGATGTATATCCTACTAAAGGCTACAAATTCTAAAAACTAACAAAAACTATTTTAAACTAAAAAAATAAAAGAAAAATATTCTTGTATTCTTGGACTTTTTAATTTCTTTTTTGTTTTTTCCTAAAGCAAGAAACTAAAAAGGATAAAATAGAAAAAATAGAAAATAAATAATTTCTATAGCACACTTCACCCTAAATTAATATTGGAAGATACCTCGGCCATACTTAAAAATCATGCTTTGTTCCCAAAGCAATAAATAAAGTAAGGGCTAAAGATACTTCTTAAGGACCTTCCAGACCTAGCTAGAAGCATGTTTTTTCAATTTTCATCATGGGTTGCACGCACCGAACACTTAATCTCAAACTTACTCCTTAGCTCTAAGTTTTGGGTACTTAGAATTTCCCTACGTTTGTGAAAACACACAAAAAAAGAGACACTAAAAAATTAAAATAAATTAAATAAATTAAGAAGTTAACTGGTATGCATTGGTTGCCTCCCAATAAGAGTCTAATGTAGTGTCACGGTATGATTCATCAGTTTTTTCCTCTACCTTGAGGATATGAATTCCACCCCTAAAATCACATCCATTTTTTTGCTTCACTAGAAGGGTAGTGGTACAAAGATAAAGGAATCGAGTAATGAATAGTGCATTTTAAACTACTTGGCCTTGAAATGAGGCATGTTATTTCTAATTTTGGCACAATTAATTCAAGAATATAGACATATTATTACTCCTCCTTACACTCATTCATATGCTTAGATGGCATATTAATATCTCATTATCTAAGAATAGTGTGGAAAATTGTTAGGAATGAGGTCCAATATACCCTAACTCATGAATTGTATTACTATTTACATCCTCATATGTAATTTTTTAAATAGTGACAACATTAATAAAAATATGATCAAGTATCTTTTCATACTCACACAACTCATCACTAATCTGTTGTGCATTAAAGGCATCAACCTTTACACTCAACATAACTTTTAAGTTGTGAATATCCAAATCAAACCCGTCAATTTCATATATAAGAAAATCTCTTTCTTTCATTAAATGTATCATCCCATTTATAGTTGCCTTAAGGAAACCCTCATATTCCTTTAATAAGTTTTTGAAAGAATACTATATAAAACACAAACAATATTAGAATCATCATAATCAGGACCCGGGGAAGGGTTATAATACTTTGAACAAATATTCCATTGACCACCACACATTTTACAAAAGTTCTAATCGTAGAATTTAAAGGGATCACATAAACATTTCGTCAGATCAAAAGATTTGAATAATGTTTCCATAGGTGGGGTGCTCTACAAATAAGACAAGAATCAATAAAAGATGAGTAGCTATCGATCCACATATTTTGTATGTCATTTTAGAAAGAGTTGTAAGCTATCACACAAAATAAATGTTTATACAAAAATATAATATATGTTAAAAAATTGAGGAAACAAATACATAAAGTCTAATCTAGATAAAAAAAAATTAATTTAGAAGTCTCAGGCAACGGCATCAAAAACTTGTTGCATCCAAATACACACGCAAGTGTACGCGATCATACAAGTAACATAGGATTGAGAGTCCAGCTATCGTACCTATAGGGATTTAATGATTAACTATTTTTCTAAATTAAAATGATCCTTATTATTTATTCAAGAATAATAATAATAAAAGAAATAACTAATGAATAATTAAACAATAGAAGAACAAATTTTACGCTTTCAATGAAAGAACCAATTTAGGATTATGGATTTGCTAGCAATCATGTAGAGTATCAATTTCATCAACTTATTGGATTATCTAGTTGTTGATTTATGGGGTTGATTATATGATCATAGTCTTTCGAGTCTCTAATCCTCTATTCAAAATGACTTCACAACTATATCATTAAAAGGAGATATGATAACTCAATTCAAATACATTTATATATATTTATATTTAGTAACAAAGTAAGGTGATCTAGCTATACTCCTATCCTAGTGTAATAATTCTCAAGGTTATTTTCTGCATTTCCACTCATTTTTTCCATTTAGAGCTTTCCTATAGTTTACCTAAGTCATTATGACTTACTAGAGCTGACAGTTTAGTTATCAGACAAATAATTGGGTTTTTAGAACTAGTTTCTTATTTTGAAGTCTTCGATGGTTAAAATTGGCTACCAAGCAAAAAATTTAGTCAAATGACCTCATACGCCTATTTTGAGAGTACAGCTTCGAAACATCAATTTTAGTCTAGGTGGACCATTGGTTTAGGTCTCAAGTCTTTAAGAATCATTTTGGGCTATTAGAAGGAAGTTAAGAAAAATGACACGTGGTGTGGCATCCACTTTTTATCGAAACAATCTTGGCTAGAAATTTATCTGTGTCATTGAGTCAAGAAAGTGGAATTTTATAGGGTAGCATAGTTCATTTGTGTATACAAGATTTTGGATAAATCTCAAGGGGTCGGTGAAGACTTGGAAATTTCCAAGTCTTCAGCTGGTACTAGTGCATTCACTTAAGCGACCCAATAAGAGAAGGAAGCTAAAGCGACTAACCGATCTCTTAAATGGTCTGGCTTACTCTGTTGGTGTAGCTTAAGTGATGCATTTGCCTCTTAAGAGTCCAAAGGTTTCTTAAGCACATGACCAACAGTCACTAATATTGCTAAAGCGGCACTTGGCTACTTAAACGATGACTGTTTAAGCAATCCAGTGTACGCTTAACCAACACCTGGTGCCTACAAATTCCTAACTTACCTTGTTTTTCCATTGTTTTCTCCTAGTTTTCAAGAGAGTAGAATCCTAGAAGGTGAGAAATTTTGGAGAAGTATTAGTGGGTGATTTTGGGGCATTCGTAAGATCGAATAACTCTTTTCTTCTTTGAATTCTTCATAAGCTTTAGCAAATTCCATGGTTAATTTCTCATAATTTCCCCAAAATCCCTAGAATTTTAGTGGATTGATTGTAGAACTATTTGAGCTCAGAATTCACCCATTCTTAAGGGTAAATATTCCATGAGCATAGAGTTATGTATCATCGTCTTTATAAATCCATTTTTATTGGTGGGCCCTATATATGATTTTTACATGATTTTGGACCTGAAGTACAAAAGTACAATGTGGGTATCATTTTTTTTGTATTGTTTAGCTGATTATGATTTTGATAATGTGGTATCTCATGAAATCTTCTCAAAAGGGGAAATCAATAATTTATTAGATTTCACCAGGCTTTTTTTCAGCGACCACGTAGGTTAGGTTTAACTTCCTTATAGATTAAGAAAATTCATCGTATATTTATGATATTATGCTAGATATGGGATCTTAATTATGTCTTGCAAGTATAACTGGTATAATTGACATTATTTGGACTATTTAGCTTATTACAGAACCATAATTTTAGTAAAATTAACTTAGCTGCTCTTGATTTAGGTAGAATAGCTATTTTAAGGCTAATTATGGCTGATTTAATATCTAGAAGTTAATTTCAATACCTTATCCTATTTTGGGGTAGAATTTGCCTTAGAACAGATTTTAGGGATCGAAAGTGAGCCTCTGTAGCTCATCTTAGGACAAGATTCATGTTAGCTCTTATAGACTTCTATACGAATTTTTTACCCATTAAAATACTTATTTTAGGAAAACTTCAATGGATTATTAATGATATGAGTTTAGGTTAAATTTTGATAATTTATGATACGAGTTCTGATTTAAGTCTAACAACTACTAATGATATTGAGTTCCAATTCAAGTACAACATTGAGAGTTTATTTATGATATTATATGGTATGGAAGGATTCATGGTTATTACTTGATATTCGGTAAATTTGTGGAACTTTGGTTTCGTACTTCCTTTTGATTACACTCTCTGGGCTTATGAGGGCCCGCATTAAGTTATTTACTTTTTTACACTTACTATCTTATCGGGGCCAGTCTCATAGTATTAATGTGAAAAACCCCAGATTTTGTCCCTTGGAAAATTCTTGAGATTTGAGCTCACTGTCCGGGTAATGACTTATCATATAAGTTGTATGGTGTCATGACGAATTAAATGGCCCTAGCCGTAAGGTTTCCAGTGGATGGTGGTTGAGGGTTTTTTCATGGTTATGACTTGGGAATATGAGTTGTTAAGGGTGGGGACAAGTCTTTAGGACAAACCTTAACCAAATCAATAACTCGGTGACTTGACTCTGATATGAGTACGAGTGGCTCACTAAGAGTTGTAAGGATAGATTATAAGTGGTAGGTTTGATTTGTATACTTTTCAGTGTTTAATCCCTTGGGTTCTATCTTGGATATGACTAGACTATATCAGTTATATGGTCAGGTCATGAGTGAGGTCATAGAGTTGTAAAGAGGATAGTGTATGGGTTTCCAACACACTGTCTAGGATATGACTCGTGGCTATGACTCATATAATGTGGTTATGAGTCAATGGGTCAAATCGTAATCAAGAACGACTCTTTTACAACTTTTAAGTTGAGGGCCCTTTGGACATTTCCCACTTAAAACCTTAAGACTCCACGTCCCTAAAACAATTTTGGGGGAATTTATTCCACACTTTACAAGATTAAACATCCTCTTTTTACTCTCAAAATCCTCTCAAGGAATATTGGCTAGGGTTTCTCCAAAGTGGTCATCTCAGGGTTCAAGAGTCAAATTCTCTCCAAGAATCTTTATAATTTAGGAATATTACTCCTCTCTCATTGTTATTTTACTTAAAATACATATTTTAATGTATGGATTTCATGGTATTCTTATGGTTTTAAAATAAAGGTTGGGGGTCTTTGAATGCTTAATGTTGAATGATGTTTTCTCATGGTTTTATTATGGTTTTCCATATTTTAAATATGGTTTTGAATATGTGGGTGCAAGGGTATGGTCGTAGAACTTGATAATGGTAAATTTCTCTAAACTTATGACTTTTGAGATGGTTAAATACCTACATATGGTTTTGAAAACCTTGTGGGGTACACGGGAATCCCCCAAGTGATTATATAATGAAAGCCTTGCAGGGTACAAGGGAATATCCCAAGTGATTTTAATAATAAAGTCTACGGGGTACATAAGAATCCCTTAAGTGTTGGCTGATAACGCTCAATCTACAGCTCTCGTAGGAGTGTAAAGCGGTCATTGTCAAATATATAACCCAACTGGGTTGGGTATCGATCCCACAGGGAATAGCTTGGTCAACAAGTAAGCAAAGATTACTAGACTTTTAGTGCAAGTCTCGTAAAAGGGGGGGAGTTTTGTCGTGCAAGTAATGTAAACAAAATAATAAAGTAAAAGCAGAAAATAGAAGAGTAAAAATGGTTTGCTTGGTAGGTTGTTGATCAATGAGAATTGAGAAGTTGGGGTTATGTCCACCTTATGAGTTGTACGTCTCTATTGGCTATGAGTTGTGCGGAATTCAGACATGCATGTGCTTATAGAGAATTGTATTCGATGGTAAATCCAAGCGTCTTTCGACCTCAACAAGGACTATTTCACTTTAACTCTTTCTAGCTTAAAGCGTATCTAACGGTACAAATTCTCCAAGAGGTTAATCCAGTTATGGAACTAACTTTTTAATAGGGGATGGGACCCTATTACCTTGACATTATCTCTTTTCTAGACATATAACTTTTCTTTCGAACAAGTTAATGCTATACTGGCGTATTCTATGCATCTGCAGCCACAAGAATTTGCATTAAGATGAAGAGAATAATGATATAAGCAACACACGTGTCATGAATTCACAAACTCATAGCCTTAGATAGTATCTCATAAGGCTTCCATAACCCCAACAGAGAAGTTTAGTTACCCATGAGTGCGAAGGAAATCACAATCGACATTGTTATTATACCACAATAAAGATTTCGTGTAGTAATAGTGTGGTAGGCATTAGGCGTGAATTCCTGGCAATAGTAACGTTTCTCTTGTTGTGGAAATTAAGAATTGAATAGATGAATAGAAGAAGAATAAAAAGTATAATTAATGGAAGGGTTAGAAGAAGAGTTATAGAGTAATAGAATTAATGAGGAATGAATTAGAAGTAGAATGAATAAAAATCTCTAGCAAAATAGGGTATTTAAAACACCCATATCCTATTCCTACTAAGCTACTGCATTACTTAACCCATTCCTACTGGGTTACTGCATCATTATCCTAATCCTAATAAATTACTGCATTATTATCCTAATCCTAATAAGTTACTGCTAGTCCCCAAAGTCTTCAGAATTGTTGTTTTTGCCCGGGGCAGATTTTCCATGCGCCACTTTTGGTCCTTGGTGTCCAAGATTCCTCTTACTTCCTTCTTGAAGCTTTCTTTGGCATCAAGTTATTCATAAAATGCTGAATTCTGCATCATTTGTACCTGAAAACTTGCTAATCATGTTCGTTAGCTCACTTATAGGAAAAAGGACTAAAAGTGCATGAAATATATAATTTGTTCTCAAAACTTGGCTAAAATATGGGCAAAATCTAGTGCTATAGGCGTGTAAATTCACCTATCATCAACACCCCACACTTGAAGCTTTGTTCGTCCTCGAACAAAATATCATGTCCGTCTAAACATCAACTTAGGGTTTCACAGTATCAACACAAAATATTCGTCAAGACAAGCACAACAATTATCAACAAAGAGTAGTTTTCCGATCATTAGTAGAAACGATTCAACCTCTAACATAGACTCGTGATGGTAGTTAATTCGTATCCAAAAGTTAAGGTACAAAGAATCATACACCACTACCCAAAACTCATCAACCATGTGTGTCTCACAATATATTACCCATAATCACTCTCAAGCATAGTATATTTATCAAACATAGGTATAGAAATATCCTTGCTCTCGCTCTCACAAAGAATTCATATGCAGCAACTGATGACCATAGGCTTGCCCTTAGTGTAATGCTCCACTAAATGTCAGAATACTAAGCTTAGGATCAAATAGGTCTTTTGATGGTTGTAATGTAGGCTAAGGGACGGGTAGGACTATTTTGGCCAGAAATAGTTACTATGTTCCTAAGCGCTTTAATACATCACATTATGCCATTAATACCTTTCTTTCAAAAAACCTTTCTACTTTCTTTTATTCTACCACCCCTTTTCTCCTCTTTTGTTTTTCAATTTTGAACATAACTAACTTTTTAGTTTTATTTTTTTCCCTTTTTTTTTTCATAACACCTCTTATGATAGAAATTCAAGCACCATTACATTCTAAAGCATCATACTCACCCAATTTCCTCTTATTTTGTCACATGACTTTACACTTTAAAGCACTTAGGAATTTGGATCAAATTATGGTCTTGAAAAAATGAATTAGGCTTACATATGAGGTTGTCAAAGAAAATAGGCTAAAGTCTCAAAGGGGGTTATCTAGGATGATGTCCATGGGTAGATAAAATGAAGGTGAACAATCATAGGTTGCCAAAGAAATGCCTAAATCATCTCCTAGACTTGCACTCCTTATTTTCGCTTTACATACATACCAGGCAAGTTCTAGCATCAGCCACAAACACAAAATATTCTATATCCTCACACACACAAGGCACATGGTCGACTTTATTTGGAGTAGCATAGACTCTTGCCATAACAGATGAAGGAATTGAACTACACAATATCACATAGTGAGTCACAATTAGAGCCTAAACGTCTCAATAGTCATGATTTTAGCACAAACTCTTGTCATAATCTCATGCTGCCTATTAGAATAATTTTATGCGAAGCTAAGTAAAAAAAAATTTAACTACGAAAAAAAATGAAAAAAACGAAAAAAAAAACTAAGCAAACAAACATAAATGCAAATGCGGATAAAGGAGTATAGCATGAAAATACCACCACCCCACACTTAGATGGGACACTACCCTCAGTGGAAAATAAATACGAAGAACCTGGTCAGTCGGACTCCTCCTCTATGTCAGGGGTCATACCCCCTTCGTCGGAATCATCATAGGAGTCGTCGTCATCAGAATTCTCCTCCACGTCAGAGTCTGGCATTCGTTGCTCATCGTCGGTCGGCACATCGTCATCAAGAGGTTCCTCAAAATATGTAACTACTCCACACATCTTCCTTGCATGCACATTCATTGGATAGTCATGATCCAGCTGTTGGAGCTCTGCAGCAGTTGGAACTCGACCTCCGCTCATCATTGTAAACCGTGTCATGCCATAAAGATGGCAAAAGAAACTCTCATCCTGAGCATGTCTCTCTGCCGTAGTAAGGTTGACGCCATGTGTTGATTCAACATCTTTGACCTTTGTGAGGTCAACCTTCTTCGGGTTGTGTGGGAGTTTATGATCATCCGGTTCCTCTTCGATGTCTTCCTTCCTCAAGATTGCAGTCAACAGATTTCCAAAGCTGAAGTGGGACCGATTGTGTAGCCTAGCTTTCCGCATTGTAGAGCGAATGATTGCCCCGATGTTGATGGGGACATTCGTCATCAATGCATATACCAGGCACAGTCTATCTCTTGTTATCTTGGTGTATTGCGTCCCTGGAATAAGGCAAGAGTTGACTATGCGCAACCATATCCTCGCTTCCCTATTCAAAGGAGCATATGGGAAGGTGTTGTGTCGACCGGTGTCTTTATGTCTGCTCTATCGTGCCATGGATCTTGTTCCACAAAGTGTGTGTTGAATGGCTCTGTATGGAGGTCTACTGTACAGCTCTTTGAATGGTGATGGATCGACTGAAGGCAAGCCAAGAAAGGAGTTGAAGAATTCCACATTGAGTTGTAAAACTTGGCCCCGAATCTTGACCTCGCTGCCTGTGGTTTTCGGCGACCAGTTGGCATAAAATTCTCTTGTCAAATCGAGATTACATTCTCCCATGTCTCGGAAGATAAAATGAATATGTAATGCCATGATCTTGGCCAACATGCGCGGCTCCTTCTTCGCTAGGCTTTCCTTGTTTATCAAGTCCACATGAACATATTTTCTTTCCTTGTTGTTCCTATACCATTCCTTCGCTTCCTCCTCAAGAACCCATTTTATTCCAAACATGCGGCGTGGTAATTGCATCGAGGATGATTCTCTTTGCTCTTTTTGGCCTCTTTTCTTACCTTTTTGGGAAGTGGTAGCCTTATCTTTGCCTTGTCTTGCTTTGGGTGTCATTGTACCTGAGACTTGAAATAGTGTTCATGTTAGCATCCTCTCGATAGATACAATCTATAAACAAGCAATAGGGGCACCACCCCACACTTAGTTTGTTGGCACAAACTAGTGAAGTGAAAGTGGTCGATTACTCAGACTTCATCGACATATGTTTTAGGTGTTATATTCCAACAATAAAATCAGAGCAGTCACACTTCTTGTAATCTTGGCAATACATTCATGTTGGATATATCAAGAATACTACATAGGGATTGAATCAAGGGATAGTATCTAACAATAATCACAACCTCCTATGTTGGTAGGCAACTATAATCCTTATTCCGATGAACAAGTCATTCCAACATGTAAGTATTCGAGTAACAAGATTATGCAATATTTGGGACCAATTCGAGTCCACAAAAGTATGACAATGCATCAAAATCAAATTCAAGTTGGAAATAAGTTAAGATCATCCTTACATATTCATTCACTCACTTGGTTGCATCACAATAATTCAAACACATTCACATCACCAATACTTGTTCAAGATTTAGCAATTCATAATAGGCGTAGTAACATAGTACTTACGAAAGATAAATGAAGAACAGAGTAGTACTTACTTGATTGATGCCTTTGGATGATGTTCTTGTGAAGAAAAAGAGCAAAAGAAAATTTTTGAGAGGATTTGGAGGCTATAGGCGGCGCATAAGCTAGGTTTCCAATGTGTTTTTCGTTCAAGACTAAGTCTCATATTTATAGGAGAAGGTTGGGTCGGGTTTTGACCCATTTAAAATCGGATTTGGAGACAAGAAGTGACCATAGGCGGCGCCTTTAGCTTTGCCTATGCTTGGCATAGGCGGCGCCTTTTGCAAAGCATTGTCTAGCATAGGCGGCGCCTATGCCATGGCATTCCTAGGCATAGGCGGCACCTTTCACTTTGCCTATGATATTCCGAGACAAAAGGCATTAGCATAGGCGGCGCCTATGCTATGGCATACTTGGGCATGGGTGGCGCCTATGCTATGGCACACTAGATTCCGAGACCTTAGGCCATAGTATAGGCCTTGCCTTGTTCGTGGCCTAGTTTTACCTAGGCCTAGCCTTTTTCGATGCCTATATTTTCATGAGCAATGCTCAATCCATAGCCTTTTGCTTCTTCATTCCTAACTTACCACCTTTAACATACAATACGTCCAAATCAAAATTTGAAACCGACCTCCTCGTTTTACACCTCTTCACACCTACATTTACTCAAAAACAATAAAGACGATTAGAACGATGGGTTTCCTCCCATCAAGCGCCTTAGTTTTGGTCGTGGCACGACTCTTCTTTTTGGATTTTTATTTATCAAAAGCAAACACGTAATAGAATGAAAGAAAAAAAAAATGAAAAACGATGGGTTGCCTCCCATGTAGCGCTTGATTTATTGTCGCGGCACAACATAGTTACCTCGAGTGCTTAGACTTCGTCAAGATAGATGGTGGATCATTTTCTAAATGGATTCAGACGACAATGAGGCTTACTTGTAGGCATGCAATCTTCTTCGAGATGACTCATACGTCTCCCCGGAGGGTCACCAATTATGTCATCAATAGTCCAACCCATAGCTCTCTTGTATCTCTTCAGAGTAGAGATGAGAGTCTCTACGTGCTGTTCACTTAACTCATCTGCCACACTTATCGGAAGTATATTTCCACTTTCCAAGAACACATACCTTAGATAATCGGGGAGTTCTTTCAATTCTAACATTGGTGGCTCTTCAATGGAAGTCTTCGCTGTTGGTGACGGTTGATTCTTAAGATCAAGGTCCGGTTGCTTAGGAGTATGGTAATAGGACTCTTTTTCTGTTAGAGCACCCATAAGTTCTTCATAATCTTCATCGTCCTCATGCTCATCATTCAGTGGCGCAGCAGACAAAGGCTCAACAGTAAGCTGTTTCTCTACAGATAATGCTTTCTTATCCTCATGATGACCATCGGCTACAGAGAACACATTCATATAGTTGGGCTGCTTCATTGCTTTGCATATATCAAAGCGGACCACTTTGTCATTCAGTCTAAATAAAAGCTCATTAGCTCTCATGTCAATAAGCACACTTCCTGTTGTAAGGAAAGGACGTCCCAAGATTATGGGAACTTCAGAATCCATCTCACAATCCAGAATAATGAAGTCTGCAGGAAAGATGAATGAAGAAACCTTCACCAACACATCATTCACGATACCCACAGGTCATTTTACCGACCTATCAGCCATCACGAGCCTCATATTGGTTGGTGTCGGATCGCCTAACCCCAACTTCTTGTAGATGGATAGTGGCATCAAATTGATGCTAGCTCCCAAATCGCACAATGTCTTAGCAAAATTCATAGATCCAACCGTGCAAGCAATAGTGAAAGCACCGGGGTCGGCCTTTTTCTGAACTAGTGATCGGGTAGCAATAGCGCTGCAATGATGAATAGTATCTTTCAACTCATAGCTTGCTGCCCGCTTCTTTGTCAAAAGGTCTTTCATAAATTTTGCATACCCAGGCATTTGTTTCAGTGCCTCCACCAATGGAACATTAATGGTCAGCTGATTTAACATTGTCATGAATTTGCTGAACCTTGTATCATTCGCCTGCTTCTTCAATCTTTGAGGAAAAGGTGGTGGTGGATATGGAATTGTTTTCTCCACGAATTTCTTCTCCTCTTGCTTCTGAATTTTGGTAGTCTCAGGCTGCAACCTACTAGGGGTGGTGTCCTGGACGCCTTGGTCAGCTTCTACGGCATTTTCTTCATTAGCCTTATCATCGTTGTCCACTACATCGTCGACCACTTGCTTGCCTTTGGATGAAGTTTTCAGCACCTTACCACTTCGAGTAGTAATAGCCATGCATGATCCATCATTCCTTGGATTTTGCACAGTGTCGCTAGGTAAAGTGCCAGCCTTTCTTTGATTTAGTGCTGCTGAAAGTTGGCTCAATTGCTGATCTATTTGCTTGATTGAAGTGGAATGTGAATCAACTAATTGCTTCATAGAGGAAAAATCATTTATTACCTCCGTTACTCCCGCGCTAGTTGCTTCCACTCCTTTTAATAGTTTATCCATCATGTCCTCCATACTTCCAGAACTAGATGTGGTGGTATCACGTCTTCTTGGGGGAACGTATAAACCACTATTGTCATTCTTGTTCTTCCAACTACCTTGGTCCTTGATTCCAGGTTTATCATAATAGTTCCGACCTTGGTTTCCTTGGGTATTGCCTCGGAAACCCCCCTGATTGTTCAAGTAGTTGGCCTCTTCTTCCGAATCAGATTCGTCTCTTCCTTTTAACGCAACAGCTTTGAATTTTTTGGTCTTCCCTGATAATAGATGCTTTGTAAGAAGATCCACTTATGTTTTCATATGCGCCATATCTTGATCACGTTCTTCTTCTCTTCTCCTTTGGTCTGCAGTCATGCCAATAGATAAAGTGGGGTTTGCTACCTTAGAATCCCTGGTATGCCAAGCTCTACTTTGCTTCGTCATACGATCTAGCATATTGCTTGCTTGACCAAAGGTGAGGTCCATAAAAGATCCTCCAACCGCATTATCCACCACTGGTTTAGTTATTGAATTCAAGGCTCTGTATAATATCTTCATAAGGTGAACATTAGTCATGTGATGGTTTGGGCACCTCGTTAGCTTTGTCTTGAACCTCTCCTATTTTTCATGAAGGGCTTCAGTTGGAAGCTGATGGAAGTTGCTGATTTCATCTCTCAATTGTGCTCTTTTGGATGGCGGAAAGAATCTTTCTAGGAAAGCGTCTCTCAATTGCCTCCAATTTGTAATAGAATCAGGAGTCAGCCCATTCAACCATAGAGTTGCCTCCCCAGATAGAGACAATGGAAATAGACGTAATCGAATTGCATTCTGACCAACACCAGGATTGTCAAACGACTTGCATGTAGAAATAAAGTTGATGAGATGCATATTCGGATCATCGCCTGCTAGTCCACCAAATAATCCCTTGAGTTGCAATAACTGAATCATGGTGCTCGTGATGTTGAACTTGGCTCCGGGTGCTAATGGTGGAGGAATTATGGCTCCTGTGGCTCCGGCTCCATCAAGATCATCATCATCATAGTCGAAATATGGTTGCATAGCTCGACATTCAGGCCTAAACCTAGGTTGACGATCTCTTCTGTTGGCAGGTGTTGCGATCTCAGCAGCATGTCTAGGGTTTAGCAACTCATCATCACCTAGGTCCTCGTCGTCAGGATTTATTGCACGGCCAGGGTTATCAATGTTTTGTTGATGCACTTGAGCGGCGGCAAGAGCAGCTAATCTTGCCTGTTCCTGTTGAGCAGCCATCCTTTCGATTTCGTGTTGTGCCTCTATTCTGCCAATACATTGTGGTTCAGGATTGATAGGTAATAACGGTTGACCAGAACTTTGAGTATGGGGCATGCACTGAATAAAAACCTGCAGTAAACAAAAATGAAAACTAAAAGTAAAAGTACTAGAATCTTTGACCAAAGGGTCTAGTAATTATCACAAACTTAATTGACACTCGTATTCCCCAGCAACGGCGCCAACTTTTGATAATGCTCAATCTACAGCTCTCGTAGGAGTGTAAAGCGGTCGTTGTCAAATATATAACCCAACTGGGTTGGGTATCGATCCCACAGGGAATAGCTTGGTCAACAAGTAAGCAAAGATTACTAGACTTTTAGTGCAAGTCTCGTAAAAGGGGGGAGTTTTGTCGTGCAAGTAATGTAAACAAAATAATAAAGTAAAAGCAGAAAATAAAAGAGTAAAAATGGTTTGCTTGGTAGGTTGTTGATCAATGAGAATTGAGAAGTTGGGGTTATGTCCACCTTATGAGTTGTACGTCTCTATTGGCTATGAGTTGTGTGGAATTCAGACATGCATGTGCTTATAGAGAATTGTATTCGATGGTAAATCTAAGCGTCTTTCGACCTCAACAAGGACTATTTCACTTTAACTCTTTCGAGCTTAAAGCGTATCTAACGGTACAAATTCTCCAAAAGGTTAATCCAGTTACGGCACTAACTTTTTAATAGGGGATGGGACCCTATTACCTTGACATTATCTCTTTTCCAGACATATAACTTTTCTTTCAAACAAGTTAATGCTATACTGGTGTATTCTATGCGTCTGCAGCCATAAGAATTTGCATTAAGATGAAGAGAATAATGATATAAGCAACACACGTGTCACGAATTCACAAACTCATAGCCTTAGATAGTATCTCATAAGGCTTCCATAACCCCAACAGAGAAGTTTAGTTACCCATGAGTGCGAAAGAAATCACAATCGGCATTGTTATTATACCACAATAAAGATTTCGTGTAGTAATAGTGTGGTAGACGTTAGGCGTGAATTCCTGGCAATAGTAACGTTTCTCTTGTTGTGGAAATTAAGAATTGAATAGATGAATAGAAGAAGAATAAAAAGTATAATTAATGGAAGGGTTAGAAGAAGAGTTATAGAGTAATAGAATTAATGAGGAATGAATTAGAAGTAGAATGAATAAAAATCTCTAGCAAAATAGGGTATTTATAACACCCATATCCTATTCCTACTAAGCTACTGCATTACTTAACCCATTCCTACTGGGTTACTTCATCATTATCCTAATCCTAATAAATTACTGCATTATTATCCTAATCCTAATAAGTTACTGCTAGTCCCCAAAGTCTTCAGAATTGCTATTTTTGCCCGGGACAGATTTTCCATGCGCCACTTTTGGTCCTTGGCGTCCAAGATTCCTCTTCCTTCCTTCGTGATGCTTTCTTTGGCATCAAGTTATTCATAAAATGCTGAATTTTGCATCATTTATACCTGAAAACTTGCTAATTATGTTCGTTAGCTCACTTACAGGAAAAAGGACTAAAAGTGCATGAAATATATAATTTGTTCTCAAAACTTGGCTAAAATATGGGCAAAATCTAGTGCTATAGGCGTGTAAATTCGCCTATCATCACTGGCTAATGACATTGCTAGTAAGCTATAGTCGATATGACGATACCACTTAATGATTCCTTTGTAAAATGCCTAGAATTGGTAGTTTATTTATGTGTTAAAGATTTTAATTAGGCAATAATTGGGGTTATAATAGCTAGATGTAAAGGTGTGTGTTCAATGGATGGATATTGGAAACTCATGTTTGACAACATGAGGGTTGGTTTTGGTGACCATATGCTTGTGTGGTACATGGGAATCCTCAAGTCTATATTGTATATATGTATCATAGAGGGAGAAGGGTACACAAAATCCTTAGCCTTCTGTAATATCTATGATTCATGCAACTACACGCACTGGGTCCCATTCAGGGTGTTACACTGGACCCAAATAACTCGTGGGTGGATTTATAAAGGTAAATCTACCCAATCCAAGTTAAGGTTTTAAATGCATGTTAAACCTTGTTCCCTATATCGACCTGGTATATATGTATATATGTCATTGCATGTGGTTATTTAATTTTTTTTAGAATTGATGTCATTAAAATTTTCTTTATCCCTGAGTTGTATGCTAGCGTTCACTCTGCTAACCATCTTTGAGCGTTGTATCCCCATATGATGCAGGACTCATCCACACTTCCATTTCTCTTACTCAGTGACTTAGATTTGGGGATACTTTTAAGTTAGGTTAAAGTGGTGAACTTTCATACTTCGAAAGACCCCATTTCATTATATGGACTTCTTTTTATCATTATTGTTTATTTGGTTTTTGTTTTGGCTATGGTTGGGGCATGTCCCAACTAGATATTCTTTGATTCTGGTTAGTGGCTTTATCAGACCACTCTAGGCATGGGCAGTGTCGGTATTAGTGTTAGCTATGGTATTGGTATTTTCATTGGGTTTAGTATTGGTTGGACACTTGGTTTTAACTGTTTAGTTATGGTTATTGACTTTATCTAATGTCTTTAAATTATTATTGCATTATCTTTTTATAGGTTTGGATTTCATTTGACATAAGATTCAGGGCAGTTAATGGTATGCATATCGGGGGTGGTCTTTGCACCTAGTTAGACTTAAGATACCCGACACGACTAGGACCTAGTTCTAGTTGTATCATATTGGTATCAAAGCTCTAGATTCATGGTCAATTGGGAGTCCACAAAGTCATGTTGAATGGAGTTTCTTTTAGGGATATGTAGCATGCGACACTCTTAAGGGAGAGGCTACAAGGAATTTAGGAATGTTTCTCTTTCTTGTGTTCTATTTTTGGACTGTAGAGTATAAGGTACTAAAATCTTCTCTAAATCTCAATTGTTTTCTTTTTAAATCATGCCTCCCAGATGATATGAATTTCACAGAAACTCCTATGTCTCACCCAAGGACAACATTGATAGGACATACCATATTTATAATGTCCATACTCAGAATAGGGGTGCAGTTTCTAATTTCCCTTTTAGAGTTCCACTATTCCCTTCGAAACCTTCTTGAGCTCCTTAGGATGATATGGCGAATGCTGAGTTTCGTCAGTCTATTCATATGTTGGTGCAGATGGTAGTTTCTCATTCTGAATGTCGTATTTTTTTAATCCATATTTTGAGGACACAAGGGTTGGCTAGTTGATGAGGTTGCACCCTTTGACCTTTACTGGTGTTAAGGTTGAGAAGGATACTTAAGGTTTTCTTAAATATATGAAAAAGATCTTTCGTGTGATATTTGCCACTAATGTGAAGGACATGGAGTTTGCTGCTTACTAATTGAAAGATATGGCATATAGGTGCTATGAGAAATGGGACCAGTCAAGGGGTGATGATGCTGAGTCATCCCTGTATGATAATTTTTCTAATTCTTTCCTGGACATCTTCTTACCTCAAGATTTGAGGGAGAAAAAGGAAGAAGAGTTTGTTAGCCTAAATAAAACACCCCAGACTTTGTCCTTTTCAAGTTTCCTAAGCTTTAGGCTCTTTGACCTTCTTATGAATCACCACCATGAGTCGTATGATGTGGTTATGGGTCAGGTGACCCTAGTCATAAGATAACCAGTGTGTTACTATCCAAGTTTTATCCTAGTTATGAGAGAATACTCATGGGTCGTATGATTATATGATGAGTGGTTAGGGTCCATTCGTATGTTATCAAGTGTCCAAGCCCTTGGTGTTCTTTGTTGGTCACGACTAGTCCATACGAATCATATGTTCTAGTGACGAGTGGGACTAGAAAGTCATAAGTTGGACAGTGTGTGATGTCTGATTCTCTGTCTTGGTGATGATTCAATGGTACAAGTCATAAGTTGTGGTGACGATTCAGTGGCTTGACTCGTAACCAGAGGTGGGATTTCATATCTTTAAGTTGATGGTACTTTGGATATTTCCCACCCTAATCCCTTAAAAACCCACATCTTATAACACTTTTTTGACATTTATTATACACTTTACAAGATCAAACACTCTCTAAATTCTCTCTAAAACCTCTCAAGTAAGATAGGGCTAGGGTTTCTTCAAAGTGGTCATCTAAGAGCTTAAGGATTAAATTCTCTCCATGAATCTTCATAAATCAAGTATGTGACTCTTTCTTCATTGATAGTTCATTAAAAATATATGTTTAAAACATTATTCATGACTCAGTAATGGTGATTTTGAAAACCAAGGTTGAGGGTTTGAATGAATATTATTGGGTATTGTTTTCTGATGATTTAATTTATGATTATGCATGTTTTAATAATGGTTTTGCACATGCGGGTGTATGGGAATTTTGGTTTAACTAAAGGGTCATGTTTAACCCTAAGTATGATGGTTTTTTGTTTTGATAATGGTATACTCTCAACCTATTTGTAAAATTATCAATGAGAATGATCTTGTCACATGTTGAATTATGTTTTGTACTATGGCATTGGCCAAAGAATGTTAATGATTGGTAAATGGTTTTATGAAGGCCTTGTTGTCCATAAATGTATCTGAAATATTAAATGGGTTCGAGTCCCTAAATGTTAAATTGATTTGATTTCTTTGTTTAAATAATGGGTTCGATTCCCAAGTTGATTAATAATGGTTATGGTATGTTGTACGCTTACTAGTGGGATTGGTATGACAATCTCAACGGGATGTCTTTGGTAAGTAATTATATTAGTGGTTGTATATGTGTAATGAATATTTCAATCGGGCTTTAAAGTGGGATATGTAGTCGAGCTGTGAAAGTGGAGTTTGAAAGACTAACATTGGAAATCGTACTATCCGGTACGGGTGTCTATATGAATGGGAGGTTCGAGTCCCCCAAATTGCATATATGAATAGAAGGTTTGAGTCTTTCATATTGTATACATTGGTTCTTAAGTCACCTTGACTATGTCGGGTGGTTCGAGTCCCCCATAAAGGCATATATGAATATGGAAATTCTCTGGTTTGTGCGGCTACACAAACTGGGATCTTCCATCTAGGGGAGAGCTAGGACTATTTAGCTCGTGGGTGCCTTGTTATAGAACGGTTATGCTACTCAACCCAGATTAATATTTTCAAAATTTATGTTAAGCCTAGTTCTCTACCTTGGCAAATGATGTTATATATATATTTATGTATTTTATATGTTATCATTCTTTAGATGTTGTACTGGTTTTGAACTTTTTTCATGGCATTATCTTATTTCTTTATCCCTGAGTCACATGATATTGCTCCAACCATTAATCTGCACTAAAATGTTTTATAGTTTTCCTGCGTAGTGATCAGGTGCTCGAGTTAGTATGTGAGTTAACATTGAAGTTGTGAGCCTTCATACTTCAGAAGGCCTTATTTTTTGGTCCTTTTTTAGAGGCTTTGTTGGATTGCTGTGGACTTGGGTGGTTGGTTAATTATTTTAACGATGGACGATTGTTCGGTTATCGATAGATATTAATGAATTAACATTAGACGTATTTTACACTATCTTGTTATAGGTTCAGAATTCATCTGACACTTGATGTTGTTGTGCTGACTAGGTTAGGCAAAGTGGGTGATCTCCAGTCAATGTGGGACTTGAGATTCCCTTCACGTCCAGGCCCTGGTTCGGGTCGTGACACTAAAGCAAGGCAAGATGTAAGTCAAGAAGTATACCTTGAAGTTTCACAAGTTATCTCAGTATGCTTCGGAGTTGGTTTCTAGCATCAGGGCTATAATGAGGAAGTTTGCTTATGGGTTATCCCAAGACTTGATTTTGGAGAGTAAGTCTACCTTGTTGAACAAGGACATGGAAATCTCTAAGTTTGTTTTATACATGCAGCAGGTTGAGGAAGAGAAGAAAAAGCAGGCAGAGATGGGAGGAAAGTCAGAGCAAGAACTTTAGATACATTAATCAGAGTGGTGGCCAATGACAGAGTAACAGGGATGGTGGAAAGTGGTCCAAGAAAAGGTGGGGTAGTTCTGAGTCTCACTCAACGGCTAGTGCTCCCTACCTAAATCCGTATGGTTATAGATATTTCCATGGTGGCAACAATTTTAGGACATAGAGTGCCCAATATCAGGCTAGTGGGGCCCAATCAGCTCCATCATATTCACTCTGCATGTTTTATGGTTGATTGTATCGAGGTTCCTGTGATGAGAAAAGGGAGAAGTTCTTCAATTATAGTTAGCCAGGGCATATTCTTGAAAATGCCTAGTGGACAAGGTTGCTTCTGGGGCAAATATTATTCTTGTTGCCTCCTCATCAGCTCTAGTACCAAAGGGTGCCCTATCTGGCTTCAGCACTGGTTGAAACTGATTCTATGCTCTCACTACTCATCAGGAGTCTGAGGCATCACCTGAGGTCATTACTAGTATGGTGAAACTATTTTCCAGTGATGTGTACTATTTACTTGATCCAAGGTCCACTATTTCTTATGTGACCCTATTTGTGGATGTACATTTTGGTTTTGGTCCTGAGTGTATTTTGGACCCTTTTTCTACCTCTACTATGGTGGGTAACTTTGGGGTAGTTAAAATGGTTTATAGGGCTTATGTGGTATCAGTGGGCGGTTGGGAGACCTTGGTGGATCTGTTTGAATTAGACATGGTTGATTTCGATGTCATATTATGGATTGGTTGCACTTCTGCTATGTTTTTCTAGAGTGTCAGACCCGTAAGGTTGTTTGTAAATTCCCTAATGAGTTGGTTATTGAATGGGAGGGTGGTTCCCTAGCTCTGAAGGAAAGGTTCATATAATATCTTAGAGCTCAAAAATTAATCTCCACGGGGTGCCTCTATCACTTGGGCCAGGTTAAAGATTCTTACTCGGAGGGTCCTTCTTTACATTTCATCTCAGTGGTGAATAAATTTCTGAGGTTTTCCCTGATGACCTTCTTTGTGTCCCTTTCAATAGAGAGATCGATTTTGGGATTGATCTTGTTCGGGATACTCATCCTATTTTTATTCCTCTGTATAGAATGGCTCCAGCTGAGTTAAAAAAGCTCAACGAGCAACTAAAGGATTAGTTAGACAAGGTTTTCATCTGTTCTAATGTATCCCCATGGGATTCACCAATTTTATTTGTGCATAAGAAAGATGGTTCCCTTCATATGTGTATTGAATATCAGCAGTTGAGTAAGGTGAAAGTAAAGAATAATTACCCTCTTCCATGGATAGATGATTTATTTGATTAGCTTTAGGGTGCTAAGGTTTTCTTCAAGATTAATCTTTTGTCTAGGTATCATTATCTAAAGATTAGGGAGGCAGATATCCCTAAGATTCCCTTCCATACCCAATATGGCCATTTTGAGTTCTTAGTTATGTTTTTTGGGTTGACTAATGCCCCAGCGGTATTCATGACTTAATGAATAGAGTTTTTCATTAATTTTTAGATTTGTTCATCATTGTATTCATAGACCATATTCTGTTATACTCTATGAGTGAGGTGGATCATGCCGAGCACCTTCATATTATATTGCAGACCCTGAAGGATCAATAGTTGTATGCTAAATTTTTTATATGTGAATTTTGGTTAAACAGTGTCACTTTTTTGGGTCATGTCATTTCTAGTGAAGGGATCATGGTGGATCCACAGAAGGTTGCCGTGGTTAAGAAGTGGCTTAGATCCATGACTCAAATTGATATTCAGAGCTTCTTGGGTTTAGGCGATTATTGTAGGAGGTTAGTGGAAATTTTTTTGACTATAGCTACCCCTTTGACTAAGTTGACTCAGAAAAAGGTGAAGTTCTTATAGTGTGATGCTTGCATGGGTAGTTTTGATAAGATAAAGGATAAGCTGACTTCAACTCTGGTCTTGACCTTGCCTGAAGGCACTGATGGTTTTTTGGTCTATTACGATGCAACTGGTGTGGGGCTTGGTTGCATATTGATACAACATGGCAAGGTGATAGCTTATGCCTCTAGACAGTTGAAGGTGTATAAGAAGAATTATTCGACTCATGAATTGGAGTTATAAGCTATGGTGTTTGGGCTGAAAATCCTTTATCACTATTTGTATAGAGTACATGTGGATATTTTTCTGATCATAAGAGCATGCAATATGTGTTTACCCTAAAAGAGCTTAACCTCAAGGAAATAAGATGGCTTGAGCTACATAAGGACTATGACATGAGTCTTCACTACCATCCAAGTAAAGCTAACGTGGTTCCTAATGCTCTTAGAATGTTATCCATAGGGAGTCTGGATCATATAGAAGGGAAGCAGGAGTTGGTGAAAGATATTCACTAGTTAGATAACCTTGGAGTTCATCTCATGGACTATGAAGATGGTGGTGTGTTTGTGCAGAAGGTGGCGCAGACATCTCTTAGTGCTAAAATAAAGGACAAATAGGTATTAGATCCTGTCTTGATGAGAATCAAGGGTGATATAGGTAGGCAGAAAGTGATGGCCTTCGAGATTAGTGGTGATGGTACCTTTGCAGTACTATGAAATACTATGTTTTCCCAACATAGACGGATTATAAGAGAGGATCTTGGCTGAGGCACATAAGTCATGTTACACCATTCATACTAGTTCAATGAAAATGTATCATGACCTCAAGGAGATATATTAGTGGAACAATATGAAGCGCAATATGGCTAGTTTTGTGGCTAAGTGCATGGTGTGCCAATAAGTGAAAGTTGAACACTTAAGGCCCAGGGGATTGTATCAAGATATTGATTTGCTTATATAGAAGTAGGAAGTGATCAATAAAGATTTTCTTTCTGGTCTTCCCCAGTATCAGAATCGGTTTTATTTGATTTTATTCATCGTGGATAGGATGACAAAATCTACTCATTTTTTGCCAATGAGGGCAAATTTTTGGCAGAAAATTATGTAAGGTAATACCTCTAAGAAATGGTAAAGGTGCATGGTGTAACTATTTCTATTATCTCAGATCATGGCAAACAATTTTCATCATATTTTTGGTGGTCGTCCTAGAAAGGTTTGAAGACTAAAGTGAGTCTTAGTACTACTTTCCACCCTCATTTGAATGGGCAAGCAAAAAGGGCTATTCAGACATTGGAAGATATGCTTCAATCTTGCGTGATTGACTATGGTGGTAGTTGGGTTAAACATTTTCCTCTTATAGAGTTTGCGTATAATAATAGCTACCACTCTAGAATTAGGATGGCTCCATTTAAGGTTTTGTATGGTAGAAGGTGTAGGTCTTCTATTGGGTGGTTTGAGGTTGGTGGGGAGGAGTTGTTTGGTTTGAATTTAGTTCAGCAAGCCATGGAGAAGGTAAAGGTGATTTAAGATAGACTTAAGGCCACCCAAAGTTTTCAAAAGTCCTATATGGATGTGAGGCAAAGGAAACTAGAGTTTGAGGTAGGGGATAGGGTGTTTTTGAAGGTGTCTCCCATAAAAGGAGTGATGCGATTTGGAAATAAGGGAAAGATCAGTCCCAGTATATTGGTCCATACTTGGTTTTGAGATGGGTTAGATGTTGCATATGAATTGGAGTTTCCTTCTAGTTTGAACTTCGTTCACCCTGTGTTCCACGTATCTATGTTGAGAAAGTGTGTAGGTGATCCATCGTAGATTGTTCTTATCTAAGATATTGGTATTTTGGATTCCTTGTCTTATGAAGAGGTCCCAGTTAAAATTTTGGATCAGCAGGTTCATCGGTTACAGACCAAGGACGTAGCTTCGGTAAAGGTTCTATAGAGGAACCACAAGGTCAAAGAGGCTACTTGGGATGCCGAAGAGGAAATACAGTCCCAGTATCCATTCTTGTTTCCACTCTTGAAGATTGTGCATAATATATGATTTATTCTTAACACCTTTGTTTTCTGACTTTGTTAAAGAAATGATTGATTCCCTTGACATTTTTGTTTTCTAACTTAGTTAAGGGTAAGAGTAGAGATGTTTGGGGTTTAATCGTGTTGTCAATTCCTTATCCCATCATTCGAGGATGAATGATCCAAGTAGGGGGGAATTCGAACACCCCAAATTTTGGCCCTTGGAAAGTGGTCATCTCAGGGTTCAAGAGTCAAATTCTCTCTGTGAATCTTTGTAATTTAGGCATGTTACTCCTCCCTTGTTTTTATTTTACTTATTGCAAATGTTTTAATGTATGGCTTTCATTGTATTATTGTGCTTTTGAAATAAAGGTTGGAAGTCTTTGAATGCTTAATGTCGAATGATGTTTTTTCATGGTTTAATTATGGTTTTCCATGTTTTAAATATGGTTTTGAACATGTGGATGCATGTGTATGGTGGTGGAACTTGATAATGGTTTTCTCTAAACTTGTGACTTTTGAAATAGTTAAATGGCTACGGATGGTTTTGAAAACCTTGCGGTGGTACATGGGAATCTCCCAAGTGATTGTATAATTAAAGCCCTACAGGGTACACAGGAATCCCCCAAGTGATTTTAATGATGGAGTTTGCAGGGTACATGGGAATTCCTTTTGTTTTGGCTTATGACATTGCTTATAAGTGATAGTTCGTATGACGATACCACTTAATGATGCCTTAATAATTGACACATGGAAATGGTCTTACGGTCATATCTTGCGAGAAAATCAAAAAATAAAATACTAAAAGAATACTTAATCAAGATTAAAAGAAAAAGAAAAAGAAAAAGAGATAAGCAAACCCATTTACTGCAGTATAGTTGGTTATATGATAAAGTTTTAATTGGGCAATAATATGGGTCCTGATATCTTATCGTGAAGGTATGAGTCCGATGAAAGGATCGAAAACTCATCTTTGCCGACATGAGGGTTGGTCTTGGTGACCATATGCTTGTGTGGTACAGAGGAATCCCCAAGTCTATACTTGTATATATATATCATAGAGGGCAAAGGGTATATGGGAATCCTCGACCTTCTATGATATCTTCGATCCGTACAGCTACACACCCTAGGGCCCGTTCAAGGGGTAACACTGGACCCATAAAGCTCATGGGTGGATTTAAGATAGTTAAGCTACACAATCCAGGTTAAGGTTTTAAATGCATGCTAAACCTTGTTCCCTATCCAGACATGGTATATATTTATATATGTCATTGCATATAGTTATTTGATTTGGTTTTTGAATTGATGGCATTAATTTTATCTTTAACCCTGAGTTACATTCTAATTTTCACTCTACTAATCATCTTCAGCCGTTGTATCCCCATGCGATACAGGACCTGGCCATACTATCATTCTTCCTACTCAGTGACTTGGATTTGTGGACAGCTTTCAAGTCAAGTTGAAGTGGTGAGCTTCCATACTATGGAAGACTCCATTTTATGCTATGGACTTCTTTTTATCATTATTATTTCTTTGGTTTGGTTTTGGCTATGGTTAAAGGAATGTCCCGACTAGATATTCTTTGATTCTGGTTAGAGGATTTGTCAGACTACTATGGGTATAGGCAGTGTCGGTATTAATGTTAGCATTGGTATTGGTATTGGCATTGAGTATCGTATTGGTTGTACACTTGGTTGTGACTGGTTTGTTATGGTTATAGACTTTATTTAATATCTTTGAATTATTATTGTTTATCTTGTTATATGTTAAGAATTCATCCGACATAGGGTATAGGGCAGTTAATGGTCTGGATATTGGGGGAGGTCTTCGGTCCTAGTTGGACTTGAGATACCTGACATGACTAGGCCCTTGTTCGAGTCATGTCATAATAATGCTTTCTTTTATATTGTATCTATTTCTATTATTTATTCACAATGTTGGAGCTTATTTCTAAGTTTGTCTTTTTACGTTGACTTAGCTTATTTATCTTGCATCTTTATCATATTTATTTCATGATTTAGCTCATTTGGATGATGATGTCTGCTGAGAACCCGTGGTCTTGGTACTCGTACTATACTTTTGTACCTTTTTGGTGCAGATTTGAGTACTAGTGGCCATCACTGATGTGGTGATCATTCTGGGTTGAGTTTGGACATAGTGTAAGCTCTCAGAGTAAGAGTTTCCCTTTTTTCTTCTATTATTTATGTATAGTCTTTCACTATTTGAGATTGATGTATATTGACTATTACAATACTTATGTTCTTTTTTTCTAGTGGCTCTTGTACCGGCATTACTAGGTTGTAGGATGATTAGTGATGTTTTATCTATCTTTTAGAATATTATTATTGCCTTACTATTATTGTAAGTCTTTACTTGCAAGTATCTACTTTTACACCTTTTTCTACCAAATTAGCCCATTGCTTATAGCTCTAGGCTACAGTTTGGCTTGCCTATTGGTGGGGATAATGTAGGTGCATATCATGGCTCGTAATTGAGTCATGGAAAATTGGTATAAAATCCTAGGTTCACCAGTATTGTGGTACAAGAGAAAGTATCAAGTAGACTCCCATGAATTAGAATGATGACATTCGTTTCTTATCTTCGAGAGGCTATAGGACATTCTTATGAGTTCTTCACTTCCTTCACTCAATTTTTTCTAAGAGTTTGAGTTGGTATCTATAGAATTCCTTTGGTTTCACTCTTCTGTAAAAGTCTAGGAAACGTGCTACTACTACACTAGATAAGGACCCTGAGTCATGACTAGGAATCCTGTCACTATTCATGGATAACCTAAAGGTCATGGACAACTTAGAGAAATATCCCCATCTAGGGATCAGTATAGGGGGCCAGCGGTGGGCTAGGGACCAGCTCTGGCTCCACCAAGGTTTATTCCTTATTTAGTGCTCAAGGGTGCTTTTGTTCAGACCTTTGGATTAGTTAGTGGTGCACCATCTGATAGTGCACAATCTGTGGATCAAAGTGATATTGAGGTGAGGTGCAGCCTATAGGTACATCTCTTCTTGAGTCAGTGTCTATTCAGTCGGTAGTTACCCAGCCTGTTATGTATGTGGAAGAGCAATATATATTAGGAAGATTCTTCAGATTGGCTATGCCTAGGTTATCTGGTGCATCAGGCGAGAATGCTTATGAGTTATTGCTTGCTTATGATGATGGGCTTTATAATTTAGGACTAGTTAAGACTCGTGATGTGGATTACACTACTTTTTAGTTAGATTTGGCAGGTCGACATTGTTGGAGAGGTCATCTTGATTCCAGGCAGCTAGATCCCCCCATTGATATAGACTTAGTTCTCCCAGATTTTTTTAGAGTATTATATTCCTTGTAATCTTAGGGAATTTTTCAAAGATAAGTTTTTGAGGTTGGAGTAGGGCTCCATTACTGTTGTGGAGTATGAGGCGCGATTTCATGTGGTGGCCAGACATACCATATTTATTCTAACTACTCAGTTTTAGAGGTTTTGGTGTTTTGTTCAGGGATTAAGACTTCCTCTTTGCATGTCTACATAGAGTTTGGTTGTTATGTTTAGGTCTTTTGATGAGGTTTATAATCATGTGCAAGTTATGGAAGAGATATATTGCAAGGCAAAAGGTAGTGGTTCTCAGGGTAGGTACACTCCATATCAGCTATGTCAACATCAGAATCAGTCTAGTATGCCCGTTGATGTCATACTTTAGATCACCAAGGGAGGTCAGTCAAGTTATAACAATTATCCTATCCAGAGTAGTGGTCAGTCATTGTGTGGTTAGTCTTATGGTTATTCTAGCCGTGGTTATTATTCTAAGTTGGTTAGATCTTCCAGTTTCAATGTAGAGGAATGTTATGGTTGTAGGCCTTTTGTATATTTCTCAAGAGAGTACCCCAATTATGGAGCAATGATTCCTTCAGCTTAGAGTGTTCTATCAATTCAGGCAGCTCCTTCCTAAGCTAGAGGTGGTGTGCATGGTCATCGGGGTGGTCCCTAAGGTGTTCATGGAGGTTCTCAAGCATGTAGGATAAGAGATTGATTAGGAGCCCAACCAAGTGGTGAGCCAGTCTAGTTGCATGTCATACCTACTAGAGCGAAGGTTGAGACTTTAAATGTTGTTATCACAGGTACAATTTTAACGAGGGCCATCAGCAAACTTTTGTTTTATTTGATCTGGGATCTATTTTTTCATGTGTGTTTGCTTATTATGCTCTATAGTTGGAGTTATTTTGGGATTCATTTTCTGTGTCATTATGTGTATCTACTCTCATGGGTGATTCTTTAGTAATGGAGATATGATGTGAATTTTTGAGAGTTTGATACTCAGAAAGATCTTATTGTGTTAGATATCATGGATTATGATATACTTTTGGGCATGGACTAGTTATTCTAGTATCATGTGGTCTTGGATTATTTTACCAAGACCATTACCTTAGCCATGCCCGACATACCCCTGGTTGTATGATAGGGATCTATTAGCCATGAGCCGATGTGTATCATCTCTTATATTTTTTCTAGAATACTTATTTTGATGGGTTGCAAGTCTTATCTCACATGTATTTGTGATGTTGGTGTGGAGAGTCTGCTGCTTGACTCAATTTCTATAGTTTGTGAGTTTTATGTTATTTCTCCTGCCGATCTACCTTGTCGTCCTCCTAAGCATGATATTAGTTTGATATTTATCTTTAGCCAAGCACTAGACCCATTTCTATGGCACCTTATTGTTTGGCTCTTGTTGAGCTTAAAGAGTTAAATTATCAGCTTTAGGATATTTCGGGTAAGGCTTTTATTAGATAGAGTGTGTCTGCTTGGGAGCTCCTATCTTGCTTGTGAATAAGAAGGATAGTTCCATGCATATATGTATTGAGTATAGGAAACTTAATAAGGTAACAGTTAAAAATTGGTATCATATGCCTCACATTGATGATTTTTTTACCAGCTTCAGGGTGCAGTGGTGTTCTCTATGATTAACTTGAGATCCAGTTACCATCAGTTTAGGATTCAGGTTGAATATATCCCAAAGACAACCTTTAGGACCCTATATGATCATTATGAGTTCCTGATGATATATTTTGGGTTGACCAATGCCCCTAGCTAAGTTTATAGATTTTACAAATTGTGTCCAGGCCTTATTTAGATTCCTCTATGATTGTGTTCATCAATGACATCCTTGTGAATTTGAGAAGTAGAGAGTAGCATATGCAACATTAGATGATTGTGATCTAGACTTTGAGAGATCATAAACTTTTGTAAAATTCTCTAAGTGTGAGTTCTGGCTTGAGTCGGTGACATTACTTAGGCATGTGGTGTTTATTGATGAGATTATGGTAGACCCAATGAAGATTGAGGCTATTTGTAATTGGGCCATGCCTATATCTCTGGCTGAGGTTTGTAGGTTCATTAGGTTTGCAAGTTAGTATTAGGAGATTTGTTAAGAGATTCGCCACTATTGCAATGCCAACGACTAAATTGACTCGGAAGGAGGTTCCTTTTCAATAGCCTAAGGAGTATGAGTTGAGTGTTGGTAAATCAAGAGATTTCTCACTTTAGTGCCTATATTATCTATTATTGTCGAAGGTACGGGATTTACCATATATTATGATGCTTCTGGTATTAGTTTGTGTTGTGTGTTCATGTGGCAGGGTCGTTTTATTACTTATGCATCGAGGTAGTTGAAGGTGCATGAGCGCAACATCCTCGCTCATGATTTTGATTTGGCCATACTTGTTTTCAGGCTTAAGATTTAAAGAAATTAACTTTATAGCGTGTATACTGAGATATCACAGATCATTGTAGTCGTTGGCATCTTATAACCCAAAGGAGCTTAATTTTAGGAAGAATTGGTGGAGGGAGTTGCTTAAGGATTATGACATCTCTATTATGTATCATTTGGACAAGGAGAATATGGTGGCAGATACCTTAAGCTAAAAGGAGGTAAGTATGGGTATCTTGGCTTCTATTTCAATTTCTTAGAGGTCGTTGGCATAGGACATCCATTCCTTACCCAAATTTATGTTGCGACTTGATATTTCAGACCTTAGGTGGATTCTTACTAGTGTTGAGGTAAGGAATTTACTATTTTTGAAGATTCAGAGTTGCCAGTTTGAGATATGAGACTTTGCATCATCTGTGATCAGGTGCTTAGTGGTGAGTCTAAGAGGGCTTCCATATATTCTGAGGGTGTTTTGAGATTTTATAGCCACAATTACATTTCAAGGGTCGGTGACTTGATTTAGTCGATTTATCCTAGGTCTCATAGCTCCAGTTATTCTATTCACCCATGTACAAATACGATATATAGATATTTGAGGCAATATTATTGATAGAGGGGTATGAAGAGAGATGTGGCAGACTTGTTAGCTGGTTGCCTATGTTGTCAGTAGGTGAAGGCTGAGCATCAGAGGCCTTGTAGCTTGATTTAGAGATTGCCAATTCCTAAGTGAAAGTGGAAATAGATTACCATGGACTTCATTAGAGTGGTTTTCCTAGCACCTCCAAATGTTTTGATGGTATTTGGGTCATGTTAGATTGGTTGACCAAGTTGACACATTTTATTCCTATTTAGATGCCCTTCAATGGTGAGAGATTAGCCCCTATTTATGTTCGTGAGATAGTCTGTTTAAATAGTGTGTCTATATCTATCATTTCAGACCAAGGTTTGGTGTTCACTTCTATCTTTTGGAGAGCTTTTCAGGAGGAGTTGGGTACTCAATAGATCCTAGTACAACCTTTGATCCTCGGACTGACGGGCAATCGGAATTGACTATTTAGGTTCTTAAAGATATTCTTTGAGCCTATGTTATAGGTTTTGGAGGTTAGTGGGAACAGTACTTAGCTTTGACAGAGTTTGCAAATAATAACAGCTACCATTTGAGTATTGAGAATATGCCTTTTAAGGCTTTGTATGGTACGTGATGTCGTTCTTCGATTGGATGTTTTGAGACCTTTGAGATTAGACCTCATGGAACTGACTTGCTTGAGGAGCCATTGAATAGAATTAGGGTGACTTAAGATAAGATGAGGGCAATTCAGATTTTACAGAAGGCTTATGCAGGTCCTAGGTTTCGTGACTTGAGATTTGGAGTTGGTGATCGGGTATTCCTTTGAGTATCACCCGTGAAGGTTGTAATGATATTTAGGAGGAAATACAAGATCTGGCTTAGTTATATTGGGCCCTTTAAGATCCTTTGCACCGTAGGTGAGGTGCCTCATGAGTTATCTTTGCCCCCAAATTTTGTTATTGTTCATTCAGTTTTCCATGTTTCTATGTAGCGGTGGTACATCCCAGATACTTCTCATGTTCTTGATGGGTCTCCATTCAATTGGATGAAAGGTTGACCTTTGTGGATGAGTCAGTGTTCATATTAGCAAGTGATATCAGGTGGTTGTACACCAGAGAGATTCCAGTAATTAAGGTTCACTAGAGACACCACCCATGTAAGACCTCGCAAAATTCTCTCGTAGCCTGAGCCTTAGAGCATGTTCAATAAAGTGTTAATCAAACCCAAAAAGGTTGAGAAGTTTCTTCCCATGTGAGAAGTATTTAAAACTGTGTAGAATTTCCCTAACATCAACTTTTTGTCATGTAGAGAATATAATAAGCTTTTCGTCGATACAAATTTGCCCAAATCCGACACTCGAGCAAAGATTTAGAGCTATTTTAGAGAGACAGTGTGCCACCTGGCACTTTAGCGCGTCGCAGAGCCAACCAAAATGGCAATCATCAAAATCCAGTGAGCCTCCGAGATTATGGTGCGTCGCGCCAAGGCATAATTTCAGAATTGCCAATTTTCAGTGTACCAACGTGATTCCACCGCGTTGTGGTGCCTTTCCAGTTCACAACCAAGGTGGCAACGCGATTTCCACCTCGTTGCACCACCAACCAGTTTCCCAGTTGTCCAGTTTCCAGTGAGCTGGCACGATTCCACCGCGTCTCTCCAGCATGTAAAATCAAGGTTTTTTTCAATTTAATTTCAGGGGCGAAAAGGCTAATTTTGCTACCCCTATATATACTCCCTAACATGGGATTTGGCCTCATTTTAACCTAAAAATACTAGTTTCCTCTCAAATTTGTTAAAGAATAAGAGCTAGGATTTCTATAAAATCAAAACCCTTCCTTCTTCTTCAAGAGAAATCAAGAAATCAAGAATCTCACCAAGAACTTTCAAGAAAGAGTTTGTCTAAGGTATGCAGATGTTGATTCTTGGGTCCCTTTCATCCAAGAAGCTCAAGAACCCTTTTTCTAAATTTTAAAGCTTTTATGTTTATGAGTTTTCATGATTCATGTGAGTTGAAATTGATGTTCATGCTATTACTGAGTTGTGATTCATGTTTGTTTATAAGGTTTTCAAGCTTTGACCCTAGTATCTGATATTCATGTGATGTTTATGATAAACCCACTTCAAGTAGCTTGTTAAGTGGTGTGTTTCTGTCAATTAAGTGTAGAAATTATTTAATAAGCAAAGCATGCTCCCCATATTTTTGATAAAATGCTTATGTGAAGGAATTAGAGCCATTCTTGCATGTTGATTAGAAATCTCCAATTATGTGCAAGCCCATGCATCCCAAGTGTTTGTTGAAAAGCCTTAGTGAATGAATTGTGACATGATTGCATGAAATTTCCCAATTATGTGCTCTTTAATACATGCTAAGTGTTTGAAGCAAGATCTTATTGAATGGAATATGAGCCAATAGCATGTCTCCCTATACTATCACATGTTTATGATTACCAAATACTTGAAGAGATGTTGTAGTGATTGTGATGGTGAACGAATGTCCATGGTATTGATAATTCAAGAATGGTTATGCTTTACTTTTATGTTATCGAGTCCTGGGGGGTATTTATACCTGATAATTTAGCTATAGCCTAGAGCCCGTGTCATTTTTAATGATAATCTCAGTCAAGCCACTATTCTCATAACTCAGTGAGTTATAGAACTCTGTACTCTCAGACAGATACAGAACTTAAGAAATCTCAGAAATCTCAGTAATCTCAGTATCGCAAGTAATCTAGCTTCAGTTTTGTACTCAGCTCAGATCTAGTAGTATTCAAGTGTTTAGTTCAGTCCTCAGTAGCATTTGAGTAATCTATCCTGAGCTCAGTGTCGTTCAGTCAGATAACAAGATTCAGTAGTATTTTGTCAAATACAGAACCAAGTGAATTCAGCTCACCTTAGTCAGATCATTCGAGAAACATGATCAGTACCAGATTCATCTTAGTTTGTATTCAATTAAGAATCAGTTCAGAGTCTTTCAGTTGGGAGTAGGAGATAGCACCGTGAGAGCGCAGGGATGGCGGCTCCCCGTTAGAGAGGCAGAGTCGTTAGGAGCAATCCCTAAACTCCAAAACTGCGCCAGCGTAGGATGCAGGAGTCACTCGTTAGAAAAAGCTCATCACCCGCTTGATAGGATTGACTATTATATGCCTTAGACTTGACTTCCTTCGAGAGTCACCCATCAGATAGGCTTAAACAGAGAGGTCTTTACCCGTGGCACAGTATTGACACCCTTCCAGTGGGGGTTACAGGTTGGACCCCACCAGTTGAGATTCGGGGCATGTCGGTTAAGTGACTACTTCCCACAATTGCAGTTTTAGTATCAATCTTCAAAAATCAAGACTGTCAGATACAATCATCTATCTCAGTGAGGAACTCAGATAGTTCCATTGAATCATGGACCACCCGACAGATAGTCTTGGTCTCATATAAAGTTATTCAGTATCAGATCTAGAGATTACCCATCAGATAGGTTTGAAATCAGTCTCATATTCTATTGAGTAATCTCATTATCAGATCTAGAGATCACCCATCAAATAAGCTTGATCTCAGTCTCATATTCAGTTGAGTAATCTTATTATCAGATCTAGAGATCACCCATCAAATAGGCTTGATCTCAGTCTCATATTCAATTGAGTATTCTTGTTATCAGATCTAGAGATCACCCGTCAGATAGGCTTGATCTCAGTCTCAGATTTAGTTGAGTATTCTTGTTGTTAGATTCAGACATGATCATTTCTTATCATTGATAGTAGATTTTGGAATCATTCGTTAGAGAGGTTTGATCTCTGATACAATTAGTCGAGAGTAGAAAGCTTAGAATTAAGTAATTGATATGAGTAGATTCAGTTAATCAGTTTTAGTATCATCAGTTTTCGAGATCACTCGCTAGATAAGAGTGATCTCAACTCCAGTACTCAGTTATCAGTATCAGATGATTCAGTGTTCAGCATCTCAGGCATTAGTAGTGAGTTCAGATGACAGTAAAGTAGTATTCAAGTTTCAGTATTTTGAGTCAAGATGATTTCAGTTATGATTTATGCATTCATGCATGTGTTCTCATTCAGTACTCTTATGATTATTCAGTTAAGTAATTGTTCATACATAAGCCCTTGCATTTAGCCTTACCTCATCTTCATACTCGGTATATTCCCATACTGATGCATTTGTGCTATGGTGTTTTATTTGACACCATAAGTTCAGAGGCACGAGATCCAGAGTACCCTTAGCAGGTTAGTCCCAGTCAGCAGCAGTAGACGTATCAGTGAGTCCTCTTTAGTCGAGGATGATCCTTATTCTATTCTCATATCTGACTTTGTTTATTTTCAGTAGACGAAGTTAGTTGGGGACATGTCTAATCAACTCCATAGTCCAGACAGTTTAGAGGCTTTCCGGATAGTTGTATCAGTATTCCGTTTTCAATTTTGAGTATTTTTAGATATCTTGAACCTTATGGCCAGTTTTTTTATTTATTATCTATATTATGCAGTGTTCAGGTATAGATACCAGCTTGTGGTCCTTTGGGATCATGAGCACCATGTGACATTCCAGTTCTAGAAAATTGGGTCATTACAACCCAGTTGAGAAGGCTACTTGGGAGATCAAGAGAGATATGTGAGCCTAGTATCCTCACATGTTTGAGGCTATAGCTATATCCTAATCCCTTACTTTCATGACAAAAGTGTTATTACTAGTGAATATTGAAATAACCCTCTAGGTCATTTTATATATTTCTACTCATTTTTGTCCTTTAGTGCTTTCCTATATCTGGCCCAAATCATTTATGACTTGTTGGAGCTGAAGTTTGGTTATCGGATAATTCATTTGTTTTTTAGAGTTAATTATTTATTTTGAAGTCTTCGCTAGCTAAAATTAGCTACCGAGCAAAAACATCGGTCAAAATACCTCGTATGCTAATTTTGACAGTTCCACCAGCTCCAAAATATTGATTTTAGGCTAGGTGAACCTTTGATTCGGGTCCCCAAGCTTCTAGACTCATTTTGGTCATTGGCCAAAAGTTAAGAATAATAGCATGTGGGTGTAGGACCCACTTTTTGTTAAATGATATTGGATGGAAATTTTGATTGTGCCACTGAGTCCAAAACATTGAATTGGATAGGGTTACATAGTTCGCTTGTGTATTTGGAATTCTATATCGATCCCAAGGGGTTGGTGGGGACTTTGAAATTTCCAAGTCTTTAGCCGGTGCTGGTGCTGGTACTGGTGTATTCTCGTAGATGCCTATTGGGTCTCTTACATAAAGGCCAACAGATTGCTTTAGTGGCCTGTCTTTCTCAGCTGATGTCGCTTAAGCGATGGCTTCTTAAGAGGCCAAAGTTTGCTTAAGAGACATGTGCAGAAGTCGCTAATATTGCTAAATGGACACTTTTCCGCTTAAGCAACCCAATGTACGCTTAAGCAACACCTGGTATCTATAAATTCCCCACTTAGCCCTTTTTTGTAATTTCACTCACTTTCTAAGAGAGTAGAACCCTATAAGGTATGAAAACATGAAATAATCATTGGTGGGTGATTTTAGGGAATTTGTAAGCTCAAATAATGCTTTTCTTCTTTGTATTCTTGGTAAGTTTCATCAAATTCTATAGTTAATTTCTCATGATGTTCCCAAAAATACTAGAATATTTGCGGGTTGATTATACCACCATTTGAGCTTGGAATTCACGCATTCTTGAGGGTAAATATTCCTTGAGTATAGAGAGACATGTTGTCAATTTCAAAATACAATTTCTGCAAGTGGGCCCCACATGATATTATTATGTAATTTTGGACCAGAATTACAAAAGTACAATAGAGGTATCATTGTTATCATATTGATGAGTTGATTATTATTTTGATAATGGGCATCTCATGAAAGCTTCTCGAAAGGGGAAATCGACAGCTTAGCGGATTTTACCGAGCTTTTTTGATGTCCATGTAGGATAGGTTTACCTTCCCTATAGATTAAGCTATTTCATAGTATATTAATGATATTTTGCTAGATATGGGATGGGATATAGGTCTTGAAGGTATAATTTGCATTATTTGGACTGTTTAGTCTATTAAGGGATCGTAGTTTAGGCGAAATTAACTTAGTTAGTCATGATTTAGATAGAATTGCTATCTTAGGGCTAAATGTGGCTTTTTTAACATCTAGGAATGAATATAGATACCTTATCCTTGACCGGGGTAGAATTTTCCTTAGATCAAATTTTAGGGATTCGAAGTAGCCCTCTCCAACCCATTGATGTGTCATGGAAACATGGCACATTTGATGCATAAAATGGAAAACTTATGTATGACTTAGGTTGTTTTGTCGGATATGATTTGTGTTTTATGTATTTTGTAGGTAAACTAGGTCAGCAGTGGTGTTGGACTTAAAATTAGAAAAGAAAGCTCTGAAAATTTAAAGTATTGGTCAAGAAATGGGTCGTTAAGTCACATTACAACTCGTAGCCAGACTTATCAAGATACCAGTAGCTAAAGTTGGAATGAAAAAGCTAAGTAAAGATTAACCATGACTCGTACAGCATGACTACGAGTCATAGTTTGCAACCATAATATTAATAGTAGCCAAAGCTAAATTCTAGAAGTTAAGTCATGAAAGATTATGAGTCGTAACGTCAAAGTATGATTTATAGTGTAAAGCTGTATTGAGAAAATTATGTAAAGTCCTAAGGATTGATACTCCATTGGTAATGGTTGAAGGCCACGAGTTTTAAAGACTGACTATGGCTCGTGGTGAGAAGTCGTAAGGATAATAGATTCAAGAGCCCTGAAGGTGAAAATCTATTGGAGTAATAACGATTAGAAGCATACGACTCGTATGGTGACACTGCAAGTTGTAACAACTGATGCTTGTAGAGATATATGACAACCGATAAAAAGTCATAACTAGACCAAATGACTCATTTCCATAGGCGTAACCACTGCTGACAAAGTTTTCCTATTTTATTTTAATTAGGTTTCCTTTGTTAGTTTGAGATACTGTAAATACCTTTGGGCTATGATTTTATTATGTTACGTACTATTGAGATATTTTTTGATACTTTGACTTCTTGATAATCGATATTTTTGTACTTGGGTTTTTTTTAGCATTCAATTGGAGATTTTGGATTTTACTCTTTCATCATTGTGCAATTAATTTAATTGCCTTCTTTACTAATTTCTATAGATTATTGCATAAGCATGAGCGAGTAAATTCCTTAACTGGCAGATTAACAATGTAGGAGAAGTGGGAGATTCATCTAATTTACTGTAAGTACATGTATTATAATCTTCTTCATATTAGTTCTCTTCTAAGCTACTGGAAAAGCTTGCGAATTGCCTGTATTCCAGATCATCCTCACAAGGGAGTTTTAGATTGGGAAAAGGTATTATGACAGTGATTCGAGGTTATCAACCCTCATCTTATCAGCTTGAGACCCAAAATATGATAGTTTTACTGTAGTTAAGTACAAGGAATAGTAAAGTGACACCCTAAAACCCAAAAGGTGACGGGTAAGATTTATCAACACATTCACAAGACAGTTGATAATACATAACTTGTTAGAATTTGCATACAAAGCAGTTGGATAGGTAAATTGAACACAAGAATCTTATGGATTTAGAAGTCAGGGGAAACACAGTCCTAGTTTTCATCTTCTATTGTTTACAACCTCAATCACTCAAGTTTGGTTACGTGTTACTGTGACTCTCAAATCCCCCTATTTATTTTTCTGCACTACCCATAATTTCATCAAGTTTGAGATATAATTCCCCTCATTTCCTGTGGTTTCAAATCCAACCTAGTTTGGTTACAATATTTGACACCAACCGCAACATACTTTTTTGGAATTTAGTTTTGGGCAATATCAAATTTTGGCACCGTTGTTGGGTAATATGGTGTTGACTTATTGATTGGACTTGTAGAAGTTTTACGTCTTTTATTTTTTGTTCTTAGTTGGGGATACAACGGTGTATGCCTAATGCTAGGATTTGAGTCAATCCCTTGTTATCATTAAATCAGGAACCAAAAAGACTCCTACAGCCTAATCGTATGATGGGTGAGCAAGTATGGGCAGGTAATTTAGAAGGGGTTTGGGATGACCCTCTTGCTACACCAACCCCTGTTCTAGGTTATCCATAAAATATTGATAATAGACTGATGAAGTTGATGTTTGAAGAGGCAGTTAAATAAAAGAGAAGAGAAGTTGAGGAATCTCGGTTGGTTCTGTAGGCAAAGCTAGCTAGACCAAGACTAGTAGCTGATCGTCAAGCAGCACTTGATGGTGATCGTATAGAGCGTGAGGTGGTAGAGCTCGAGTTATTTTAACTTCTCAATTTCCACTTTCTTGTGATAAAGATAAAGATATGGGATATGTTGAGCCTACTGATCAGGAAGCATTAAGGTTGCAGATGTTCCCTTTCTCACAGATAGGAGAAGTATCACTGTGGTTGGGGGAACTTCCTAGAGGCTCAATCACTACTTAAAATAAGCTGTAAAGATAGTTTTTAGATATATTCATACCTCCTTCTATGATGCTACAGCTAAAAGATGAGATTTATAACTTTCAAAAGTTTTCTGCAGAGTCCATGTATAAAATGTGGTTTTGGTTCTACAAAAAGTTAAGCATAGTACCTAATCACAGGATTCAAGGGTCTAATTTTTTGGAGACATTCCTTGAATTTAAGTTCTAGGGCAATGGCTAACACAATATCTATAGATACACTTATGCACCTTCATTGGGATATGGCACAGGAAATACTTGATGAGATCTCTATTACTAACTGAGGATGGTACACTTGGAAGGCTGATAGAGGTGCTGGTATGTATGCTATTAGGAATACTAGTAAATATAGAGTTGGTGATGATTCGGTAGCACAAGAAGCTGAATAGCGCTGAACGGATATTAGGTTGCTTATGAAGCAATCTGTAGCTATGAATGCTTCCAGGGCTTATAAGCCCGATACAGATAAGAAAGAAAAGTATATGGATTGAGAAGTAGCGGGTTTCCAAGACAAGGAGAAAGGAAACTAAGGTTGGAGCTACTATGGTTATAGGTACCAAGACAGAAGCAGAGAACGAGATGGTTATTGAAGATGTAAAGATGACTATAAAGAGAAGAGTGGCAGATATCCTCCATCAGGTGGACGAGATACTGAGTCGAGAATGAAAGCAATATAGTCAAAGTTTTAGAAAGGCTAATAAAGTTAGGAGATATGCCTTAAGGAAATAAAGGCGGACATATCAGGGTTGAATAAGAAAGTTGTGTCACACGCCACCGCGATCAAATAATTGGAGCAGCAGTTTGGCCAAATGTCGGCCACATACTTTTCCTAGTAATATAGTGAAAAGACCAAAGAATGATAGTCATTATCATACCATTATTTCTCGAAGTGGTAATACCACCGTGGACCCCCATACACACTGTGGTTAAGTTAAAGATTGACGGTGATAATGTTGATATTGAGGAAGCACCTGAAGTTGAAGCTTGAAAATCATCAGTGCGTTGAGTGTAGAGCTACAAAGGATAAAAGAAAAGATAAGGTTGATGAACCTATTTTGAATACTATTCCAAAATATCCCCCTGCCTTACCGCAGAAACTGAAGAAGAAGTTGGAAGAATATAACTATAAGAAGTTCCTGTCGATGTTGAAAGAGTTGTCTGTCAACATTCCACTTGTAGAGGCATTGGAGCAAATGCTTGGTTATGCAAAATTCATGAAAGATCTGGTCACTAGAAAGTGGGCAGTGAGCTATAATCCCGCTGATAATGTACATCACCAAACTTCTATTGCTTCTAGATCATTGGTAGAGAAGAAGAAGGGCCTTGTACCCTTCACTATTCCATGTACCATTGGGTCCTTCAACTTACATTGGGATTTATGTGATTTAGGAGCTAGTTTTAATCTTATTCCTCTGGTTGTGTTTAAGCGGGTAGTGTTAGGTTCACCTTAACCAACATCTATGAGACTATTGATGGCCGACTAAACCATGAAAAAATTGGTCGGTATTTTTTTATGTGTTTGTGAAGGTGGAATCCTTCATCTTTCTATTTGATTTTGTGATACTTGATTGTGAGGTGGACTTCTAAGTCCCTATTATAACCCTTCCTAGCTATGGGTATAACATTGATTTATATAGAGTGGGGACAGATGAGGTTCAAACTCAATAATGAATTGGTAATCTTTAATATATGCAAATCAATTTGATAGTTGTATGATATGAGAGTACTATTTGTGATAGACATTAATAATAATGAAGTTAATATAGTGATTGTTCCTATTGAGAAAAGGCTAGGTATTGAAACATTAGTAGTGGTGATTATGAATTTCGATAGTGATGGAATTAAGGAATATGATGAAATGATGGAGCTCTGTATGGGAGAGGTTCTTACACTTATGCTCCAAAGAAGCTTGATCATGATCTGAAAAATAGAACCACTCCTCCCGTGTGATCATCCGTTGAGGAGCCACCGGTGTTGGAGTTGAAGGCCCTTCCCAATCACTTATGCTATGCATTGTTACGGGTTGACAATACCTTATCGGTCATTATTACAGCTAACCTAATTGACATTGAAGTAGAGGCATTGTTATTAGTGTTGCAGAGGTTGAAAAGAGTTATAGGGTGGACCATTGCAGATATTATAGGTTTTGCGCCAGTCATTTGTACTCACAAAATCTAGCTTAAACCAAATTGTGTCCTAAGTATTGAGCATCAGCATCGGCTAAATCCTCCAATGTAAGAGGTGGTAAAGAAACAAGTCATCAAGTGGTTAGATGTTGGTGTAGTTTACCTCATTGAGAATAGCAAGTGGATCAATCATGTCCAATGCATCCCAAAGAAAGGCGAAATTACTATAGTTTTCAATGAGAAAATGAGCTCGTGCTAATGAGACCAGTCATAGGTTGGAGCGTGTGTAGGGATTACAGAAACCTGAATACATGAACTCAAAAAAACCATTTTCCCATGTTGTTTATGGATTATTTGCTAGATAGGTTAGCAAGCAGGGGTTGGTATTATTTTCTTAACGGGTATTCAGGTTATAATCAGATCACTATTATAACTAAAGACCAAGAAAAGATGACCTTTACCTATCCTTATGGGACTAGGTTCAAGAGAATTCCATTGGGGTTGTGTATCGCTCCCTCCACATTTTAGAGATGATTGATGTCGATATTCTCTGATATGGTGAAAGAAACCATTGAGCTATTTATGGATAACTTTCTGTGGTTGGTGATAATTTTGATGACTATTTGGTCCATTTGGCCAATGCTCTTTGTGTGAGGAATGTAATTTGGTGCTAAACTGGGAGAAAAGCCATTTCATGGCGAAAATAGGAATCGTGCTTTGGCACAAGGTCTCAAAAAGGAGAATAGAGGTGGATAAGATGAAAATTGAAGTAATTAAAAAGCTGCCACCACCATTATTGGTGAAGGGTATTTGGAGTTTTTTTTACCATGCTGGCTTTTACAGTCATTTCATCAAGGATTTATCAAAGAATGCAAACCCTCTATGTAATCTTCTTTAGAAAAAGGTGAAGTTGTATTTTTATAAGGCATGTTTGAAGGCTTTTGAGTGACTGAAGGAGTTGTTGGTGTCAACCCCAATTATAGTATTCCCCAACTGTTCCTTATTATTTGAGATCATGTATGATACAACCGGTGTGGATTTAAAGGCTATCCTATGCCAAAATCGAGAAAAGATACTTCACCCAATTTACTATGCTAACAGTGCATTAAACCTTACTTAAAAGAACTATATTGTTACCATGCAAGAATTGCTAGCAGAGGTGTTTGCCTTTGAAAAATTTTGTTCCTACTTTATTGGGACTAGCGTTATCATTCATACAGATCATGCAACCTTGAGATACCTAATGGCGAAGAAATATATAAAGTCGAGATGGATTTATTTGGTTCTTTTATTGCAAGAGTTTGATTTCAAGGTAAAGGATCGAAAAGGCATGGAATATTAAGTGATCACTTATCCATACTTGAGAAAGAAGTAATGCAGAAAGTAGGGGATGGTCTTGAAATTGATGATACTTTTCTAGATGATTAGATTTTGGCAACATTGCAAGACCTAATCCCTCTATTGCTAATTTTGCTAATTACTTGGCAAGTGATCTTGTCTCAGAAGACTTGTCCTTACAACAGAGAAAGAGATTTATTCATGAGATAAGGAAGTTTTTCTGGGATGAGCCTTATTTATTTAAGATTGGTGTGGATGGTATGATTCGTAGATTCATCCCTGAGATAGAGATAATGAGAATTCTTGAGGCTTGTCATGCTTCACCTGTAGAGGGTCACTATGGATAAACCCGCACAGCCCATAAAATCTTACAATGTGGGTACTACTTTCCTACAATCTACAAAGATTCTCATGACTTTTCACTAGCCTATGACCAATTCCAGTGTCATGGCAATATTTCATGATACCATGAACTCCCTATGACCCTTATTCTGGAGTTGGAGCTATTTGATGTCGAGGGAGTTGAATTTATTGATCCATTCATGAGCTTCTTCAGTATGAAATATATTCTAGTTGTAGTTGACTTAGTGTCCAAATATATGGAAGAGGTAGCGCTCCGCAATAATAAAGGTAGAAGTGTCACTGCATTTCTAAAGAAACAACTTTATTCTCGATTTGGCACTCCACATGCAATAATTACTGATGGTGGGTGGCATTTTATAATCGTCTGTTCAATAGTATACTTGAGAAATATGTAGTAAAGCATAAGGTATAAACACCTTAGCACCCTTAGATGAACGAACATCTCGAGGTCTCTAATAGGGAGATCAAATCCATAGTGGCAAAAATTATGAATACAAGCAGATCAAATTAGTCGAGAAAGTTGGATGATAAGTTATGGGCCTACCAGACAGCTTATAAAACCCTCATAGGTTCCACTCCACATCAGCTAATGTTTGTCAAGGCATGCCACTTGCTTGTTGAACTAGAGCACAAGGCATTATGGGCATTTGAGAAGCTGAATTTTGAGTGTCATAATGTAGCAAAGATAAGGATGAGCAAAGTAAATGAGTTGGATGAATTTTGACTTTGGTCTTATGAGAGTTCTGCACTGTACAAGGAGAATATGAAGTTGCATCATGATCAAAAAATCGAGAAAAGAGTATTTGAGCGTAGTGATTGGGTATTGCTTTATAATTTGAGACTTCATTTATTACCAAAAAAGTTAAAGTCTAGGTGGTATGGGTCATTCACTGTAGTGAGGTTGTTCCCATATAGTGCTATTGAATTGAAGCATAATAGTGAAGCCCTGTTCAAAGTGAATGGGCAAATGGTTAAGCACTATCTGGGTAATACTAAGAAAGTCAAAGTGGTTGATGATTTAAGCCTTAGTGAAGTATGAGTAACCAAGACAATTGTGTCATGCTGCAATGTTAAACTAGGTGATGTATGGGAGGCAATCCAAGGGGATGGTTGGTGAAGTCAGAGTGTCCAACCTAGTCATACTGTGTCGCAATGTTAAATCAAGTGTAGCATGAGAGGCAACCCATGTTTTGAAAATATTTGATTATAGGGTAACTTGTGTGTTCAGTGTGTAGGGCTGAAGATTGCAGAAAAAAATCAGAAAAATTATCTCGTGCTAGGCCTCATGACTCACTAAACAAGTTTTAGTCAGACTTTACAAATTATCATCTGATTCGTAGGGACCTGGAGCTTGGACACATCTCAAAAGTGTGGTCTCTGTTACGACTCTCAGAATGAGTCATAGTCAGCGATTACGACTCGGTGCCTTGAGTCGTGATCACTAGAGACTCGAGGGAGTATACAAGTCGTAGTCACTGTCTATGAGTCCTTATGTCGAATCACAATCAATCCCAACATTACGGGCCTTGTAGGTCAACTCGATCCAAGCCAATTGGTTTAAATAAGGAAATTAAAGTTAAACGATCCATATACCCATTTTTGAAATCTGGGGATAAACTACCCTTAAAATGCCTAAACACACTCCACAAGTCATCCCAATCATCAAAATCTAAGAAATTCAAGTCCCAACTAGCAGATATCTCAGAGCACTAAGGCTTAATTCTACAAAAGTTTCTCTTTTCAAGTATCCAAAGCACCAAGTCGAGTAAGTGTATGGTTTAGGTGCTTTACTTTTTATGATTAATGATAAAAATATTAAGGAGTAACATAGATTACTTCTTAAGTTATATGTGCTTAAATCTAAAACCCTAGTATTCTGAAAACTAATTCCACAAAGAAGCTGACCCCAAAAAACAAAACCCAAAAGCAACCTGCCTCACAAACCATTCTTTGTCTCAGAAACAAGGACACCGATGAGTCAAGCGGTGACCTCAAGGAATATCTAATGGTGGGGAAGGTACCACTAAGAGAGAATTGATCGCATAGGGTGAAATCAACTATAGAGTAGGACACACACCTAGGCCTACACCAGGAATGATGAAATCTATCACCTCACTACCCCATTCACATCCTGCTCTGAGGAGAATGGTGATGATGACAATGATGATGAAAAAAAGGATAGTGAGGATATGAGTGAGGGTGTGTCCAACTCTGAGGAAGAGAACAATGAGAATGGAGATGATGAGAATGAGCCTGATGATTAAAAAAGGGTCTGAATCTGAGAGGGAAGATAACAGTGAGGAGAGTGACACTCAAGTCAAAAAAATTCCACAACCACAAGTATCTCCCACTCCAATTTCCATTGATCTTGCTTCTGTGCCCATCATTGAATGGTGGGGGTACACCAAAATACAGGCCCTATATGAAAGGACAATTCCATAAATCCTTCAATCAGAAAGCCCCTGAGAGGCATTTATCTAGATAAGAGGCTGACTACCATAGATATGTCTAGTGTTCCTAAATTTGATGTCTTGTTCATACAATAGAGCTTTGAATGAATGAATAGATCCCATAGTTAGTACAGTACAGCATTGGTTCGTGAGTTTTACGTTGTATATCTGATAGAGCTGAAAAGGATAAACCCTCAGGGGAGACTATGGAAGGGTGGAAACCTATTGCCAAACTTGATAATTTGAGGTATTCGGACAAATTTCTCAACATAGATAATTTGCAGATTTTTTAATGGGCCAGAGTTTTTACCTCTGGCCAACACTGCTAAGTTTGACCATAGGGTGGAAGAAATATGTGAGGTAAAGGTGAAAAAAATTAGATCAAAAGATAAGCTAGTTCAGTTTTAGTGGATGGTCGGGATCATTTCTATAGAGTGGGAACAAGTTCCTTGGGTAGTTGGAGGTGTTGGAGGTTTGGCATCAATAAAAAAAAAGTAACCTGAACTTTCAGGCCAAGGCTTGGTAGACCTTGATATGACATAGACTAAGTCCCACCTTAGGGGATAATGTTGTGGGTCGAGATAAAACGTACCTAATAGCAAGTATCATCGCAGTCTACGATATAGATATAGCTAAATAGATTATCGATATAGATCAGAGATCGAGCGATGAATACCGATATAGTCATGTCTTTTCCCTTCATGTTTACACAGATCTGTTTGGATGCCGAAGTGTAAGAGCTCCCAGCAATTGATTAGTTCTTGGGGCCGAAGACCACGACAGATTTGGTACTAATTAGAGATATTGCTAACCCATCCTCCAGGGCGGCAAAGTTGGGGAAGCTATAATCCAAAGAGATTTTGAGGCTGGTGGCCATGGAGATGATACCATAGGATTCACCAACCTGGGTAATACCCCTAATGAGAACGGCCAGTCCAAGCCTCAGACCTCTGATACAACAGGTATATCTTAGACTCAGCCTTCATCATCCACTGCAGCACCTCGATAATCCAATCCAAGTTAATTTTGACCAGCTATGTATCAGTGTCGCAGTTATTTTTATTGGAGGTATAGAAAAAGTTGAGTATGGTAGAAACTAAAGTGAGACTTATAGAGGGAAGAGTGAAATCATGGGTAGACAGAAAGATTAGGGAAAATATAAGAGAGATGCAGGTAAGGTTTGATAGTTTTGAGAATCGTATTAGCTGGTAGATTGATGGTATTCAATCCCTAGACATAGAAGGTATACAGTCTGAGTTATCTGCACTATAGAAATTTGTGGAAGAATTGCATGATAGGTCGATCCTATTGATGCCCATTATTGAAGAGTCTCACAAAGAAGAGTAGGTTGAGAATATTTGGGGTTTTAGAGACTCGACCTCCGTAACTAGTTAGAAGGAAAGAAATAAAAGCCCAAGAGAGATAAAATAATAACTGAGGAAGATAACAATGAGGTCGTAAAATCCGAGAGTGTACAGAGTAAGCGAGACCGCCAAACAAAGGTCTGAGAGATAGCGATAGGGGATGGTAGTTCCCAACCTGCATACATTATTGATTTGAGCATCACTACTACCCTGCTACCTGAGCTAACACTGAATGCACCAGTCAGAACTGGTGGTACTACCAAATTAAACACCCCGATCACCACTGGGTCCATTGATGATGAGAATAGGGTCTGTACTGAGGCCCCACATGCTGATACTACTTGATTTAGTGCATAGTATGCCCAGGTACATTTTTCCCCTCATTTTTACTTTATACATGCACTGGGGACAATGTATAAGTATCTAGTTGAGAGTGGAAGTTTACCACATAGCTCTCATGGGTTGTTGTTGCAATGTTTCTTTTCTTGTCAGCTGCAGTTTAAATGATGAACCAGTATATCTAGTTTAGTTTAAATATGTGTGTTGTTTTGTGTTAGTGTTTTATGGCATGTTTCATGATTTTTAATTAAGAAAAAATTTTGTATCTAAGTCAGTTGACATTTTTGGTGGCATTGTGCTGAAGTTGTTAAAATTATTTAAAAAAGGGTACCCCTCCTAAAATTTTGATAATTATGTGATCTGGTATATTTGACTACTGTGAATCTAGTAATAGAATTAGAATTAGGGATGAAATAATTGCAGTGAAAAATTACATAAAATAGATAGGTAGTGCCTAGAAATATAACCCTGTGTGTGAGGCGTTACCTAGTTCCCGGTATGTATGAAATCCAGAACTTGCCTGATTCCTTTTGTCTAGGTTTTACGATGGTTGTTTAGGAGATGATCATTGGCCATTTTTCTTGATTAAGTCCACTTTATCCCAATTTCCCAACCTAATTAAATAAGAATTCCTTGATCCCGATGTTGATCCTTAATAAACCCATTTTTTTGTTTACACCAATTCGGATTCCTATTTAAACTACAATGACCCTTTTCTACCTTGGTCCTCCTTGGATACTGTGCACCCAACTCAGGCAAATCACCTAAGTTGAGGATGGCTATTATAGGGGGTGTGTAGTAAGTAAAAATGGGTATGAAGATAGGGTGTAGATAGAAAAAAAATAAATGAGTAGGGATGGTAGGGTTGGGTGTGGTAGACAAAATAAAAAAACAATAAAAGAAAAAGAGATTCAAAAATAAAAATTTCAAAAGAAGAGAAAAAATGAATAAAAGAAACCACACCCACCCTGAATAAGCAATAAAAGAATAAAAGGGAGAAATTAGGATACACTAAACAAAAAGTTGGTAAAAGAGTGGACCCTGGAGAAATCATAGTGCCAAGGAGTCTAAGTCACTAAAAATCCTCAATTTTACCATAACATCCCCAATCCTACGCTACAAGCCTAATAAAAGTCCTACAGCGATCCTAGCCAGATTGTCCAAAAAATCAGGTAAAGAATATATTGACAAGCCTATGGCATTTTGTGTGCATCGATTGGAACTTTTTTGTGAGTGGGTGATAACGCTCAATCTACAGCTCACGTGGGAGTGTAAAGCGGTCGTTAGCAAATATAGAACCCAACTGGGTTGGGTATCGATCCCACAGAGAATAGCTTGGTCAACAAGTAAGCAAAATTAATAGACTTTTGGTGCAAGTCTCGTAAGAAGGGGGGATTGTAATAAGTAACCAAAGTAATGAAATAAAAGCTGAAAATAATAAAGTAAAAAGAGAAAGATTGTCACGTTGGTTGTAAACAATGAGAATTGAGGCGTTGGGGTATGTCCACCTTCTGAGGTATACGTCTCTATTGGCTATGAGTGTGTAGAGTCTTGACATGCAATTGCTTATAGAGAATTGTAGTCGATGGTAAATCCAAGCGTCTCTCGACCTAAACAAGGACTATTTCACTTTAACTCTCTCGAGCTTAAAGCGTGTCTAACGGTACGAATTCTCCAAGAGGTTAGTCCAGGTACGGCACTAGCTTTTTAATAGGAAAGGGTGTCCTACTACCTTGACATTATCTCTTTTCCAGACAAATAACTTTTCTCTCGAACAAGTTAAATGTTAGACTGGCGTTGGTCTATGCGTCTTCTTTTCTAGACAAGTAACCTTTCTCTCGAACAGGTTAGATGTTAGAATGGTGTGTTCTTGTGTTTGAACCGCAAAGGATGTAGATTTAAGATGAAGAGAATAATGATATAAGCAATATACGTGTCTTGAACTCACAAGCTCATAGCAATAGATAGTAACTCATTCGGCTTCCATAACCCCAACTAAGAGGTTTAGTTACCCATGAATGCGAAGGATATCACGTTTTGCATGGTGGATGGCGTGAATAGTAGGTGTTTGGCGTGTGATTTTAGTGATTCCGTAGCAAGTAACGATTCTCTTGTTGTGGAATAGATGAATAGAAGAATAGATTAGAAGTGTTTGTGGTGGAAGATGAGAGAGATGGAAGAAAATTAATAGTTTAAGAATGAATTTCTTGAATGAAGGGAGGAGTTGCCTCCACTAAGGGAGGACTTGATTAAAATCTCTAGCATGATAGGGTATTTATAATACTCCTATCCTACTCCTACTAAGCTAATGAAATAAATAACCAAATCCTAATAGACTAATGAAATCCTTAACCCAAATGTACTAGGGTAAGGTTACAATATCATAATCCAAGTAGAATAGTGAAATACATAACCCAATTGTACTAGGTTAATGTATCTTTGTAAAATTCCAGCTTTGTGTCTGTAAGTCCCCAAAGTCTTCAGAAATGCTGTTTTAGTCCTGGACAGATTTTCCATGCAGTCCCCAAAGTATTCAGAAATGCTGTTTTAGCCCGGGACAGATTTTCCATGCAGCAGATTTGGTCCTTTAGGCGTCCAGCTCCTTTCCACTTCGTTTGTGAGCTTTCTTTTGCGTCAAGTAAGCCATAAAATGCTGTATTTTGCATCATTTATACCTGAAACTTTCCTAATCATGTTTGTTAGCTCATTTACAGGAAAAAGGACTAAAAGTGCATGAAATAGATAATTAGTTCTCAAAACTAGGCTAAAATATGGGCAAAATATATTGATATAGGCGCGTAAATTCGCCTATCATCAACACCCCACACTTAGAGCTTTGTTCGTCCTCGAACAACATATCATGTCCTTCTAACATCAACTTAGGGTTTTTACAGCCACAACACAAAACATTCTTCAAGACAAGCACAACAACTATCAACAAAGAGTGGCTTTCCGATTATAAGTAGAAACAATTTAACCTCAAGCATAGACTCGTGATGGTGATCAACTCGCATTCAAACGTTAAGGTACATAGAATCATATACAACTATCCAAAACTCATCAACCATGTGTGTCTCACAATATAGTACCCATAATCACTCACAAATATAGCATATTTTTCAAACATGGGTATCAAAGTGTCCTTGCTCTCACTCTCACAAAGAATTCATATGTAGCAACTAATGACCATAAGCTTGCCCTTAATGTAGTACTCTACTAAATGTCGGAATGTTAAGATTAGGATCAAGTAGGTCTTTTGATGGTTGTAATGTAGGCTAAGGGACGGGTAGGATCAGCTATTTTGGCCAGAAATAGTGACTAAGTTCCTAAGCACTTTAATATACCACATTGTATCATTGACACTTTTTTCTTTCAACCTTTCTTCTTTCTTTTAATCTACCACCCTTGTTCTCCTCTTTTTGTTTTTCAATTTTAAGCACAACTCACTTTTCAGCTTTCTTTTCCTTTTTCTTTTCTCAACATACCTTTTATGATAGCACTTTATTTTTCATAACACATTCAAGCACCTTTGCAATTTAAAGCATCATTCTTACCCAATTTCCTCTTTATGTTTGTCATATGACTTTTTCTCTTTAAAGCACTTAGGAATTTGGATCAAAATTGTGGTCTTGAAAGAAATGGATTAGGCTTACATCCAGGGTTGTCAAAGAAATAGGCTAAAGGCTCAAAAGGGTTTTACGAGGATGATGTCAATGGGTAGGTAAAACTGAAGGTAAACAAATATAGGTTGCCAAAGAAATGCCTAAATCATATCCTAAACTACACTCCTTATTTTCGCTTTGCATACATACCAGGCAAGTTCTAGCATCAGCCACATACATAGAAGATACTATTATCTCACACACACAAGGCACATGGTCGACTTGATTGGAAGTAATATAGACTCTCGACCCAACAAGTGAAGGAATTGAACCACAAAATATCACATAATGAGTCACAACTAGAGCCTAAACGTCTCAATAGTCACAATTGTAACACATACTCTTGTTATAATCTCATGCTGCCTATCAAAATAATTTCATGCGAAGCTAGAAAGAAAAAAAAATTTTACTACTAAAAAAAACACAACGAAACAAAAATGAAACAAAAGCAAACAAACATAGATGCGAATAGAGAAGTATAGCATGCAATACCACCACCCCACACTTAGTCGGGACACTGTCCTCAGTGGAAAATAAATACGAGGAACCTGGTTGGTCGGACTTATCCTCTATGTCTGGGGTCATACCCCTTTCATTGGAATTATCGTCAGAGTCGTCATCCTCAGAAGTTTCTCATAAGTATCCCACTTAATTCCAAGCGTGAGTCGGGGTATTTGCTGCGAGGAGGGTTCTCCTTGGTCCTTGCAACTTCTCTTTTTGCCCTTTTGGGAGGTGGTAGCCTTCTCCTTGCCTTGTCTCGCTTTAGGTGCCATTGTACCTGAGACTAGAAATAGTGTTAGTTGCAGCACAATCTCACTTGATACAATCTATAAGCAAGTACTAGGGGTACCACCCCACACTTAGTTTTGTTGCACAAATCAGCGAGGTGAACGTAGTCGATTTACTCAGATTTCGTCGACATACGTTTTAGGATTGTATTCCAACAAGAAAATCAGCATTGTATCACTTATTTGCAGCCATTGGACTACTTTCATGGTAGATATAGCAACACTACGACATAGGGGTTACCACATGGAATCGTTATTCTTACAACAAGCACAACCTCCTAAGTCGATAGGCACTATAATCTTATCCCGATGGCCGGGATAGTCTAACATTTAAGCATCCAAACAACACTCTTAAGCAATATTCATAGCCATATCTATTCAGCAAATATCATAACAAGGCTATTGAAACCAAATTCAAGTCGGAAATAAGTCAAGAATTCCCTACGTATATGTTCACTCACATGATTATGTAACAACAATTCAAACACATGAACATCACCAACAATCTTATATGATTTAGCAATTTATAATAAGCATAGCAACGTAGTACTTACGATGAAGAATAAGAGAGTACTTACTTGCTTGAAGCTTGTGGAGACGGTGTTGTGAATTAGAAGAGCAAAAGAAGAAAATTTTGAGAAGATTTGGAAGGTTATGTGGCGCCTTTAGGGTGTTTTCTAATGTGGTTGTGTTGTAAAACTATGTCCCCTTTATATAGGAAGAGTATGGGTCGGGTTATGACCCATTTACAATCGGATTTGGGGACAAAATCACCCTATATGCGGCGCATATCCCTCGGCATAACACATGTATATGCGGCGCATTGTCCATGGCATAATGGGACATATGCGCCGCACATGGTATGGCATATCTAGGCATATGCGGCGCATATGGTATGGCATTTGGTCTCAGTATCTCAAATGCCATAGCATAGGCGGCGCATAGTCAAAAGCACACCTAGGAATAGGCGGCGCATAGTGTATTGCACACTAGATTCCGAGTCCTTAGGCTATAGAATAGGTTGTGCATCGTTCGTGGCCTATTTTTACCAAGGCCTAGCCTTTCTCGAAGCCTATTATGACGTGAGAAAGGCTCAATCCATAGCCTTATGCATCACCATTCCTAACTTACCGACTTTACCATACAATGCGACCAAATCGTCAATTGAAACCAATCTCCTCGTTGCATACTTCTTGCACCTATTTTTGCTCAAAACCAATGAAAACGATTAGTACGGTGGGTTGCCTCCCACCAAGCGCCTTAGTTTTGGTCGTGGCTCGACAAAATCCTACGAAAACAAAAACAATTAAAAACATTGAAAAACGATGGGTTGCCTCCCACCAAGCGCTTGATTTATTGTCGCGGCACGACATAGCTATCTCGATTACTTAGACTTCATCGAGATAGATGGGGCATCGTTTTCTGAATGGATTCAGACGACGCTGATACTTACTTGTAGGCATGCAATCTTCTTCGATATGGATCCTACGTTTCTCCGGAGAGTCACCAATTATATCATCAATAGTCCAACCCATAGCTCTCTTGTATCTCCTCAGAGCAGAGATGAGAGCTTCTACGTGCTGTTCACTTAAATCATCTGCTCTCTCCGGAAGTATATTTCTACTTTCCAAGAACACATACCTTAGATAATCGGGGAGCTCTTGCGATTCTAGCATTGGTGGCTCGTCAAAGTGAGTCTTCGCTGTTGGTTGATTCTTGAGATCACAATCCGGTTTCTTAGGAGTATAAGACTCTATTTCTGTTAGATCACCCATAAGTTCTTCATAATCTTCATTATCCTCATGCTCAACATTCAGTGGCGCAGCAGACAATGGCTCAACAGTAGGTTGTTTCTCTATAGATAATGCTTTCATATCCTCATAATGAACATCAGCTACAGATGATTCATTCATATCGCTGGGCTGCTTCATTGTTTTGCATATATCAAACCGTACAACTTCGTCAACCACTTTCTTGCCTTTTGCTGAAGTTTCCAGCGCCTTACCACTTCCGGTAGTGATGGCCATGCATGACCCATCATTCCTTGGGTTTTGCACAGTATCGCTAGGTAAGGTGCCGGCTTTTCTTTGGTTGAGTGCTGCTGAAAGTTGACTGAATTGCTGCTCTAGTTGCTTGATAGAAGTGGAATGAGAATCAACTAATTGCTTCATGGAGGCTAAATCGTCGATTACCTCTTTAACTCCCGCGCTTGTTGCTTCCACTCCTTTCAATAACTTAGCCATCATGTCTTCCATACTCCCAGAATTAGATATGGTGGTATCACGTCTGCCAGGGGGAACGTACAAACCACTCTTTTCATTCTTGTTCTTCCAACTACCTTGGTCTTTGCTTCCAGATTTATCATAATAGTTCCGACCTTGGTTTCCTTGGGCATTCCCACGGAAACCCCTCTGATTGTTCAAGTAGTCGGCCTCTGCTTCAGAATCAGATTCGTCTCTTCCTTTTAGCGCTACAGCTTTCACTTTTTCGGTCTTCCCTGATAATAAGTGCTTTGTCAGAAGATCCAATTGTGTTTTCATGTGAGCCATGTCTTGGTCACGATCCTCTTGTCTTCGCCTCTGCTCTGCAGTCATGCAAAAAGATAAAGTGGGGCTTGTTACCTCAGAATCCCTGGTATGCCAAGCTCTACTTTGCTTTGTCATCCGATCTAGCATATGGCTTGCCTGCCCAAAGGTGAGGTCCATAAATGATCCACCTGCTGCATTATCAACCACTGGCTTAGTCACCGAATTCAACGCTCTGTATAATATCTCCATCAAGTGGACATTGGTCATATGATGGTTTGGGCATTGAATTAGCTTCGTCTTGAACCTCTCCCATGTTTCGTGGAGAGCTTCAGTTGGAAGCTGTCGAAAATTGGTGATCTCATCTCTCAATTGTGCTTTTTTGGATGGCGGAAAGAATCTTTCTAGGAAAGCGTCTTTCAATTGCCTCCAATGAGTAATAGAATCAGGAGTCAGCCCATTCAACCACATAGTTGCCTCCCCAGACAGAGACAATGGAAATAGACGTAATCGAATTGCATTCTGTCCAACTCCAGGATTGTCGAATGACTTGCATATAGAAATAAAGTTGATGAGATGCAAATTCGGATCATCGCCTGCTAGTCCACCAAATAATCCCTTGAGTTGCAAAAGCTGAATCATGGCGCTAGTGATATTGAACTTTGCTCCCGGTGCTAAGGGAGGAAGAATAATAGCTCCTGTGGAACCAGGTCCGTCCAGATCGTCCTCATCGTCAGGATTTGTTGCTCGCCTACGGTTATCAATATTCTGTTGATGCACTTGAGCAGCCATCCTTTCAATTTCACGTTGTGCCTCCATTGATGCACTGAATAAACCTAAATAAAACAAAAACAACAACTAAAAGTAAAAGTACGAGAATCTTTGACCAAAGGGTCTAGTAATTATCACGAACTTGATTGACACTCGTATTCCCCGGCAACGGCGCCAATTTTTGATAACGCTCAATCTACAGCTCACGTGGGAGTGTAAAGCGGTCGTTAGCAAATATAGAACCCAACTGGGTTGGGTATCGATCCCACAGAGAATAGCTTGGTCAACAAGTAAGCAAAATTAATAGACTTTTGGTGCAAGTCTCGTAAGAAGGGGGGATTGTAATAAGTAACCAAAGTAATGAAATAAAAGCTGAAAATAATAAAGTAAAAAGAGAAAGATTGTCACGTTGGTTGTAAACAATGAGAATTGAGGCGTTGGGGTATGTCCACCTTCTGAGGTATACGTCTCTATTGGCTATGAGTGTGTAGAGTCTTGACATGCAATTGCTTATAGAGAATTGTAGTCGATGGTAAATCCAAGCGTCTCTCGACCTAAACAAGGACTATTTCACTTTAACTCTCTCGAGCTTAAAGCGTGTCTTACGGTACGAATTCTCCAAGAGGTTAGTCCAGGTACGGCACTAGCTTTTTAATAGGAAAGGGTGTCCTACTACCTTGACATTATCTCTTTTCCAGACAAATAACTTTTCTCTCGAACAAGTTAAATGTTAGACTGGCGTTGGTCTATGCGTCTTCTTTTCTAGACAAGTAACCTTTCTCTCGAACAGGTTAGATGTTAGAATGGCGTGTTCTTGTGTTTGAACCGCAAAGGATGTAGATTTAAGATGAAGAGAATAATGATATAAGCAATATACGTGTCTTGAACTCACAAGCTCATAGCAATAGATAGTAACTCATTCGGCTTCCATAACCCCAACTAAGAGGTTTAGTTACCCATGAATGCGAAGGATATCACGTTTTGCATGGTGGATGGCGTGAATAGTAGGTGTTTGGCGTGTGATTTTAGTGATTCCGTAGCAAGTAACGATTCTCTTGTTGTGGAATAGATGAATAGAAGAATAGATTAGAAGTGTTTGTGGTGGAAGATGAGAGAGATGGAAGAAAATTAATAGTTTAAGAATGAATTTCTTGAATGAAGGGAGGAGTTGCCTCCACTAAGGGAGGACTTGATTAAAATCTCTAGCATGATAGGGTATTTATAATACTCCTATCCTACTCCTACTAAGCTAATGAAATAAATAACCAAATCCTAATAGACTAATGAAATCCTTAACCCAAATGTACTAGGGTAAGGTTACAATATCATAATCCAAGTAGAATAGTGAAATACATAACCCAATTGTACTAGGTTAATGTATCTTTGTAAAATTCCAGCTTTGTGTCTGTAAGTCCCCAAAGTCTTCAGAAATGCTGTTTTAGTCCTGGACAGATTTTCCATGCAGTCCCCAAAGTATTCAGAAATGTTGTTTTAGCCCGGGACAGATTTTCCATGCAGCAGATTTGGTCCTTTAGGCGTCCAGCTCCTTTCCACTTCGTTTGTGAGCTTTCTTTTGCGTCAAGTAAGCCATAAAATGCTGTATTTTGCATCATTTATACCTGAAACTTTCCTAATCATGTTTGTTAGCTCATTTACAGGAAAAAGGACTAAAAGTGCATGAAATAGATAATTAGTTCTCAAAACTAGGCTAAAATATGGGCAAAATATATTGATATAGGCGCGTAAATTCGCCTATCATCAGTGGGAGTGTCTCTTGACTGTCCCTTTATCAATATGCTGGTCAAATTGAGTTATAGGGACTTATTTGACTGTAAGGGTGCGTGGGATGCATTGTTAGATTGCTTATTTGTCCGAGTAGTGTATTTTTTATAAGCCTATTATTTATTGCTAATGTAAATCCATCACCTGATTCCGCTTTGTCACATTGTTGTACCTAATCATTACATAGTTGAGTTTGAAAAACTAAAAACTAGTATGGATAATAGGTTTTGAGAAAAGAGTTAGTAGTCAGCTACCTATGGTATCTTTAGATCTTCCTGCTTAAGCATCGTTTGTGTTTCTATATTTTATTTTTGCCTGAGGACATGCAAACCTTCTAAGTTGAAGTTGTTGTTGTGTCATGGAAACATGGAACATTAGATTCTTAAAACGGTGAAATTATGCATTGACTTAGGTCCTTTTGTAGGATATAATGGGTGTTTTATGTATTTTGCAGGTAAACTAGGTCGGAAGTGGCATTGGACTAAAAAGGAGAAAACAAAGCTCTAAAAATTTAAAGTACTGGTCAAGCTATAGGTTGTTAAGTCACATTATGACTCATAGTTAAACTAGTCAGATACTAGTAGCTAAATTTAGACTGAAGAAGCTAAGTAAAGACTGACCACGACTCATACAGAGAGAATACAAGTGGTGGTGTGCAACCGTAGTTTAACAGTGGGCAAAGCTAAGTTCTAGAAGTTAAGTCATAGAATATTATGAGTCGTAAGGTCAAACTACGACTCATAGTGTAAATCCATACTGAGAACAGTATGTGAAGTCCCGAGGATTGATGCTCCAGTAATAACGGGTGAAGACCACGAGTCGTAAGGACTAACTATGACTCATGGTAAGGAGTCATAAGGATAACAAATTCAAGATCCTAGAAGGTGAAAAGTTGCTGGAGTGATGATTATTAGCAGCATACGACTCGTATAGTGACACTATGAGTCGTAACCACTGAAGCCTGAAGAGATATATAATAGCAGGCAACGAGTCTTAACCGGACCTAATGACTCGTTGTTAAAGGCATAACCACTGCCAATAAAGTTTTCCTATTTTATTATAATTAGCTTTCGTTTATTATTTTGAGATACTATAAATACCCTTCGGTTATTCTTTTATTATGTCACGTAATTTTGAGATATTTTTAGATTCTTTGACTTTTCGATACTCGATATTTTTGTTCTTGGGTTTTAGGTTTTCATATTCAATTAGAGATTTTGGATTTTACTCTTTCATCATTTTGCAATTAGTATACATTTCTTCTTCATTGATTTCAATAGATTGTTACATAAGCATGAGTGGCTAAATTTGTTAACTAAGGTTGTGGAAACCCTGGCGGATTAACAACTTAGGAGAAGTGAAAGATTCATCTAGATTATTGTGAGTGCGTTTATTGTAATATTCTTCATTTTAATTGTATTTTGAGCTACTGTAAAATCTTGGGAATTGCCTGATCATCCTCATAAGGGAGTTTGAGATTTGGAAAGGGATTATGACATTTATTTGAGGCTATTAACCCTCATCTTTTATACTTGAGACCCAAAAGGTGATATTTGTACTGGAGTTAAGGAAAAGGGATAGTAAGGTGATACCCTGATGCCCAAAAGGTAACGGATGAGATTTATCAACATGTTCACAAGATAGTTGATAGTACATAACTTGTTAGACTTTGCATGTAGAGCAGTAGGATAGGTGAATCAAACATGAGAATCTTACGGAGTTAGAAGCCAAGTGGAACCCAATACTAGTGTTTGTCTTGTATTGTTTGCAACCTCAATCACTCATGTTCGGTTACATGTTAATGTGACTCTCAAATCCCCCTATTTACTTTTCTGCACTGCTCGTGATTTCATTAAGTTTGAGATATAATTCTATGCATTCCCATGCATTGCCTGTGGGTTCAACCCCAACCTAGTTTGAGAAACTATATTTGACACTGACCTCAACATACTTCTTTGGAGGTTAGTTTTGGACGAAATCACCACTTTAGGCCAAGATTCATGTTTGCTCTTGTAAACTTATATATGCATGTTATACCCATTAAAAGGCTTATTTTGGAGTTTGAGGAGATTAGATATATGATATTTATGCTAGTTTAGTACTTGAGCGTTGGTTCTAATTTTAGACAAAATTTGATGGTTTATTAATAATATGAGTTTTGGTTTATGTTCAACAATTGATAATATGAGTTTCGATTAAAGTACGGCAATTGATTATGATATTGAGTTTTGGTTTGAATTCGACACTGAGAGTTTATTTATGATATGATACGGTATGGATGGATTCATGGTTAAGGCTATATACTCAGTAAATTTATGGAACTTTGGCTATGTACTTTCCTTTGATTGCACCATTTGGGCTTATGAGGGTTACTTTTTCATACATACTGACTTATGGAGGCTAGTTTTGTAGAATTTCTAGGTTCAGTTTTTTACCTTGACTTAGATTATTTATCTTACATATTTATCTTATTTATATCATAATTTAGCTTAGTCGGCTGATAATGCCTACTGAGTACCCATGGTCTTGCTACTATACTACACTTCTGTACCTTTTTGGTGTAGATTTGAATACAAATGGCCACTACTGACCTAACGATTGAGCTGAGTTGAGTTCGGAGATAGGATGAGCTCTCTAAGTCTGAGTTATCCTTTTTCCTTCTACTATTGATGTCTAGTCTTTCACTCTTTGATATTGATGTATATTGACAATTACAGTACTTATGTTCCTTGTTTTTAGTGGTTGTTGTATTGACACTACTAGGTGATGGGATGATTATTGATGTTTTATCTATCTTTTAGACTATTATTATAGCCTTATTATTATTATTATTTTAAGTCTTTAATTGTAAGTATTCGACTTTTATGCCATTTTCTACAAAATTATCTCCTTGCTTATAGCTCCGAGCTATTGTTTGGCTTACCTAGTGGTGGGATAAAGTAGGTGCCAACAGGGTTCGTAAATCGGGTCATGACGCCTAGCCACAAATTAATTCTTTATCTTACTAAAACAAAGATCTTATTCCATAGATTCTTTGTTTTATCTAATTGATTCTTCGTTCGAGTTCATAATAAGAATATAAATTTATTTTAATGGTACCTATGCATTAAAATAGTAACCACAAGAATATAAGAACAACTATGATAATAATCTAATAAATCAATCAAGAAATTACTGAACAATCATGTTATTAGCTACCATAATGCTTGAACGAGAAGTTTAACCCCACATAGACATGGAGTAATAACAATAAATCATCTAAATACATAATGTTAAAACAATTATTATAGGAGACAAAAAAAGATGAAAACAATTTTCTCCGGCCTTCACGCTGACTCCTAGCTCTCTGTAGGTCAAAATTGTGTAAAAATGAATTTTATGAAATATTTATAGGTGTAGGAAAAATCCCCAAATAAAATAATTGAGTCCGAAATAGACTAGAAATAATAAAAATAGACGATTGTTTCCTCCGTGTCATGCCAAAAATACGCACAACCACTGGAATGGCGCCGATTTCAAATTGAAACCAAAAGTCACTTTTTATAATTTTATTAAATTTATTTCATTAAGTTGCATGCTTGATTTCCTTCGATAATTTTCTGTCTTTGATTCATTTTGGCTCCAAATCTTTTCATCTTCACACCATTTTAATCCTACAAATTAAAATATAACATTAGACACAATTGATTAAATCAATGCTCAAAAAGGATTAAAAAAATAATAAATGTGAAGAAAATAATGACTAAGAATATATAATTTTTCCTAACATCACAAAACTCATGAGACGATAATACGTGACTGAAAATAGTAGTATAATAGGGTTATAAAGTTATTTAGACAAACATTCCCTATTCATTCTACATGCCAAGCATTGGGAGAGATCACTAGTATGAAGAACCTACAGTGTATGATGTTATGGGGAACACAGTCCTAGTGCCTCTCTCTTATTGATGACAAATTCATTAAAATCAAAAATTGTTACTATTTAAAGTCATAAATTTAAATTCCCCCCAATTGCTAAAAATTGTTTACTGATTTTTTAAATAGATACATCGATAGTTATTTCAACCTATTCCTCGTGGGATAGATCCCAACCTAGTTAGATTCTATATTTTATCAACGATCGCTTTATACTTTTATTAGAGTTGTAATTTGGGAGACAGTAAATTTTGATGTCATTGTCGGGGAATATAGTTATGGATTTGATAGAATCTATTTTTCTTACTGTTTGTTATTGTTTCTTGATTTTACTTTTCAATTATTTTTGGATGCACATCGGCGCATACACAGCACTCAGAATCAAGGTAGTTTCTTGAGTACACTTGATTCTGAAATTGAAAGAACTTTAAAATCTAGAAGAAGAATGATTAATAAAGTAGTTCATAACGAGGGAGTTCCGAACCAAGGGGTACAAAACCAAGGGCTTAGTGAGACTACTGAATAAACCACTGACCATCTAGTCACTGAAGAAAATGTATGACAAAAATATGCCAAATAAGTTGTACAAGATAAAAGGGTAAGACAAGCAGAATTTGATCGTCTATCCGTACTAGAGGAACAAATAGGCACAGAAGGAACAGGGGGCAACAACCTCCCCAACACTATGTTCCTTAATTTAATGGTGTAGATGATGATCTGGACTTACTTGAGGTGGATGGAATAGGTATTATTGTTCCACCCCCATTGCCACCAATAAATAAGTTTGACACCCCCACTGTTATGATACAACTACTAAACTTTAAGGGAATATTCACAGATCTTGCTACTACAGATGCGATCTTACACTTGATAAAATTTATCAGGATTTACACTTCTTACAACTTTTCTAGTGTGAGTTAAGATGCTATCAGGTTGCAGTTGTTTCCCTTTTTTGACTGAAGAAACCACTTTATGATTTACCAATTTGAAAAAGGGTCAATAACCACTTGGTAAAAGCTGAAGCCACAATTTTTGGAGCAATTTTTCCCATCTTTATGCATATTGCAGATAAAGGACGAGATTTATTATTTCAGAGAGCTACATTCAGAGGTGTTGTATGACACATGGTTGAGGTTCAAAAAGAATTTGCAATAATTCCCAAATAATATAATCCCTAATCATAATTTTCTTGAGATATTCAACCAAACTCTAATTGTGAATAATAAGGCGATAGTAGATATTGTGATGGGAGAATCATATATGAGTCAAACTTGGGAGCAGGCTTTTTTGTTTTTTAACAGTATCACTAAACCAATCGAGGTTGGAATATATGAGAGTCATACATTCCCAAAAAAGTATATAATAGGAATATCTACAGAATAGTAAATAGTTGACGATTTTGTCACTTGGGAATTGGCACAGTTGAGGAGGTAATTTAGCTTGTTCATAAAATAGGTTGCTATAGAGGGGCAAAAAAGGTGAATGTGTTTGGTTTATAAGGTATACACAAAGACATGATGAATCTGATTCTGAGGAGGCTAAGTATCTAGAAGATCAGGTTGCATGTTTTTTAGCCAAAGGCCGAGGGTTTAGTTAAGACAATGGCACTCAAGTTAGGGTAACCAAGTTCAGAATTATTATAAGGATAATAACAATAATATGTCTTCAATAGAGAGAAAAGTTTAGGGAGAGATGGTGAAATAAAGATAAAAGATGATTATAAAGATACAAGTGGCCTATATGTTCAACCTAGAAACTGCAATACTGATTCAAGCAATTCTAAAATAGAATACATCCCTGCTAAAGTGTTGAAAGGGGTAGAAAATACTGATGTTTCCCTTAAGAGATTAGAACATATATTTCAAGGAATGGTGGAATCACTGTGGTTCAAAACAAGAAGAATGCACTTATTCCAATGTGTTCGTTCACTAGTTGGCAAGTATTCATTGACTATATTAATATAAATGCATGTACTAAAAAGGATCACTTTTAATGACTTTCATAGACCATATATTAGACCATTGTGTTGGTAGATGATTGTATTATTTTCATGATGGGTACTTGGGTAATAATAAGATTTCAATTTCTCTCGAAGACCAAGAAAACACCACTTTCACTTGTCCATACGACACATTTGCATTTAAGAGGATGCCTTGTATATTGTGTAAGCTGCCAATAATATTTAGCATTGTATGATATCCTTATTTTCTAGCATGGTGTAGGATATTATTGAGGAATTTACTGATGATTTCTCAATTGTTAGTGATTTATTCGAAGACTGCTTGGCCTATTTGGCTAGTGTCTTGAGGAGATGTGAAGTTTGCAATTTGGTATAAAACTGGGAGAAGTGCCACTTTATGGTCAAAAAAGAAATTATACTCAATTACAAGATCTCAAGGAAGTTAATTAAGGTTGACAAGCAAAGATCGATGTGATTAAAAAATTTCCTCCACTAATCTCAGTGAAAGATATTTGGAGTTTTTAGGGTCATCCTAGATTTTATCATAGATTCATCAAGACTTTTCTAAGACTGCATAGCCTTTTTGTATGTTGCTAGAGAAGGATGTGAAGTTCATTTTGATGATGCATTTTTGAAGGCGTTTGAGTATCTTAAAGAGAAGTTAATTTAACCCTCTACTATTGTGTCACCTGATTAATCCATGTCATTTGAGGTTTGTGTGATACTAGTGGTGTGGCTCCAGGAGTAGTCCTAGGCTAGAGGCAAGAGAAGATTCTACATCCGATTTATAATGCTAGAAAAACACTTAATCTTGCTTAGAAAAAATTATTCTATGACTGAACAAGAGTTGATTTCTGTGTTTTTGCATTTGAGAAATTTTAATCTTATTTTCTTGGCATGAAAGTGATTATGCATGTTAACCATTCAACCCTTAGGTACCTTACGATGAAGAAGGATGCAAAGAAGAGGTTGATTCCTTGTGTTCTTCTATTATAGGAATTTGACTTTGAGGTGAAGAATTAAAAAGGGATTGAGAATCAAGTGACCGATCCACCTAACATTGCACAGGAAAAGTAGGATTGTCTTCTAACCTTATATCACATAGGGATACAATATCTAGAGATGGTTAGTGGGTTGAGTACTAACATGTAACTCAGGGATAAGGATAACATAATGATAATTCAAAATCCATTTCAACTCAATGTACATGTTCACATACATGTACGCGTATATATATATGGTCTATATAGCATAACTATTATAATATCACCCACGGGCTATATGGTTACCATCTCTCACCCCCTAGTCAAGCCCCAGTGTGTGTAGTCACACGAACTAGAGAATTATCATATATATATATATGCACAGAGGACTCGAATCCCCCAATCATCTACTAAGGTAACTTAAGCACCCGATCATAAATGTAATATGGGGGACACGAACCTCCCAATCATATAATTGGTGGACTCAAACCAACTGGTTACAAGAAAGGGGGTTCAAACCCCAGGCTATTTAGACCTCCACACCGGCAAATGTGGTTTCTAGTATTGGTCCCTCAGAATCGCCACTTTCACGGACCGGCTATACATCCTTTTTTAAGCCTAATTAAAACGTTTATCACACATTCTCATTAATTAAACCATAATACATCTTAAGGCATACATATTTTATATTTTCATACCAACCACACTTAGAAGGTAACATCATCATGCCATTTCAATTCCATTAACTTTAAGAAAACAACTCTTTTTATTCATTAATACAAGATGGGGGAACATCAACTCCTTTTTTTCATTAAAGTAAACCATCATGTTTCAAATACCTCTTTTTATCTTGCAATTATTCCAAAAGTAGTTCAATGTAATTATAGTCATACTCAAAATCACTTTCACAAAATTTATGTTTGGATTATTACCAATTCAATTGTCAATATTCATAAAATTTAGGGAAATCACAATCCCTTAGTTTTATGCCCATGCACACCACAAGTTTAAAACCATATTTAAACCATGAACAATGGATAATAAATCATAGAAAAACAATTTAAGAAATAATCCTTCCAAAACCCTCAACCCATATCATGACCCATGTTCAAATCCACATAAAAAATCATATAATTTCATTCTTTACATAAAACAAATTTAGGGGTAGAGTCACATGCCTAAAATATCAAGAGTTATGGATAAAATTTGCCCTTGGAAGCTCTAATTGACCAACTTCTTGAAAACACTAATGTTCTTGCTTGAGAGAATTAGAGAGAGTTCAAATAGTTATTTTGAATTGTTTTGGAGTGATAATGATACACTAAAGGGGTTTTAAGTCTTGGTTTATGTTTAGAAAAAAAAGGGAAATGTCTAGAATGTCCTTAGTTTAAAAACTGAAAAATTATCGCCAGTGACTACGGGTCACTAAACGACTCTTAAGGACTCACTATGCCTCATAGGTTCTGAGTCATAACAAAGATAGAAATTTTTGGGTACATATTGGTCACCCTACAATTGGTATCTTACAACTTGTTGAGTCTAGTCGTACTCAAAGAAGAGCACCTTGGGAATCATACTAGGTTAGATATAAAAGTGGGTTATATGACTCGTAATAAGTTTTTATGACTCACCACCTAAAGTTGTCAACAAGGCAGGAACTCAGAAAAAATTCACTAAAAACCCTATGATTTGGGTCCTATGACCCGTCAAGACACCCTATAACTCATTGGGTGTGTTCGAAGTTCAAAAACTCAGAACTTTTAGTGGCCAACACCTGGGGCATCACACTCATGGACCAGCATGTTATGGCAGAAGAGCAACAAAAATTAATTACCAATTTGATGGGATTTGTTTTAGAGATCAATGTCATCTAGGTTGTTAGAATAAGGAAGTTAATGCCTTATCCTTTGAATTTCATTTAATGATTTTTTTGTCTTATGCAGTAGCATTTTATATGATCTTTCAACGTAAATTCAAAAATATGACCAACTCCATCATTTTGATGCAAATTTGCCTTGAGATCCAGATTTATGACCGAATTATACTTTGAAAAATGGTTGCCTATTTTTCAAATATCGGTTGGTGCTTCCTCAGTCTTTATTACATATTTATATGCTCCTTAAGGAATTTCACTCCTCACGTATAGGTGGTCATTTAGGTTTTTGGGGATATACAAGCGTATTTCGCAAGTGTTATATCAGAATGAAATCAAAAAGGATGTACAAAACTTTATGGTTAGTTGGGCAATTTGTAAGTAGAGCAAGTATGAAGCCTTAGTCTCGCTAACTTGCTGCAACCATTACCTATTCCTACTCAAGTTTGGAATGATATTGCTATGGATTTTATCAGCCGGTTACCAAAAATAATGGGACGTAATACTATTCTGGTTGTGGTGGACCATTTCACTAATAATATTATTTTCTTATTTTATCTCATCCATATACAACAAAGAGTATAGCTGAGCTATTTGTTCATGAGATTGTATGTTTGAATGGGTTTTCCAAATCTATTATTTCTGACTGGGATTGGATTTTTGTCAACCAATTTTAGCAAAAGCTATTCAAATTGTTCGGTACTAGCCTCAAATTGAGCTCAGGTGACCACCCTCAGATAGATAGTTAAAATGAGGTTGTCAACCACTCCTTGGAGACTTATTTATGTTATTTTTTAGGAGTATATCTGATATAGGAATTCCTAGCTCGAGATCTTTCACACGAAGCCAAGCACTTGAGTTGCAACGACTCCAAGCCTTGTTCATGCAAATGGCCATGTGTGAGTTGGTACTTGATCCACCAAAAGTTTTAAATATTTTTGAGTGTAAAGAAGAGCCTTGAAGTGTAATAAACTTACACTCCAAGGCCACCCCATGGCAAGGTTTAAATGGTTATTTTATCTTTCATTTATGGTGTAATATAAATAGATAACATTAGGGTTATTTTGGCCTTAGTTCATTCATAATATTGAATACAACAACTACATTGTAATTTTTGTGAACTTCTCTCTTCACTTGAGAAGCCCCAAAACCGAAATTCATAAGAAGAGTGATCCTTGTGTTGTATCTTGGCTAGAAACTAGGATCTTGGGGTTCTTTGAGTTCCTCTTGGTCCAAGTAAGAACTTGGTGTTGATATTCACTAGTCTTAAGGTCCTTGCTCTTTGTTAGGTTTCTTAGATCTTTTAATATTGTATGTCAAGTTTCTATCTCTTTTGTAATTTTGTTAACATTGTGTTGTTGAATCTAAAAGTCTAGTAAAGTCGTGCGGGTCTTTTTCGATTCACTAGCATTGTTTCCTTGTTATTTATTTAATTTTCTTGTTCAAAACACAAACTCAAAGTCTAGTAAAGTCGTGTGAGGCCTATTTCTATTCACTAGCAACTTATTGTTCATCTTGTTGTTCTTGTATTGGTTGGAATCTCTTGATACGCACATAGTCTCGTATCATTTGGTATCAAAGCTCAGTTACCCCGAGGTGTATCTTGCTTGGGAGTAGGCGTTTGATAAAGTGTTTCAAGTGAATAATATCTCAGAGAAAAAGAATTGTTGTTACGCCATAGCTCACTTTAAAGGCTATGCTAACACATGGTGGGAATACGTCAAACAATTTAGTAATGAGTTGATTAGTAGACAACCACCACCTTGGTTTTGATTGAGGTACCTAATGAGATAACGGTACCTTCCCGAGAGTTATCTACATGAGTTGCTTGCTAGATTGTACAACTTGTGGCAAGGAAATCAAAGTGTGATGGCATATTATGATCAATTTCGACAACTCATGTTGAAGCTTGATCATCGTGGAGAAAAAATTAGTCATGACATCATTCGGTTCAAGTGTGGGCTGAACAAAGATATCTCTACTCATTTGACACTTCATAAGTTTGATACCGTCGAAGGTATTTTCCAAGCAGCTCTTGAGATTGAAAGGGAACTTAAAGAGAGGTCATCGTTCAAAGCTAAGGGACAATCAACCTCGGGTTGGCCAAGGGACAAATATATGGTTCAATCCTCTTTAGGTTGGCTTAAAAACAAGGACCAACCCACCACTACTAGGTTGCTCGAGTCCAAAATAATCCATAAAATCCCTCTGAGGAAAGAAGCTCACAAGTATCCTAATCCTAAAGGGTTCCAATGCTTCAAGTGCCAAGGTTGGGGGCATAAATCCAATGAATGCCCTAACCAACACAATGAAATCCTAAGGAAAGGTAGATTGTATTTCCTTTGTGAAAAAATGGGTATTGAGGGTGATAAGAGTGAGGTCGAGCCTCAAGATGGAGAGACAGCTGAGGGGGAGCCGCATGATGATGATGATGATGATTATAAAGATGCTTATCCACAGGAAGGGAAGTGTGTAGTTCCAAACATTATAGTGAGGCATGCCATGATTAGTAAGGCGATAGATGATCCTAGCCAATGGGAGAATCTATTCCATACTAAATGTCTTATGAAGGGAAGTGTGTGCACTATGGTGATAGATAGTGGAAGTTGTACAAATATGGTTAGTGTTGCAATGGTGAACTTCTTGAAATTACTGACTACTCCTTACACTCGTCCTTACAAGTTCCAATGGTTGAATGAATGCAGAGAGTTAAAGGTCACAAGGTAATGTATGATAAGGTAGCCAACTAACATGATGAGGTGCTTTGTGACATGATACCAATGCAAGTTTGTCACTTATTGTTAGGAAGACCTTGGCAATATGATAAGTCGATGAAATATGATGGAAGGTCCAATCAGTATACACTTGATAAGGATGGCCGAAAGGTCACTCTTCATCAATTATTGGCTCCCCAAGTGAATGAATTATACCAAAAGATATGGGAATTGAGGAAAAGGGGAAAAAAGGTTGAGAGTAAGGGAAAAGGAGGGGAATCCGAGAGAGAGAGAGAGAGTAGGGAAAGCCGAGGGGTCCCTAAATTCTAAGGGGCAGAGAGCATAGTGATGATGGCTAGAGGGAAGGAACTATTTGTGGATCATGATGAGGACACTCCGATGCTCCTCTTGGCTTATTGTTTTAATAGTAACCTCGCTAACGTTTCCATTTCTCCTCCTATTTCTCATATTTTGTAGGATTATGAGGATGTATTCCCAAAGGAATTGTCAAAAAAATTACCTCCACTTCGGGGCATTAAGCACCAAATTGATTTTGTGTCGGGCTCACAATTGCCTAACAAACCGGCTTATAGAAGCAACCCAATGGATACCAAGGAATTATAATGCCAAGTTGAGGAACTTTTCAATAAAGGGTACATTAAGGAGAGTATGAACCCTTATATGGTCCTGGTGCTACAAGTTTCTAATAAATATGAGACTTGGCGTATGTGCATTGATTACCGAGCCATCAATAAGATAACGATAAAATATCGTCACCTTATTCCTAGGGTAGATGATATGCTTGATGAATTGAGTGGTTTGTGTTTGTTTTATAAAATTGATTTGAGGAGTATCTATCACCAAATCCATATGCAACTGGGTGATGAATGGAAAACTACTTTCAAGACCAAATTTGGTCTCTATGAATGGATTGTTATGCCATCTGGCCTAACAAATGCTCCAAGTACTTTCATAAGGTTAATGAATCATGTGATAAAGCCATTTATCAGAAATTTTATTGTTTTTTACTTTGATGATGTGTTGGTGTATAGTAAGTCCTTGGATGAGCATGTAAAGCATTTACAATATGTGTTTGATGTCATCCAAAAGAAGAAGTTATATGCTAATCTAGGAAAGTGTTCTTTTGGTGTCCATGAGGTTGTATTTCTTGGGTTTGTGGTAAGCTCAAGAGGGGTCAAAGTGGATGAATCTAAGATTGACGCCATTAAAAATTGGCTAACTCCCAAGACTGTAGGTGAAGTGAGAAGCTTCCACAGGTTGGCTTGTTTGTATAGACGTTTTGTCAAAGGATTTAGTACTATTGACGCCCCTTTGACCGAAGTGATTAAAAAGGATTGTCCTTTCAAGTGGGGAGATGAACAAGCTAATGCCTTCTAGGACTTAAAATTTATGCTTATCTCAGCCTCTTTGCTATAATTTCCAAATTTTAACAAGACTTTTGAGGTTAAATATGATGCTAGCAAAGTCGGCATAGGCATGGTTTTAATGCAAGAATTGAAACCTATTGCCTACTTTAGTGAAAAGATCAAAAGAGCAACTCCAAACTACTCAACATATGATTTAGAGTTGTATTCCTTGATTAGATCCTTGGCCACTTGGCAACATTATTTGTGGCCTAAAGAATTCGTGATCGAAACGGATCATGAATCCTTGAAGCATCTACAAGAACAAGACAAGCTTAACTAGAGGTATGCCAAATGAATTGAGTTTTTCAAAACTTTCCCTTATGTTATTCATTACAAGAAAGGTAAAGACAATGTGGCTCTGATGCTTTGTATCAGAAACATGTGCTTGTGTCTACTTTGTCATCTAAGTTGATGGGGAGCCTCAAGTCTTTATATCCTGAGGAACCTCACTTCACTTCTATCTATATGGAAAGTGAAGAGTTGGATAGGGATAGGTGGGTTACGGATAAAGGTTCCTATCCCTATACAAAATTTGATGTATACTTATTTAAGGGTAGACAATTGTGTGTTCCCTGAAGTTCGTGGAGAGAATTATTTGTGAGAAAAGCACACAATGGCAATCTAATGGGCCATTTTGGGGTCGAGAAGACCCTCGAAATTTTGGAAGAACAACTTTATTGGCCTAGAATGCACAAGGATGTGGCCCACATTTACGGCCAATGTGTTGAATGTAAAGGAGCCAAGTCACGGCTCCAACCCCATGGGTTTACACCCCATTGTCCAGCCCTTTACGTCCTTGGCTTGACATATCAATGGACTTCGTGTTGGGATTGTCGAGGACTAGAAGGAGGTAGGATAGTATTTTACCGTGGTGGATCAGTTTTCTAAGATGGCTCACTTTATTCCTTGTTTCAAATATGATGATGCGCCTAGTGTAGCCTCTTTGTTTGTTATTAATATTGTAAAACTTCATGGTATTCCGAGGACCATAGTGAGTGATAGGGATTCTAAATTTCTAAGCCACTTTTGGAAGTCTATATGGGGTAGGCTCGTTACTAAGTTGTTGTTTTTGACTTTATGTCACCCAAAACGATGGGGAAACGGAAATAGTAAATAGGACCTTAGGATCTATGCTACGGTCCATGGTTAAGGGAAAAATGACTTCTTGGGAGAAGCACTTACCGTTGATTGTGTTTGCTTATAATCATGTTATACACTCAAGCACGAGGATGACACCCTTTAAGTATGTATACGGCATCAACCCCCTCACCTCTTTGGATTTAACCCCTTTGCCAAGTGATCTTGTGATAAGCTTAGATAGAAGAAAATGGGCTGAGGCCATAAATAAGCTACATGAGAAGGTGAGGTTGTTGTTGGAGAAGAAAAACCAAGAAGTTGCAAGGCGAGCCAACAAAGAAAGAAGAAAGCTTATTCTTAAACCGAGAGATTAGGTGAGGGTGCACCTAAGGAAGGATAGATTCCTATCTCAAAGGAATGCTAAGTTGATGCTGCAGGGTGATGGCCCATTCCAAGTATTAGAAAGGATCAATGATAATGCCTACCAAATTGATCTACCCTGGAATATCAAGTGCAAACACTTTCAACGTGTGTGACCTTTATCTGTTAGAAATGGCGGAGGATGGCAATGATCCGAATTTGAGGACAAATTCCCTTCAAGATAGAGAGGATGATACGGGAATTCCTAGCTCGAGACCTTTCACACGAATCCAAGCATGTGAGTTGCAACGACTCCAAACCTTATTCATGCAAATGGTTATGTGTGAGTTGGTACTTTATCCACCAAATGGTTTAAATATTTTTAAGTATGAAGAGGATCCTTGGAGTGTAAGAAACTTACACTCCAAGGCCATCCCGTGGTAAGGGTTAAATAGTCATTTTATCTTTCATTTGTGGTGTAATATAAATATATAACATTAGGGTTATTTTGGCCTTAGTTCATTCATAATGTTGAAGACAACAACTACATTGTAATTTCTGTGAACTTCTCTCTTCACTTTAGAAGCCCCAAAACTGAAATTCACAAGGAGAGTGATCCTTGTGTCGTATCTTGGTTAGAAACTAGGATCTTGGGGTTCTTTGAGTTCCTCTTGGTCCAAGTAAGAACTTGGTGTTGATATTCAGTAGTCTTAGGGTCCTTTCTCATTGTTAGGGTTCTTAGATCTTTTAATATTGTATGTCAAGTTTCTATCTCTTTTGTAATCTTGTTAACATTGTGTTGTTGAATCTAAAAGTCTAGTGAATCCGTGTGGGGATATTTCGATTCACTAGCATTGTTACCTTGTTATTCATCTCATTTTCTTGTTCAAAACACAAACTCAAAGTCTAGTGAAGCCATGTGAGGTCTATTTTGATTCACTAGCAACTTGTTGTTCATCTTATTGTTCTTGTGTTGGTTGGAATCTCTTGATACACACATAGTTTTGTATCATCTAAGACAATGGCTAAGATGGATTCCTTGGGTTAAATTTTGATTTGATACGACTTACCATGGTTCCACCTGAGATGACCCCTGTTAGAGCTTTATATGGACGAGATCCTCCCTCTTTGTTGTAGTTCAGCGATGAGATTTTTTATGATGAACAGGCCAACCAGTAACTTGTTTCTCACAACACGATTTTTGATGAATTCCAAGATAATTTGACTCATGCTCAAGCTCAAATATAAGTTTATGTTGATGCTAAGTGCCTTGAAGTTGTGTTCCAATCTAGTGATTTAGTATATCTTCTCTTGCAACATTTCAAGTTGCATTCTCTTACTAAAAAGGTTTTGAGAAGTTAAGCCCTCATTATTATGGGGTATATAGTGTCTTCAGTAAAATCGGTGAAGTCTCTTATCATTTTGATTCATCCCCTCATTCATAGGTACATCCTGTATGTCATGTTTCTTGGCTAAAGTATGCTGTGAAGGAATTTATTCCAGTCCAACAACTCCCTCCTTTATTGTATGAAGAACTTAAAATGCTAGTGCCACCTAAAAGTATTATAGATTGCTAGACACTTTTGAATGTCTTCTAGGAGGTTTTGATTAAGAAAACCATGTTTGTTTTAATTGTTTTTTAAAATGTATGGTATAGTATGGTTTAATTTCATGGTTTGGCAACCATGAAAACCCGCATTTTATGTAACCACCAATTTGGTGGAATCCTATGATTTATTTTTATTTTTTTTTGAGAAAATATATTAAAACTTCCCTAAACTTGTCTCTGTAACTTACTTTAGCACTCTAACTACACATGTAATTATTTCCCCCCCTTACTTTTATTTTAAGTGAATTTAATACTCACTCAAAAATAAAAAATCACACAAATAGTGGGAGGTGCTCTACACACACCTCCACATGTCAATTTTTTTTCCAAAAAAAAAAAGTAAAGTTATTTTTTTCCCCTTTCCTACCCATCTTCATCCTTAGCAAGATCCATCTATGATATCCAACAACTTTAAACAACAATACAACAGGGATTATGGACACCGATACTACTCGTTCCTTCACTGTATCATCACCGGTGAAGATTTCACGGAGCCACCAACTACTCCCCATCCTCTTCATTATCACTACCATCAACTCACAAATTCACCACCACTGCTAGGATTTATCTTCACAACCACTAACTTCATTGTACCCATTACCAAGAGCATATCACCACCATCTCTGTCAACTTCATAATTCTCACCACAACCATTAATATCAACTCCAAAATAATTCACCATCATTGTCAATTCCACAACATTCAACAACACCAACGACAATAAGAAATTGCGCCATAAAATCGTATCAAAATAAATTATAATAAAATTAAAGAATCAGTGGCGAGAGATGAAATGGTGGCGTGTGAGAAGGCATTAACAGGTACCATCGCTGATTTCATATAATCCGCAACAAACAATTCAATTTCTCTTGAATTGAATTTCAATTTCCTTATGAATTGAATTTTTATTTTCTCAAGGATTGAATTTTTTTCTATCACCCATGCCAAAAAAAATTTGATGGAATAAAGATGTGAAGGTGGTGATGGAGGAACGATGGAAAAATTGAAGTATGATGCGGGAATTTGGTAGTTGTGATAGAAGAAGAATGGTGGAGAGAGAAAAAGTGTAAGATAAATTAATAAATTGAGATTTTAACACTTTTTTCTACCTTTGTCTTTCTTTCACGCATTTTTTGGAGAGTGAAGACACTCTCCTTATTAGAGGATATACTAAATTCACTTTAGACCAAATTAAGGGGGTAAATAATTACATGTAAAGTTAGAGTGATAAAGTAAATTATCGGAACAAGTTTAAGTGGGGCTTGATGTATTTTTTCTCTTTTTTTTTTCAATAATACCCTTACTTAATATTATATAATCTTATTTTTTCCTTCACCTTATATTATTTAACTCCACCTCCTACTCCGCCCCTCACCCCACCAGCCTTTTCCCCCCACCTCGACCCGACCCTACCCCCACAAACCCCCACTCATTTTTCTTAATTTTTTTTCAAAATAATATTTCAAAAACATGTTCTTACCTGACCCTCATCCCCAACCCACCCCCACCACCTACTAGCTCCTCCCCTTCTCCACCAATTTCTTTTTTATTTTTTAAAACTTTAAGAAAATTTTCTTACACCATCCCACCCTTTACCATCTCTCCCCCCCCCCCAAAAAAAAAGAAATAATTTTTTAATTAATTTCTTTAGAAAAAATTAGAATTTTTTTCTTACCCCTACCCCTATCCTGACCCCTTACTCCACTATCCCCACCTCCGAATATTCCTTTAGAAAAAATTAATTTTCTAATCCCACCACCCTTTATCATATTCGTTTTCATTATTTTGTGTTAAGTATATGCAAATGCTTTTAGAAAAAAAAAATTCTACTTGTGTTGCAAACACAAGAAAATAAGTAAGAAAGAATTTATTTTCTTGGAAAATATTTTTTTTACTGGATTCCATAACAAACACACCCATAGCATACACAAAAATACATTCAAACTTTGTACTTTTCATCGGTGTCATGTCTCAAAACATCAAAAAGAAATGAAATTTGTTACTATAAAAAATAAATTGATTATATTTATTTGATCTACTATTTTTTTGACTTTATTAGAATTTACAAGAATTTAACAACTTAATATATATACATGGAATAATTATGATAAATTAGTAGGAAAAAAAATATTTTATTAATAATTATTGATAAATTTAACATTTATAATAATTAAGGGCATTTTAGTAAACTTATCAGTTACAATACAATAATATACTGTCAAACCAAACAATAAAACTATCATTAAACAATACTGAACCATATAATCTATCCAAACATTGTATTGCACTATACTGTACTGTAGTGTATATACCATATCATACTATACATTATGAAATCACAACAAACCACCATTCAAACAAAGTGTAAGTGGAAGAACTTACCTAACTTTGAGAACACTTGGGAACCCTATGAAGCTATTGATGCTCAATTTCCTCATTTTCACCTTGAGGACGAGGTGAAGCTCGTTGGGGCGGGTATGGGGCGGGTATGTTAGACCTGTTGTTACTAAGGTTTATAAACGCAAGAAGAAGGGCGAAAATCAGGCGTGAATGTTACTGTTTTATTTAATTATTGCTATTTGTATGTATTTCTAGCAGTTACATAGAAGTTAATTAAGATTGTTATAGAGGGGAGAAACACAGTTTATCTGTAGGTTTTGTGTCTCTAGTTGATTTGGAGGATGAGGTTCAACGAAAACGTTAGTTGTAGGCCGAACTATTATTTTCAGATCTTGTCTGTCTATTTGTAAACTTCTTTTATTTGCTAATGGAAATAAATAGCAGCGAAGTGTGTTGTTTCTCTGTGTTGTATTTGGAATTTACTGCATAAGTTTGAAGAGTTTCTTGGTTCCTAACAGATCACCGTGACAACTTTCAAGAATCAATTTCATATTACCATCCAACTTTTATACTTCGATTGTGATGTGTTTCCCATCAAACTGACATTATAGCCATTATTTTAGTAGTTACTTTTCTGTTATATGTAATAGTATTTGCAAGTTAAATGAACATTAAATCCAAACTTAAGTAAAATTTGTCATATAAAATGCAACAGAAGTGGCACTAAGACAGTGCCCAATGTCCGCAAATAGAATTGTCGACTGGAAAAGCAGGATGATACAAAATGGATCCCATTATACGCTCTAATAAATAAATTTCATATCAACACACAATCTTCTAACACAAGTAGATGAAAGATTGTAGTTATAGCGAAGTTGGAATTTGGGTTTTACGCAGAAAAGAATGGAAGACACAAACCGAGAATATAACAGTCAGTAATAAGAGTGCAAGAGATAACATGAATAACGAAAAGCCAAACCTAAAGTCTAACCATGAATACGCTAAAACCATGTCCTATCAAATAACTGTGTGAAGATAGATTTGTGCTTCTTGAACCTGTAGGCCTTCATTCGTAGTTATCAGAACGTGATGCCAATCTTCTAGATCTCCTGTTTTGTGATCTAGAACCACTCTCTGATCGATAGGTGCTCCTCCCACCAACATAGCTTGGAGACGCATCCCATGCCGAAGGCACCAATGGGGCACCAATGGGAACTCACTCAGGAAAGAGAGCTCAAATTCAAAATCCAGTGACATATTGACATCTTCGTCACATCCCTCCACAGCTTCTGAGTAACCATCTAGCAGATCAAATAGACCACTGTCAAGAGATAGCTCTGTTAGGAAGTCATCACCACATGGTGCTTGATTTGCACTGAATGCATCTTCAAAGTCCCTTTGACGCTCCAATCTTGTCCACTCAGACTGCCGCATAGGGTTGGCGTCAGATGGACTTTCATAGGGGATGTTCATGCCTTGCATGCTTTCTTAGTTAAGCATAGCTACCAGCGAAATTGCACATTTCCAGGGAACAACTTCTTGTTTTGGAGCTCATGAAATTACGAACAGCCTTTACAACAATCCATCCTTAGCTTCGACATGTCCCTGGCAAAGAGGGCAGGCAAGCTCAGGTTGCTGTTGCACATGAGACCTTGTTGCTCCTGAAAGTGCTTGCCCCCACTTCCTCTGCGAAACACAGCTCCTGATACATTACCTTTGTGTTGTTGAGCTCCTACAGTACATGATTTACAAAATTGATCAAGGCAATTAGAATGTCGATTACTTGTGTTGCACATATAAGGCTGACAACCCTTGTCTCGCGAAGAAAAAAGTAAAAGGACAGCATTGTGTGGATGCTCCATACATATTGGACACCTAGCTTCTTCCCATTCTGTCTCATTCACAACCTTTGGCAGAGATTTCTGGGAATTGAGGTCAGAATTCTTTGAGATGGAAGTGTAAGGAGATGTCCTTGACTTCTTGAAGGAAAAGGAATTCACTCTTCTATCTTTAGGCATGTTGAGAGGATAGATTGCTGGACTGGCTTCTACTGAATGCACCGATACAATTCTGGAATGAGAAGAGCAAGAGAACAAATAATCGGTTACAGTTAATCATGAGCACACATTCAGGAACACCATCACTGCACATTACAAAATGACTGATATTTCATTTTAAACAGAAGGGTCATCATTCAAAGCTGTTATCTTTTGTTTGGAGAGGGGGAGGGGTGTGAAGGACATCAACAAAGGAAACAGGTTCCACAATGTACTACTCATTCGAATATCCCATGACCAATAAAAGAATCTGCAACAACTTTTCCCTCATTTTCTTGTAACCAATAACAGACAGAGATTTCAAAAGCTAAATTGAAAAACCAAAAAGAGAGGGAAAAAAATCAAAAACTAAACTATAGAAAGCTAGATCAACATTGATAATTGAAAGTTGTATAGAGCTTCTACTTCCATCGCTATTGTGCATATCCATTACATCCAAAGTTCCATGAATTAGACTATTTTCCAGCATAATTCAGGAAGGGGACAACAGCCCCTTTTAACTAATGAGAATGTGGAAGTGTTCAAACAATGCCACATTCTTGAACAACTCAACGTCGAGCTGATTCAATTTCCTCACACAGCTGGCCAAAATCTTAAATTCTCCTCAAAGATCCGGAAGAACTCCACCTCATTACAAAGAGACAAAACCGTGACCAAATTCTTTATCGCATAATTAATTCAGTATCCGCCAACAACAACAACAAACCCAGTGTATTCCCACCTAGTGGGGTCTGGGGAGTAAGATGTACGCAGTCCATACCTCTACCTCTAATTCAGTATCCGCCAACCGTGCATAAATTCGTTAGACTTAGGACTAACTTATTGTTTGTACTCTTCCATTAAGTTCCATGATTGTCAAATACACCCACCTTTTGGTTCTGCTAGTAAAACCTAGTAAGAGTAAGGTCTGCCAACATATTAACCTCCTCAAACTCCACCTATAGGGTCCCACAAAGTGTCCGGACCTTCTTTCACACACACCTCAACTAATTTCATGAGATACTTGTCACCTCCTGCCGGTAACGGATACTAGTAACAGATACTACATAACTCTGTCCTATGCCTCCTTGTAAGCTTCTTGTTGGAATTTAGAGTGCCTTTACTTTTCATAAAACCCTACTTTGTCAAAGTATTAGACTCATATGAACCCCATAGAACGAAACTTATGTGAAATAATTCATCTAACCGACCAATCTAATGTGATTAGCCTTAGAATCAACACATCAGAAACCGTACATACAATGTTTCAAAACAACGAAATAGATACCGTAAAGAAAGCATATGTTGAGAAAAAGAAGAGGGTGAAAAGTGGAAACACAAAGATACAAATAACGTATTAAAGAAAGCATATGATGAGAAAAAGAAAAGGGTGAAAAGTGGAAACACAAAGATACAAATAACGTAAAACTCCTAAAAAGTCGACGAGCCTGAGATTGGAGCTTCTTCTAAGATGTTTCCAGAGATATAGAGAGTACAACGACTGCATGTAAATTATAATGGAGTCGGAGTTTGTTCGAGGATAGCCTAAAAATTTACTAAAATTTACATATATATATATATATATAAAAGGTAACACTAACTTATTACAATAAATCTCATTCTAGTAAAATAATTACAAAATTCCAAATTAATTACCCAAATCCTTTAATTTTTTTACTTTCTCTCTCCTTAATATTATACATCTAAAAAAGGTACAAATTAGTTTATACTCTATTATTGAATTCTTTTTTCACGCCTAAAATCAAGCAATCATACTTAGGACCCGTTTGGTAGGATGGATTAATTTTAAAGCTATGTATAACTTATATATGGATTAATTATGCACCCTACATGGTATTATAGGTTGTATAACTAATACACCCAACTTGGTGGGATTAGTAATCCATGGATTATAATCCATGGGTAAATATGTGTCAAGACAAAAATGCCCTCAAATTTCTTTAATTTTTTTTCTAAATCTTTTCAATTTATTCAATGTGAGTTATTTTTTCAATTTATCAAGATAATAATATCTCTCCAAATAATTTTAGTCATAAAAAAACTATTCCATTAACTTAAAAAATAATTATTGATCACAATCCGAAAATAAATTGCATGATTGCATACAAACTTTAATTTTGTAAATAGGATATCATAAATAAAAATATATTTTTTCTACTTAGCTTTAACATGCACTCTACGGAACACAAATTTATATCAATAATAATTCTATTGTCTCGTTCAAAAGTTACACGTATCTTCCTCCAACGTAATAACATCACAAAGTGGAAACAACAAAAAAATAATGAACAACTAAAGAAAAGATAACAAAAAATATATATATAAGTGAATGATTGAATCTTAAAATTTCAAAGTAAATAATTAGTTATATTTTTACTTCTTTTTTTTATTTTTAAAAAAAAAAGTTTTGCAAAGAATAGACAAAGTTATAATATGTTAAAAGGTATTTTTGTAAACATACAATATTCTTTTTAAAATATAACAATACATATTGTTTTCAATACATCAAACCAAACACTGCATAAAAAATAATCCTAGTATTACTAATCCCTACACTACTAATCACAGCATTACTAATACAACATATTTAGTATTATCTTATACACTCTACCAAACGATCCCTTAGAGTTTACCATTGTAAGTTTCCAAACATTAATTGAACTTATTGATTTTATTCATTAATTTTTTTTATTTTATTTTTTAATTTCACCAAATCAGAAAGTCGTGGACTTGTTTGAGAAAACAAAGACATGAAGCTGACGACGAATTATCAGAAGCTTCCAATTCAAAAAGTGAAGAAAGTGACAAAAAATCCCAATTGGGTCATCATCAGCCGCAGCAGACAGATCATTCTTGCATAAATATAAAAATTTAATTTTTTTAGTTTTCACATAAAAGTTAAAAAGTAATCGATTTGTGACAAATTTGTGATAAATTTTAAATTTAACTTTTGTGACCGACCTATTTCTGTCACAAGATAGAGGTGATAAGAAAAAATAATACTTTTCAATCACAAATTTTTGACAGATTAACGTTCCATCACAATATTAAAAAAAAAAGTAACTAATATAATAAAAATTTGTGACGAATTTATTTCGTCAAAGTAAAATTTTCCTAAAAAATAACAATTTTTTTTTAAAATTTAATGGGTTAATTTCTGTAACAAAAGCAGAATTTGGAGACATTTTCATTTCCCTCTAAATTTTTTTATTTATCTTTTCATTTTCCCTCAATTTTTTTTTTACAGTTTTTCTTTTTCCCTCGGAGTAAACCCTTCACGCTCTACAAACAAAACGAGACTTTGAATTAAAAAGGACAAACAAGTTGTTCAATTAAGTGGAAGTCCTCTAAATTTTTTAAATTAGTTGAGAGGGACAAAACTTTTTTGAATATTTTTATTAAAGTTTTTTCGTTCCAACAAGTTAGTTGTTCAATAACTAGGCGCAATTGTCGAACAACTACTGAAGTTGTTCAACAACTGCGCAAGTTGTTTAACAACTAAGCACAGTTGTTCGATAACTGCGCCTAATCAACAACTAAGCATAGTTGTTCAACAACGACATAAAATTATTCAAACAACTAATATAATTATTTAACAATTATTGCAGTTATCCAAGGAACTTCATTTTTTTTTAAGGGACGGGGACAAGTTTATGAGACCCACTTGTCCCCTTTTTTAATTGGAAACTTGAAGGCCCTTCTGGCTCATTTTTCTCAAACGAAAACTTCATTCTCAGCACAACAAACCCTTTCACTATGTTTTGAGAAGAAATCAAAAAATGACGGTTAGTCGAGTTTTTCTCAAATAAGTCCTACGCCCATCTCAAATTCTGTTGTTCTTCTTAACATCTTGAGGTAATATTTCTCGAATTCTGTTTTTTACATCTCAAAAAATGATGGTGAACCGGCTTTGTTGTTCTTATTTTTATTTCTAACATAGATATGGAATGAAACCTTTATTTAGCTTTGCACAATTAGCTATTTGAACTGTAAGTTTTTGATTTGAAGTTTTTTTCTCATCTTTGATTCCAATGCCATCTTGCTCATTGATTTGAATTATTTGGACAGTAAATGATTTTTAGGTCTTTTAAAAAGTTTGCTCAAATTTGTCTTTGTTTCTAAACTTTGTTTCCATTATTATCTTGCTTATAGGTTTGAATTCTTTGAACAGGAAATGATTTTTGAGTCTTTTGTAGATTTTGCTAAATTCGTCCCCATTCTTCTTCAACTTTCTTGATGTGTATAAAAAAAGGTGCATTTTCTTGAGTTTTCTTACAAAAGAAGATTGAAAATGTCAGCAAGTATAAGCAAAGATGAATTGGCCAAGTCTTTAACAATGAGTTTTGGATCAGCAAGTGAAAGAACCTGGACTTCAGCTGGTGTTAGGGAAGTTTTTACTACACCAGGAGGTGATGTTTTTCAGGGAAATGTTAGGGAAAACGACGACGAAGACGAGCTAAAATGGGCTGCAATTGAGAGACTTTCAACATATGAATTGCAAGGAGTTGATGGAAAGTATACTTAGGATTGTGGAACAAGATAATGAGAAGTTTCTTCTTAGACTAAGAGATAGGATTGATAGGTAAAGTAGTTTTTTCACTTTCCGTTGGTGTTGTGGTTAGTTTGTGCACATCTCGACTATTTTATCATGTACTTGTTCATTGAGGTTCGGACAAATGGGAAGAAATCGGCTATTTATCCTAATGATATAACATCCTTAGTGCAAGTTATGTGTATTTCAATAGGAGTCTTGATGGTTTTTGTTCTTCTGTTATTTTGCATGATATAGGGTTGGGATTGATATTCCGAAAATTGAAGTTCGATTCGAGCATCTTTCGATTGAAGGAGATGCATATGTTGGATCTAGAGCACTACCTACACTGTTGAATGCAACTATCATCTTTGTACTTAAGTTCTATGTTGTTTAATTTCGCTACGCGAAGTGAGGTACTTGTCCTAATTGAACTCTTTCTTTTTTGTATGTTTAAATGTCATAGGGAGCTCTTGAAAAAATCAAGACTGTCCCATCGAAGAAAAGGGTCGTCAAGATACTTTGTGATGTAAGTGGAATAATAAAACCATCAAGGTATGTAGTCTGTTTGGCGAAAGCTTCTAAAATTCTGCTTATTTTTAAAAGTGTTTTTCGTCAAATGAACATTCCATCTATAGTCTATTTGTTGAACTTTCCGGAATCTGCTTATTTTGAAAAGTGATTTCTGTCGAATGGAGTCTCAGAAAAGTGCATTGTGCTTGTTGTATCTTATAGGATGACACTACTTCTTGGGCCTCCAGGAGGTGGAAAACTACATTGCTAAAGGCGCTTGCTGCAGTGCCCGACAAAGATCTAAGAGCATGTGATCTTCAACGATGAGAAATTATGGCGTGAAGTGTTTACCCTATGATGCATATCTAACTATTAGTTCGTCTATTTAGGTTGCTGGAAAAATCAGTTATTGTGGTCATGAACTCTCAGAGTTTATTCCTAAACAGACATGTGCTTATATTAGTCAGCATGATCTTCATCATGGAGAGATGACAGTCAGAGAGACGTTGGATTTTGCTGGACGTAGTTTAGGAGTTGGAACGAGATATGAGCTCCTCGCAGAACTGTCAAGGCGCGAAAAGGAATTGGGAATCAAACCAGATCCCGAGATAGATGTATTTATGAAAGCTACCGCAGTTGCAGGCCAAGAATCAAGTCTAGTCACCGGCTATGTTCTTAAGGTTAGATTGTCATATTTCCGTGCATCTAAGATTCGGATTAGGAGTATCTTATTATTGAGGTAATCTGCAGATTCTTGGGCTGGATACCTGTGCGGATATAATGGTAGGTGATCAGATGAGAAGAGGTACGTATAAACAAAACCTATGTTGTTCGAACTCTTCAAAAATGTCAATGTGACACTTAAGTTAGTAGTTCATGATCACAACTACTTTTTGGTTTTGCTGAAGCTATTCATTTGATTGAACTTTTGGTTTTGATATACAACACTTAAGTGAGTCGAGTCGGGGTATATCGAAAACAAACTATCTAAGTTTCTCAAGGTAGGGGGTAAAATTCTGTAAACGTTAGTTCTCAGACATTAGGTCTATGATGTCACTGGGTGGAATAACCATTACAGAAGTTGAAAAGTAATGGAGTTGGATGTTGCAGGTAACACACTCTCTCACTCTCTCATATGATTTTTAAGGTGCAATTGGGATGTCTTATTCCTGTGAGTTGGAAATCATTTGGGAGCTCGAATTTATTGTGTAGCTATTTGTGTTGGTTTGAGTAGATTTTTTGATGTAGCTGTTTGTATAATTTTGCAAAACTTTTGTGTGTTTTTGGCATAATTGGTGCAGCTTCTCATGCAGTTTTATTGTCCTGCTACAGTTTTACTGTCCAGTTTTACTGCTCATGATTTCTGGAACTCTGGGATCTTGAACATGAGCTGGAGGACTTGCACTAGGCTCTTTGACATGTTTTGAAACTTGATAGCATCCAAACTCCATTTAAATACTGTTTCTAGTTTGCTCTAGAAATTTTGCGCGCAGATGGAGTTTGAATGCTAGAGTTATCATTGCAGATTTTTTTGTGCAGTAGTGCGAAGATTTTATGCAATTTTTTATCCTGCTGTTTGTGTTAAAATTTTGGTGTTTTTTATGTAGTTCACTGCAAACTTTGTTTGGTTCTTTAGTGCAACTTGTTTAGTCAACTATTAGCTGTGGCTTAATATGTCTATTTTGTGAAAAGTTAATTATTTGGTGGCTGATTATTTGTCGTTGTTTGGATAAAATGGAGGCCGTCATAGCTACTGCTCTTTCAAGATCATCAGATGATTCACCAGAAGATCAAGAATTCGATATAAATCGCATATACTTTGATGTTGCGGGGGAGCGAAAAAACGTGTGTATGGATTGGGCTCTCAAGCTTCAGCCTTATATAAAGATATGACATGCAATTTTCCTGTAGTGTCCGATCATGGTGCCAAAGAGCGCATCAAAATACTTGAGAAAGAGGTATCGTATATGAGAGAAAATCAAGAGAGAGTTCTTCAAGAGCATGTAGAGTTGGAGGTGCAGCAACGAGTAGAGCAAGAGGTTTTCCGTTTGAGGCAACAAAGTGAGATCGATTCAAATCTATGGAGGAGCAATGGTCTCGCATGATGAGCGATATGGCATTATCTTCTCGCTCATTTAGTAATCCTACTCTCCCTAATAGGGACTCATCTAATGCTTAAGTGTTTAATATTTTGAGACTTTAGTTACTTGAAGTATCGACTTGAACATTGTCACACTTTTTTGGATAGTTGTATGTTTTAAATTTTAAACATTGGTAGATTTTTGCTTATTGAAGTTGTGATTTTGCATGTTTTAATTAACTTCAGACGTTTTTTATTATAAATCTTGTAGTATATTTTATATATATATAGTGTGTGAGAGAGAGAGCATAGTATTTCGTAGTTATTATTTATTAAAATTAAAAATTCAAATAAAATTTGTGACAGATTTATTAAAATTAAAAATTCAAATAAAATTTGTGACAGATTGAATTTGTCACAATCTATCCTAAATTTGTTTCTAATATAGGTAAGAGTCATATTGTGACTAAATTAGTCTGCCACAAATTATTTGTAATGAAATATATTGTCACAATTATGGTTACTAGGTTCGAAAATTTGTTAAGGAAATTATTCTGTCACTATTTTATAATGGAATATTTTGTCAAAAATCTGTTATAAATTTGTGACAGAATTTAAGTCAAATTTAAGAATTTATATTGTGACGGACGATCTGTCTCAGCTCCGTCACAATAATTTTGTGACAAAAATTAAATCCGTCACAATGATTTTATGACCAAAGATTTTGAGATGCACATTTTTCGGTCACAAATCCATTACAATCAATGATCTGTGACAAATTTGTGACTAAAATCTCTATCACAATTTTGCCATTTTCTTGTAGTGTTAGTAATGGTTGATGGAGAAAGGAAACTTGAATTAGAGACATTTCTTAAGGCATCTGCTTACATTTTGGGTGCTAGTGGGTCAAGTATAATGTACAAGGTTGTGCTAGAAGATGGGACAACACTGGTAGTGCGACGAATTGGTGAAAGTGGCATGGAAAAGTTTAAAGATTTTTAGAATCAGGTGAAAATAATTGCTAAATTGGTGCACCCAAATTTGATTAAAATTCGTGAATTCTATTGGGTTACAGAAGAGAAATTGGTCATCTCCTATTTTGTTCCTAATGGTAGCCTTGCCGATGCACGTTACAGTAAGTCCTCTTTTCCCATTCAACAATCTCCATATATGTTGTTTGTTGTTATTAACTTATTAAATGTACTGTTATAGTTAATAGTGTTTACAATTTTGCTCCTATCTTGTTTGTTTTATGGTAGAGAATAAATTACTTGTCATCGCATTCAAAGGTGTAGATTTTATACATTATACATTATTTTATTTAACACAATTATGTATAATATAAGTTTTTGTATATATAGAAGAGGTTGTTTTTGTATTTAGTCGAATCATACAATTATAATCTATGAATTTTGTATAAGGTTACATTATTTATTCTGACAAGTTTATAGATAAATAATGTATAATGTTAATATTTTATATGTATGGTGTAACATTATACATTCTTGAAGTTTATATTGAAAGTATAAGATATAATATATCAGGCATTATACATTAGTTATTTTGGAAGACTAATTAATAATATAAGTCTAATGATATATATTTTCAATATGTTATACATTAGAAGTTCTTATTATATTAGTTATATTTTGTGTTGTATTATACAGTTAGAAAGTCTTATTTTTGTATAATTTTTCATTATACCTTCTGTCAAGCTTATAGGTTATACATGTTTAAGGTGAAAAATTTAGATGTGTAGTATGACATTATACATTACTATAGTTTATTTTTTTAATGTATAAGTTGCCCGTATACTTATTCTAATGTAAATATAATCCTGAAGATATATATTTTAATATGTTATACATTAGAAGTCCTTATTACATATAAGATGCATTTTATGTTTTATGTGGTATTATACTGTTAGAAAATCTTATTTTTGTATAAGTTTTCATTATACCTTCTGTCAAGCTATATAGGTCATACATGTTTAAGGTGAAAAATTTAGATGTGTAGTATGACATTATACATTACTGCAATTTATTTTTTAAATGTATAAGTTGCCTCATACATGTGAAACTGTTGTGTAATTATAATATTCTTTTGTTTTTCCAGGGAATGAAATACCGTATTGACAAAGTCCCGGCTCACTCATTGCATATGGGTAGCTTATTAACGTGCTTTTGGCGAAGACATAAAGAAGTATTTTGTATAAGATGTGGACTACGTTCAAAACATACCACAACAAACGTCTGATAGTTTGTAAGAGATTTTGGTTTACATTTTCATAACATGTATAATAATGTTATAATTATTGAACGACTGTTATTTCATAATTTTTTTTCAAATCAGAGACTGTGGCGTCTTTATGGCTGCATACGCAGAAATTTTAAGTGAAGGTCTGGACGTGCATTCATGTAATTTTGATGCTGAAAGTCAACGTGCACATTATGCTTCTTTGTTATGGCATTATGGAGTTACAAAGGCTAAAAAAGCATGCACAAGTGATGATGATCCTCCTCGCCCTAGGAATAGTTGACTCTAATCAGCTTATGAAAATGCAATTGTTACTTTAGAGTAATATTTATTTATAATTCTCTGCATGAAAATATCTATTTTGTTGTTTCAGTCGTTGATGTTAGACAGTTTGAATACATATTATTTTTTGTTGTTGAAATTTAAATTTAGGTTTTATTAATGTCCTAAATCTTCTTATATACATACTTATCTTTTATTTAAGTGTTTTGCAATGACGTACAACATATTGCATTGTTACTACAAAATTTGATTAACGTATAACAATAAATTACACATTAATATTTTATTGTTTATCTAATGTATAATTTTTTTCAGTACATAAGTTCATTTATAAGTTAATAACATATATTGTTTGGATTATACGTACTGGCTAATACATTGAACATGTGTCTCATACAATTAAAGTCATGTATAACATATTATCAGACATATTGTTTAAAATAAATAACAAAAATGTTTACATCAAACAACAAACTAAATTATAAAACTATAACATGCATTTATAACATAATGTTAATGTATTTTTATTTTTATTACTTTTTGATTGTTTTCAATTATAAATGTATGATTTGTACGCAAATAAGAGGAAGTTATACCAAAGTCAATTTACATCATACATAAAAATTTATGTATAACATAGTCTCATACGTATTAATAAAAGTTAAAAACAAAAATAAAAATATCAAAAAAAGTATAAAAAAATATCATACATTAAACAGCCAAAAAGTTAAATTTCATTAAAATACCATACATGAATGTGCATTTATTTTTTGAATTTTTGACATAAAACTGTACATGTGGTCAGATATAAGAAAGATTATATCGGACAAATCTATGACATTGTGATCTATGTATAAGAATTAATTATACATAAACAATAAAGCTAGCACATTGTTGTGAAAATTGACGAAACAGTTATTAAGATCTAAAATTTAAAAAATAATATAAAATGTAGTTCAAAATAATTCCAAGGTATCAACATAAAAAAAGTAAAATGATTATTCAATCAAGACCAATCTAAGCATCAGCATATAGAAAAAAAAATTATCTTCTTCAAGTTTTCTTTGGGAAAAAATTACACGTCCTTTGATTGTGACATGCACGTCCACATTTACCGCAACAGTTTGAACTTGAAGAAAGTAATTCACTTGATTCAAATGTCTTCCTTTCTTTGGCCTACCCGGAGGTCTTCTGTATTTGGGTGGCAAAACTTCTTCATCATCAATAAATTGGGAAACATTCCAATCTTTCATGCATGACATTGAAACTATCGGGAGTTCATACGTCTTGACAATGATTTTTGGCCTGTATAATTCTGAGCTGTAACAATCATAATTAATGTATGAATATAGATATAAATTTCATGATTGAAACTAATCAATGTACGAATATAGATATAAAATTCATGATTTTAATTAAAATGAAAAAAAAATCTCTGTTACGGTCTGATTATACATTCGTTCGAATGTATGAGTAAATTTTATACATTATTACCACTTCTTTCAACAAATAGACAACAACACTCAAACAACAATTCGTTCAAAATACCTATTACAAAAAAAATATTTATTAAACTTTAAATAAATTAAAATAAATTTTTGTTCATACCTTTGTTTATCGGATCATTTACCTTTGGTGCTAAAGCCATTAGATATTGCATCTTTTGCCCTTACCGCAACCAAAGTTTGCTTATCCTTATAAAGCTGGTCAACCATTATTTTGGTGTTCTTGCAATCAGTAATGAAGTTTTTCACATCAAATTCTGGAACGTATAATGAATACTGATTTTGCGTTTCAACGATCTTTAACACAACAGAATCAGATTCACTACCTTTAATATAAAGTACAGCCCTAGAAAGAATTACCATGAACAACGTATTTTATTTTGATTTTTTTATGAACTTCATCAATATTCAATTCCATCGCGATCGTAGCAATCAATTTCAAAAAGTTAATACTTTCCAAAATAATAATTGCATCACTTTTGTAGGATTGATAAATAATTTTCAACTCCCAAATTTCGAAATGACGCAACAATATGGGGATGTTCATATTTTTTTTTTTTTGAGAATTGAAGAAAGAAGAAGACGTTTTTTTTTTCAAAAACGTCGTTAAAAAAATGAGGAAAACTAACAGTGATGTTTAAGAGGTTTTTTGAATTTAAATTTCAGTTACTGTATTTAATCATAAAAAATATAATTATTGGTAATTAATGGCTTTATTTAAGGGAATGAAGATTTTCTCTGATTACTCTTTCCATGAATGTAGGAAACTCTATTTATCATCTTACCTTAAATATAGGATTAACTGTTTTATCATACATTCGAGCTATGTATGATGGACAACCGAATGTATGAGTATATTTGTAAAATTCGGGAGAGAGAAAACTAGAAGGGATTTTATGTAATTAGTTTCAATAGGTAGAGAATTTATGTTGTTTACACAAAAATTTAATCGAGTAAGCGCGATGAGGCCCACCGCATACAAACGAAGTGGGTCTAGTTGTGACCAGGCAGCATTTGCTTCAAACTTGATAGTTTTTTTTCCGGTTAAAAACTTAAAAGGAAAGTAGGTTATTCTTTTTTAAACGGAGGGAATAATAATTTTGGTGTTTTATGTTTGCCGCACATTAGCATAAGTGATCCCTTAAGTATTCATTTAATATTTTTTATCCTTTAAAGTTGTCAAAAATTAACATTTTTAGTCTTCGATAAAAATTTTATCCAACTCTAACTATTAAATTTATAAAAACTAGTTTAATTCGCACGTGCCTTGCACATGTAGTATTTGATTATTTAAAACTAAATAATTTTATTATTGCGGAGATTTTTAATAGTGTAAAAGTTCAAATCAGTTTTCAAAAATCTTTTCTACTTTAATATAATAATAAAAACACGTATGCACATATATATTTTACCACCAGAAGTTTCAAGTGGTTGACGGATCATCATTTTTGCATTTGTTATATAGTTCTGCTTTCCCTTGTTGCCACAGGCTAAAGAGACGCATCAATTTGAACCATATTTGTATTATGATTATTTATATATCTATAATCCATATCTACAATATATAATCTATATCTATAATCTATATTTATATCTATATCTATATCTATATCTATATCTATAGCTATAGCTATATCTATATCTATATCTATATCTATATCTATAATCTATATTTATATCTATATCTATAATCTATAATATATTAAAAGTGTGAAGGACCTTAGAAATATTGTTTGAACTTTTTTTCCTTCGCTAAAAGTCTTTACTTTAGACAAAATCGTCTTTTCACTATTTTTTTCTAATATTTAAGTGTTGAAAATTAATTAAATATATTTATGATAAAACCTTTCCTTATTAAAAGTCATCAGAATTAGTGATTTTTCCTAATATTTAAGTGTTGAAAATTAATTAAATATATTTATGGTAAAACCTTTCCTTATTAGAAGTCATCACAATTAATGATTTTTCCTAATATTTAAGCATTGAAAATTAATTAAATATATTTATTGTAAAATCTTTTCTTATTAGAAGTCATCAAAATTAATGACAACTAAAACCTTTTCATTAATTTAAGAATTTTAAATCAACTAAATTTGATTTAAGAAGATTTGAAAAATCCAAAAATAAATATAAAAGCATTAGAATAAGAAAAATTTAAAAAATATCAAATTTTAAAAGTTTTAAGTACTCAATAAGAATGTAATCAATGATTTTGTAAAGATTTGACTTTAAAAACAAGAAAAGAATTTAAATATAAAAGAAAAAAGAAAAATAATCTTACAACAAATACGGTTCAAATTGATGTGCCTCTCTTAGCCTCTACAGTAAGGGAAAGAGGTACTGCATGGTAAACGTAAAGGTGACAATCGATCAATCACTTGAAACTCCTTGAAGTAAAATATATATGTTCTTACACTAAAATAAATGTATATATTTACATTATTATATTAAAATGTGAATGATCTTCGAAAAGTGAGTTGAACTTTTTACACGTCACTAAAAATCTCTTCAATAGATAAAATTATTTGATCTTAAATAATCAGACGTTACACGTGCGAGGAAGATTTTTTTATTATTATTATTATATATTATAGATATAGATTATAGATTATGAAAGAAATATTTAATTATAAATTTCAAAAAAAATTGCATCAAATCCTAAATATGCAACACAAATATGTTTGCTGTACATTAGCATAACAGATCCCTTAAGTATGCATTTAACAATTTTGATCCTTAAAATTTATCAAAAATTAATATTTTTAGTCTCTAATAAAAAAATTATCGAATTCTAACTGTTAAATTTATAAAATCTGTGAAAACAATATAACAACAACAACAACAAATCCAGTATATTTCCATTCACACAAAGTGGAATCTGGGAAAGATAAAATGTACTCAGTACATACCGCTATCTCCAAAGAAGTAGATAAAAAAAAATCTGTGGAAACAATATTTAATTATAAATTTCAAGAAATTTACGTCAAATCCTAAATATGTAACACAAAAACTTATATTAGATGCTAAAATAATATTGAAAACTTAATTGAAATTACATCTCAAAAAACTACACCAAACTTTAAAATAAATTAGAAATAACAGAAACTATCAAATTGGCACAACTATAAACAAGCGAAAAATCCATGAAAAAAGCTGAGGGACCATATTGGATAACCTTTTTTCTCTTAAAAAAATTATTTCAAAATGGATAAACGAATGTACCGATATTTACAAAAAAATGCAAAGGAAAAATAGGAAGTGATTTAAGAGAAAAATTGACAGATCGCGAATTAATGTTGCGCAAAATGTGTGTGTTGGACAATAAAATTCTCGGGACAAAAAATAATAAATAATCGAGACAAGAAAAATATTGTAACAATCAATTTATTGATTTTAATATGTTAGTATTACAATCTCTATAAATCCTTTGATTCGCCTTTTCAAATATAAATTCAAGAGCTAAAAACTTGATATTGAATTTAAACTTGATTTGTTGATTTGATGGACTTGATCTTAACTTATGATTGAATTCAGGGCTTTTGAGCTTGTTCTTGAATTTTGCGGGTTTGATCTTGAATCTTATTCTTGAATTTTGCGGTTTTGATCTTGAATCTTGATGAACTGGATTTGAATGCTTGAGTTTTGTAGAGAAATTGTGGTATTTGATCCACGAGCTTTCTATTGTTTCTTGTTAGAGTTCTTGATCCTGTCTTCTGAATTATGAGACCCCATTTATAGTTGTAGGAAGGAAGGAGTCATGATGAAGATGGACTTCTTTTGACAAATCAGATTTAAGTGATATGACACACATGATGGGCTTTATATTTTATTGGACATGTTTCATCATTGTGATATGTGGCATGATCCTATTGGCTCCTTCACCTGACTTGACATGCCCGTCATTTGAGACGCTACACCAAATTGAGCCTTTAGAATAAGATAACATCTTGGGCTTACAAAGTGAGTTCATCATTTGTAGCCCAAATCAATGGAATAGCCCAATCAAAATTAAACTTTAATTAAATCCATACATGTTTAAGCTTAAATAATTAATTCAATTATACTAATCCGTAATATTTATTTGGGACTAATATATTTTGAATTTAATATAATCCAAATTTCGTACGGATTTTAATCTAATAAAATTTTGCCGTCCACAAAATGCCCCCTACTTCAAGACTTGTCGAAATATTTAATTCCTCAGAGACGAGAATTGAAGTAATAATTTAATATTTCTGGCTATAATATTCTAAACAAAAAAAGGGAATTTTTCAGAAATATCTACACTTTGATGTAAAACTCACCTTCTATAACCATATGTTACATAATTATCATTTATAGTCGTTGTATTCAATTACACCCGTTGTATTCAGTTTTATCAATAGTCTGTATTCAGATAAAATATAAATACAACACCTATATAGCCGTTGTATTCGATTCACACTTATTGTATTCACTTTTACTCAGTGATGTATATTCATAAAAAACATAAATACACTACATATTTAGTCTTGCCAAAAACACTACAATTTTTTTTCTTTTTCATTTTTCTATATTTTTTCTTTTTCATGTTTTTCTCGTTTTTTTTTTTTCTATTTTGTCCTATTTTTTTGTCTCTTCTATCTCTAACTTCTATTTCTCTTTCTTCTTTGTTTTTTTTTTTTTACTTATTTTCTTTATCATTTTTTTGTTCTATTTTATATTTTTTGTATTTTTTAAAAAATATGACTACTCGAGTATAAGTTATGGATGACAACGTAAATAACACAATTGTTTATCATATTTGTAGTCACATAATCATTTATATTTTTATATTTATTGATACAATTGTATTTGTATTTTAAAGTTCGAGCTTGTATTTGTATTTTGTAGTTTGCATTTAAATTATATTTTATAGTTCGCAGTTGTATTTGTATTTGTTAGTTCGCACCATCATTTATATTTTATATAATTCGCACTTGTATTTTAAAGAACTGTTTTGTATTTGTATTTTGTAATTGACTGTATATTATATTGGATTATATTTGTATTGTGATTTTACTATGTTTGTATATTTAGTTTATATTTGTATTTGTATTCTATTTTCGTCGATGCCTTTTTATTTTTAAGAAATTATTTTGTATTTGTATTTGTAGGTTGATTGCATATTGTATTTAATCGTGATTATATACAATTTATCATTTGTATTTTTATACAAACAAGTAAATGCATTAATTGTATTTTCTTGATCCTAAAATATATAAATATGTAATGTATCATTTGATACAAATGTACCATTTTGTATTAGCATGTCAAAATTATCATTCGTATTTGTAAATAAACAAATATCACTTGATACAAATACAATTACAAATAAATAATTTTACAAATACAAATACAAATACAATATGTATTTGTATAAAAATTTAAATTATATTTATTTGTATCAATAAATACTACTCGTATCAATAAATATAAGCAAATATTCGTAGAAAGAAAATCAATCATTCCTTTTCAATAACTAAATAATACAAATGATAGTTCACACTGGTATCTGTATGTTATAGTTCACATTTGTATTTGTATTTTATAGTTCGCACTTGTTTTGTATATTATGGTTCCCATTTGTATTTATATTTTAAAGTTCACACTTGTTTTTGTGTTTTCTAGTTCGCACAAATGAAAAGGATAAAAAATGAAAAGCAAAAAAAAGGAGAAAAATGAGAGAAAAAAAATACAAAAAAGGGAGAGTAATAGATAATAGAGAAAAAAATGACAAAAGGAGAAAACACAAAAAGGAAAATAAAAAGGAAAAAGAAAGAGAAAAAATGAAAAAAAAAAAAATGAAAAAGAAAAAAGAAAGAGAAAACAGAAAAAGGAAAAGAAAAAATTTTAAAATGAGAAAAAAAAGGGAGAGTAATAAAAAAATAGAGAAAAAGAGAAAACATATGAGAGAGACTATTAATTGTAATTAGGAATAATTAATAGGCAAGAGGGGTCTATGAATTGTAATTAATTAAAACTTAGGCTACATATGATAATTAGAGTTTATGTTTGCTAAGTTATGTAGTTACCCCCAAGAAAATTATGGACCTATATATGCCATATCACATAAGGATAAACTAGGTATTCTATTTTTTTCTTTTCTTTAATTTTTACAAGTCCACGTGCATGCACTACTTTTTCCTTTTTGTTTTATACTTGTTTTAAAATAGAATTATGCAGTAGCTTTATTCTCAAGCTTGTGGGCCCGCTACTTTCTTTCCTTTACCTATTAAAATTCTAACAACATGCCCATATTTTTGTTGCTATGTTTTCTTAATTTTACTTGAAATAGGATGCAACCACCGACTCTTCACCCTATAAATACACATGATGGCCTATTGAAATTTACAATCCACTGCAACAACTTGTATTTGTCCGAGCTGAAGGTCCTGTGTAGTTGTCGCTGACTAGTAAGTGATTTATGTTATCACTTTTGTCCCTTTTTTTTTTTTTTTCATTTTTAAGGATTGAAACAGATGGCACTATGCAACAATTGGCTTAGGGTGCGAGAGTTTAACTTCGTCTTCGTACACTCTAAGATCGATCAATTTGTCTTCAAGACGGTGGCTTTGCAACAATCGGCTTAGGGTGTGAGAGTTTAACTTTACTTCAGTACACTCTAAGATCGACTAATTTCACTTCAAGATGGTGGTTTTACAACAATCGGATTAGGGTGAGAGAGTTTAACTTCGCCTTTGTATACTCTAAGAACGATCAATTTGACTTCAAGATGGTGGCTTTACAACAATCGGCTTAGGGTGCGAGAGTTTAACTTCGCCTTTGTACACTCGAAGACCGACCAATTTAGCTTTAAGATGGTGGCTTTACAACAATCGTCTTAGGGTGCGAGAGTTTAACTTTGCCTTCGTACACTCCAAGACCGACCAATTTGACTTCAAGATGGTGGTTTTACAACATCGGCTTAGGGTGTGAGATTTTAACTTCGTCTTCGTACACTCTAAGACCAACCAATTTGACTTCAAGATGGTGCAATGGTTTTCTTTAAGTATAGGCCCTTTTACTGATGCATTTATGCGATGGTCTTCTCTAAGTATGGGCTCTTTCACTGATGCATTTATGCGATGGTATTCTTTAAGTATGGGCCCTTTCACCGATGCACTTGTGCAATGGTTTTCTTTAAGTAGGGGCTTTTTCACTGACACACTTATGCAATGGTCTTCTTTAAGTGTAAGCCCTTTCACCGATGCACTTATGCAATGGTCTTTTTTAAGTATGAGCCCTTTTCAATGGTCAGCTTAAGGTGCAAAGGGACAAATCTTGTCCACCTTAAGGCATGGAAATTTTGAGATCCTTTTAAGGATAGGCTAGCTTAAGGAGTAAAGAGACAAGTTTGTCCACCTTAAGGCATGGAAATTTTGAGATCCTTTTGAAGATAAACCCGCGAGAGGCCAGCTTAAGGTTCAAATAGAATTTTTTTCCACCTTAAGACATGAAAATTTTGAGATTCTTTTAAGGATGAACCTGTGAAAAGCCAACTTAAGGTGCAAAGGGATAAATCTTTTCCACCTTAAGGCATGGAAACTTTTTATATCTTTTTAAAGATAAATCCATAAAGAGACCAGCTTAAGGTACAAAGGGACAAATCTTGTCCACCTTAAGACCTGAAAATTTTGGGATTTATTTAAGAATAATTTCACAAAAGAGACCAACTTATGTTTTAAAGGGAAAAATCTTGTCCACCTTAAGAAATAAAATTTTTGAGGCCTTGATTTGAAGACTTGGAGATTTTGTCAACTTTCACTCCAAATTTGGCATTTTAAGCCGTTCAACTTCCAAATTTAGGGAGTTTGGAGAGTTTGGAGACTTCATCTTATGTGAACGAATCTCATATTTTATTGGAGTTTTCCCCTATTGAGCCACTAATACTTGGAGTGAGTCCAATATTTAATTAGAATATTTTCATACTTGGTATCCATATGGCGGATGCTGTAGGAACATATTTTTTTTGACACGCATGCAACTGAACCCAAAATAAGATTCCAAGCACCTGTGTACCTTAGTAAAGAGGATCAAGTCACAACGTAGTTTTGGGGTGAGTGTTTTATTCATCCTAACTTTTGCCTAGACCTCATCTTTTGAGGTTTTCAACCTAGCAGACTTCCCTTGTTTTAGCAGTACACAGTTTATACTTTTGCGGGCCAGGAGTGAACATGTAGTTTATATACGTGCCTGAAGGAGTGTTATCTTCTTTCAGGGGTAGTACTTCTTCAAGAAATTGGCGTTGATAGGGCCAATCTTCATGCCATCTGCATCGACAAGCTTGTAAGCACCATTTGAATATAGCTCTTGTACGACATATGGTCCATCCCACTTTGGGGTAAATTTTCCCCCGACTTATGAAAAGTGATAATGGGTCTCCCTACTGCAAGCAATTGATCTCCTACTTAAAAGCACCTCAAGCGAGCTATTTTGTTTAAAGAACGAGATAGACGAGCTTGGTAACATTAAAGATTTTGTTGAACCTCTAGTCTCTTCTTATCAAGAGCTTTTAAATTTGCAAGACGTAACTTAGTATTTTCTTCATTGGTGAGTCCTTCTTGAATAATCAGTCTCCAATAAGGTGTTTGATGATCAAGTGGAAGGACTACTTTAACTCCAAAAGCAAGTGTGTATGGGGTTGCTTGCGTCGGTGTGCGATAAGTCATTCTATATGCCCATAAAGCTTGTTCCATTTGCTAATGCTAGTCCCATTTGGATTTGGAGATGACTTTCTTCAAAAAGCTGCATAAAGTCTTATTAAATACTTCGTCTAGACCTTTGGCGGCAACATGATACATAGAAGATTTAAGCTACTTAAAACCAAAGAGATCACAAATTTTGTTCATCAACTTATTATTAAATGGCTTACCGTTGTCAGTTATTATGTATTGAGGGATTCCAAAGTGGTAGATGATATTCATTCAAATGAAATTTGGAACATTCTCTTTCTTTACCTCTTTGAGAGCAACAACTTTGGCCTATTTTGAAAAGTAATCTATTACAGCCAAGATGTACAAGTGTCCACCAGAAGATTTTGGTAGTGGCCAACAACATCCATTCCCCAAGCATTGAATGTCCAGGATGCTACAGTTGGGTGTAATACTTTAGGAGGTTGATATATGAAATTCACACGGAATTGACAAGCTTTGCATCTTCTAGAATAGTCCAAGCAATCTTTCACCATTGTTGACCAATAATATCTCATCCTTTTAATGTTAAAATTGAACTTCAGTTCAGACTGCTGTGATCCACAAACTCTGAGTGTGATTCTTGCAAAGCTTGAATTTCTTCTTTCTCTCCCAAACACCATAAGATTACTCCTTCAAATGGTCTTCTGTACAATGTGTCTTTGTAGTAAAGGAAACGAGGTGCACGATGACGGATGTCAGTCCTTCTCCTTGTATCTTCTGGAAGTATCCCATAACACAAACAATCAATGATAGGCTGTTGTTGATCTTTCTTTATAGTTTCAGACAATGCGACAAGGTATTCAACCTTATTTTCTATATCCTCATCCTCTTTTGATAGAGGTACTGCCTATTCTTGACGGATAGTAACTCGCGTCTAATTTGGAAGAGTTAGGGTTGAGGCCAAACTAGCTAGGGCATCAGTCTACTTATTTTCTTTTCTTGGCATATGCTGGAGGATTACTTTACCAAGCCACCCCATTAACTTTTGTACATAATTATGATATGGTTGTAGCCCAGGCTTTCTAACTTCATAGCTTCCCAAAAGCTGCTTGATCACTAATTGGGAGTCACTAAAGACTTGTAATTGCAGTTGTTTCATGTCAACTTCCATCTCAAGTCCAAGTATTAACTCCTAATAATTAGAAACATTATTAGAGGAATGGGTTATTAGGGTAAAAGAGTATGTGATGACCTCTCCTTATGGAGTGACGAACACTACACAAGCACCAGATCCATCTCGATGTGCAACACCATCAAAGTACATCTTCCACGGTGGTATGGCTTCAATAACCATTACATATTCATAAGGAAGTTCATCACTTAGTTCCCAATTATCAGGTATCGGATGGTATTCCAAGAAGTCAGCCAATGCTTGTCCCTTTACAACCTTTTAGAGACACAATCTCAAACTATTAAAATTAATGGTACCATCTTTTAAGTCGGTCACTAAGGACTAGTTTTAACATTACAAACTTGATAGGATTTTCCCTAGACACAAGGAGGAAAACATGAGCTTGATATTAGTGTTTCATCTTTTGAATTGAGAAGGCCAATGCCAAACAAAACTTTTCGATTGGAGAATATTTCAGCTCATTTGGTGCCATCATTCTGCTCAGATAGTAAAGAGGGTTTTCTTTGCCTTCACCATTTTTTTTGAGCCAGTAGTGCTCCAACTGACCTCTCTTGTGCCGTGATGTATAGTATCAATGGTTTCCCAGGTATGGGTGCCACAAGAACCAGAGGCTTTATAAAGTATGATTTGATACTTTCCAAGGCCTTACTACAAACTTTGTCCCATTCAAAAGAAGTGTCCTTCTTCATGATTCGGCTAAATGTTTGACATTTTTCAGCCAGGTTTGAGATAAACCTCTATAAATATGCTAGCCTTCCTTGAAGGCTTTTTAACTCATGAATGTTTTGAGGCTCGAAGATCTTTAAAATCGCATCAACCTTGGCCTGATCAATTTCAATCCCTCGATGTCGTACAATAAATTCATGGAACTTTCTAGAAGTAAATCCAAAGGAAAATCTCAATAGATTCATCCTAAGTTGGTATCTTCAAAGCAACTCGAATACCATTCTCAAGTCTTTTAAGTGGTCGTATCTCTTTTTTGACTTTACCACTAAGTCATACTCACATAGCATTCAATATTTTTATGGAGTGGACCATCAAATATGTTTTGCATAGCTCTTTGATAAGTGGCACCAATGTTCTTTAAACCAAAAGGTATCACCTTGTTGCAATAAATACCTTTGGGCGTATGGAATGTAGTGAGCTCTTCATCTTTTGAGCCATATGGATTTGATTGTGGCTGGATGAACCATCCATAAATGACATTTCCTCATAACTAGTGGTGGAATCAATCATCAATTATGGTATGGGGATTGGAAAATCATCTCTAGGACAAGAGTTGTTGAGATTCCAAAAGTCGACAAAACTTAAATTTGGCAATTCTTCTTTCGTACCAGAATAATACTTGAAATCCACATAGGGTATTTAACTTCTCAAATAAAGCTAACTTCAATGAGTTTATTGACCTTATTTTCTATCAATGGAATCAACTCTGGCCTAAAGCGCCTTTGGTCTTTCTTAACAGGATGAGCACCATTCTTGACCGCCAACTGATGACCTGCTACTTTTTGATCTAAGACAAGCATTTCCTTATAACTCTAAGCGAAGACATCCATATATTCTTTGAGTATATCCATATAAGAAATTTTTTTCTCCAGTTCTAGAAACGCACTCAGGTAAGTTGTTCTTGGGCCTTCATTGGTTCCAAGATTAACTTTCTTTAAAGGATCTGTTATGGCTTTCACTCCTTCTTCAAATTGTGATGGGGAATCTCCAACATCTTTCTCCTCTTGCAGATCATCATTATTGATGGATATGTGGTAACACCAGAAATTATCTTCCATCTCTTCGTCAACCTTTATTTGAGATAAGATATCATTCTGATTTTGGGTTGTAATAGGATATGAAGAGCCAACACTTTCTTCGTCTTACTCATGCTTCTTGGTATAAACCACCGTATGAGCCTTAGCTTTTAACACCTTATTGCAAGAAACCACTAGTTTTATCTACCGTCTCATTCTAGAAAAAATCAAACTTTGGAAATCCTTCTGGATCTTATGTGAATAGTGTATTATCGTACTTCAATAACTTCTTCAACGCTTGTTATTTCTCTTCTTATTTAGAGGATCCAACCTGTTAAACATTAAAGTTCTTGCAGTTGATTCTCCAAATCGGTCAAAGATAGAAAGCCTTTTGTTAGATACACTAGACTCTTCTTCTACAGTAATGTAGTTACTAATCGCCCTTCTTATGGACATGCGAAATGGAAGTGGCTGCGTGTATCCTAGGCCTTCACGTGCATGCCTGGTTCCCAACTTTATGGCTCATTAAGATTATATCCATCCTTTACAAAAATCTTGTATGCATTTGGATTGAAGCTCTCTTTTGTACATTTCATAAGGAATATTATCTCTTGTGGACAATTTTGTGCCACACATTCTCCCAGTATCCCTGAGGATGGGTTCATTTTTTCAATTCACTTGATAGGTAAAGTTTTCCCTCCTAGCATATTATCTTTGGTATCAGATAAATGATCCTTTTATTTCTTTACCTTAGGTACATAGAGAAGAATAAGAGTTGCCTTTTTTTCGTAGGTGCAATGCTTTCTTTAGTCGTAGTGGAAAAAGGCTTCTTGGTGGTGGCTTTTTTGATAATCACCGCGACCTTCTTGGATGAAAGATCATTACACCCAGTCTTGGTGATATCATCAACCCTTTTCTCATTCACGGCATAGTTCTTCAAGTAGAAGTTTGCATCGACAAAGTATGATTCAGCTTTAGTGAATGGCTTATCATCGGCTACTGTCTTTCTTTCCACTCCACCTTTGAGGTACTTCAAGCATTTATAGTAAGAGGATGAGATAATTTTGTTCTTGTATACCCAAGTCCTACCAAGAAATATATTGCATGAAGTTTTGGCATCTATCATATGCATCAATGTACTTGATCAAAACTCATCCATATGAATCCCCAACTTGATAGATCCCATGGCCCTCTGGCTCCATTGGTTGAAGCCTTAGATCATTGTACTATTTTCGGCCAATTCATCAGTAGCAATGCCAAGTTTCTTAATTTTACAAATAGGTAGGATGTTGACTACAGATCCCCCATCAATCAAGATTCTATTTATCTTCTTTCCTAGAACTTGACCTACCATGTACAAGGGATAATTGTGTAGGGTTCCTCCAAAAAGAAGATCAGTATTTGTAAATATGATTTTTGTATCATATACATATGCATTTTGTCCAAGGGTTTCAACAAGATTTTCAGAAGAAGAAGGAACTTCCATGGGTAGATTTTAACCCATTGCCTCCTCTTTGGCTGTATTAAAATAAGACGCCTCAAGGTTGGCTTGAGCAGTCTTCCCATGAAACTAACTTGGCAAAAATTCTTTCAATATTACTAGACACCATAGTTTTTGGTGGTGAAGCTCCATTAACCTCATCTTTTTTAGATTCTCAACCAACCTCTATTTCATTGGTTTCTTTACCATACTCCTTCTAGTTGGCTGCTCAGATGACTCTTTTCATAGATTTGTCTTCTTGTGTCTGCTCCTTGTCACTACAGTCTAACCTTCATCATCATCTTCATCAAACAAAGACTTATCATGCTTTAATAGTTCTTTCTTATGTTTCTCGATGCATATTTGAATTGGATTGAATGAGCCACAAGTGATAGAGATATAATGAGAATTGGCCGACTCGTCATCGAAGAAAATCTTTTTCTCATTTGCCAATTGCATAACTTTGTCTTTAAAGACAAAACACTTTTCCAGAGGGTGACTCACAAGCCTATGATACTTGCAATAATTTGGGTCATTGGTCCTTCCAGCTTCATCGGTCCGCTTCATCTTCATGAGTTCAATGAGCTTATGCTCAATGAGGTCATTGAAAATCTCAACAACATCAGAATCAAGGAAGTGATGTTCCTTTTCTTGCATCTTCTTTAAGTTAACTTCTGATTTGGACGTGCTCCAGAAGTCATCTTCATACTTTACTTCTTACTCACCTTCGTGGTGACCTTCACAGGAGACACGTCAATATTCATGGATTACTTATTATCACTTTTAGGGATAAACTTGCCCCATCTTTTGGGTTCTTTATTATCCTTTCCACTTTGGGGGTGATGGATAGGTGCTACTCCCTTTCCAGCAGAAGACATGCTCAACTCTATATCGTGAGCACTAGTAGCTAACTCTTCAAAGGATTTAGGCTTAATGCCTTGCAAGATATCGAGAAGCTCCCAGTGCATTCCTTAGATGCACATCTCTATTGCAGAGTTTTCACTAAGCCTATCTTTGTAGTTTAGACTCATATTTCTCTATCGATTGATGAAGTCAATGACTGGCTCATATTTTCTTTGTCGAGTATTTGTGTGCTCTACCATACTCACTGTATGCCTTGTGCTATAAAAGCGATTCAGAAACTCATGCTCTAATTGCTCCCAATTATCGCTGGAGTTAGTATCAAGGTTTGTATACCAATCAAAGGCGTTTCCCTTTAGGGATCAAACAAACTATTTGAAAAGATAGTCATCATAAGTTCCACCATTATTACATATCTTAACAAAGTGTGCGATATGTTGTTTTGGGTTCCCTTTTCCCTCAAATTGTTGAAATTTGGGGGTTTGATAGCCTGTGGGCATTTTTACGCTATCAATCCTTGTACTATAGGGATTAGCGTATGTCAGGGAAGACTTAGTAGTGACATCATACTTGTCTTTGAAGGCCTCTTCAATGAATTCCATCAATTGATCAAATGGGGTCATTACCTCAAAAGAAACTTGTACTTCTTTAGTTGGTGGTGTTTGTTTCACAGGATGTTCTATCTTGTGACCCTCTATAGCTTTTCTAGGTGCATGTCTAGAATTTCTGTATATCAGGCCATCCATCCTATCCACCAACTTATAAATCCGCGTATCTTAATTCTAAACATATTTCGTCAGACCCTCTATATCCTTTGATAAATTCGCAAGCTACTTCTCCTTAGACGAGGCGTCAGTTACCATTGCTTGCGTGATCATTGGAGACATTGGAGAGTAACACGGATTGCTGCATAAGTTGATCTTCGAAGTGCCCAAACCTTTCTGAAATGACTACCAGAAGTGAGATAATAACTACATACCATGATCAGAGATAATATAAATAGGTATCCCATACAGCTTTACAATATCATAAAGATACAACCTCGTATAATCCTTAGTCGAAAACTTAGTTTCCACTGGTAAAAAGTGATCCAACTTTGTCATCCTATCTATGATGACCCAAACTAAATAATACTGATTCCGAGATCGAGGAAGACCGGTAATGAAATCTATGCTGATTACTTCCTATTTCTATTCTGGCAATTCAATTTATTGATACAAGCATCCAGGCCTTATTTACTCAACTTTCACTTTTTAACACACCATATATTTTGGCACAGAATCAACCACATTCTTCTTCATACCAGTCCACCAATACATCTCCTCATGATACATTTTTATCAAACCGGGATGAATGACATAGCACGGATCATGAGGCTCGGCCAAGATCCTTTCTCATAATCATCGACATCAGGAACACATAACCTCTCTTGGTACTGGAAGGTACCATTACCACTAATCTCAAATATCATCACCTTTTGCCAACCTATATCACTCTTGATTCCCATCAACACAAGATCTAGCATTTGCTTCTCCTTGATCTCTGCATCAAAAGACTATCACACCACCTCCTGTACCAACACACCACCTTCCTCGAAGCCCAAGAGGTAAACTCTCAGCTTAGTCAAATGGTGAATATCCTCACCAATTCCCACTTTTCCTTATCCACATAAGCTAGAGTCCTGATGGACGACCAACTAATCGTATTAACAACCACATTAGCTTTACTTGGGTGGTAGTGAAGACTCATATCATAGTACTTAAGAATCTCAAGCCATTTCCTTTGCCTGAGATTAAGCTCTTTCTGAGTGAACACATACTGTAGATTCTTATGATCCGAGAAGATGTCCACCTGCACCCCATACAAATAGTGCCACTAGATTTTCAATGCAAACACCACTGCTAACAACTCTAAATCATGAGTAGGATAATTCCACTCATGTACCTTTAACTACCTAGAAGCATAGGCTATCACCTTACTATGCTACATTAGAACACAACCAAGTTCCACACGGGATGTATCACAATATACCATAAACCCATCAATGCCTTCAGGTTAGGTCAAAACCAGAGCCAAAGTTAGCTTATCCTTTAGCTTCTCAAAACTACCCTCACAAGTATCAAACCAAGAGAACTTTTCCTTTTTCTGAGTCAACTTAGCCAATGGGTCAGCTATCATCGAGAAACTTTCACAAACCTCCTACAGTAGCCAGCTAAACCCAAGAAGCTCTGAATATCTATTAGAATTGTGGGTCTAGGCTATTTCCTAACCACCACAACCTTTTATGAATCCACCATAATTCCTTCACTCGAAATAATATGCCCTAGAAAAGTGACAACGTTTAACCAAAATTTACATTTAGAGAATTTAGTATACAACTATTGTTATTTCAGAGTTCGCAACACAACACAGAGGTGATTGGCATGATCTACCTCACTCTTAGAGTACACCAAAATATCATCAATGAACACAATGAAAAATAGATCAAGAAACTGATAGAAGACCCTATTCATCAAATCCATGAATGCCCCAGGAGCATTGGTCAAATCAAACGACATTACCAAGAACTCAAAGTGCCCATACCGAGCATGGAAGTTGTCTTAAGGATATCCACATCCCTATTCTTAAGCTAATGATACCTAGAACAAAGATCAATCTTATAAAAAGATTTGGCACCCTGTAACTGATCAAACAAGTCATCTATCCTTGGGAGAGGATACTTATTCTTAACCATCACCTTATTCAATTGTTAGTAATTAATACACATTAAAAGGGAACCATCCTTATTATGCATGAATAACAATGGTGTACCTTATGAGGACATACTAAGATGGATGAAACCCTTATACAACAGATCCTTAAGCTACTCTTTTAGTTCCTTCAACTCAGTCGGGGCCATTTTATAAGGGGGAATAGAAATTGGACTAGTGTACAGGACAAGATCATTCCCAAACACAATCTCCATATCTGGAAGAACACGAGGAAAGTCATCAAGAAAGACCTCAAGAAACTCATTCACCACCGGAACCAAATATAAAGAAGGACCATCCGAGTTAGAATCTTTAACCCATACAGGATGATACAGACGCCTCTTGGAGATTTATCTCCGAGATCTAAGATATTATATAAACTTCCCTGTAGGAGCTAGGGAACCATCCCCCACTCAATAACAGGATTATTAGGAAACTTAAAGACAACCCTACATGTTAAACAATCTAGGGACATATAACATGAGTGCAACCAATCAATCACCCATAATAACATCAAAATCAACCATATTTAATTCATAAAAGTCCACCAAAGTCTCCTTACTACCAACAGATACCCCCTATAGTCTCTTTTAGCAATCATAGAGTCACCTACTGGGGTAGAAACATAAAAAGGATCCAAAAAACACTCTGTACCAAAACCAAAATGCATAGCCACAAAGGGGACGCATAATAGAGTGTGGAACCTTAATCAAGTAATCAATATACATTATGAGAAAAGAGTTGCAACATACTATTCATGATGCCAAGTGATATCTCAGACTCCTGTTGGGTAGTTAGAGCATAAAGACCATTTTTACCAGTGCCGAAACTAGATGGTGCACCCTTTGGTGCTGGGGCCAAAGATGAAGCAACCGAAACTTTGTTTGCTCCTGAAGAGACCTTACCAACTAGATAATTTCTAAGCATATGGCCTAGCTAACCATATTTGAAGCACCTTTACCCCCCCTCATCATAGACACTTCAATGAAATTGACTATAAAACCTACAAGGAGGATATGATGAAGCCAACTGAGCCTTATTAGCATTAGATTAGGCACCTTATACCCTGAAATTGTCACTACCCTACTGACGCCTATCTCTCAATGTCTTCAGGTAGGGAGCACTAGCTATGGAGAAAGAACCAGAACTCCTTTACTTCTTCTTTGGACACTTACCACTATCTCTACTACTTTGCTGTTGCCTACCACCTTGATTAGAGAACCTAAACTTCTTTTCCTGCCTTTCCTCTATCTCAGACTGCTTTCTCTTTTCTTCATCCACCTGTTGCATATGAATACTAAACCTAGAGATATCCATATCCTTGGTCAACAATGTATTCTTTCTTTCAAGGATCAACTCATGAAATAGTCTCGATGCAAACTTCATCATTTAAACCCTCACATCAGACACTATCTCTGGAGTATACCAAGTCAACTGGAAAAAATTTAAGGCATACTCATTGACTTAAATCTTCTCCTATTTTAGATTAATAAATTTCTTCACTTTTATTTCCCTTAACTCCTAAGGAAAGAAGTGGTCCAGAAATACATTAGTGAAAGTATTCAATAGAGATGACTTATCAAGATCACCCCTTGCCCTATCCTATTTCTTATACCATTGGTATGCTATATTCTTCAGCTAGTAGGCAACAAATTCCACCCCTTCCACATTCGTGGTATGCATAACCCTTAATATAGACCACAAAAACACCTAGCTTTTCTCTTCTTGACATCGTATAATGATACAAAGGACAATTTGGGTTATATTGAGACCATCGAGAAAAGATCTATTATTCCTCTTGAGTTTCTCTACAGAGTGAAGTTTGATATTACGTATGCTATTAATCAAGTAACAATGCTAGATTATATCCAAAACTATTTTGAAATAAACTGAATATACTGTCTGAACAACTACTAGTGAAAGTCTGAATAATAGCTAGTAGTCTAACAAGCCTATACTACTAAGAACTACAGATTCATTGGGACAAACACCCAATGACTCAGGCTAAACTAAAATCAACTAATCAAATACTATGAAAGCTGGAAATCTGGATAAATAGGCCTCCAAACCATGAGGACTCATCAGTTATCGGGATTTAGATAGAGATACCTGAAATCACTCACGCTGCTAAGACTGAGCACCTAAACCTACATTATTAAACAATGTAGCATATAGACGTATATGTGGATTACTTTGAGGATGTACTGAGAATGTAGGGGTGAATGCATAAGTAAAATAAATATCTCAATGTTATCAAAATTCATAGAATATGCATGCTGTATGTAATGACTCACATAGCTAGAATAACTGAAAGCTGAAAATCATAGATCATGAATAATAAAACATACTGTATAAAACTGGTGAGCCATCACATTTCAAGTCTAAAAACTGAACTGTTATCTATTATTTTTTTCTGTTAGACTGTAGGAAATTCTAGTAAAAGCTTTTCTATTAGAGAATTCTTTTAACAGTTGTTCTATTATCTTTACTAGTAGAGAGATTCTTCTAACCGATATACACTATGTGAGCAATTATAGTATCCAACATCTTGTTCCCCTAAGGGGAAAATCTTACGTTGGAAAGAGGTGTCATACTCTTTCCAGGGAGTTTAACGTGAGTTGAGTGATCACATCTGTAACTGTCATCCATATAGAAATAGGAATATAGAATCTGTACCTGTATTGGCTCGTAATTCTAGAAAAGTAGGATGCACTAAATCCAAACTTCCCGTTCGGTGCTAAATACTACTCTCTTTAATATGTATGCTCATTCTGTAGGAAACCCACTTTTAAAAGTCATAATATTTTATATTGAAAGCTAACTATGCATCTGTTTATTCAAAACTAAATTTAAGTCGTAAAGTGGATTCTATGTCTTAGATAAAGATCAGAAGATCAAATCTTTATTCAAAGCAGTCTATAAATATATCATGGGATACTTAAAAGCATAATCATTCTTGAAATAACAATATTCATCTGGGGATTGATAACTAATGCATCAATTTCATGACAAATCATCTTAAAGTTCGTGTTCGATAATGAAAATATTCATAATTCAACTCAAAATCTAGAAAGTATAGTCACATGCATGAATTTAAGAAAGTAGACATGAAATTCAACATCTAAATCACTTGAAATCTCAAAATCTTCAATTATCAATAAATGGGTATGAACCCTAAATTGAAATTCATGTTTTGGGCATAAGAATAAAAGATTTCTCCTTGTTCAAAATCCCACATACCTTAATTGATGAACTAGATGAAGAAGCTTGGTTTTGAGATCCTATTTATGCTCTTAAAGGCTGATTCTTAGAATTCTTGAATTAGGAACCTTGAATTTTGAACTATTTTGGGAAAAGAATGGTGGAAATTTAGAGATTCTTGAAGTTGAATGTTGAAGCCTGGATTTTTAATTGAGAGGGATTTGATGAACAATGAGCATATTTTACTCAATAATATGATTATTCTTCTGTTTACACAATTTGGGGGCTTGATGAAAGAAAAAATTGCCCTTGGGATTTAAAATCCCACAACTGGAACGCTGATTAAGTCCCTAGCATGACCAGTGAGTGGGTCATTGTGATACCCACTGCAATGCAGTGGAATCGCAGTGACTAACTGGATTGTGATAATGTCGATTCAGGCCTCATCATGACATGATGGTATTCCCATAATGATACTTACCGCAATGAGCTACTAGAAACTGGAAAATATTAATTTCGCCTCCACCATGACATGGTGGACTCCTCACTGCGATACTCACCACGAATCTGCCTAATCATAATGAGCTATCTTTTGCCAATTCGAATACAATCCATATCTCATACAAAAATTCTAAAACTTACCTGAGACATGCTATTTTCACCCCTAAATATAATTTAACTCAAAAAGCATTATCTTGAAGCTCGGAAGGTCAACTTAAAAATCTTCGAAGTTTAAAAGGAGTCAAAATCACTAAGTCCCTCAACTCTTAGAGTTATTTTTAGGTTCTAAGTGATTCAAGTAGGTACTAAGGGATGGAATAAGCTAGAAATATTTGGGGTATTACAGTTTGCAACCATGAATATTGAAAAGGTAAATGCAACGCGAGGTAAGTCGACTAGACATGATGACTCTGACTCTGAAAATGTGGATAAGTACCTAGATAAAGAGATGGCAAGTTTATGAGATAAGGGCCAAGTATCTAATTAGAACTTCTTGAAATCGAGGTAAGGGAATCAAGGTCGAAACTATTATGGGGACAGGTATAGTGTAACACCATAAATTTTTTGTCCTTTAAAATTTCAAAAATTTTATCATCACTTCCTATTACAACTCTCTTTACAAGTCATAGGGATTCTTGATAGGTCTTAAGAACCCAATCATTCTCTTTCCAATTGGTAGGCCTAGATTTTATGCTATAACTATGACCAGGACCATACAATTTGTAAGTTTCCATGATGAGTCATTAAGTGGTAGTCGTAAGGTGATTAGCGTATGCCTTTAAATTTTTTTTTCTTGATAATGGGTTGTGTATACGAGTCGTAGGGAATATTTATGAGTCTTAAGATATGAGTCAAAGGCAGACTAGTTGGGGTACCTAAGGGTACTGTCTTGACAATGACTCTAGGAAGTAAGTCGTAAGGAGTCGTAATGTGTCATTAGGAGACCTGTAGTGATTGGGCAATATTTTTCAATTCTTTTCATTAAGGGTATTCTAGTTTATTCCCTTTTCCCCTACTTAGACCCCATATCCATAAAGCACTCAATGGGGTTAATTCTCATTTATAACACAATGAAAATACATTCTCTTCTCTCTAAACTTTCCAAGTTTAAAATACTTAGAGTTTCCAGGAAGTTGGTCATTTGAGGGATCAAGGGTTGATTTCTCTCTATAAGCTTTGGTATTTTATGTGTGTTACTCTTCTCCAATTCTTAATTTACAAAAAAGTATGTTTTACATAATTTGGATTATATGGATTTGAATGTGGGTTTTCTCAAGGTTGAGGGTTTGACATGGTTGATTGTTAAATTGTTTGTCATGATTTATTATGCATTTTTTATGCTTCATTAATGGTTTTGAACTTATGGGGTGCATGGGTATGGTGAATAAACAAAAAGGTCATGGTTTTCCCTTAATTGGTGTTTTGAAATTGTAATTGGTTTTGAATAATTGTGTTTCCCTCAACCCACTTATATAATTGACATTAAATTATGAAATTTTTACTTTGTTTGTCTTGCTCACCATTGTTAAAATAATGAATATGGATTTTGAAAGCCTTGTTGGCTATGATTTGATTTAATGAACAAAGGGGGTCAAGGCATTCCCTCGAGTTAATATGATTGTTATGGAATAGAGATAAGCTTACAAGTGTAAGGGTATGACGATACCCATATTATGCCTTAACCATTGGTTCATTGGTTAATGAATGGGTTATGTGAAACTTATTTTAATTTGGGCTTAATGGGGGATATGTAGCAAAGCCGTGAAGGTGTGGGTCTAGGATGACTTGTACTGGAAACTCATGTTTGCCGCTGGGAAGTTTGGCCTTGATGACCTATTTTTATGGTTCACACTATTGATATATTTATATCTTGGACTGATATGCGGTTGGGGCATTCCCTAGTATTTCTTGATACCTCCAGTTCATGTGGCTAACACGTACTGGGGCTCTTTCAACAGGGAGGCCTAAACCCATATAGCCTGTGGTTTTCTATTTATGATGGTTGGGTTACATAGTCCAGGATAAAGTTTTACTTTATGCTAAGACTTGTTCCTTTTCCTGTCGTGACATGTTTATATGTATATATGATTTTGAGCATTAGCTTTTGATTGATTTTGAAATGTTGATCTTGTCATTACTTTATCTCATACCCCTAGTTGCATGTTAGTGCTCCACCCACTAACCGTCTTTGAATGTTGTATCCCCATATAATATAAGTACCAGAGATACTTCTATTTTTCTTGTGCAGTGTTAGCTGGATAGGCTTGGTTTATTGATCGTTGGTGGTGAAGTGGTGAGCTTCTATTTTTTGAAGACTTAGTTATTTCATTAGTTTCCTTTCATAAACTAGAATTGAAGAGTTTACATTATCATTGTCATTGTTAGATTCGGGGTAATGTCCCGACTTAGATTGGTTTTTGATTTTGTTAGATGCTTTATGGATATTACTGTGGACTTGGGTGGTGGCATTGGTTGTTTTTTTTGGTTGGTTATTGGTAGTAAACCTATCTTAAATTCTTTGAACTTATCTTATGCTATTTTGTTATATATTTGGAATTCATCTACTATTGGGGGTATTGTGTTCTCTTTGGTTAGGTGTAGAGGGTGGTCTCCAGTCCTTGTTGGACTTGAGATACCCATCACGACCAGCCCCCAATTTGGGTCGTGACAAAGTTGGTATCACAGCCTAGGTTTGGTGTCATTGGGAGTGCACAAAGTTGTGTTAGGTAGAGCCTTTTTATGGGTGTGTAGAGAGCCACACTTACAAGGGATAGGCTACAATGCATTTGGGAATGTTTCCCTTGCTTGTAATCTACTATCGAGCTATAGAGTCTAAGGTCTTGGAACCCCCTCTAGTTACCATTTGTTCGCATTTCAGATCATGCCTCCCAGAAAATTTGATATTCATGGAAACTTTTTTGTCCTATTTTAGGATAATGCGGATGAGGATTATCCTACTCAAAGAGTTTAGACCATATTTAGGGTCGCTGCTTCTGATTTCCCTAGTAGAGTTTTATCTGTCCCCACTGATCCTTCTCCTACTGGTAACACTCCTTCTTGATTATCTCTAATAGATATTACCAATGCTAAGTTTTTCTATTCCATTCATCTATTGACCTAGTTGGTGACATCTCAGTCATGCCAGTTGGGTTCTGTTGGTGTTGTTGTGAGATTTTCTGAGGACACTAGAGTTGGCTAGTTTATGAGGCTAAAACCTCTAACCTTTATTGGTTCTAAGGTTGAGAAAGATCCTTAAGGGTTTATAGATGAGATAGAGAAGATTCTTTGAGTGATGCATGCTTCTGACTCTGAGGGTGTGGAGTTCATTATATGCCAGTTGAAGGATGTGGCATACCAGTGGTGTATGGAGTAGGATTAGTCTTGGAGTAATGATTCTAAGTCAGCTTTATGGGATAATTTTTGAGTACCTATCTTGATTATTTCTTTTCTCAGGAGTTGAGGAAGGCAAAAGATGAGAAGTTTGTGAATTTGAAATAGGGTAGGATGACTGTGAAGATTATGCCCTAAAATTTCCTCAGTTGTCTCACAATGCTCTTGAGCTAGTGTCTAGCATGAGGCTAAGATGAGAAAGTTTTCTTTAGGCTTGTCTTGAGACTTGGTGTTAGAGTGCATGTCTGCCTTAATGAATAGTGACATGGAAATTTTGAGGCTTGTGGTTTATATGTAATAAATCAAAGAGGAGAAAAAGTAGGAAGCAGCGATGAGTGAAAGGTAGAGTAAAAAGTTTTAGTATTTGGATCAGGGTGGAGGTCAGTAGAAGAGTGGTAGAGATGGTGGGAAATGGTCTAAGAAGAAGTATAAAATTCTAATTCCTATTCTATGGCCAGTGCTCCATATCCTAAGCCGTATGGTGATTGTCGTATTCAGAGAAATAGTAGATTTAAGGCACAAGGTACCCAATCTTAGGCCGATAGGGACTGTCGACTCTATCTTATCCCCTTTGTTATTTTTGTAAGTAGGTGCATCATAAATTTTATGATGAAGGAAGGAATAAGTGTTTCATATGTCACTAGCCTATCCATATTCAAAGAAATTATCCTTTAGGTAGGGTTTCTACGAGGGATAATAAGGTCTCGATTACTATTTCTTCCACTCCCATACCAAAAAGTGCTACTTCTAGCTCCAACACTGGTCGAATCCATCTGTATGCTCTTTTTACTCATCAAGATTCTGAGGCATCTTTAGATATTGTTGCTGGTGTGCTAAAATTCTTCTCTCATGATTGTATATTGTCTACTTGATCCTAGGTCTACACTCTCTTTGTGACCTCTTATGTGGCTATTTATTTTAGTTTTGATCCTGAGTGTATTCCTGATCCCTTTTTTGTGTCTACCTAAGTGGATGACTATTATAGCTAGAGGAGTCTATAAGGGTAGTGTAGTATCTATTCGTGGTATGGAGATGATAATGGATTTGATAGAGTTAGACATGTTAGACTTTGATGTGATTTTGGGGATGGATTGGTTGTACTCATGCTATACATCTCTTGTTTGTTGGAAGCAAATGGTCAATTTCTAATTCTCGAATGAGCCAGTGGTTGAGCAGGAAAGTAGTTCCCTTGTGTCAAAGGAATGGTTTATTTCTTATCTTAGATCCCAAAAATTGGTTCCCAAGGGGTGTCTCTACCATTTAGTACTGGTTAAGCATTATAGATCTGAAGGTCTTTCCTTGCAATCGACCCTTGTTGTCTGTGAGCTTTCTGAGGATTTTTTTGATAGTCTTTTCGGTTTTCTCCCGACAGGGAAATTGATTTTGGGATTTATCTCCTTTTGGACACTCTTCCTATATCCATCCCTCCCTAAAAAATATCTCTGGTTGAGTTAAAAAAACTTAAGAAGTAGTTGGAAGATCTTCTAGATAAGGGTTTATCCATCCTAGTATTTCTCCATGGGGTGCTCCAATTCTTTTTGTGCGTAAGAAAGATGGGTCCCTTTGGATATGTATAGACTACCATAAGTTGAATAGGGTTACTATGAAGAATAAGTATCCTCTTTCTAGAATTGATGATCTTTTGACGAGCTTTAGGGCGCTAAGTAATTTTCTAAGATTGATCTTTGGCCTGGTTATCATCAGAGATTAAGGAAACAAATATCCCTAAGGCTGCTTTCCAAACCTGGTATGGTCATTTTGAGTTCTTGGAGATGCCCTTTGGTTTGACTAATGCCCCAATGACATTTATGGATCTTATGAATAGGGTGTTTCGTCAGTTCTTGGATTTGTTCATAATTATATTTATTGATGATATTTGTTGTATTTTATGAGTGAGATAAATCATGCTGATTGCCTCTGCCTTGTGTTGCAAACCTTGAAAGAACAATGGTTGAATTCAAAGTTCTCTAAATATGAGTTCTGGTGGAATACTGTGACCTATCTGGGTCATGTTTTTTCTAGTGAAGGTAACATGGTGGATCCCCAAAAAGTTGTGCTGGTAAAGTAGTGGCCTAGACCCATGACTCCAATAGATATTTAGAGCTTCTTGGGTTTAGACAATTATTATAGAAGGATTGTGGGAAGTTTCTCTGACTAAGTTGACTCAGAATAAGGTGAAGTTCATATGGTCCGATGCTTGTGAAGGTAATTTTGAGAAGTTGAAAGATACGTAACTTCGACTCCAGTTTTGACCGTGATCGAGAGTACCAATGGTTTTGTTATTTATTATGATGTGTCTTGGGTGGGATTGGGTTGTGTGTGGATGCAGCATGGTAAAGTAGTTGCTTATGCTTCTAGGCAGTTAAAGGTACATGAGAAGAACATCTAACATATGATTTGGAATTATTGGCTGTGGTCTTTGCTGTAAAGATTTGGCATCACTATTTTTATGGGGTTCATGTTGACATTTATTCTGATCATCAAAGCTTGCAGTATGTGTTTACTCAAAAGGAGTTAAATCTCAAACCGAGGAGATGGCTTGAGTTGCTCAAGGACTACAATAAGTCTTTATTATAATTTAGGTAAGTCTAACCTGGTTACTGATGCTCTTAGTAGGTTATCTATGGGAAGTTTGTCTTATGTTGATGAGGAAAAACAAGGCTTGGTGAAGGATATTCACCGCTTGGCTAATCTTGGAATTCATCTCTTAGACTCTGAGGATGATAGTGTGTTTGTGCAAGAGGTGGTGAAGTTATCTCTTTCTGCTGAGGTAAAGGAGAAACATGTCATAGATCCTGTCTTGATACAGATTAAGGATGACGTGGGTCACCAGAAGGTGATGGATTTTGAGATTGGTGGTGACAGTGTCTTGAGGTGCCAAGGTAGATTAAGTGTTGCTGATGTTGATATGCCGCGAGAAAGGATCTTGGCTGAGGCTCAAGGGCTAAGGTACACTGTTCATCCAGGTTCGATGAAGATGTACCATGATTTGAAAGAAATTTATTAGTTGAATAACCGAAGAGGCAAGTAGCCAACTTTATGGCTATGTTTTTGGGTTGTCAGCAAGTGAAGATAGAGCACTTGAGGCCTAGTGGGTTGTCTCAAGAGATTGAATTACTTGTGTGGAAATAGGAAATGATTAATATGGATTTCGTTACTAGTCTTCCACGGTCTTGTCATCGGTTTGGTTCCATTTGGATCCTTATCGATAGGATGCATAAGTCTTCTCACTTTTTTCCAGTGAAGACTAATTATTCGGCAGAGGATTATGCTAAGCTCTTTATTGAAGAGATCGTGAAGTTGCATGGTGCTCCTGTTTCCATCATATATGATCAAGGTAATTGGTTCTCATCTCACTTTTGGCATTCCTTTCAGGGAGGTTTGGGGACTAAGGTGAACCTTAGCACCACCTTCCACTCACAGATGGATGGACAAAGGAAAGGATGATACAGACTTTGGTGGCTATGCTAAGGTCTTGTGTGATTGATTTTGGTGGTAGTTGGGTTGACCATCTATCTCTCATAGAATTTTCTTATAATAAAAGCTATCATTATAGTAACGGGATGATTTCGTTTGAGGATTTGTATAGTAGGAGATGTTGGTCCCTTATTGGGTGGTTTGAGGTTGGCGAGAATAGGTTGTATGGTCCTAACTTAGTTCACCAAGCTATGGAGAAGGTGAAGGTGATTCAGGATAGGATTAAGACTTCTCAAAGTCGCCCAAAGTCCTACACGGATGTAAGGCGAAGGGACTTGGAGTTTGATGAGGGTCATTTGGTATTCTTGAAGGTGTCTCCCATGAAGGGAGTGATGCAGTTTTTAAAGAAGAGGAAGCTCAGTCCTCGTTATGTTGGTCCATACTGTATTTTGAGGTGAGTAGGAAAGTTGGCTTATGAGTTGGAGTTTCCTTTTAGTTTGAGTTCCATTAACCCGATCTTTCATATTTCGATGTTGAAGAAGTGCATAGGTGATTCTTCATTGGTAGTCCCTTTGGATAGTGTTGGTGATTTAGGTTCCTTGTCATATGAGGAAGACCTAGTGGAGATCTTGTATCATCAATTCCATTGGTTATTAACTAAAGATGTGGCTTTGGTAAAGGTTCTTTGGAGGAGCCATATGGTTAAAGAGGCCACGTGGGAAGCTGAAGAGGTATGAAGTCCAAATACCCATTCTTGTTTCCCGCTCCAGATAATCGTGCGAGAGGTATGCGTATTCCTTAGCATCTTTGTTTTCTGACTTTGTTAAAGGAAATTGTGAATTCCTTTGCATCTTTGTTTTCTATCTTTGTTAAAGGTAAGTGACACGAATCGAACCAGGGCCTAGTCGTGTAGGGCATTTTAAGTCTAGCTAGGATCGGAGACCACCCCCCAATAGCCAACCGTAATCGCCCTGCACCCCATGTAGGATGAATTCCGAATAGATACCAAGATAAAACAATAATAATCCAAAGACATTAAATAATGTCTATAATCATAATCCAAATATCCAACCGATGCCAACTGTAATGTCAATACCAATACCAAGGCTAACACCAATACCAACACCGCACATGCCTAAAGTAGTCTGACAAAGCTTCTAACCAGAATCAAAGAACAATCGATTGGGGCATGCCCCCGACCAAATCCAAAACCAAAATCAAAGAAAGAACAATAAATGAAAGAAGTCTATAGCATGAAATGGAGTCTTTTGGAGTATGGAAGCTCACCACTTCAATCTGACTCAAAGCTGTCCCCAAATCCAAGCCACTAAGCAGGAGGAATGGTAGTATGGACAGTTCCTGCATCGCGTGGGGATACAACATCCAAATATGGTTAGCGTAGTGAACGCTAGTACATACTCAGGGATAAAGATAAAATAATTCAGTTATTAAAAAACAAAGTAAATTACCATATGCAATAACATATATACATATATACCGTGCCAGGATAGGGAACCGGTTTTAGCATGCATTTAATTCCTTAACTTGGGCTGAGTAGCTTAACCATCCTAACACCACCAATGGACTATATGTGTTCAGATCTCCCTGCTGAAAGATCCCCAGTTCGTTTTACCCACACAACCAGAGAAAAGAGCCTTAGATGACGAGTACATCTCCCAAAAATATAAAGTGTGACATCATGAACACGTTCAGCAAGACCACCTTCACATCGCCAAACATGAGTTTCCGGTGTTGGTCCCCCGGGACCCCCACCTTCTACGGCTTTGATACTCAAACCTCTTTAAGACCATATTAAAACCATTAAAACATTCCCAACCATTTACCATGGCATCTTTTAGCTAGGCATTAGCCATTGGTATCGTTATACCAAAATTAGAGCTTGCAAGTCTATCTTTGTATGCCATACCAAAGACATTAAACCAAGTTGACTCCAAAGTTTCCAATTAAACCAAAACCATTTATAATCAAACCATGGCCACCAAGGCCTTTCCAAAACCTTATGAAACCAACCAAAACCAATTCGTGTTTCTTTAACCATTTATACAATACAAGGATTCAAGAATAGTCAAGCTATGTGACAAAATCATTCTCATTGACAACTTCACAAACAGGTTGAGGGCATGCCATTATATAGCCAAAATCATCAATATTTATGGCTAAAACATGACCCTTAAATTAAATCACCATTCCCATTCACCCACATGTGGAAAACCATAATTAAACAAGGGAAACCATAATGATACCATAGGAAATAATATTCATCCATGAACAACCAAAACTCCCAACCTTTATTTCAAAACTATAATAATATCATGAAAAACTATACATTAAAATACATGATCTTTGCAAAATAACAATGAGGGAGGAGTAACATGCCTTAGACACCAAGGAGGATGAAGAGAAACCACCTGTGAAAGCCCCAATTGATTGTATTAAACAAACCCTAGCCTTTTTTTTTTGAAAGAGAGTTTGAGAGAGATTTTAAGATTGTTTGATTAGGACTAATAGGTTAATGAAGTCCCAAAAGGTATTTTATGTCGTCGTATCAAAGGGAGTTAAAAAGCAGAAATGTCTAGAATGCCCCCAACTTAAAACTATAAAATTACCACAGGTGGTTATGAGTCGATCCCGTGACCCATGACCACAACATAAGACTCGTACCATTGAGTCATCACCAATACATTGAGTTGGACACCCATACACTGTCCACCATACCACTCCCTAACTGCCACTCATGACCAGACCATACGACTTGTATGGTCCAATCGTACCCAAGACAAAATCTAAAGGGATTGACACTGTACAACATACGATTTGTCACAATGACTCGTAGCCTATCCTCATGGCTCTTAGTGAGCGACTCATACTCAGAGTCAAGTCAAGTTACTAAGTTTCTGATTAAATGAAGGGTCATCCTAACGACTTGTCACCACACCTAATGACTCGTACCACCAAACCATAACCACAACAAAAAACCTACCCCAATCCATTGGACTCCATACAACTCATATGATGAGATTACAAGTACAATGACCTCATAGATCAGGAAATTTCCAAAGGCCAAAACCCAAGGTGTTTCAATTCTCCACTACTTGGATTATTCATCCCCAAATGATAGACCAAGGTATTGACTAGCAAGATCAAAGCCCAAACATCTCTACTATGACCTTTACCTAAGTTAGAAAACAAAGATGTTAAGAATAACACATACCTTATGCTTGAATTTCCATAACGGGGAACAAAAATAGATACTTGGACTTCATGTCCTCTTCAGCTTCCCTAGTAGCCTCTTCAACCTTATGGTTCCTCCACAGAACCTTTACCAAAGCTATGTCCTTGGTTCACAACCGATGAACCTACCAAACTAATATCTCCTCATAAGAGGGAATCCAAAATACAAATATCCTTGATAGGTACAATTTATGATGGATCACCCATACACTTCTTCAACATAGAAACATGAAATACCGAGAGAATGGAGCTCCAATTAGAAGGCAAATCCAACTCATACACAACATTTACAACCCTCCTAAAAATAAAGTATGTACCAATTTACCAGGGGCTAAGCTTCCCCTTCTTCTTGAACTGCATCACTCCCTTCATGGGAGATACTTTCAAGAATACCGTATCCCCAACCTTAAATTCTAACTTCCTTCGACTTACGTTCGCATAAGACTTTTGGAGAGTTTGGATAGCCTTAAGTCTATCCCAAATCACCTTCACCTTCTCCATAGTTTGGTGAACCAATATCACACCAAAATTCTCTGCCTCACCAACCTCAAACTACCCAATTGGAGATCTACACCTACTACCATACAACACTTCAAACGGAGCCATTCCAATGCTAGAGTGGTAGCTATTCTTATAGGAAACTCTGTAAGAGGAAAATTATCAACCGAACTACTACCATAAAGCCCGAAGCATATCCTTCAATATCTGAATAGTTCTTTCTGCTTGCCCATACGACTGTGGGTGAAAAGTAGTACTAAGACTTACTTTAGTCCCCAAATATTTCTTAAATGACCGTAAAAAACAAGATAAAACTTCATACCGCGATCCGAGATGATAGAAATAGGCATCCCATGCAACTTTACAATCTCTTCGAGGTACAACCTTGCATAATTCTCTACTGAAATATCGTCCCTCACTGGAAAGAAATGAGCAGACTTTGTCATCCTATCTACGATGATCCAAATCGAATCAAATTGATTTTGAGACCAAGGAATGCTGGTAAAAATCCACACCACACATTCTTGATACAAACCTGCGGGCCTTATGTGCTCAACCTTCATTTTTTGGCACACCACACACTTCGCTACAAAACTAGACACATTCCGCTTCATATTATACCACAAATACATCTCCTTAAGGTCATGATATATTTTCATCAAAATAGGATGAATAGCATAGTGTGACTCATGCACCTCATCCAAGATCCTCTTTTCCAAACCATCTATATCGGGAACACATAACCTTCCTTGGTACTACAAGGTACCATCACCACTAATCTCGAAGGCCATCACCTTTTGCCCACTTACGTCACCCTTAATCCTCATTAAGAAAGGATCTAACACTTGCTTTTCCTTGATTTCAGCACCAAGAATGACTGTGCCACCTCATATACAAACACACCACCATCCTCAGAGTCCAATAGATGAACTCCAAGGTTAGCCAAATGGTGAGTATTCTTCACCAACTCCTGCTTTTCCTTATCCACATGAACCAGACTTCCAATGGATAACCTGCTAAGAGCATCAGAAACCACATTAGTTTTACCGGGGTGGTAGTAAAGACTCACTTCATAATCCTTGAGAAGTTCAAGCCATCTTCTTTGCCTGAGGTTAAGCTCTTTTTGAGTAAACACATATTATAGGCTCTTATGATCTGAAAAGACATACATATTCACTCATATAAATAGTAACGCCAGATTTTAAACACAAACACCATAGCCAATACCTCCAAGTCATGAGTTGGATAATTCTTCTTATGCACCTTTAACTGTCTAGATGTGTAAGCTTTCACCTTGCCATGCTGCATCAAGACGCAACAAGTCCCATATGGAATGCATCACAATAGACCATAAATCCATCCATGCTTTTGAACAAAGTCAAGACTAGAGCCGAAGTCAGTTGATCTTTCAGCTTCTCAAAACGACCCTCACAAGCATCAGACCATAAGAACTTTACTTTTTTCTAAGTTAGCTTAGTCAATAGGGTAGCTATTGAAGAAAAACTTTCCACAAAACTTCTATAGTAACCGGCTAAACCCAAAAAGCTCCAAATATTGGTTGGAGTCATAGGTTTAGGATACTTTTTAACCACTATAACTTTCTGCGGATCCACCATGATCCCTTTATTAGAAATGACATGACCCAAAAAAGTGACAACGTTCAACCAGAATTCACATTTCAAAAATTTTGCATATAATTGCTGCTTTTTAAGGGTTTGTAATACCATATGGAGGTGACCAACATGATCCACCCCACTCTTAGATTACACTGAAATATCATCTATGAACATAATAATGAACAATTCTAGAAACTAATGGAAAACTCTATTCATCAAATCTATAAATGCCGCTGGGGCATTGGTCAACCCAAAAGACATACCAGAAAAAAAAAATGCCCATACCAAGTATGAAAAGAAGTCTTAGAGATATCCACTTCCCTAATCTTTAACTGATGATACCCAAATCAAAGATCAATCTTGGAGAAAAATTTAGCACCCTGTAGCTAATCAAACAAATCATCTATCCTTGGAAAAGGATACTTTTTCTTTATCGTCACCTTATTCAATTGTCGGTAATTGATACACAACCATAGTGAATCATCCTTATTACGCATAAATAAAACCGGTGCCCTCATAGGGATACACTAGGGCAGATGAAACCTTTGTCTAAAAGATTCTTTAGTTGATCCTTAAATTTCTTTAACTCAGCTGGAGCCATCCTGTATGGAGGAATAGAAATCAGAAAAGTTTTCGAAACAAGATTAATCCCAAAATCAATCTCCCTATTAGGAGAAACACCAGAGAGGTCATCAGGGAAGACCTCAGGAAATTCATTCACCACCAGAACAAAAAGTAAAAAAGAACCCTCCGAGTTAAAATCTTTAACCTGAACCAGATGATAGAGACACCCTTTGGAGATTAATATTTGAGATCTAAGATACTATATGAACTTCCCCTTAGGAGCCAAGGAACCACCCTCCCACTTAATAACCAACTCATTAGGGAATTTATAGACAACTTTATGGGTCCGGCAGTCTAAAGAAGCATAGCACAAGTGCAACTAATCCAACCCCAATATGAGATCAAAATCAACCATGTCTAATTCAAACAGATCCACCAGAGTATCTCGACTACCTATAAATACCACATAGTGCCTATAGACTCTTTTAGCCACCACAGATAGAAAAAGGATCCAAAACACACTTGGGACCAAAACCAAAATGCACAACCACAAATAGGGTCACATAATAGAGAGTGGACACTGGATCAAAAAAATAGTACACGTCATACAAAAAGAGTTTCACCATACCAGTTATGATATCAGGTGATGCCTCAGACTCCTGGCAGGTAGTGAGAGTATAGAGATAATTCCGACCAGTGTCAAACCCAGATGGTGTACCCTTTTGTATCGGAGCTAAAGAAAAGGCAACAGGAACCTTGTTTGCCCCAGAACTAACCATACCAATAGAATAGTTCTTAATCAAATGCCTTGGCTGACCACAGTTCAAGCACTTGTCCTTTTCTTTATCATAATAACCCCAATGCAATCCACCACAAAGTCTATAAGGAGGATATGATAGAGCTTACTAGGCTCTGTTATCCTAATATTAGGCATCCTATGTCCTATAGTTGTTGCCACCTTAGAAATTCCTGTCACCCAATGGCTTTGGGTAGGGAGTACTAGCCATCAAGTAAGACCACAAATTTCTCCACATGTTTTTGGGCCACTTTCTGCCATCCTTGCCACTCTACTATTGGTAACTGCCATATTCAAAATATCTAAATTTATTTCTCTACCTCTCTACTATCTTAACGTACTTATTTTTCTCTTCCTCCACTTACTGCATGTATACAACCGACCTGTAGATATCCATGTCCTTAATCAACAAAGAAACCGTACTCTCCAAAATCAAGTCTCAAGCAACCAGAAATTGAACTTTCTCATTCTATCCCTTATGCTAGAAACCAACTCCAGAGCATACCGAGATAACTGGTGAAGCTTTAAGGCATACTTCTTGACTGAAATCTTACCTTTTTTTAGATTAAAAAACTCTTCCGCCTTTGCTTCCCTCAACTTTTAAGGAATAAAGCATTCCAGGAAAGCATTAGAAGAATCCTCCCATAGGGCTGACTCCACATCGTCACCCCTTGACTAATCCCATTCCTTGTACCACTGGTATGGCACATCCTTCAACTGGAAAGTGGCAAACTCCATGCTCTCCATATTCATGGCATGCATAATATGGAAGATCTTCTCAATCTCATCCAAAAAACCTTAAGGATCCGTCTTAACCTTAACACTAGTAAAGGTTGTAGGATTCAACCTCATGAACTAGCGAACCCTTATGGCCTCAAAAGATGGAGTAACATAAGCACCTCGCTTAGCCTGAAAATTTATCAACTGCTCTAACATATGGATAGATTGACAAAACTCAACATTCATCACATTAACCTGTGGATCTTATAAAGAACTGGAGAGAATCGGTGAAACTTTAGAAGGGCAATCAAGAAGACACAACCCGAACCAGGGCCGAGTAGTGTAGGGTGCCTCAAGCCCAACCAGGACCAAAGACCATACCAATACCTAACCATAACTGCCTTGCCCCCTATGTTGGATGAATTTTAGACACATAACAAGATAACATAATCATAATTGAAGAACATTAAATAGAGTTCATAACTATAACCAACAAAATATCCAACAAAACATCCAACCAGTGTCAACACTAATACCAATACCAATGCCAAGGTTTACATCAATACCGACACCGCCTATGCCCATAGTAGTCACACAAAACCTCTAGCCAAAAACAAAGAACATACAGTCGGGATATGGCCCCGACCATAGCCAAAACGAAAGTCGAAGAAATAAAAACAATGTAAAGAAGTCCATGTGATAAAATGGAGCCTTCCAGAATATGGAAGCTCACCACTTTAGTTTGAGGCAAAGCTATCCCTGAATCTAATCACTGAGCAGGAGGAGTAGTATAATCGGTTCCTAAATCGCATGGAGATACAGCGTTCGAAGATTGGTCAGTAAGTGAATGCTAGCATGTATTCCAGAGTAAGGATAAAATAATGCCAATATTTAAAACTAGGTAAATAACTATGTGCAATCACATTCATACATATATATATATATATATATATATATATATTCTGTGCCAGGAAGGGGAACCAGGTTTAACATGCATTTGAAACCTTTAACCTAGGTTTATGTAGCTTAGCCATCCTAAAACCACCTAGGGCTATATGGGTCTAGTGTTATCCCTGAACGGGACCCAGTGTATGTAGCCGCATGAATTAGAGATATCATAGGGGCTGGGGATTCCCGCGTACCCTTTGGCCTCCATGATACATATATACAAGTATATCTTAGGGGATTACGATGTACCCCACAAGTATATGGTCACCATGACCAACCCCCATGTCATCAAATATAAGTTTCCAGTGTCCATCATCAGACTAACACCATCACAATCAGCTATCACAACCTTCCATTATTGCCTAATTAAAACCCTTAGCACATAACCAAACCACAAATTCCAAGATTTAATTACCAAGGCATTATGAAGTGGTATCATCATAACGACTATAGCTTGCAAGTAATGTCATTAGACAACACTTAGGGTATTCCCATGTACCCCATAGGATTTCCAATCAAACTAAAACTTTAGCCACCAAAGCCTTTCAAAATCATTTATTTCAATCAAACAAATTTAGGTTCCATTAGCATATTATGAAATGCAAGCTTTTCAACAAAAGTCAAACTATGTGACAAAACATTCTCATTGGTATTTTAACAAACATATTGAGGGCATATAGTTTCCAAAACGAAAATCAAGAACTGAATAACTATTCCCATGAAACTACATGTTCAAACAAACATTATAACCTGAAAAACCCATAAATAGAACATGGGAAAACATTATCCAACCATTAGTAACCAAAATCCCCAACATATATTTCAAAACCAATACAAATCCGCAATAATTCCATGAAAACCATTCATTAAAAAATGCTTTTAGTTGAACTAACAATGAGGAAGGAGTAACATACCTTAGATACCAAAGAAGACGGAGAGAAACCACCCTTTAAAGACTTAATTGACAATCTTAAAGAAATCGTAGCATTTTCTTTAACTAGGAATTTTGAGAGAGATTTTAGAGTGTTTGATTTAGGAATAGTAGGTTAGTAAAGTCCCAAGAGTGTTTTAAGTTATGGGGTCAAAAGAAGTTAAAAGGGAAAATATCCAAAATACCCCCAACTTAAACTATAAAAATTCTCGTAGGTGGGTACAGTTGGACCCCTTCACTCATACCCACATCATATGAGTGGTACCATCCAGTTGTACCCAGACTAGAAGGTTAGAAATCCACACACTATCAACCATACGACTTCCTTGGCCCCCCTCGTAACCATACCATATGAATAGTATCCTTAAGTCGTATCCAAGACAGAATCAAAGAGGGTTAGACACTGGACAATGTACGATTGAAATTTACTTCTTGTTACTTTAACATGCTCCTTGACACCATCAAGTGGTAACCATAATAGAAACTTGACCACCATACACTGGACCTCTTACGAAATAGGTCACCTAACCAGTACCCTCACCAAACGACTAGTATGGTAAGTCATATGATCAACAGAAAGCTTAAAACTCAAAAAATTTCCAAGGATCTGCACCCAGGGTGTTTCAATTCTCCCCCACTTGGATTATTCGGCCTTGAGTGATGGAACAAGGTAGTAAAAGTATGATTTACACCCAAAAACCTCTACTTCGACCTTTAACTAAGTTAGAAAACTAATATGCAATAAAATCAATCTTTTTTTTAACTAAGTTTGAAAAAAAGATGTTATGAAGAAGACATACCTTCCGCATGAATTTTCAGAGTAGAAAATAGGAACGAATACTTGGAATTCCTATTCTCTTCATCTTCCCAACTAGCCCCTTTAACCTTGTGGTTCTTTCATATAACCTTTAGCGAGGCCACGTCCTTGGTCCACAACCGATGATCCTGCTGATCTAAGATCTCAACCAGGATCTCTTCATAAAACAAAAAATCCAAACTACCAATATCCTAATTAGGCACGATTTGAGATGAATCACCCATACACTTTCTTAACATAGAAACATCTAACACCAGGTGAATGGAGCTCAAAATAGAAGGCAGCTCTAACTTATACACAATATTGCCAACCCTTCTAAAAACCAAGTACGAACCAACATACCAAGGACTGAGTTTCCCCTTTCTCCCAAACCATATCACTCCTTTTATGGGAGATACCTTACAGAACACCCTATCCCAAACTTCGAACTCTAACTTCATTTGGATCACATCCATATAGGACTTTAGGAGATTTTGGATAGCCCTAAGTCTATCTCGAATCACCTTCACCTACTCTATGTCTTAGTGAATCAAATTTGGGCCAAATATCTCTGCCTCACAAACCTTAAACCACCTAATAAGAAATCTATACCTCCTACCATACAAGGGTTCAAACGAATCCATCCCAATGCTCTAGTGGTAGCTATTATTATAGTCAAACTCTATAAGAGGTAAGATGCCAACCTAACTACCATCATAGTCAATCACATAAGCTCTAAGCATGTCCTCAAATGTCTGAATAGTCCTTTCTACATGCCCATCCGACTGTGGGCAAAAAACAGTATTAAGACTCACTTTGGTCCCTAAAACATTTTGAAACGACCACCAAAAGTGAGATTAAAACTGTGTACCATGATCAGAGATAATAGAAACTGACACCCCAAACAACTTCACAATCTTATAGAGATACAACCTCACATAATCCTCAGCCTAGAAGTTACTCCTCACTGGTAAAAAAGTGACAGACTTTGTCATCCTATCAATGATGACCCAAACTGAATCAAACTAATTCTGAGATTAAGGAAATTTGATAATGAAATCTATGTTGATCACTTCCCACTTCCACATAGGAAACTCAATCTCTTCATATGATCCTCCAAGTTTTATATGCTCAACTATCACTTGTTGGCCCATCATGCACTTTACCATAAACCTAGCTATATCTCACTTCATATTATTCCACCAATACATCTCCTTAAGGTCATGATAAATTTTGTAGAACTGGGATAAACCACATAGAGTGACTCATGCGCCTCAACCAATATCCTCTCTCACAAACCATCTACATCGAGAACACATAACCTTCCTTAGTACCGCAAGGTACCATCACCACTAATCTCGAAGTCCATCACCCTCTGCCCACCTATATCACCCTTGATTCTTATCAAAATAGGATCTAACATTTGCCTTTTATTAATTTTAGCACCAGGAGATGACTGCACCACTTCTTGCACAAATACTCCACCATCCTCACTGTCCAAGAGATGAAATCTAAGGTTAGCCAAATGATGAATATCCTTCATTAGTTCCTATTTTTTTTCCATATGAGCTAGACTCCTCTTGGATAACCTGCTAAGAGCGTCAGCAACCACGTTAGCTTTACCTTGGTGGTAATGAAGACTCCTATCACAATCCTTGAGAAGCTTAAGACATCTCCTTTGCCTGAGGCTAAGCGTTTTTTGAGTAAACACATATTACAGGCTCTTATAATCAGAAAAAATATCCATATGCACCCTATACAAATAGTGATGCCAGATTTTCAATTCAAATACCACAGCTAGTAATTCCAAATCATTAGTTGAATAATTCCTCTCATTTACCTTCAACTATCTAGAGGCATAATCTATCACCTTACCATTTTGCATTAAAATTCAACCAAGTACCATATGAGATGTGTCACACTAGACCACAAACCCATCAGTTCCCTCTAGGAAAATTCAAAATTGGAGACAAAGTTAGCTTATCCTTAAGCTTCTAGAAACTACCCTCAAAAGCATCAGATAGAGCTTTATCTTCTTCTGAGTCTATTTAGTCAATGGGTAGCTATAGAAGAAAAGCTCTCCACAAGCCTCCTTTAGTATCCAGCTAAACCCAAGAAGCTTTGAATATCAGTTGGAGTTGTGGGTCTAGGCCACTTCCTAATTACTGCAACCTTTGGCGGATCCATCAGGATTCCCTCATTAGAAATGATATGACCCATAGTAGTGACAGCGTTCGACAAAAAATCACATTTTGAAAACTTAGAATTCAAGTACTTCTCTTTAATGTTCTATAACACCACATGGAGTTGATCGACATGATCCACCTTACTCTTAGAGTACACAAGAATATCATCTATGAGCATAATAACGAATAAATCCAGAAACTGATGGAAGACCTTTTTCATCAAGTTCATAAATATTATCGGGGCATTGGTCAAACTAAAAGACATAACCAGAAACTCATAAATGCCCATACCGAGTACAAAAAGCAGTCTTAGGGGATATCTTCCTCCCTAATCTTTAACTAATGATACCCGGATCAAAGATCAATCTTGGAGAAAAACTTAGCACCCTGCAACTGCTCAAACTAATTATTTATCCTTAGAAGACGGTACTTATTCTTTATCATCACCTTATTCAACTGTCGATAGTCAATACACATACGAAGGGAACCATTTTTGTTATGCATTAATAACACCAGTGCACCCCACAGGGACATACTAGAATAGATGAAACCCTTGTTTAAAAGATCCTTTAGCTGCTCCTTAAGCTCCTTCAACTAAGCTGGAGCCATTCTATACATAGGAATACAAATTGGATGAGTTTCCAGAACAAGATCAATCCCAAACTCAATCTCCTTATTTGGAGGAACACCAAGAAGGTCATCAGGGAAGACCTCAGGATATTCATTCACCACAGGTACAAAATACAAAAAAAGACCCTTCGAGTTAGAATCCTTAATCCAGACCAATGATAGAGACACCCTTTAGAGATTAATCTCCGAGCTCTTATATATGATATGAACTTCCCCTTAGGACCTATGAAACCCCTCTCCCACTCAATAACCGGCTCATTTGGGAATTTAAATATAACCTTATGATTCCGATAGTCTAAAAAGGCATACCACGAGTACAACCAATCCATCCCCAATATGACATCAAAATCTACTATATTTAATTCAAATAGATCTATCACAGTTTATCTAGTACCAACAGATACCACACACCCCTATAGACTCTTCTAACAGTCACAGAGTCACCTACCAGGGTAGAAATAAAAAAATGGTTTGAAATACACTAGGACTAAAAACAAAATATACATCCATAAATGGGATCGCATAAGAGAGAGTGGACCCTAGATCATGTAAATAGTATACTCGGGAAAAGATTTTCAATATACCAATTATGACATCAGGTGATGCCTTAGACTCCTGACGAGTAGTGAGAGCATAAAGACGGTTTCAACCAATGTCAAATCCAGATGGTGCACCCTTTAGTGTTGGAGATGAAGAAGAGGCAACATGAACCTTTTTTTCCCTAGAGGAAACCTTACCAATAGGATAGTTTCTAAGTATATGCCCTAGATGACCACAGTTGAAGCACCTGTCCCTTCCTTCATCAAAAAACCCCCACTACAAGTGACCACAAAATATGTAAAGAGGATATGATAGAGCTAACTAATCCTTACTTATCTGAGATTAGGCACTCTATGCCCTAAATTTATCGATATCATGGAAACGTCTATCACCCAACGACTTATGGTAGGGAGCACTAGCCATCGAGTAAGTCCCAGAATTACCCAGTTTTTTTTGGCTCACTTTCTACCATCCCTACCACCGTGTTGTTGGCCACCACCCTGCTCAGAGAATTAAAACTTCTTTCCTTACATCTCCCCTAACTCAACTTGCTTCTTCTTCACTTTCTCAACCTACTGCATATACACAACCAACCTAGAGATATCCATGTCCTTGTTCAATAAGGCAACCTTACTATCTAAGATCAAGTCTTGAGACAAACCGGGGTATAAGAGGGGTCAAAAGAAGTTAAGAGGGGAAATGTCCAAAATACTCCCAACATAAATTATAAAAATTATAGCAGGTGGGTACGGTTGGACCCTTCTACTTGTACCCACATAATACGAGTGGTACCATCCAGTTGTACCCAAAATAGAAGGTTGGACATCCGCACACTATTAACCATATGACTCCCCTGGCCCTACTCGAACCTATACCATACAACTAATACCTTTAAGTCATATCCAAGACAAAATCAAAGGGGGTTAGACACTGGACAATGTATGATTAGACTTTACCTCTCATCACTTTAACATATGAATCATCACCATCAATTCGTAACTACAATAGAAACCTAGCCACCACACACTAGACACCTTATGAGATGGGTCACCTGACCCGTACCCTCACTATATGACTAGTATACTGAGTCGTATGATCAACAGAAGGCTTAAATCTTAGAAAATTTCTAAGGACCAGAACTCAAAGTATTTTATAAGAACTGGACTCCTAGACTGGGTCTGGACCCCATAAGTAGGATAGGTCCCATAAATATTGTCCTCGGGTAGGACAGAGGAGTTTCTGAAAGCTTCAGATCTTTGAGGAGGCATGATTTGAAATGTGAACAAATCCAAATTAGATAAGATTTTAGGAGCATAGACTCTACAACTTAAAATAGAACACAAGAAAGAGAAATATTCCTAAATGCCTCATACCCTCTTCCTTATGATTGTGGCATGCTATACAACCTTAAAAGAGACTTTACTCAATACAGCTTTGTCAAATAGCTAGTTGACCATGAACCTGGGTCTCTGATACCAATTTGACATGACCCAAACAAGGGCCTAATCTTGTTGGGCATCTTAAGTCCAACCAGGACCAAATACCATCCCCAAAACCTAATTATAACCACCCTGCACCCTATGTTAAATGAATTTTAAACACATAACTAGATAAAATAATAATAATCAAAGGACATTAAATAACGTCTATCAGCATAATCCAATAACTATAACTAAATATCTAACTGGTGCCAACTCTAATGCCAATACCAATACCAAGGCTGACACTAATACCGATACTGCCTATGCCCATAGTAGTCTGGCAAAGCTTCTAACCAGAATTAAAGAATATTCGGTTGGTACATGCCCCCAACCATAGCCAAAACTAAAATTCAAGAAATAATAATAAATGAAAGAAGTCTATAGCACAAAATAGAGTATTCCAAAGTATGGAAGCTCACCACTTTAATCTGAATCAAAGCTATCCCCGAATCATGGTCACTGAGTAGGAGGAATGGTAGTATGGCCGATTCCTGCATTGGTTTGGGATACAATGCTCAAAGATGGCTAGTAGAGTGAACAATAGCATAAACTCAAGGACAAATATAAAATAGTACCATCATTCAAAACCAAATTTAATAACCATAAGCAATCACATGTATACATATATACCATGCGAGGATAGGGAATCAAGTTTTGCATGCATTTAAAACCTTAACCTGGGTTGAGTAGCTTGACCATTCTAAAGCCACCCACAGGCTATATGGGTTCAAATCCCCCTATTGAAAAGGCCCAGTGTGTGTTAGACGCATGACTGGAGAAAAGAACCTGCGATGACTAGTACATCTCCTAAAAATATAATGAGTGACATCATGCATCACCAAGAGGACCTTCATATCAACAAATGTTAGTTTCTAATATCGGTCCCCCCGAGACCCCTACCTTTCATGTCTTTTATTCTAGACCCTCTTTAAACCCATATTAAAACCATTTACACATTCTCAACCATTTAACAAGAAGTCTTTTAACTAGGAATTAGCCATTGGTATCATCATACCAATATTACAGCTTGCAAGTCTATCCTTTTATGCCATACCAAAACCACTAAACTGAGTTGACTCCAAAGTTTCTAATTAAAAAAAGCCATTTATAATCAAACCATAGATATCAAGGCCTTTCCAAAACGTTATGAAACCAACCAAAACCAATTCATGTTTCTATAACCATTTATATAATGCAAGGATTCAAGAATAGTCAAGTTATGTGACAAAATCATTCTCATTAATAATTTCACACACATGTTGAGGGCATGCCATTATCAAATCCAAAATCATTAATATTTGGGGCTCAAACATGACCCCTCAATTAAATAACCATTCCTATGCACCCGCATGTGGAAAACCATAATTAAATAAGAGAAACCATTATCATACTAAGAGAAATAATATTCATCCATGAACAACCAAACCCTCCAATATTTATTTTAAAACCATAACAGTATCATGAAAAACTATACATTAAAACACATTCTCTTTGTAAAATAACAATGAGAGAGGAGTAACATGTCTTAGACACTAAGTATGACGAAGAGAAACCACCCTCAAAAGCCCTAATTGATTATCTAGAAAAAACCCTAGCCTTTTTATTAAAAGAGAGTTTGAGAGAGATTTTAAGAGTGTTTTATTAGGAATAATAGGTTATTGAAGTCCCAAAAGGTGTTTTTTGTCGTGGTATCAAAGGGAGTTAAAAAGGGAAATGTCCAGAATGGCCCCAACTTAAAACTGTAAAATTACCCCATGCGGTTACGAGTTGATCCTAGACACGTGACCACAACATATGATTTGTACCATTGAGTCATTACCAATACAGTGAGTTGGACACCCATACACTGTCTACTATATGACTTCTTGACCCCTACTTATGACCAGACTATGCGACTCGTATAGTCACGTCATACCTAAGACAGAATCCAAAAGGATTAACACTGGACAATATATGACTTGTCATAATGACTCATAGACTATCTTTACAGCTCTCAGTGAGCTAATCATACTCGGAGCCAAGTCAATTTACCAAGTTTCTAATTAAATAAAGGACCATCCTAATGACCCACTACCACACCAAATGATCCATTCCACCAAACTGTAACCACAATAGAAAACCAACCACCATCCAATGAAATCCTTACAACTAGGGTCACCTGACCCATACTTATACCATACAACTCGTATGATGAGTTGTTATAATAAAAATAAACTCAATGCACAAGAAATTTCCAAGGGCTAAATACCTAAGTGTTTTAGTAAGAGTGAGTGGGTTTCTATTTTAAATCATGCTACAGGATACCTTGTATCATCAATCACAAATTAATGATTCTAAGGGGGAGGGAGGGAGAATGTAATAACCCAAATTGTGGGTCCTTGAATTTTTTTGAAATTTTATCCTCACTGCCTAGACTTTGACTCTACTTACAAGTCGTAGTGAGTCTTGAAGGGTCTTAAGGACCCAATCAAAGCCTGGCTAGTAGGTAGGCCTAGAGTGTTTTCTATGACTACAACTAGTACCTTACGAGTTGTAAGGTCCCGTGATGAGTCATTTAGTGGTAGTTGTAAGGTGATCAGTGTATGCCTTAAGAAGTTTCTATTTGATAATGGGTTATACATGTGAGCCATAGGCACTGGTTACGCGTTTCAAGGTAGAACTTATAGATAGAACAATAGGAGTGTGCAGTGGTACTATCTTGACTATGAATCGTGGAGGCAAGTCGTAAGAAGCCGTAACGAGTTATTAGGAGACTCGTAGTGACTGTATAATAACTTTCTAGTCTTTTCATAAAGGACATTCTTGTATATTGTATCTTTTTTTGATGATGAGCATATGACCACAAGGGACTAGGTCCCTGGATGTTAAGGCAATAGTATAGCTAGCACGCATCTGCACAGTTTTATCCTCTCGTGTAACAAACTGTGTAGGTGCTAATTTTACAATTTAGTTAAATAGATCCAATTATATTTTACCCTATTCATCACTCATCTATAAAAGGAAAAAGATTATTATTCATCAAGCATTTTTTGCAAACACAAAAATCTAAAAAGTGAAAGAAAGGCAGAAACTCGATTTCAACATTGCTCAAGTTCTTATTTCTTGTATGCCAAAATAGAAAATATTCTTGAGTCTGTAAATGAATTTCTTATTCAATAAGAGTAATGATCTTTTCTTTGTGGTTTGAGAATGCTTTAGTAGAGTTGCTAGAGTTAAACAGTGATGAGGAGTCTTGGCAGAGTTGTCAAGTTGAGATTGTACTAGAGTTACTACAAGTAGAAGGAGCCTAGAGTTAAGTTCAAGTTCGAGTCTATAATCTAGAGGTTGATTATAGTGAACTGTTGGTTACTTGTGATGGCAAGCTATGGTTTTTCCTTCCTTGAGCAAGGAAGTTTCTACATTATATCCTATGTTCTTTACATTTTCTTCATTATGTTGTGTTCCTGGTTGGTTTACTATGTTTTTTCCTTTAACTGATTTTAAGGGACCAGTTCCCTCACTGCGTGGTTCAACCTTTAAGGTTTCAATAATTGGTATCATATCTGGTTTTCTCTAAAAGGTTGACATCTAGAGTGCACTAGCTAACATGGCTGCTTTACCTAACCTATAAGAAGAGCAATCTACTACTAGGCTACCTAGATTTAATAGGCAATATTATGGGTGGTGAAAAACTAGGATGTTTGACTTTATTATAGTTGAGGATAGTGAACTTATGCACATAATTCTTCATGGTCCTTATGTTCCAGTTAAAGAAGTCAAAGAAGGAGAAATAACAAGAATGGTAGTAAAAAGTAGAAGTGAGTTTAATCATGAAGATAGAAAGAAAATTGAGAAAAACTACAAGGCCAAGAAACTGTTAGTTTGTGGCATAGGACCCTATGCATACAATAGGATTTCTACCTATGAAAATGCCAAGGAGATTTGGGATTACTTGAGGACTTCTCATGAAGGTACTAATGATGTGAAGGATTCTAAAGTAGACATACTGACTACTAATTATGAAACCTTCACCATGAAAGAAGGAGAAATAATCCAAGAAATGCATACAAGATTCATTTCTATCACAAATGAGCTTCACTGCTTGGGAGAAGTGATTCCATTGTATAAGTAAGGAAGATTCTTGGTGTTCTACCTAAGTCCTGGGAAAGCAAAGTGGATACCATAACTGAAGTAAGAAACCTGAAGACCCTTACTATGGATAAACTAATTGGAAATCTAAAAACCTATAAGCTCAAGAAGTAGCAAGGGCTAGAGAATAATTAAGTAAAAAGGGAAAAATCCCTGGTACTAAAGGCTTGAAAATAGATTTAGTAGAATAGGACACTGATGTTTCCTATTTAGCAAAAAATATTGACCAAGCCATAAGGAAGAGTGGTTAGTTGCAAAGAAGAGGAAGCAACAACAAAGGAGGAATCACTGTTGAAGTGTGTCACAAATATGGAAGTCCTGAGCATTCTGTTAAGGAATATCTAATGCACAAATTGGATTATCAAGAGTATCTCAAGACTGGAGGTGACCAGGGAAATAATAGGGACCTGGTGCCTAATAAATCAAGAAGGAATACTGCAGTTGAGTATGTAGTAAAGCAAGCTCTGGCAGCATGGGGAGATTCTTACAGTGAATCTAATGAGGATAAGAAGTCTGGAGATATTTCTATGCTAGCAATGGAAGACAGGCCAGTTATCTATGATTCCTTGTTTGCATTCATGGAAAAATAGAAGATGAAGAAAAAAATGAGGTAACTCTTTGTAATATTAAGTCAAACCTAGATAACTACTCTACTAGGATGATAAAAAGGCTTGCAAGTATGTTGAGACTCTATATGTCAACTAACTACTGAGAAGAAGGCTCTAGAGGAGAAAGTAGATAAACAAAAACTTGAGTTGATTACTGTAAATTTTCAGTTATTGGAAACTAAAGAAGTGATCGCTAAATTGAACTCTAAAAATTTGAGTTGTATGAGTCAACTGAAGAAGGCAAATGATTTAGATAGTAAAGGGAAGAAATAAGCTTCAAGGATTCAGATTGAGCTTGAGGAGAAACTGAGGGATTCTCAAAAATACTTTTGTCTACACTTTACAAAAATAAAGAGTTAGAAAGGGACCTGTTCTGTTTGAGAGAAGAGCTCAACAAATCTTTTAAATGGATTGCTTCTTCATAGATTCTTTCTAATCTGACTAGTCAAGGTATTAATAATGGCAAAGGCCTGGGCTATCAAGGAGAATTCCAATATGATGGGTCTCAAGTAAAGACTGTAAATGATGTTAGAAACAAAGGGCACAAGCTCCTATGCACTCATTATGGAAAAGATGGGCACACTAAGAAAAATTGTCAAAGCTAGATAAAGGCAAGAATGAATAGTTTTAGATATGTTCAGCAGGAGAATACACAACCTAAGGGTTTCAATTCTCAGAAAAAAGGTAAAAAAGAACTCTCTACCTAGATGGTCCAAGAAGGTTTTAATTAGACCATTGTCTTCCTACTGGAAACTCAAGCTCCGTGGGTTTCCAAATCCAACAAGTGATCATAGTTCTAGGTATGAGAAAGGGGATTGTAGTCAGGAATGGGATATTAATAGTGTATGCTCAAAGCTTAATTTTGGAAGTTCTGACTGTATTCACTCTCTCAACAATTCAAGTTGAGGTGTCTCATTTTTAAGTAGTTGATTTCAAAAACTTGGTCCACTACAGAACATAGAAAAAATTTCCAAGACAAAAAGAACTCAGTAGAGCAAAAATAAAGGGTTGGTGATGCTGAAGATGATGGGACAAAGGTTGAAACATGTAAATAAGAAGGATTCATGATTCTCAGGGACCTAGTACCTAGGAAACTCATCTTAGAAATAGAAGCTTCAACAACTTTATTAATAAGTTAAGTCTGGGACCCGGTCCCCAGACCTGCTGGGAGAAGTAGTTTTCAAATAAAAAGGGTGTGTAGAGGCTAAAGCAGGGAGCGATTAACTTGACCTAACATGTGAATCAGTATCTCTCCTCAAAATTTTGATATGATAAGGAGAAAGGTATCCTTAGTTGAATTGATGTATGTTGGTCTAACTCAGTATCATACCTTTATAGGTATACACCCATGGGAACAGCTTAGGAAATGGACAAATGTGGCAAGCACAAATTTGTAGATTCACTCAAAAGAGAGGGACTTTGTCCTATCTCAGGTTAGTACCTATACAAAATGCTCTAACAATTATAAAATATTGTCTGAAAAGGGCCGTGTGTGTTTCTTTCTCTACAAAAATAGTCAGTTTGTTTGTAAAATGAAGAGTCACACTTATTAGCTTCAAACATGTCAGCTCAAAAGGTATATCTTTTAATGGCATTGGTTACCTCTTAAAATTGCTAAATTAGACCTTTTTGTCATTCTTCTTCAACTAATCCAATTTATTTTCCTAAATCGACAATCTTCTCTAAACCAAACTAGTCCTAGTTCATCTCTCTCTGTCAAAATTGAATGAATGATATTACTACTTTCTCAAACCTAGCTAAAAACCCTGAAGTAGATAAAACTCCATAAAATTAATTTGAACATACCCAAATTGAACACTTTGACTCTTCAATAATTGAAAACATGGAAAACATCACTTCGAGTCCCCACCAACAACCTGAGTCAAATCTTCTAACCAAATTTTCCTTAGAAAGCCCAGAACCCTCAACTGAGTCAGTCTCCATCAAACACTCCTTAACCTTAGAAATTAATGCCCAGTCAAACTTTATAGAGAATCCAAAAAAGGGTTGGGTCACTACTAGAATAAGAAATTTCTCAACCTGAAACTCCCTCTTCACCAAGAAATTCAAAATTACTTTAAAATTTCCAATTTCTTGGGTCATCTAAAAATCCAAAAAAGTTGAACACTCTAAAAACTTGCATGAATAGGCTCTCCTACACCCTCATATTCAAACCCTATTTTTTCTTAGTTATTTGGTGAAGAAATTCTGGTAAAAGGGTTGATCTTTCTTGCAATAAGAACTGGGTGGATGAAAATCTGCTTTTTCTTAGATATGATATCAATGAAAGCTCAGTTAATAACAAAGAACAAGAAGTAGGTGATAAGGATGAAATGAATAAGGAAAATATATGTTTTTACCTCCAAATAAAGAGGATGAGGATAAAGTGCCTTTGAGATGGTCTGTGAAGAAACTAAAGGAAAGTATAGGTGAGGAGAAAGTGGTGTACTCTGAGATGAAAGTGACTAGATCCAATTCTACAAGAGGATTTGTAAAGAAAATATTAGAAGATACCGTAAAAGCTAACAAGACTTCAACCATAAAAAGAAGAAAGCTTAAGAAATCTACTGCAGTAGAGGAGAAAAAGAGTATTAAAGTTATGGAGGTTGAAAGAGGGAAGGACATAATTCAGGAGTTGCTACTTCTATCAAGGAAAGAAGAAAGAAAGTTCAGGCTGCTAAGAGGACTAGGTCCTAAGTCAATGTTAGGTATCCCCACTAGAAGGAGGCAGAAATACATAGCTATCAAGAAAAGAAAAGACTCTGAGAGACCTGGTCACAAGAAGAGAAAAACAGCTGGAAAGAAAGAGCCAGGTAGTAAGCCTAATAGAAAGAAAAAGGAGGAGGAAAAGAAAGACATGTATAGTAAAAGAAGGATTGGGAACCTAAGAACATTAAAGGTTTTGTTAGGAAGAGATTTTTATCCTATAATTTATGAGAAGCCTGGGATGACAGAGTTGGTTGAGTATGTCAGGCACTAAGGATGGCTACATATATTTGAGAAATTTACACCTATGGTGTTTAAAAATGATGTTAAAGAGATATATTATTCTATAGATTTCTCAGTAGATTGACTAAGTCTAAAAGCCCAGGTGCAAGGGAAGCTTATCAATCTGGATGATGAATTATTGGGAAAGATCTTAGACGTTCCTGTTATAGGTTTGAGGACAGTTGTGAAGTAATAACCCTCAACTGAGTTTATGATCAATGCATCAAAGGTAAGAGGGACATCTATAGTTGCAATAAAAATGAAATTCTTGATAAGTGAGTATAAACTGGTATTTGAATTTATCAACAAGGTCCTATTGCAATGATTTTAAAAAGAACAATTGCCTCTGGTGTTGACCAATTTTTGATTGAATGCTTAAGTAAGTTTGAATTGATAAATCTTCCTGCTCTAATGATATATCATATGCATAAAGTACTTCATGAAAAGAAACGTAAACATGAAATTCCATATGAATATCTCTTAAACAAGGTATCTGAACATTACAGTGTGGATAGAACTAAGGGTACACCAGAACCAGCCGAGCAGATGTTCAGCCTGACAACAAGTGTGGAGAATGAATGCATAGTGGATAAAGCTGGGTCGGTGTCTCAAGTATCTGAGTTGCTAGCTGTTAAAGAAAGGTTGGGCAACTAAATGGAGAAATTAAGGATCAAGTTGGATACCAAATATGCTGATATAGTGCACCTAATTTATAGAATCAAAAGTTATCTTCTGAGGGACCATGTGCCACTGATGAACTTGCGGCTGAAAATGCAAAACTCTAGGCAAAAGTGGCAAAACTGACTAGTGATGTTCAAGGATTGGATGCTAAAGTGAAGGTCCTTACCAAATAGTTGTTGGATGCCCACAGTGTTAAAAATGCAAGGATGGAGATGCTTCTTAATGTCCATTTCCCTAAACCTCCCTCTACCAAAGCCCTGTTATCCTTGTTTCTCTCATCAATCCTGTGTCAAACTCATATTTTGGTTATTATGTTGGCACTTGAAGCTAGTTTATTTTATGTGTTATGTTGGTATTATTGTACTGGTACTAACTTTTGTTTTATGAATGAATGAATTCTGGATTTGTGTGCCATATTTGTCTCTTTATTTTAAAACTATTCTTCATGATAGTGTTGCCCCAGTGGCCATTAGTTAACTAACCTGTGCTTATCTTTACTCTTAATTTACTATTTTTACTATTCAACGAGGCTAAAAGGGGGAATACTGACTTCATGTGTTACAGAACAAGTGTGTGTACTGATGATGTTAGGGACCAGGTACAAGGTATAGCACATGTGTGATTATGTGTTTGAATCTGGAGGCATAGTGACTGGGGGAAGTATACAAATACACTAAATGACTAATAGTGCATAATTACATGGGGAGTAATTGAAGCCTGATAGCAATTGATTACAAGGGACTATGTCCCTAAGTTGTGGAAGCATGGTGTTGCATGATAGGATGGACATTCATCTTTAGAGTGGTAATCACACTGATTAAATATGATGAATGTGTATTAATGGTTAAACTCTGGTATAAGAATTGCTAAAGAAATAAGAATGCCAAATGAAGTACTAAATAAGTATACTAATACAACTCCATCTCTAAATATAACCTAGAGATTAGTCTAGTACATAAGAGGGAGAATAGTAATACTCTGAACTCCAAGAGCTCACCTTATGTCTCCAAACTATAGCTGCTCTACATGAACATAACAACGGCGAGAACCTGTACTATGATCTCCAGGCTGCAAAAGTGTAATATGAGTACCCAACACGTAGTACTCGGTAGGCAACTGCCGACTGAGCTCCAAAGATAATGAAAATATACATAACATGCCAATAAAATGTTAACTATGCTCAATTTTCCAAGAAAACTAACATTGTCAAACTAAAGAGGCATTAAGGATAAACTAGTCTATTCTAACCATAATCCAAGTCTTAAGCACCATACCATATATCATGACCAATATACAAATAAAGAGAAAAAGAAGGATATACACAGTAATATACAAGGCCAAGGAATGTATATACAACATGAATAAATGAATGAAGAAGGGATATATGTTAATACCATAACTATACATAAATAGGTATATGTATGTATATATATATATATATATATATATATATATATATATATATATATATATACCATAACAAGGCTAACTCAAAGGTACAACCTAAGTAGTCATACTATCATCTCAAGGACTCTTAACCAAGTAGGAACTAGTTATAACTCGGGTCTAAACCATAATTCCTAACCATGGGATAATAATGCATAGTAAAATAACCATAAGAATAACGAATCAAAATCATACCTCGAATATCAATACCAGTCCAATAATCAACCTACCACAATATAATAACAACTATAGTATAAATAAATGACTAGCTCGAAAAATCAATACCTAATCTAGGCTCCATAACCTGAAAGGTATAATTAGCACACATAACCTATAACAAGCAAAACTCATCACCTATCCCAATGAAACCCCCCATAAGGCCGATAGATACAAGTGCATACTACTGATAGGAAATGTGAATGCAAGGATGAATGCAAGGAAAATCCATAATACCATAATCGACCAAGTACCATAATGTAACCCAATGTATACGCCTCCTCCAACTAGATGATCACAAAGGTAAAACCTACAACGACCTCCCTTCTCCGTCATGATGGGTCAAGAAAAAAAGGGCCCTTAGGGGTTTGGGAGTACCTTATACACCAACATAGTCCCGATCCAGGATTTCTAATAACCATCTCTCTCTACCAAAGTAAATAGTTGTAGCAAAATAGTGAACCAAAATCTATCTTTGTCCAATCACTTTAACATTATTTCTAGTCTCAAAAGCTCATAAGTCATTCATTATGGTGGTATGATTTCCATTATAAGGAAATCCATTTTAATAGTGAAAAGTGGGAATGAATCTCTTTTTAGGAAAAAGAGCAATAAACTATATTTTTAGTTGGAATCGTACCATTTTTCATTTTAGTGATAATGAATATATCAAATATAGGAATGCCATACCAATATTCAAACAATGTGATCATAAGTATCAAAATATCCATAATCTTCAGTCATGCCCTTTACAAGGATAAACCACTTATCGGAATCCAACCGATATCACAAACACGAACTTGGGCCTAATAATATATATCCAATATATCCATACCATCATAATTTGAGGAGAAACCATCACAATCTACCAAGTAATGTATTTAACTATACAAAAGGTTCATTAGTCTCAATTATAACTAACACGCTAGCAAATTAAGGTAATAGAGTCATAGAAGTATAATAATTATCTTTCCTTAAAGGACAATCACCCTTCTAGACCCCAAACTCATAAATTAGGCAAAGTGATGGTGTTATAACCAATATCATATCCTAGAATTCCTATCTAACATCCAACATATATAAAACATCATCTCAATAAAAAGGGTAGACATAATCCTAACTCAATGTCAAGCCACAATCCTTGAATCATCCATCTTACTCTGCGATCCTGAAATGCCATTCCGCTATCAAAATAGTAATCTACATATCATAAGGAGTAATATAAGACCCATGTTGCTATAATTAGGGATGACTTGAATTTCGAGTCAAGAATGGGCCCCCAGGCCATAAACAAAGTCCAAATTTGAACCCATCACGAGGTCCCTCAAAGGACAAGGAATGTCGGTTAGTAGTTGAGCACAAATGGAGAACAAATTGGGTCTCAAATAAACCCTTAAAATTCAGGAATTTAAGACAAAATTTCTAAGAATTTTTCCAAGAACTAGGATGGATATCAAAGACAAAATCAATGGGAAATGACCAAGAAGAGTTAGGTTAGCTTACCTCAACTTATGTGGATGATTTTCCATTTTTTCCTCTCTTTGAGCTCTTAATTTAGTGTAAAAATAATGGAAGAAGTGATAGAAAATCAGATGGGGAAGAGGGCATTTAAAGCCACCAGGTGGCGCTTAGGTGGTCACCCTGTCTCTTAAGTAACATCTACATAAGTGGCTTACCTATAGCTTAGGAAATTTGGAAATTGGGGTCAGGTATCGCTTGGGCGACCCATAAGCCACTTAAACAATGCCCTCTTAAGTAGATAAATCACTGCTTAAGCGGCCATTGACCAGATGGTCAGTGTCACTTAAGCAACACAATATCATATACACTATAACCACTTAAGCAGGTATATGATTGCTTAAGAGGTCACATTAGTACCCTAATGTACCATATTTTGCTATGTCTAGAATAGTCACCAATCGGGTGCTCGAAATTTGTTGAAAACCCCGTGTATGCAAACTATATCCAACCATACCAAATTTGACATTTCAAACTCAATAAAACCATCGAAACTTCCATCCAAGATCATTTTGACTAAGTATGGAGCCTACACCTGTAGTTCTAATTTCACATATTTCGCCCAATAGCCCAAAATGAGTTCAAAAGCCTCGGGGCCTAAACCAAGGGTCCCCCAGCCTAAAATCAACATTTTGGAGCTGATGTCACTATTGGTGTTCTCATCCGACGTCATCTACCATAAGTTTTGGTTTGAGACCAAAACTTAAATGACAAAAGCTAATGAGCCTAAAAGCCAAATAAATTGTCCAATAATCGAACCAATAGTTTTGGCAAGTCATAAATGACTCATAGCCACTATGAGAAGTCTCAAAACATTAGAAATGCACGTAAATTAAGGAAATGACCTAGAGGGTACAAATAACCTAAAGGAAAGTAGACCAAGGTTCTATTTAATACTGTAATGTCAAGCAGAGTAGCATGCTAATCCCTTGATAAATCCATTCAGCATCTCATGCTCTATAGGAAATAACATAGAAGTATGTCTGCCGTGCTCAAGAAATCCAATCTAGTACTCTAAAACTTATAAAGAGTCCTATTGCATAATAATGAACCCAAATCTAGCCTGTGAACCTCGCTATCCTGAGACCCATCAATGACTATGATGTATCTATAAAAAGACTCAAAATACCTAACATGTTATCAAAATAGCTAAAGAGGTTACAAACTCATTCAGAGCCTGGGATAGCCCCACACCCTTTAGCTGACATTGAAGATCCATGATATCAATCTCTTATGCTCTAGCTCGATATTGAGCTAGAATGCTAGTAACACATATAGAAGTCTCATCTACACCTTTTAATAGAATTTTCTAAGAATGCCCCGTAGCCTCTCGAAGATAGGAAATAGATGTCTTCATACCGATCTTTAGGATTCTAATAGGGATTTAGATATTATACCAACAACACTGGTGAACTGGCTCTGATACCACTTGCAACGACCTAATTTTTAGGTCATGACGGCACATACCATAACCTAGCAATAGGTAATCCAACCCATAATTCGAAATAGCAAGTAAAAAATTATCAAGAGAAAGGAAGAAAGAAACAAAAGATAAATCCAATAAGGAGACTAATATAGAGAAGTAACCACAAAACTGGATGAAGTCAGTATAAGAGCTTCTAACAAAATAATAGTACAAGGTAAGTATAACACACATATATAGAACCGTCTTTAAAATGCAAAGTAAAGATCAGTCCAACAACCGTGGAAGAGTAGGAACAAATCCAAACATCAGGAAATCATACCAAATCTCTGGTCCATGGTAGCTCTACGCAATACACATATTAGTAGTGAGAACTTATACTATGATCTGTAGGATGTAGAAGTATAATATGCATACCAAATGGGAGGTACTCAATACTAGTCAATTTAGCTTTGAAGATAATGGAAATATAAATAACATGTAAGGCAATAATATACAATGCAAATAAATCTCTAAGAAATGAGGCATAATAATACTAACAGAAAAAAGGTAATATAACCAATCATGACAAACAAGTAATCCAGGATGAAGGTGCAATATCATACATAGCTAGTCAATATGCAAATAAAGAGTGAAAGAAGGATATATAGTAGGAGTATGGGTCAAGAAGGTTATATACAATAAGAATAGATAAGGAGGAAGAGGGATGTATGATAATACTATAGATATAAGAGTGAACACAAATGGACTAAATTGAGGGAGCTATACTAACATCTCAAGGATCATAACTAATAAGGGAGCTAACTCTAGCATAATCAAAGTCTCTCACCAAACTGAGCACAATCATAAGGTAGTATAATAAAGATACAACTCAACATAATAAGGAGGAAAGAACTCGTAAATGTACTAACAACCTTGGGTACAAATCCATACCTAGCCTGTATTGAACTATATGAAAATATTCAAGCAATCATGATATAACTAGCTAGATCAAACAAAGATAACCTAATCGAGCCATCATAAGCCCAGAAGTTATAATTAATCACATAATAAACAACAAACACAACCTCTACTTATTCATCCCCCATAAAACCAGTAGGTGCAGACACCAAACAATTATACTAGTGATAGGCAATGCATATAAATGAATGCAAATCATGAAAAGAACCAGATAATGCAAGATAAACTAAGTACCATATCCAACACAAGTATATACACCTCCTCCATCTTAATAGCTTGTAAGGCAGGAACTACGACGATCACCCTTAACGATAGTGTGACTCTAGATGAAGGGGCCTATAGGGGACTGAGGATATCCATATACACTGCCAAGTTCCAAAATAAAAGTTCCATAATCCGTAACCAATCCACTTCGTCTAGTACCCAAGGTAAATATGTGTAATAAGTGCTCAAAATTGAACTGAGGCTAAAATAAGTAAATATCGATAAAGCCTACTACCCAAGATTGAATCTGAGACTAAAATGGTAAAATAGTATAGAAAAGAATGGAATCATCCTCGATCAAAGTAAGTACATAGTGATAAAATAGTAGACTATGAATGGATTAGATTCACCTTGTTCCAAGTTTTCAAAGTAGTATATTTTGTTTAAATGTTTATAAGGCATTAATAAAAATAGTATTACTTTCATTTAAATAATTGGTTTTGAATTCAAAAGGTGGGAAGGGCACCCTTATTGTAAAACAGTAGTACAATCAAGGTTTTAGTTGGGATCGCCTCACTAATAAGCGTTATGCCTTAATTTATGTATTCCATCATCAATATCTAAATAATACAAAAGAAAATGTCTAAGCATCTAAGAATTAAACCATATTCTTGCAAGGAATAGATAATTAACCCGGTATCCAACCAGTCTTATAACTAAGTTCTCGAGCCCAAAAATGTGTAAATTAAAAGGGTATTAGAACTGTAATTTAGAAAACTACGATAAACAAAAGCATAAAGCTACAAGAAGGATCTAATCGAGGTATATCACCAAAATATCTAAGTGTTACAATAAATCTTAAATTAAGGGGTCCTTAATGTCAATCCAAATTCATCTAAGTAAAGGGGAAAGTATAGAAGTAACTTATAGTTATAGCGGGTATTCTAATCTACAACTTAATTAACAATACTATCCTAAAAGCAACTATTCTAGTCAACAATTTAAATTACAAATCTATTCTAAGAGAATGTATTTTAGTCTACATCTTAATTTACAATTCTATCCTAAATCCCCTAAATAGGTCAAGTCATGTTACAACTAATTATAAACCTATCCTATAATCTCTACTAGCATGTGATCTATGAAATACACGATCTCATACAGAAAAGTAGATATAGCCTACCTCATTGTTGAACCATAGTCTTAACCCATCCACAAACAACTCATCGCACTCCATGATTTTTGAATGATGTCAAGCTATCAAAATCATAATCTACATATAAATACAAGTGAAACAAGACCCATATTATAATATAAAAGTTTAGGTTAAAAATAGAGCCAAGAATAAGCCTATGGGGTCTGCAAACAAAATTCCAAGATTGAATAAATCATGAGGTGTCTCAAAGGATAAGAAACCTGTGCTCAAAATTTGAGCACAAACCAAGCTCAAGTCAAAGCCCAAATCAGCTCATAAAGTTATGAAATCTTAAGAACTAATTTCTAGGAATTAATATGGAAAATAATAAAAATTGATAGTAAAAAACAATGGGAAATGATCCAGAGATGTTGGCTTAGCTTACCTTAGCCTTAATGGATGATTCCCATAATTCTCCTTGCTTCAAGCTCCAATAATGATGGAAAAAGGTTAAGCAATAGCTAAAAAATTAAGGAAGATGATGATATACTACCAGGAGTTTACCTATCATGATATCGAGGAACCATGATTGTGATCACAACTCACAGGAAAATATTGTACCACAAAAAAAAGGAATGAGCCACAAATATAAAGAAGAGACTGGATCGAGTCAAGCCGACCCTCCATTGCAAATGCAATAGGAGGCTCGCCATTTCTAAAGTCATAAACTTAACCCTTTGCATACACAATTAAATAATTTTATAACTAAATAGAAAGGGTAGCCTACAACAGTATTTAGTCTGTAGAGACTCCAGTGGGAATTAAAGCATCACTGATCACCAAAATGTTCTATGTATGAACTTATGGATCCTCACGTACAGTCCTATAAACTGCCTATGCTATGCAACAATTGCACCATATTCTGCTTGGGCTTAAATCTACATCCAGGTTTTAGTCTACAAATGGTGGTGGTAATATTGATTGCAAGTGGGATTGCCACTTTGCATACGATCCTTCTGGCTGGTTGTTCTTCATCCATAACTACAGGAGTATCGTCTTCTTATTAAACTTATGAGATACGATAGAGAAGTAATACTTTTCTCCTTAAGTTATATAAGCGACGCTCAGGTTTAGGATATGGGTCAACCAAATCCCTTTTCCTTGCCACTTGATGTTATATCACGACCCAACCCAGGGCCTAGTCGTGATGGGTATCTCTAAGTTCACCGAGGATCGGAGACCACCCCCATAGCCTGTCCAATCCAAACATAATCCAAATAATAACAAAGTGGAAGAAAACTAAAGAATAAAAATAAAATAGTTAATGTAACTTAAAAATAAGCTCTAAGAGTCTACAACTCCACCTAACCCACGCATGTCCACAAAAGACTCTAAACTAATTTGAATATCAAACTAGGTCGGTACATGCCTCTACCATGACAGTGACAATGACAATGATAATGTTAATGTAAACTCTTCAATTCTAAAGTATGAAAAGAAACCGATGGAATGACCAATCCTTCCAAAATATGGAAACTCACACTTCACTGCAGACCCGATAGACGACAACACCACATAAACTTCACAAACCAATAGAAAAAACCCCTAGAACCCTACATCATGAAAGGATCTAGCGTCGGGGATGGTTAGAGGGGTGAGCACTATCATGTAACTTAGGGAAGGAATAAAACAATATCATTTAAAAATCAAATTCAAACTAAATATACATGTTCACATACATGCATATATACATTCATATGGTTTCCAATATCGATCTCCTCTGGGACCTCTATATTCCATGACGAGCTACACAAAGCCCTTTAAGCCCTCATTAAAACATTTACATATAACCCGTCCATTTAGCTAAGGAGTCATCCATTTAGGTATTTACCGAATGGTATCATCATATCAATTAATTATGCTTGCAAGCCAATTGTATTATGCCAAACCAAACCAATTAACCATAAGACTCCAAAGTTCCAATTTAAAATAAATCCATGGCCACCAAGGCTTTTCAAAACCATTTTTATCCATTTAGCCATTAATGCAATGCAATGGTTTAGTAAAGTATGCAAAACTATGTATATTCCATATTTCAAAACCACCAATTCCAAACAAAAAACAATAGTTTTATGGGAATACATGACCACCATTGTAAAACCCTAAAAAATTCTAATCTTGATTCAGTCCTGTAAAAGCTAGTAAGGGGTCCCATACTTGGAAAAAACTTTCAGCTAAGTGTTCATACTTAGAGTTATTTTAGCCTTTGTAAGTTGGTGATCCTTTTTCACGACTCTTATGACCTTTAAATATCAATTTTTAGGTTAATTCATGATTAGGAATGTCAGTAGGTGTTCTTGGACAAGTTTCGGATTTTTGGACTTCATTTGAAACACATTTGAAAACTCAAACTAGTGGATCGATATGATCTCGATGCGCCCATCACATCGATGAGTATTTTTCCCCAGCTCCCAGTGCTAATTCCAGTGAACCAACATTGACTCGACACAGTGCATTAGCTATCACATCGAAGCCAACAACACTGTGCGTCGGTCTGTGCATCGCTAAATCAGTTTTCATTTATTAACAAAGCTGCATCCTCAGGGGTAATTAGGTCTTTTCCTACCTTATGTCAACCCCCAAAACATGAAATTTAGTCCCTTTAGAGGCAAAATTCATTTATCTTTCTAAAAAATTCTCAAGAAACAAATCCTAGAATCTCTAATGAAAGATTCGTCCTTTAAGAACACTCCATCATTCTTTGCAAATTTGAGTACCAAGGTATGTGAAGTGTTCATCCAAGGGTTTCCTTTCACCCTTGGAGTTCAAAAAACTCTTTCTAAATACAAAATTTATTTCATGGGTTTCATGTTTAATCTTGAATGTATTAATGATTATGATATTAATGGTGATCTAATTCCATGATTTATCCCAAGTTTCATGCAAACTAGTTTAATTGTGAATTAAATTTTGTGAACTATATGTCAAACTCTTGAATTACAAGTTGAATGTAGAATCCATGATATTACTACATGTTTATTGATATGTGAAACACCCATTCTCCCCAAGTGTTTGTCAAAATGCTTATGTAATGAGACTAGTCCAAGCATAATATGTTATTATGTGATATCAATCATACACAAGCTCATGTATAACAAGTGTTTGACCAAAGATGCCTAAGTGAATGTATTATTATCAAACTAGTACCATGATGCTACTAAAGTTATGCAGTGATTTAGTTTTCATGCTATCGAGTCCTGAGGGTATTTAATACCTAAAAGTTTAGCTGGTTACCTAGAGCCAGTGTCAGTTATAGAATAATCTCAGTCAATTCATCATTAGTAGTACTCTCACTCATTTACAAAACTCAGAAAAAACTCCATAGACTCAGTATCAGTCCAGTCCAGTTCAGTATCCAGTTCAGACCTCAGTAAATTCAGCTAGTTAACAGAATTCAGTAGTATTCCGTTAGTCAATGAAACTCAGTGAACTCAGTTCAATTTAGTTAGATAGTATAATTAGTACCAGTTCAGTCAAGCCTAGTATAAACTAGGAATCAGTTCAATATCTATTTAGTTGGAAGTAGGATTCAACACCGAGCAAATCTAGGGATGGGGACATTCCTGTTAGAGAAGGTTTGACCCTTAGTAGCAAACCCTGTATTACAGAACTATGTAGCCAGCGTAAGTTGAAATATTTTCTTGCTAGACTCGGGTTGATACATCTCATACAAGTTTTCCTACCAGCGAGGGTTGATGAAAGAGCTTTCTGTCAGAGAGGGTTAACTCATAATTATTTTTACCTATGGAACAATACCGACATGCTTTTAACTAGGGTACGAGTTGGACCCTAATCTATTCAAAAAGGGGCATATCGGTTAGATAATTACCTTCCATAGTCTTATTTTTAGTCTTCAGAATAGAACTCAGTTCAGTTCTATAGAAATCAAGAATGTCAGACACAGTCACTCAGTTCAGTATGGAACTCAGAATAGTTCCACAGAATTAGGACTATCATATATAGTTGCTCAGTTAATAGTAATACAGTATTAGTAAACTTAGATATCAGTAAATCAGTAATTTAGAACTCAGTATCCAGTATTATCAAAACCTTAGTAACAGTTTACGTATTTATGCATGTACTCTCATTCAGTTATACTCATGTTATTCAGTCAGTATTGTTTACGCATATGAACCCATGCATCTCAGCCTACCTCACTTAGAATACCAGTACATTCAAAGTAGTAATGCATACCTTTCTTTTATGCTATGATGTCTTATATCATAGGTTCAGACACACGCGCTCTCGATCATACTTAACAACCCTATCCATCAGCAGCAGACTAGTGGTGAGTCCTCATTGTTTTAGGATAGATTTATTATTCCAGTATGTTAGTACTCAGTTTATTTCAGTAGTTAGAGTTAGTTGGGGACTTGTCCCATCAACTCCTTGTTCAGACAATAGAGGCTTTTCAGACTAGAGTATTTCAGACAGATGTATCAGTATTTAGTTTTCAGTACTCAGTATTTATTTACAATTTTGAACCTCATGGAAAGTTTCCACCTAATTTTCATATAATATAGTATTATTATTCAGTTATTATAGCAAGTACCAGTCATGGGTTAACTTGTGGTCCCTCAAGATTATGAGAACCGTGTAGCGTCTGGGGTATAGACCCGGGGTGTTAAAAACTTGGTATCAAAGCCTAAGGTTCAACGGAGTCCTAGGAAGTCTGAAAGCTGCATGTAGTAGAGTCTTGTGCATGGGTGTGTAGCATGCCACACTTAAGGATAGGAGACTATTCGATGTTTTAGGAAAAGTTTTCCTTCTTTTAGTATACATGTCGTGCGAGTGATCATGAGCTCAAGTTAAACTCTTAGTCTAATCCATTCTCTCTTTTTCATTTATAGAACATGCCTTCAAAAATGACTAACAAAAGAAGAACCAAAAATCAGTCAGCACCTCAGCCCGTCCAGCCAGATCCCCTGGATGAACATGTCTCCCACACTGAATTCAGAGCAATTTTCACCACCATAGCTCATGATGTGGTAGACCAGAATGAATGCACAATTGATATTTCAGCCAACCCAGTAGCCAATACTGCTGCAGCCAGGATTCGGAACTTTAACTGAATGAACCCTTCATCTTTTACCAGGTCAAATTTAGATGAGGACCCACAGGAATTCCTTGATCAGGTGCAAAAGGTTACATATATTATGGGGGTGACAGCTAGTGAGAGTGATGAGTTAGATGCATATCAGTTGCAGGATATGGCTCACTCATGGTTCAAATAGTAGAAAACAGAGAGGGCCACAGATGCAGGGCCCATAGAATGGGAGGAGTTTGCTATTGCTTTTATGGATAGGTTCTTCCCACTAGAGTTGAGGGAAGCATAGGTTTTGGAATTTATAAATTTGAAGCAAGGCAACATGATGGTACAAGAGTACTCTCTCAAGTTTACTCAATTATCCAGATACGTTCCTCATGTAGTAGCAGATAGCAGATCTAAGATGAGTAAGTTTGTGTCTATAATATCTAATAGTGTGGTCAAAGAGTGTAGAATTATAATGTTGATTAAGGATATGGACATATCCAGGCTCATAATCTATGCTCAGTAGATAAAGGAGGCTAATAATAGGGAGAAAGTGAGGGAGAACAAGAGAGCAAGAACATATACTTTCAACTTTGCTCAGCCTAAGTCAGAGGGTGGGAATTATTTGTAGTTCCTCCTGAAATCCTCAATTCCAACTCTGTCCTCAGTCAGTACTCACGTGTCAAAATTTAGAGACGGTAATAGAGATAGGGCGTCAGGCCCTAAACCCTAGGGTAGTGTTAGCAGTGCCCAAACAAATCCTCTCTGCCAGAGGTATGGCATAAACCATCAGGGTATCTACAGAGCTGGTAGTGATGTATGTTTTGGATGTGGCAAGCCAGGACACAAAGTCAGACAGTGTCCTCAGGTGGGTTCGCAAATTCAGCATAAACATCCCCCAGCTCAGTTTAGTCGCCCGAATCAGTAGGGTTCCAATTCTAGTGCCACCTGTGGGCAACGCCCAAACAGACTCTATGCACTTCAGTCCCAACAGGATCAGGAAAGTTCTCCTGATGTGGTCACTGTTATGTTACAAGTTTATTATTTATATGTTTATACTTTGGTATATCCAGGAGCTTCTTTGTCTTTTGTAACTCCTTATATAACTGTTAACTTTGGTGTCAGTCTCAAAATTCTGGCAGAGCCCTTCTTATTCTCTAGCACAGTGGGTAAATGTATCATAGCCTGGCGGGTATACAGGAACTTTCCGATTATGGTATTTTAAAAAGTCACTTCAGTAGACATAGTCGAATTAGAGATGACCAATTTAGATATCATTCTTGACATGTATTGGCTTCATTCCTGCTATGCCTCAGTCGACTGCAAAAATAAAATTTTCCAATTTCAATTTCCAAATAAGACTATCCTAGAGTTGAGGGGTAGTACTTCAGCACTTAAGGGCCAGCTTATTTCCTACCTTAGGACAAGGAAAATGATATCTAAGGGATATGTCTTCCATCTCGTCTGAGTCCAAGACTCTAGATCAGAAACCTCTACTCTTGAGTCAGTATCAGTAGCATGTGAATTCCCAGATGTGTTTCCCGAAGATCTTCCCGGAGTTCCTCTTGAAAGGAAAATCGACTTCGGAATAGACCTTCTTCCAGATACTCAGCCCATATCTATTTTGCCATACAGAATGTCTCCAGTAGAACTTAGAGAATTAAAGGAACAGTTGAAAGATCTCTTAGATAAAGGATTCATCAGACCTAGTGTGTCCCCGTGGGGTGCACCAGTTTTATTTATGCATAAGAAAGATGGTTCTCTTAAAATATGTATAGACTACCGTCAGCTAAATAAAGTCATGGTCAAGAACAAGTATCCATTTCCCAGAATAGATGACTTGTTTGACCAACTTTAGGGTGCCAGTTGATTTTCTAAGATAGACCTCAGATCAGCTATCATAAGCTCAAAGTCAGAGAATGTGACATTCCAAAGACAACTTTCAGAACTCGGTATGGTCACTTCGAATTCTTAGTCATTTTATTTGGTCTTACTAATGCCAAAGAAGCTTTCATGGACTTCATGAACCATGTGTTCAAGCGGTACTTGGACATGTTCATTATAGTCTTCATAGATGATGTCCTTGTTTACTCCTGCAGTAAGCATGATTATGCTGACCATCTTAGAATAGTATTGAAGACTCTAAAAACCATCATCTATTTGCCAAATTTAGTAAATACAAATTGTGACTAAGGTCAATAGATTTTCTCGACCATATTATTTCCGATGATTTCATTAGAGTTGATCCCTAAAAGACCAAAGTAGTGATAAACTGGTCCCGACCTATCTCTCTATTAGATATTAGGATTTCTTAGGGCTTGGCTGGCTATTACCAATGGTTTTTTGAGGGATTTTCATCTATTGCATCCCCTATGTCTAAATTAACTCAGAGGAAGGTCAAATTTGAGTGGTCAGATTCTTGTGAGAAGCGTTTCCAAGAGTTAAAGACTCGACTTATAATAGCTCCCGTTTTGACCCTGTCAGATGGTTCAGATGGCTTTGTTGTGTATTTTGATACTTCCAGGGTTGGTTTAGGGTATGCATTGATGCAGAGAGGTAAGGTCATAGCCTATGCCTCTAGATAACTCAAACCCTATGAAAAGAACTATCCAACTCATGATCTTGAGTTAGCATCAGTATTTTCCTTAAAGATTTGGAGGCACTACTTGTATGGTGAGCACATCAATGTGTTCACTGACCATAAAAGCCTACAATATATGTTTTCCCAAAAATACCTAAACCTCCATTAGAGAAGGTGGTTGGAGTTGTTAAAGGATTACAACATAGGTGTTCTGTATCATCTAGGCAAAGCCAATGTAGTGGATGATGGCCTTAGTTGGATTTCTATGGGTAGTATTGCTCATGTAGATGATGGTAGGAAGAATTTAGCTCAGGAAGTTTATCAGCTTGCCCGACTAGGTATTTGCTTAGTTGATTCAGCAAAAGGTAGTGTATAGGTGCAGAGTAGTTTAGAATTATCCCTGGTTTCTAAAGTGAAGGAAAGGAAGGATAGGGATCCTAACCTAGTTAAGTTGAAAGAATCAATCAGAGAACAGAAGATAGAGGTTTTCTCCCAAGGGGTTGGCTATGTGTGCCAGGTGTAGATGACCTCAGATAGTGAATTCTTGTAGAAGGGCATGGTACGCGTTACTCTATTCATCCAAGGGCCACTAAGATGAATCATGGTTTGCAAGAGATCTATTGGTGGAGTGGGATGAAGAGAGACATTACAGAGTCTGTGGCTAAGTTCTCAACACGTCAATAGGTTAAGATTGAGCATAGAAGCTAAGTGGGTCCATGCAGGAGTTTAGTATTCCCACTTGGAAATGGGAAGAAGTGAACATAGACTTTGTGATGGGTTTTCCTCGTACTCGTCATCAGCATGATTCAGTTTGGGTCATTGTAGATAGAATGACCAAATCAGCTCATTTACTACCAGTCCATACCTCTTATTCAGTTGAGGACTATTCCAAGCTCTATGTCAGAGAGTTGGTCAGATTACATGGAGTTTCATTATCTTATTATCTCAGATAGAGATATGTAGTTCACCTCTCGTTTTTGGAAGACATTCCAAAATGGTCTTGGCACCCAAGTCCACCTTAGTACAACTTTTCACCCTTAGACAGATGGTCAAGTAGAAAGGACCATTCAGACTTTAGAGGATATGCTGCGAGCGTGTGCGATAGACTTTAAAGGTAGTTGGGATGACCATTTTCCATTGATTGAGTTGTCATATAACAACAACTATCATTCCATTATTTAGATGGCTCCATTTGAGGCACTCTATGGGAGGATATATAGATCTCCCATTGGTTGGTTTGAAGTGAGTGAGGCTATAGTGTTAGGGCTTGACTTGGTATTTGATACTTTAGGAAAAGTTCAGTTGATCAAGGAAAGGCTTAAGACAGCTCAGAGCCGACAGAAATTATACACAGATATACGCAGAAAGAATCTCAAGTTCTAGATTGGTGATTATATATATTTGAAAATCTCTTCTATGAAAAGAGTGAAGAGGTTTGGCAAGAAGGGGAAACTCAGTCCCCGATATATCGGTCCTTACAGAATCCTTAACCATTTTGAAAAGATAGCTTAATAGCTTGAGTTGCCTTTAGATTTAGATTTAGTCCATACATTGTTCCATGTCTCCTTTCTAAAGAAATGCATAGGTGATCTAGCAGTTGTAGTCCCTTTAGGGAGTATCGACATTCAGAACAGCCTCCTCTTATGAGGAGATTCCAGTTGAAATCCTTGATTACCAAATTTGTAGACTGAGGAACAAAGAGGTCCCTCTAGTCAAAGTTCTTTGGCAGAACCTCTCCATTGAGGGAGGTACTTGGGAAGCAGAAGTAGATAGGCGGACCAAGTATCCTCACCTCTTTTCCGAAAACTCAGACTCAGCCCAAGGTAACAGTTTTCCCACAAACTTACTCAGTTCCATTCTTTGATTCTCTTTATAGACTTAGTACTAGTTACAATTTCATATTCAGTTGCGACTTCATGCATTAGATATGCATGTTCAGCACGAGAAACTCAGCTTATTAGCAATCATAGTCATGCATTCATGAATCATGTTCAGCTACGTACTCATGCATTAGATATGCATGGTCAGTATGAAATTTCAACATATCAGTAGTGTCAGTTATCAAATCATATTGCAGTTGTGTATGTCCAGTAAACAAGTTTAGTCTGTTAGTATTCCTATCTTTGTCAATCCCATTCGAGGACCAATATTCCTAAGGGGGAGATATTGTAAGACCCCGCAAAATCCTAAGCTTGATTCAGTCCTGTCAAAGCTAGTAAGGGGTCCTATACTTGGAAAAACATTTAGCTAAGTGTTCATACTTAGAGTTATTGTATCCTTCGTAAGTTGGTGATCCTTTTTCAAGACCCTTATGACCTTTAAATATCGATTTTTAGGTTAATTCGTGATCAAGAATGTCAATAGGTGTTCTTGGACTAGTTTTAGATTTTTTGGGCTTCGTTTGAAACACATTTGAAAGATCAAACCAGTGGATCAATGCGATCTCGATGCACTGCATCGCCCATTGCCTCGATGAGTATTTTTCCCTAGCTCCCAGTGCTAATTCTAGTGAACCAATGTGGACTCAACATGGCGTGTTGGCTATCACGTTGATGCCAATAACGCGGGGCGTCAATTTGTGCCTTGCTAAATCAGTTTTCAGCCATTAAAAAATTCGCATCCTCAGGGGTAATTGGGTCTTTTCCCACCTTGTGTCATCCCCTAAAATACAAAATTAAGCCCCTTTAAAGGCAAAATGCATTCATCTTTCTAAAAAATTCTCAAGAAGCAAACCCTAGGATCTCTAATTCAAGATTCAGCCTTCAAGAACACTCCATCAGTCTTTGCAAATTTAAGTACCAAGGTATGTAAAGTATTCATCCAAGGGTTTTCTTTCACCCTTGGAGTTTAAGAAACTTTTTCTAAATACAAGTTAATTGATTTCATGGATTTCATGTTGTATCTTGAATGTATTAAGAATTATGATGTTAATGGTGATCTAATTCCATGATTTGTCCCAATTTTCATGCAAACTAGTTTAATTGTAAATTGAATTTTGTGAACTACATGTCAAACTCTCGAATTGCAATTTGAATATAGAATCCATAATATTACTACATGTTTATTGATATGTGAAATACCCATGCTCCCCAAGTGTTTGTCAAAATGCTTATGTGATTAGAGTAGTCAAAGCATTACATGTTATTGTATAATATCAATCATACACAAGCTCATTTATAACAAGTGTTTGACCAAAGATGTCTAAGTGAATGTATTATTAGTAAGCTAGTACCATGATGCTACTAAAGTGCTGCAGTGATTTACTTTTCATGCTATTGAGTCCTGGGGGTATTTAATACTCGATTAGCTGCTTACCAAGAGCCAGTGTCAACTACAGAATAATCTCAGTCATGTCATGATTATTAGTACTCTCAGTCAATTATAGAACTCAGAAAAAACTTAGTAGACTTAGTATCGGTCCATTTCAATAACAGGGAAAATTTCAGAGTCCAAAACCTGGGGTATTGCATATTTAGATCTGTACGTGCAAGTTCCAAAGCTAAGAACAAGTTCCTATCACTTATAAAACAAAAAGTATAACTAGTAATTTGAAAGTTTCCAATCAAAAAGTCTCCAAAAATGATGCCAAAAACTTATTATGATCCTACCATACACACAAGTGTACATGGTCATGCAAGTAATAACGTAGCCCTTTCAAGCTGAATATTGAACCCACAAGGACTTGTATTTAGTAACAATCCACTTTTAGCATTAGTAAGAAGATTAAATAAGTGTAAACCATACCCAAAGAGAGTTCAAGTTTGAGAATTAAAAGTTATAGTCACCAATACGATATTATAAAGTATTTGAAATGATAATAAAGAGAAATTAAGGGTCAAGACACTTTAAACAATCCTACTAAGCTATACAATCTCGTTGGTTAAGTAAACTATCTTGTTTGTATTCATGAGGTTGATAAAATGATTATGGCCTTTTGAGCCTCTAATTGTCTATCTAAATTTCTCCACAACTACATCATTGAGCGAGGATATGAGAACTAACATAAACATATTTGTGTTTTGTCCTATATTTGAACTAAATAGGGAAAACTAGGTATATTCCTATCCTAACTGGAAATTCTATCTTTAATTCTTTTAAAGTATAAGAAGCCACTCCACATATCCCACAATCTGATCTACTGTTCCTCTTTCTAGGCTCACAATAGAAATATAGATATATTCTAGAGCTCACAAATTAATAGAATAGTAATAAAAAGATACATGAACAACTAAATATGATAATCAATATTAACCCAACTCAATTGAAAGCTAAGTATTCACTTCGACTCAACCCTAACACGAGGGTGTTTAGCTACTCGTAGTTTTACAAGGAATCACAAGATTGAAATTCAAACATAAAACTAAAAGTAAACTAAAGTAAGGAAATAGGAACCATAATTTAGCCTCCTTTTGTGTTTTCTATCTTCAAAATTCTTCCAAGATAATTAGGATAGGAGCCAAGTGTCCTATTTATAGTGTAGAAAGATTTTATCCTCTTTTTACCCTTAGGCATGACGCGCCCTAATCGTAGATGTTTAAGGGTGTGACACAACCTTAACATGCATGCTTACAGGAATAAACATTCTAATTTATGTCCTATGGTATTACAAGACCTTATCTTAGAGATCTGAGGGTATGGCACACCCTTGTGCTCTAGAATACCACTTTTCTTTGTAATAAACTCCTTTCATTTGGCTTTAAATTTCACAATTTGGGGATGCCTTTACTTCATTAAGTTTCTTATGCGTCACAAAAATGATCCTAACACCTTCCATAGTATCCTAAAACATCAAACAACAAGAATTAGTGCACACAACGCAATAGAGTTCATCCAAGTACACTTTAACCAAGCATAGCTTAAACTAGCAACACTAGTATCCTCGTCTAAAAACCATGTGATTGATTTGATTATTAACTTATTTTTCTTAAACAATAACACTCCAAACACGTAATTAAACACATATATACTCAATTACACCATTAACAACCTCTTAAACACACATAAAAGTACTCTAAACTATGCTAAACGTGCATAGATAACTAACTTAGGAGTATAAATACACCTAAGATCACCCCGTGCATGCAAATATACTATAATAACCTGTCAAATTTAATTTCAATACTTAATGAAACCATTAAAATTTATATTTGAGGTTGTTTTGATAAGAAGTGAGCCCCTCACCCATTATTATGTTTTCACTAATATTTACTCAATAGTCAAAAATAAGTCTAGAAGCCTTGGGACCTGGACCAAGGGTCCCCCTTACCTAAAATCCATTTTCTAGAGTAAATGACTCAGTTAAAGTTCTTATTAGAGGTCATCTGCTAGAAGTTTTGGTCTGAGACTAATTTCTCAACTTCAGAAACTCCAAAATAAGGAAATGGGTTTAAAACTCAAATGAACTGGATGAAAACCACACTAAAGATTTCGACAAGTTATAAATAAGCTATAGATACTATAGGAAATAAAAAATGCCAGAAATGAGTGGGAACAATAAAAATGGCCTAAAGGTTCATTACAAGCTACCTCAAGAATCTCGAAGAAGCAATCATTAGATAATCATGAATCAATGTTCAAGGACCCCCAACCCAGTACCAGACGCAAGTTGAAAGAAATATAAAAGCATGCATACATAACCCTATGTATGTAGCATCATTATCAGCTGACCCAAATTTAAAATGGTGGTGAGTATCATCAAACCAACTATCCAATACAACCATACAAACCTACACTAAAAAATAACCCTAGGCCAATAGAATAAATGATCACCATATTCTAATATGTATCATAGTGTAATGAACCTATTAATCATTAAATTATAGCTTAGTATGTGAAGACTTAGATTAAGTTTCTCCCCAGATTAAATTTAAAATATTTTAAGTTAGGCTAATCTTGGGTGAATTTTAGGTATAGTGCAGTTATGGAAGATATAGTAATTTATGGTATAGTAAATCATTTGTTTATGATAATGACGTATTATCTAAGAGGTTAAGGAGTTCATACAAAACTTTCATAACATAATTTTGGTTAGTAGAACTTCAGATATGGTATATTACATAAATAGGTTAGTTTGTAGGATTAAAATCTAGGAGTTTGTTATGAAATTGGTAAAACTGAGTGTAACAACCTAAATTTTGATGAAATATGTGTTTTGTGTGATTTGAAAATTTTACCCATCACCACGGTTGTGTTGTGATATTTTTGGGGTGTGGGAATAACTGGCATGATTCTTGATGCATTTTGTTGCCATTTTTGTGATTTTATAGTTTTGGTTGGCTCTGAGAGCCTTAAAATTAATTTCAATTGATATCTTTAGATACATACAATAGATGGCAGAACGGATTGTGCCAGCAGATCCAAAATGTCAAGTTTAGGGTGGTAACATAGTTGGTGTGGTTTCATGGATTTTAAATCTTATTTTGGCCCTCGGTTTGGAAAGTTGTGATTTTAGATTTTGGGGGTAAACTTTGTAAAAACAATGTTTTTTCCAAAAATTGATATCGCCATTGAGTATGAAGTATTGAATTTGATAGGGCATCATAGTTTGTTTGCATTTGTGGAATTCCATATGAATCCCAATAGGCCCGCAGAGACTAGAAAAATTACCAACTCCCCAGTTGGTGCACCCATTTTCTGGTGCACCCATGATCGAGAGCCTTTGCGATTGGGCCAGTAGGGGAACTATCGTGATCACAACCCATGCCTACAATTGTGATACTTCTGTTAGTCAAGGTACCACGATCGTGATTTTGGTCTGCGATCATGAGTACTAGGAATATATACCCGTGTTTTTGCTATTTTTAATATTTATGAGACTTGGAGCTTAGGATTTAATGATTTTGACCCATTTTCTTCACTCTTAAGCTTGATTAAGCTGGAATACACTTATTTCGATTCATTTCTTCAATTTTATCATTAAAGTATTGTTTAATTTCAGTTTGAAAGTAAAAATTGGAGATTTTGGCCCCGAAGGCCCAAAAGTGTATTTCTTCTAATTAAGCTCCAGATTCAACACCTTCTCACTTAAATAATGTTCCTAACCCTATAGCTACTAGTTTTTCTTTAATTTCACCTTAAAAACAACTTTAACTCTCAATTTTTAAATGGATTTTGAAGATTTTCCTAGTTATTTTTGAAACAAAGTTATGATTTTGCCTATCTTTTTTCAAAAATCCATTTTAGGGGTCCGTTTTGATCCCAAATTGAAACTAGGTATTATGGTTATTGTTGGATTTCTTTTGGCAAGTAGATACTATATTTTAATGTTTTAGTTGATTTTGGGACTATTCGTGAGGCATAACAATTTAGAACTGGAGGTTTTGTTTTAGTTTTCAACCTTCGAGGTAGGTTATGGCTTAACACTATCAAATTGGGTTGGATAGTTAAATTATATAAAAATCATGTTAAGGGTCTGGGAACTAATCATAAAAAATGGCTATCTTATTATGTTGTGCTCATGTGAGGGCCTATATGTGATGTTATTAGTGGATTTGGTATATTATGTGCTATGTGTGACCTTGTGGGATCCTATATGATGTTGATAGCTTGTATGCATGAGAATAAATGTGTTTTGTTTGATGAAAGAATATTTTGGTACCAAGTGTGTATTGTGATGTATTTATACTCTATTGTCATGTGAATCATGTTGGACTTTATAAATGGTTGGAAATAATTAGTGGATATTTGGCTCACATGATGGTATATTGGTTGGTTGTGGAAATATTCATTGTGGTTGGTTGCAGAAATACTCATTGTGGTTGGTTATGAGAATTTCATCCTTATACTCATTTATGAAACAATGGTACCACCTTGGAAATATTGAGAAACACTGGCAACACCTTTTACGATAGAAAATATGACATCTTATAAAAGCCTTCCTAAGGGATGTGGCTGGGAGGAGATATGATATATGGATTATATATGGGTTGATGAACCCCCATGGGTCCTACATATGGAAGCTTTGGCTTTGTAGGTGTATACAAAGACTGTGCGACAGTCTTAGAGGCTGTGTGATGGCCTCAAGGTTGTGTGACAACATCATGCATTACATCATCATCATCATCATTATCATTATCATTCAATTGTGTTTACCTTATTATGCTTTTGATGTGATTGTATATTCTGTTTGACTTGTTACCTATCCATTATTCTATCTACCCTTACTTGTACTTAATATTCTCGTATATGTGGTTCCCTTTTTCTTTGCTTATATATGGTGTAAATATATGTTTGTATTTTTTTGGTGCTTTTCTGTATTATATGTGGATATTATTGAACTGTTAGTTCAAGCGGTATGGGTAACCGTCATGGGACATTTTCTGATTGTAGGTGACGTGTCCTTAGTGTGTAATTTGTCTGATTTAGTTTTTACTTTGCTCGGTTGGCCTATGATACCTACTAAGTATAAGTGGACCATACTCATCAATATTGTTCCCTTTTGGTTAAGATTTTGGTGTGGGTGCATCTCATATGGCTTGATTTTGAGCACCTTTAGAGTTGTTTAAGGTAGTGATTAGACTTTTGTGTCTGGGGTTTACTTTTATACTTTTGTATTAGTTTATGGCTTTACTAGTATTCAAAGACAAATATTGTTCCTGTTGGATATTCTGGTGTATTTGACTCATAAATTATATTAGTAGTTCTTAACTATTGACACCAGGTTTTGGGAGTTTTGTATAATATCTTTTGTTGTATGTTTTACTTTTATATTACATTTATATGGTTCAGCTTTGTTCTAAAAGCCTTGTCTTAGGGTTATATTTGTGTTTTCGCCTTTTAGTATCAGTTTGTGTGATAGGCTTCCTTGTCATGGTTCGCCGCGACATGTGCCATCATGACCCTTATTTTTGGATCAAGGCAAATTGGTATCAGAGCAGCCAGGTTCATTGATCTCAATAGTCTAAGAATGGTATTTCTAATAGAGTCTCATAAATCGGTATGTAGACATTCGTATCTATCTTCGAGAGGCTATAGGATCTCTTTAGGAAATTTCCCTTATTTTATTCCTTATCGTGCAAGTTTCTTTCATACTTTGTGTTTTAAGTTATGTTTTACTCTTTCTTATATAGATGATATTGACTAGGTATCACAAGATTAGAGATATAGAGCCTTCTTTTGGAGAAAAAAGACTAGTTAAAAGGGTGATCCTCGAGTCATGGATAGGATCGAGGGAGTGGACAAGCCTGTGAATCAGCCCCATCTAGGAGGAGTTCTAGGGTATTCTCTCCTGATCCTTATGTTGAGCATGTTGGGGGTGTAGGTTCCTCAAAGTTCATCTGCCCTAGTTTCGAAGGAGTTATTGGTGCATTTTCTAGCCCGTTTAGAGGGTTATCCTATTGTTATATCGGTTGTTCCTCTAATTATATGTGTGGATCCTCCAGTTGCACCTGTTTCTATTTTGGGTACTCCTCAGACCCCAAGTACTATTCCTCTATCAATGCTAATATCTGAGTATGGTGTTTCAAGATTAGGGGTTCAGCCTTCATCGATGTTACCTTTCCAGATGGGTTCTCATCCTGCCTAATTCACCATACCTCTTCTTGTTATGAGTATAGTGATATATTCTGAGGAACAGAAGAGTTTTGAGAGATTTACTTATTTGGGTCTTCTTAGATTCGGTGGTGCTATGGGAGAGAATGCCTATGAGTTCTTGATTGATTATTGGAGAAAGTTGCATAATCTGGGTTTGCTTGAGCCACGTAGGGCTTAAACTACTTATTAATTAAGAGATACTGCTAGAGATTAGTGGAGTTCTCTTATTGGTTGTAGACCTCTTGACTCTCTCAAGATGACTTAGGATTAGTTTGTTGTTGCCTTTTTAAAGAGGTACATGCCTTACAGTCTAAGAGATTGGATGAGAGAAGAGTTTGATCGCCTGGAGCATGGTTCCATGACTATTGTAGAGTTTAAGGCATACGTCTGTGCCTTGTATAGATATTCTTATGCCAGTGTTTCCACTAAGTATGTGAAAATTTAAAAGTTTGTGAAGGTTTTTGATGTCTCTCTTCAATTAGCTACATCTTAAATTATTGTATTTAGAGCATCTTTTTGAAGTATAATGAATCATGCTAAGATGAATGAGGGTATTCTGCAAGCATCTTAGAGAGGTGCCAAGAAGGTGCGCTATTTTTATGAGTTCAAAAGTCAGGCTTCTCGAGGCAAAGATTTTAGAGGTTCTTGTGAGTATCATGGTAGACCCACGGATGTGGCCTTGTAGAGTTTTGGTAGTGGGTCTTTTGGTCCAGTAGTTTAAGGTGGTCGTCTGGTCCTAATCATACCTTCTCCTATCGAGTTAGGCCATAGAGGTTGCTTTGTGTGTGATGATATTGGCTATTTGACCAAGGATTATCCCCGCTATATGATTAGAGCTACTCTTATTTTAGTTGTAAGGGGTAGGGGTTCTACTAGAGGTGCGAGGGGTAGAGGCAGTGGAGCTCGTGGTCATAGGGCTACTCATCCAATTATTGGTCGTGGATAAAGCTATGCTATACCAGCAAGACCAGAGCTAGAGGCTTCTGATGCTATGATCACATGTATCATCCCCATTTGTTTAAGAGATGTATAAATGTTATTTGATCCTAAATTGACTTTTTCCTATTAGTCTGCTTATTTTACTTTAGGTTTTGATTCTGTTTATGAGCCTCTTATAATACCTATTCGCGTATCTACCCCAGTAAGAGATTCTTTAGTAGTGGATAGGGTGTACCGATCTTGTGTTATGACTTTTACAGAGTGTGATACGTAGGTAGATTTTCTTGTGTTAGATATGGTTAATTTTCACATTATTTTGGGTATGGATTGGTTAGCTCCTTATTATGTTGTTCTAGATTGTTTTGCTAAGACCATGACTTTAGCTTCGCTGGGCGTGCCAAGAATATATTAGAAGGGTATGCTTCATTTAGGTCCTTAGAGGATCATATCTTATGTTCAGGCTCATAGATTGGTTGAGAGGGGATGTTTGTCTTACTTGGATCATAGTCGTGAGACTAGTATTATTCACCTTCTTCTTTAGATTATGTTTGTGTTGTTCGTGTGTTCCTGGATATGTTCTCTACAAATTTTCCTGGTTTGCCTCTGTATCATGATATTAATTTTAGTGTTGATGTTGAGCTGGGAACCAAGACCATTTATATTCCTTATTATAGGATAGCCCCAACTGAGTTCAAGAAATTGAAGGATCAGTTTCAGGAGTTGTTGGAAAAGGTATTTCTCCGACCTAGTGTATCACTTTGCGGTGTACCTTCCTTGTTTGTGAAGAAGAAGGATGGGTCTATGCGTATGTGTATTAATTATCAGCAGTTGAAAAAGGTGATGATTAAGAATAAATATCCCATTCCTTGTATTGATGATTTATTTGATCAGCTTCTGGGTGTTATGATGTTTTTGAAGATTGATATAAGATTCAGTTATTGCCAGTTGAGGATTAGAGATTCAGATATTCAAAAGATAGCTTTTTGGACTCGATGTGGTCATTATGAGTTCTTGGTCATGTCCTTTGGGTTAGCCAATGCACCAACTACATTCATGGAGTTGATGAACCATGTATTTCGATTGTATCTCAACTCCTTTGTCATTGTACTTATAGATGATATCTTGGTTTATTCTGTAAAAGCTTGAAAAATTTTGAGCATTTTATTTTTTCCTTATTGAGTTCAAAACATTGATTTTTCAACTTAACTTATACTTGGGTATGTTAAAGGGGTGTTCCGAAAGATTTTCAAATTTTTTGAACAGGGTTCAGGGTGATTTTGGACTTCGGAGGCAGTGAGCCTCCGAATATCCCCATGTCATGAAGTATAATCTCTATGATAGGTTCTATGACATGGAGGATATTCTATACGCCAGGGTTCATGGAAAAGAGGTAAGTCTCCCCAATAAGGTCCATGTCACTGACCTATATAAAAGTTCATGCAATTTGTTTTATTTACTTGGGATGAAAGGTAATGAGGACTTTTCACCTATGAACGGCCTTTAAACACTATATTAATCTATTTCCATCAGTTTTCACAATACTAAGGCTATTATTCCACTCCCAAACATAAAAATCCCAAGAGAGTCAAGGGTTTCATCGTACTTTTATTTTTTGGGTTTCAAGCTCCAAATTTCTTTCAAATTCTCATGTCTAAGTCATGGCCTCTTTACCTATACTTCTATTTTATTAATGGCATGAAAATTGGTTTTATTCAAGGTTTTGATATTAGGTTTTGAACTATGGGTTGAGGGTTTTGTATATAAATTGTTTGAATGTTTTTCCATGGTTTCTATTGATTTATTATGCATGGATTGTTGGTTTTTACGCTCAATGGGGGTGCATGGGAATGGTTAATTAATTTAGGGGTACAATGGATTCCCCAAATAATTGGTTTTGGTATGGAAATTGATAATAACCTCGACCCACTTGCATAATTAGTTTTGGAAATGTGAATTATCATTTGGTTTAGCTATTCTCTTTGAAACTAATGCATAATTGAACTTACTTTTGGAATTTTGCATTCATAAAAGGTTAGGCCTTGGTGACCGTGGATTGGTTTTAATTGGAACTTTGGAGTTACTTTTGGCTAAATGGTTTGGAATGGCATAATGGAGTTGGCTTGCAAGATGTACTCGGTATTACGATACCAATTAATGATACCTTAATGATTGACTCCTTAATGTAATGGTTGGGTTATGTGTTAAATGTTTTAATATGGGCTTAAAGGTGGTTGTGTAGCTATGCCGTGAAGGTGGATGTCCCGAGGGGACTGGTACTGGAAATTCATGTTTGCCAATGTGAGGTTGGTTTTGATGACCGTGTGTATGAGTCGCATTCGATATATATTTTGGGATGGCTAGTTTCTTTGATGGCTCTAGTTTTTCTTCGTGTTTTCTCCGATTCGTGTGGCTAACACGCATGGGGTCCCTTTCAATGGGGGAGCTGAACCTATATAGGTCGTGGATGCCATTATGACGGTTATGTCTACACAGTCCAAGTTAAGGTTTTAAAGTTCATGTTAAGCCCTATTCCCTTTTTCGACATATGATATATATGTATATGTGTTGTATATGATGTTGTGCATTGGAATTAATGGTTTTCGTATTATGGTTCATGGCATTATAGTATCCTTTATCCCTCAGTTACATGTTAGTGCTCCAATAGTTAACCGTCTTCAGACCCTGAATCCCCATGCGATGCAGGAACTTGCCATACTCCTACTCGTCCTACACAGTGACTAGGTTGTAGGAGAGCTCATGAGTCAGACTGAAGTGGTGATCTTCCATACTTTTGAAGACCCCATTTAATGCCATGGATTTCCTTATGTTGGACTTTTCTTTTGCATTTGTTTTTGGCTAGGTTAGGGGCATGTCCTGACCAGACTACCTTTGTTTTTTTAAAGGCTTTATTGGACATTACTGTGGGCATAGGTATTACGGTTGGTTACTGGTATTGGTTACTTAACACAAACCGGACCGGGGCCTTGTCGTAATGGGCATCCCACGTCTACCTAGGACCGGGGACCACCCCCTTAACCCAACCCAACCACCTTATACAGCTTTAGATGAGCTGAATTTCGAGCATATACCAAGATTCTGCAATTATCTCATAAAGACTTTGGGATAAGGTTACCACCATGACCGACCCAACCAAGTCTACCTACACCAAACCAACCATCCATACCATACCAAACCAAAGAGAATATCGAAACATAATATGGAAGTCAAACCCAAAATGTATTACGATGGAACAACCAATAATATCATCCAAGGTTGTAAGGCGCAACATCTATATCGATGCCAAGGTCAACACCAATACCGATCCCGCCCATTCCTACCCCCAAAAGTACCACAAAGTCTCTATCCAAAAGAATACAAATATCCGGTTGGGGCATGCCCCCAACCATTGCCAAAACCACTATTCGAAAAGAAAATAAAAAGTCAAAGAATGCCAAACATGAAATAATGCCTTATAAAAGGATGGACGCTCACCACTTCAGTCCAATAAGCTGTCCTCGAATCAAGTACCATGAATGAGGAGTTGAACATCCGATTCTTGCATAACGTGGGTATACAACCTCTAGTAGACGGGTTAGTGGGTGAACACTAGCATGAATCTCGAGATAAGGATAAAGTAATGTTATTTATCAAAACCAAGTGAAAACCATACAATTCAAACAACCATACATATATATAAGTGGTGGGAAAAGGGACCGAGTTTAGCATGCCATTTAAAATCCTTAACCTGGGTCATGCAGCTTAGCTGTCCTACCACCCACGAACCATATGGGTTCAGCTCCCCCTGATGAAAGGGTCCAGGTATGTGTAGCCGCACGACCAGGAAATAACCCTGGGATGACTAGTACATCCCTCCAATATAAATATGACACTCGCGTGTGGCCATCGAAGACCCCTTATATGGAAAATATGAGTTTCCATTTTTGATACCTCCAGGATCGCCACCTTCCACAGCTTAGCTTACACTCCCAACAATTAATGCCCAATTAAAACCAAGTCCAAACAATCCAATTATCTATTTATTAACAAAGGCTATTTGATAAACCAGTGGTATCATCATACCACCATACTTGCAAGAATTATCCCTAGCTAAACCATTTAGATTAAGGGGACTCTCGGTGCCCTTTCTGTTTTCCATATTAACCTCTTGGAAAACTACCATGTTCTCCACAAGCATTACCAATTAGCCAGTAACCTTTGTAAACCATTGAAAAACATTTAAGGTTTCTTATATAAGATGAAAGCAAGCAAGAGTTCCATTAACATAAGTCAAATCAATGAATATATCTTTATAAGCATTTTATCAAGCACCTTGGGGTCATAATATAACCAAAACTAAATTCCATTACTATTAAACCATTACCATTCAATTCCATTATCCAAAACAATCATTAATGCATAAAAAGCATAATTAAAACTATTAGAAATCATAACCAAGCCTTTAACATCAAAACCCCCAAATCAATGATTGAAAACAAAAACATTGCAAAAGTATAAAGCATGAAATCAACCATATAACCATGCCTTTAATTGAAATTACAAGTAGGGAAGAGAATCATTCCTTAAACCAAGAAGATTGATGAAAAGAATTCACCAAGACAAGCCCCAAAGTAATCCCTTAGTTGAAACTCTAGCTCTTTCTCCCAAAAGCTCTTGAGAGTATTATGATATGTTTTGGAAGAGATTCTAAGTGTATAAGAATAAAATAATAAAGTAAATAACCTCCGAAGTGTATTACAAGTCATGGGTCCTTACTAAGGTAAGTAGGGAAATGTCCAGAACACCCCCACTTAAATCCTATAAAAACCTGACACAGAGTCACGACTGACCTCCTTACGAGTCGTAAACTAGCTTATGATTGATACCCACCAAATCATAAGAAATCCTTAACCATGGATCAGACACTGTCCAGTATACAAATCATCCAACCAAGTCATAACCTCAGTATACGATCTATAGCCATGATCCATATCCCTGGCATAATGTAACACCAGGAGGATTAAACACTAACCACCTTACAAGTCAACTATACAACTCGTACCTGCCTTACGAATTACACCCTCAAGTCTTATCTATTCCAGTGTCCAATACCATACCACCAACTAACATTGGTCAACTTACAACAGGTCTACACTACTCGTACCCCAGCTTATGGCTGATACCATGAGTTGTAATGGATTTGAAGAATGAGATTCTTGGAAATTTTCTACCTGGGATGCTTCAGTCTTCCCCACTAGGAAAATTCATCCCTGAATGATGGATAAGGTAGGGGTAACAACTCATAGAGTCATTTTCATTATCAAACATCCCTTTAACAAAGTTTGAAAAACATATAGGCAAAGATATTAAGGTTTTCTTTAATAAACTCAGAAAATAAAGATGTGTTCAAGAACACATACCTTCCGTTTGAACATCAGGTGCAGAAAACAAAAGCGGATACTTGGACTTCATGTCCTTTTTTGCTTTCCATATGGACTTTTCCACCTTATGGCTCTATCATAGAACCTTAACCAAAGCAATATCCTTGGTCCTCAACCGATGAACCTGCCTATCTAATATCTCAACCGAGACCTCTTCAAAAGATAGAGAATCCAATATATTCAACCCTTCCAAAGGCACAATCAAAGACAAATCACCAACACACTTCCTCAACATAGAAACATGAAATATCAAATGAACTAAACTCAAACTAGATGGAAAATCCAACTCATATGCAATATTTCCTACTCTCCGCAAAATCTCATAAGGACTAATGTACCGAGGACTGAGCTTTCCCTTTTTGCCAAACCACACTACTCCTTTCATATGAGACACCTTAAGGAAAACCTTATTCCTAACTGCAAACTCCAAATATCTACGTCTAACATCAACATATGACTTTTGATAACTTTGGGCAGCCTTGAGCCTATCCCGAATCACCTTCACCTTTTCCATTGCTTAACAAACCAAATTTGGACCAAACAAATCAGCCTCGCTAAGCTCAAACCAACGAATAGGAGATCTACAGCTCCTAACATACAATGCCTCAAAAAGAGCCATACCAATACTCTCATAATAGTTATTGTTGTAAGCAAACTCTACCAAAGGTAGATGATCCATACAAGTGCCACCATAATCAATCATACAAGCTCGAAGTATATATTCCAACTACGGGTGAAAAGCAGTACTCAGACCCATCTTAGTCCCCAACCCTTTCTGGAAAGACCGCCAAAATTGGGACGTAAACTGTGTACCGCGATCAGAAATAATCAAAATAGGCACCCCATGCAGTTTCACAATCTCTTGAAGATAAAGTTTCACATAATCCTCCACCGAAAAGCTAGTCGCACAAGCAAAAAATGAGTAGACTTCGTTATCCCATCCACATTGACCCAAATTGAATCAAATTGGTTCCGAGACTGAGGAAGACCGGTAACAAAATCCATATTGATCTCCTCCCACTTTTATTCAAGAAACTTAATCTCTTCATATAACCCACCAGGTCTCATATGCTCAACCTTAACTTGTTGACATACCAAGCACTTGAATACAGAGTCAACCACGTCCCGCTTTATGCCACTCCATCAATAGATCTCCTTGAGATCATGGTACATCTTAGTAGAACCCGGATGGACAACATAGCATGACTCGTGCACCTCAGCCAAAATCCTTCAACGTAAACCATCCATATTAGGAACACAACCTCACAATTACCTCTAATCTCAAAATCTTCTACCTTTTTCATACCAATGCTGCCCTTGATTTTTATCAAGTAAAAATCCAATATTTTCTTCTCCTTAATCTCCTCACCAAGAGATGATCTAACCACTTCTTGCACCATCACACCACCACCCTTGGATTCTAAGAGACAAACCCCAAGATTCTCCAAACGATCAATATCCTTCACCAATTCTTGCTTTCCTTCTTCCACAGGAGCCAAACTACCCATGGATAACCCGCTAAGAGCATCAGCAACCACATTAGCTTTACCTCAATGGCAGTGAAGACTTATATCATAGTCCTTGAGAAGCTCAAGCCATATTCTCTTCCTAAGATTAAGCTCTTTCTGCGAGAACACATACTCCAAACTCTTGTGATCAGAAAAGATATCCATGTGGATCCCATACAAATAATGTTGCTATATCTTCAAAGCAAACACAATGGCCAAAAGCTCCAAATTATGAGTAGGATAGTTTCTCTTATGTACCTTCAAATGCCTGGAAGCATAGGCTATCACCTTTCCATGCTGCATCAAAACATAACCAAGACCAACCCGAGATGTATCACAATAAACCACGAACCCATCATCGCCTTCTAGCGAGGTCAGAACTGGATCCAAAGTAAACTTATCCTATAACTTCTCAAAACTCCCCTCACACGCATATGACCAAAAAAGTTAAACTTCTTCTGAGTCAACCAAGTTAAAGGAGCAGCTATCGATGAGAAGCTCTCCACAAACCATCTAAAATACCCTGCTAAACCCAAGAAGCTTTGAATATCAGATGGAGTTGTAGGTCTAGGCCATTTTTCACCACAACAACCTTCTGCGGATCTACCATGATCCCTTAACTAGAAATAATGTGACCCAATAAAGTCACAGCATTCAACCAAAACTCGCACTTAGAGAACTTAGCAAACGATCGTTATTCCCTTAAGGTATACAACACCACACGAAGGTGATTAGAATAATCCATCTCACTCTTCGAATACACCAAAATATCATCAATAAACACAATAATAAAGAGATCTAAATACAGATAAAACACCCTATTTATCAGATCCATAAATGTTGCTGAGACATTCATCAATCCAAATGACATCACCAAAAACTCATAATACCCATATCTAGTGTGAAAAATCATCCTAGGGATATCCACCTCCCTAATCTTCAACTGATGGTACCCAGATCGAATATCTATCTTAGAGAAGAACTTTGCACCTTTCCAACGGTCAAACAGATCATATATCCAAGGAAGGTGATATTTGTTCTTGACTGTTACCATATTCAACTGCCTGTAGTCAATGCACACACGAAGAGAAACATCCTTATTGCGCACAAACAACACTAGTGTACCCCACAGGGAAATGCTAGGTTGAATAAACCCTTTATTTAGATAATCCTTAATTTACTCCTTGAGTTCTCTTAAATCAACCAGAGCCATTCTATACGGAGGAAGAGAAATTGGACGAGTGTTCAGAAGCAAATCAATACCAAACTTTGTTCTTCTATCCAGAAGAACACCTAGAAGATCATATCAAAATACGTCTGGAAACTCATTAACCACAGGGACCGAAGACAAAAGAGGACCTTCTAAATTAGAATCTTTAACCCGGACCAAGTGATAAAGACAAACTTTAGAGATTATCCTTCAGGCTCTAAGAAAAAAATAAACTCCCCCCTAGGCGCTAAGGAACAACCTTCCCATTCTATTTCTGGCTCACCAGGGAACCTAAAGATGATCCTACGTGTTTGACAATCCAACTTTTTATATAAAGAATGTAACCAATCCATGCCCAAGATTACATTAAAATCTACCATACCCAAATCAAACAGATCCACTAAAGTCTGCCTACCACTCACAAATACCACACACCCCCTATAGAACCCTTCAAAATGATCGGATCTTCTACCAGAGTAGAAATAGAAAATGGATCCAAAATAATTTCTGGATCAAAACCAAAAGACATAGCTACATATAGAGTCACATTGGAAAGGGTAAAACCTATATCAAACAAATAATACACATCATGAGAGAAAAGGTGTAATATAATAGTAATAACATCAGGCGATGCCTTATATTCCTGATGGGAGGCCAAAGCATACAACCTATTCCAACTAGGACTAGAACTGGAAGCAGTAACAGAAGCAGATGCCATATCACTGAGTGTAGGAACAGAAGATGTAGCCACTAGAATCTTATTCTCCCCCATAGCAACCTTGTTAGATGGATAATCCCTAAGTCTATGGCTTACTTGGCTATACTTGAAGTACTTATCCCTACCTTCCTTACAGAAACCCCAATGAGGATGACCACAAAACCAATAAGGAGGACCAAAGAAACCAACTGGCCTCTGTTTGCCTAAGACTGGGCTTTCTGTGCTCGAGAATTATCACTAATATGATAACACTTGTCACCCAACTACTGGGGGTAAGAAGCACTGTCAGTATAGAAAGAACAAGAACTCCCCTACTTCTTTTTTGACATTTCCCACCATATCTACCATTATAAAACTGGGCACCTCCCTAATCAAAAAATCTACCCCACTTACCTTACCTGTCTCTATATTCTGCCTGCTTTCTTTTCTCATTCTCAACCTACTGTATATGAATAGTTATCCCTGACATATCCATATTCACCATAAGCAAAATAGTCTTGCTCTCCATAATTAGATCTCTATTCAGCTCAAAATCGAACTTTCTCATTCTCGACATCATATTAGCCATAAAATTAGGGGCATACCTTGACAACTGATGGAACTTTAAAGCATACTCCTTCCCAGACATTTGCCCTTGCCGGAGGTTTACAAACTTCTCTAGCTTAGCTTTCTTTAACTCTTGATAAAAGAACCGATCCATAAAGGCATCAGAAAAGTCCTCCCATAAATAATTATTTTTCATACCACCCTTATCTCTGTCCCACTCCTCATACCACAGATAAGCAACCTCTTTGAGTTGATAAGCTATAAAGTTTACTCCTTCCATATTAGTAGCCCTTATTACCTAAAAGATTTTCTCCATCTCATTAAGAAAGCCCTATGGGTTTTCCTTTATCTCCACTCCCATAAAAGTCACTACACTCATCTTCATAAACTATCCAAGCCTAGAGGCCTCAGTAAATACAATGCTAGTCGTACCCCACTTGACCTATGCAGCAACCAATTTGGCAATAGCATGCATAGATTGATAAAACTCTACATTCATCGTATTGCCCTGAGGGACCTGAGGAGCAGTAGGAGGAATATGAGAAACTCTGGTACAATCACAAATAGGACTATGAGATCAAAGATGTACTCCAGATGTAGGAGGTACTCCTTCAACATTATCCCCAGATGGGATAGAAGAATTTCCTTGTGTTCTAGATTTAGGAGGCATAATCTGAAAGATAAACAAACAAGTATTAGAGGAGATTCCAGGATTGAGAAGTCAAGCTTAAAGAAAGAATACCAAGAAAGAGAAACATTCCTAGATGTCTTGCAGCCTCTCCCTTATGAGTGTGGCGCACTACACACCCCTAAAATAGACTCTACTCCACACGGCTTTGTGGACTCCCTATTGATCATGAACCTAGGCTCTGATAGAATCTTGATGCAACCCAGACCAGGGCCTTATCATAATGGGCACCAACAATATCGTCCAAGGGTGTAAGCCCCAACATCCATCTTGATGACAAGGTCAATACCAATATTAATCCCTCCCATTTTAACCACCAGAAGTACCACAAAGTCTCTATCCAAAAGAATAAAAATATCTAATTAGGACATGCCCCTAACCATGGCCAAAACTACTATTAGAAAAGAAAATAAAAAGTCTAAGAATGTCCAATATGAAATAATGCCTTCTAAAATGATGGAAGCTTACCAGTTTAGTCCAATAAGTTGTCCCTAAATCAAGTACTATGAAGAAGGAGTCAAACGTCCAGTTCTTGCATAGCATGGGTATACAACTGCTAGTAGACGGGTTAGTGGGTGAACACTAGCATAAATCTCGAGATAAGGATAAAGTAATGCCATTTATTAAAACCAAGAGAAAACCATCCAATTCAAACAACCATAAAAATATATAAGTGGTGAGAAAAGGGGCCGAGTTTAGCATGCCATATAAAATCCTTAACCTGGGTCATGTAGCTTAGTTGTCCTACCACCCATGGGCCATATGGGTTCAGCTCTTCTTGTTGAAAGGGTCCCGGTACGTATAGCCACATGACCAAGAAATAACCCTGGGATGACTACTACATCTCTCCAATATAAATGTGACACTTGTACGTGGCCATCGAAGACCCTTTATATCGGGAAATAAAAGTTTCCAATTTTGATTCCCCTAGGATCGCCACCTTCCACAGCTTATCTTATGCTCTCCGCCATTAATTCCCAATTTAAACCAAGTCCAAACAATCTAATTATCCAATTATTAACCATGGATGTTTGATAAACTAGAGGTATCATCATACCACCATACTTACAAGAATTATCTCAAGCCAAACTTAGATTAAGGGGACTCTTGGTGCCTTTTCTATTTACCATATTAACCTTTTGGGAGACTATAATGTTCTCTACAAGCATTATCAGTTATCCATTAACCTTTGTAAATCATTAAAAATATTTAAGGTTTCATATATAAGTTGAAAATAAGCAAGCGTTCCATTAACATAAGTCAATACAATGAACATATCTTTATAAGAATTTTTTTAAACACTTTGGGGGCATAATATAAACCAAACCAATTTTCATTACCATTAAACTATTACCATGCAATTCCATTATCCAAAACCACTGTTAATGCATAGAAATCATAATTAAAACCCTAAGAAATCATAACCAAGACTTTAACATCAAAACCCCTAAATCAATGATTGAAAACCAAAATATTGCAAAAGTATAAAACAAGAAATCAATCATATAACCATGCCTTTAATTAAAATTACAAGTAGGTAAGAGAAACATGTCTTAAACCAAAAAGATTGATGGAAAGAATTCACCAAGACAATCCCTAAAGTAATCCCTTAGTTGAAACCCTAGCTATTTATCCCGAAAGATCTTAAGAGAATTATGATGCGTATTGAAAGAGATTCTAAGTGTTCAAGAATAAAATAATAGAGTAAATAACCTCCTAAGTGTATTAGAAGTTATGGGTCCTTATTAAGAAAAGTAGGAAAATGTCAAGAATTACCCTACTTAAATCCCATAAAAACCTGACACAGGGTCATGACTGACCTTCTTACGAGTCATAATCAAGCTTATGGTTGATACCCACCCAATCATAACTAATCCTCAACTATGGATCAGAAACTGTCCAGTATATGACTCATCCAACTAAGTCGTAGCCTTAGTATATGATATGTATCCATGATCTGCATCCCTGGAAGAATGTAACATAGAAGTATTAAATACTAACTACCTTACAAATCACCTATATGACTCATACATATGCCTTATGACTCATACCCTAAATTCATATCCAATCTAGTGTCCAAGATCATCCCACCATCTAACACTGGTCAGTTTATGATAGGTATTCACCATTTGTACCTTAGCTTATGGCTTGTACCATAAATTGTAATAGGTCTGATGAATGAGATTCCTAGAAATTTTCTAAGGGGCCAAACCTGGGATGCTTCATTACTAGTTGGTGATTATAGGATATTGATCTATCATAGATTCTTTGAGATTTATTATCATATCTTGTTTAATGTTGGGATTCCACTGTTATATTATATTATATTCTGGTTGATTAGGCTAAGAGGGTGGTATCCTATCCTTGATGGACTTGTAATACCCATCACAACTAGACCTTAGTTTGGGTCATGATAAAGTTTGTATTAGAGATAGGTTTATGTTCAATTGGTTGTCCATAAAGATGTGTCAAGTAGAGTATTTTTTATGGAAATATAGTGCACCACACTTATAATGGAGAGTCTATGAGGCATTTAGAAATCCCTTTCTTGTTGTATTATTTTTGGGCTATAGAGTCTAAGGTCTTGGATTTCTCTAACTCAAATTTCTTAATCTTTCAGATCATACCTCCCAGATGATTTGAAGCTTATGGAAACTCATCTATCACACCTGAGGACAATGTGGTAGATACCGTCCAACTTATGGGATACAAAATTGGTCAAGGTTCGCTACTTTTAATTGAACCCATGGACTTCCACTTATCTCTAATGATCCTCCTCTAGCTGTTGGTACTCGTACTCAGTCACCTTTAGGAGATATTACTAATGCTGAGTTTTGACGATCTATTTATCTATTAACCCAGTTGGTGATATCTCAGTCATAGTAGACAGGTTCTGCTGGTACTATTGAAAGTTTATTTGAGGCCACTAGAGTTTGCCAGTTTATGAGGTTGAGCCCACCAACTTTCACTAGTGCTAGGGTTAAGGAGGATGCTCAAGGTTTTATTAATGAGATTGACAAATCCTTTTGTGTTATGCAGGCTTTTAATGTAGTAGGTGTGGAATCGCTACCTATTAGTTGAAGGATATAACCTACCAATGGTATGAAAAATGGGATCAATCTAAGGATGATGATGTGGATGTGGCATTGTGGGATGAATTTTCTAGTACCTTTCTGGATCATTTTTTTCCTCAGGAGGAGTTTGTGAATTTAAAGCAAGGTAGGATGATAGTGAAGGAACATTCTTTGAAATTCCACTAGTTGTCGCAATATACTCTTGAGCTAGTGTCTAGTATAAGGGATAGAATAAGGAAATTCTTTTTTAATTTGTCTTATAAGTTGATTTTGGAGAGAAAGGCTACCTTGTTAATAAGGACATTGATATCTTTTGACTAGAGGTGTATATACAATAGGTTGAAGAGGAAAATAAGAAGAAAGTAGAGGTGGGGGAGAGGCAGAGAAATAAGTTTTGATATTCGAATCAAGGTGGGCGTCAACAACATAGTGGTAAAAATAGTGGAAAATGATCTAAGAAGAAGTAGGGTGACTCGATTCCTATTTAATGGCTAGTGCACCTTATTTGAAGCCATCTGGATATTGTTGTTTTTAGAGTTGTGATGGTTCTAGGGAATATGGTGCTCAATCATAAAGTAAAAGGGGATTTTAAAAGTAATCAGTGAGTAGTTATTGATCTTGAATGCTTTAAGTTGTAAATAGTAAAAGACGAACACTAGGATTGTGTTCCCTCTGGCTTATTAACTCGATAAGTTCCTCATTTTCAACCCACCTATTTTGTTGTTTAGCATGTAAAGTCGATAAGATTTGTATTATCAACAGTTTTGTGAACATGTTGATAAATCTCACCCTTTCCCTTATGAGTTTTAGGGAATTACCTTATTGCTCCTTGTCAATGACTTCAATTCAACCCTCACCTTTTGAGTCTCGAGTTGATTAGATGAGATGGTGGAATAGTAATGGTGGAAGTGAATTTCAAATTATTATCTTAATCTTATTTTCCCATTCACATACTCCCTTGTAAGGATGTTTACGAATACAGGCTATCCCCAAGCTCTTGCAGTTACTTCGAGGTAAATTTATACGAAGAAGATTAAGACACATGTAGTTTACTTTAGAATAGATAAATCTCCCACTTCCATTACATAGTTAATCGACCAGGTTTCGCACAACCCTAGTCAGGGAATTTAGTTGCTCATGTTCATACAATAATCCATGATAATCAATAAAAAAGCATGTAATCAATTGAACAATAATGAGATGAATAAACTCTGAAGTCTTCAAATGAATAAAAACCCAAAATCTCAAGAACAAAGTATCAATACTGTCAAGTAATGCTAAAGTATGTAAAAGTGTGTAAAGTGCATAAAAGTACATTAAAATGTGTAACCAAACATAAGATAAACCCTAGGGTATTTATAGTATCTCAAAAATACTAAGAAATCCTAGTGAAAATGGAAAAGGTAAAGTTAAGTCAGCGCATGGTACGACTCGTTCGTCTACTTATATGCTTATCATACGAGTCATACCATGGCTTCTCATATCTATTCTAGTGACTGGTCTCCCAAGGATTTAAATTTTTGATCTTTATAAAACTTCTGCTTATTATTTGTATCTTGATCATATGACTTGTTCCTTCTCTCGTATCCACCTAGACTTTTTTCTTCCCAAGCTTGGACACTTGTATGCTTATGATTTGAACATACGAGTCATACTCAGACTTTCGACTAATATAATTTTGAGACTTCCAACTTTGGATTATAGCTTTAGACATTATTATGCTTATGACTCCCAGTCACGACCTATAGATTCTTCTTAGGAAGCATATGATTGAGTCATATCTTTTCTTCACTTAGTATTTTACTTGGGTATTTGGTTGTGTTGTGCTTTTGAGTCATCCTACGAGTGGTATATTGTCCTGACGACTTGTGAAGTTACTCATATCATTACCAGACTTGATCTTTTTAGGTCTTTTTCTTATATTTTCATCCCAACATTATTGTAGACCTGTTTTACCTACAACAAATACAAAAGTGAATCATATCCACTAAAACAACCTAAGTACAAGTATAAATTCATGGTTTTAAGCATTGAAAGTGTTGTGTTTCCATGACACACCACTTCATCAAATAGTTTTTGGCAAATATAAAGAATGAATAGAGGCAGCAAAACCCCCATTTCAACACTGCTCAAGTCTTAGTTGTTTATGTGTGCTTAAATAGAAATTGTTCTTGGGTGAGTTCTGATTTGTAAATAAATTACTCGTGTTATAAGAGTAATAAATTTGTTTATTTTATTAGAGAGTGCTTAGGTAGAGTTGCATAAGTTTGATACTGATCAGATCTAATTAGTATAGAGGGTTATTGCTAGAGTTGTCAAGATGAGCTTATAGTAGAGTTATTACAAATAAAAGGAACAGTTGTAATCAAGAGTTTGATTATAGTGGATTTTGAGGTGCTTGTGAGGGCAAGCTATTGCTTTTCCCTACATTGAGCAAGGGGGTTTTCCACATTAGAATCTTGTGTTTTTACTCTCCCTACACTGTTTCTTGATAACTGCTTACTTTACTGTATCTTGTCTGTGATTGACTCTGAGGGATCGGGTCCCTCACTGTGTGGTGCAACCCTCAGGGTTTCAACAATTAATATCAGAGTTAGGTCACTCTAAAAGGTTCACACCAAGAGTATCTTGGCTAACATGTCGATTCTTCCTAATCTAGAAGAAGTGTAATTTACCACTAAACCACCAAGATTAAATAGGCAGTATTATGGGTGGTGGAAAACTAGGATATTTGACTTCATTATGGATGAAAATAGTGAACTAATGGATATAATCCTTGATGGATGTCATTTTCTTATTAAAGATGTTAACAAAGAAGAAATAACTAGAATGGTTTAAAAGTAGGAGAGAGAATGATAATAAAGATAGAAAGAAAATTGAAAGTAACTATAAGGCCAAGAAACTATTAGTACGTGGCATAGGGCCTGATTAATATAGCCGGATCTTAGCTTGTGAAAATACCAAGGATATTTAGTATTGCTTTAGGATTGCTCATGAAGGTACTACTGATGTTAAGGATTCTAAGGTAGTCGTGCTAACTATCAATATAAAACCTTTACCATGAAAGAAGGAGAAATCATTTAAGAAATGCATACAAGATTCAATTTTATCACTAATGAGCTTCATTGCTTGGGAGAAGTGATTCCAGTATACAAGCAAGTGAGGAAGATTCTTGGGGTTCTTCCTAAGTCCTAGGAAAGTAAAGTAGATGCCATAACTAAAGCAAAGAATCTGAAGGCTCTTGGCATATATGAACTGATTGGAAATCTAAAAACCCATGAGCTTACAAAGCATCAAGAGATAGAGAAGAATGAAGAAAAAAGATAAAAATATCTAGCATTAAATGCTTCCAAACTTGATTAAATAGAAGAATACATTAATGTTACCTATTTGGCAAAAGGAATTTTCAAGACAATGAAAAAGGGTAGTCAATTTCAAAGAAGAGGAAGCAATAGCAAAGGAGGAAGCATTGTTGAAGTATGTCATAAATATGGAAGTCCTGAGCATTTTATCAAAGACTTTCTAATGTACAAGTTGTATTATTAGGAGTATCTCAAAATTGAAGGTGACAAGGGAAAGAAAAGGGACCAGGTCCCTGAAAATTTAAGAAGGAAAGCAGCAGCTGAGTATGTTGTAAAGTAAGCTCTGGCAGCACAGGGTGACTCTTCTGACAATTATGATGAAGATGAGAAGACTGGAGATATTTCTATGCTATCCATGGAATACAATCCAGATATCTATTATTCCCTTTTTGAATTCATGGTAAACACAGAATATGAAAAAGAAAAGGAGGTAACTCTTTCTATTATTAAGGAAAATCTAGATAATTACACTACTAAAAGGATAAAAAGGCTTTCTAGTGTCCTGATTGACTTTGTATATGAACTTGTTGCTGAGAAAGTTGTTTTAGAGAAGAAAGTAGAAAATCAAGAACATGAATTAATTGCCTTAACTCTTCAGATATCTAAAACTGAAGAAATGGTCACTAAATTAAAGTCTAAAAATTTGAATTGTATAAGTCAACTGAAGAAGGTAGATGATGTAGATGGTAAAGGAACGAAAGAAACTTCAAGACTTTAGATTGATCTAGAGAAGAAATTGAAGGCTTCACAAAACACCTTATGTCAGCATTTCACAGGAATGAAGAGTTAGAAAGGGACCTAGTCTATTTGAGACAAGAGCTCAACAAGTCTCTTAGATGGAGTGCTTCTTCACAGATCATTTCTAATTTGAATAATCAAGGTGTTAATGATGGTAGAGGTCTGGGATAACAAAGAGAATTCCAATCATTTGAGTCTAAAGGAAAGGTTGATCTTGATGATAGAGACAAAGGGAACAAACTCCTGTGCACTCACTGTGGAAGATATGGACAGTTCAAAGAAAGATGTCAGCAGTAGCTTAAGGAAAATTTAAGGAATACTACATGCATTCAGCAGGAGAATCCACATCCTAAGGGCTTCAAGTCTCTGAAAAAGGTAAAGAGGAAGTTATCACTCCTAGATGGGCTAAGAAGAATTTTATCACACCATTATCCTCCTACTGGGAACTCAAACTGAAGTGGGTTTCCAAATCCAACTTGTGATCATGATTTTAGGCATGGGAAGGTGATTGTAGTCAGGAATACCTCATTTATTGAAGGGGTTCAAAGCTCAATGATGAAAGGTCTAACTATTTTCTATCTCTTAATACACTTCAAGATGGAAGTGTCTCATTTTAAAATAGATGATTTCAAGGGACCTGGTCCCTAGGAAACCCGTCTCAGAAGAAGAAGCTTTACCAGAATGAATACCATATGAACCAGTTTCTCTTTCAAAATTTGGATATGTTCAGGAGACAGGTATCCATGATAATGTGGGTACATGTTAATCTAACTTAGCTCCATACCGTTGTAGGTATACATCCATAGGAATAACTTAGAAGGAGAAAAATTAAATAAATACAAGTATAAAATTCAGTCAAAAGGAGAGGTACATGGTCCCATCTCTCAAGTTAGTACCTACATGATGCTTAGGAAATCACAAAATATTGTCTGAAAAGCTATGTATTTTTCTTATCTCTAAGTCGTTAAATCCTTTACAGAATAAAGAGACGCACTTTTTAGGTTCAGTCATGTTAGTTGAAAAGAAACATCTTTTAATGACATTGGTAACTTCTTAAAATTGCTAAATCAGACCTTTTTGTCATTATTCTTCAACTTGGCCAAATCATCTTCCTAAATCTACAAGTCTTCTCTAAACCAAACTGGTCCTAGCTTATCTTAGTCTCTCAAAATCAAATGGACAACATTACTACTTCCTCAAACCCAGAAAAGACCGTGAAGTATATAAAACTCTAGAGAGTCAAACTGGACATTCCCAAATTGAACATCTTGATTATTTTAAAATTTAAACCATGGAAAACACCATTTATAGTCCCTAACAACAATTTGAGTCAATTCTTCTAACTGAATCTTCCTTAGAATGTCCAGAACATACAATCGAGTCAATCTGCATTGAAATTTTCTTAACCTTGGAAGTTTATGCTCAGCCAATCATGATATATAATCCAAACCAATAGTTTGGGTCACCAATAAACCAAGAAATTTCTCAACCTGGAACTCCTTTTTCTCCAGGGAATTCAAAACTAACTAAAGATTCCAATTTCCTGGGTCATTTAATAAATTTGAAAAAGGTAAATTCAATGAAACACTACAAATACCTAATTCTCCTACACCCTCAGATTCAAACCCTATTATTTGGTAAAGAATTCCAGAGGAAAGGGTTGATCTTTCCTCAAATGAGAACTGGATAGCTAAAAATTTACTCCTGCTTACCTATGACACAAAAGAAAGCTCAATTGATAGAATAGAATAGGAAGTAGGTGTTAATGATAAATTAAATTAGGGAAAATACATATTGGTACCTCCAAATGAGGATAACAAGGAGGATGAGCATGAATTTCCTCTAAGATAGACTGTGAAGAAACTAAGGGAAAGTAGAGGAAAGGAGAAAATAATGGACTCTGAGGTGAAAGTGACTAGAACCTATTCTACAAAAGGTTCTAAAAAGAAAATGATGGAAGATTACATGAAGGTCAACAAAGATTCAACCATGAAAATAATAAGGCCAAATAAATCTATAGCAGTAGAGGAGGAAAAAATGTAGAAGTTGTGGAGGTTGAAAAAAAGGAAGACATAGATTCAGTAGTTGTTACTTCTATAAAAGAAAGAAAATTAAAAGTTGAGGATGATGAGAAGACCAGGTCCTCTAAGTTAAAGACTAGTAGCTCTACTAGAATAAGGCAGAAACATATGGTTGTCAAGAAAAAAAAATCTAACGGACCTGGTCCCAAGAAGCGAAAAACTGATGAAAACATCCAAGTAGTGAGCCTAAAAGAAAGAAAAAAAGAGACAAAGAAAGACATGTCTAAAGAAAGGAGGATTGAGAACCTAACAACACAGAAGAATCTACTTGGGAGAGTGTTTGATCCAAAAATTTATGAAAAAACAAGGATGGTAGAACCAGTAGAGTATGTGAGGCATCAGGGTTGGTTGTACTTGCTAGAAAAACTAACTCCTATTGTCTTTAAAGGTTAGGTGAGAGAATTCTACTACTCTATGTAATTCTCAGATGATGGTTTAAGTTTGATTGCACAAGTGTAGGGAAATATTCTTAAGCTAGATGAAGAAACTCTAGGATGGATCCTGGATGTACCTATTATAAGGGTAAGAACTGTAGTAAATTACAACCTACCACTGAATTCATGATTGAGGAATCAAAGGTAGGAAGGACTCAATTACCGCAGTGACAATAAAGTTTCTAAAAAGTTATTATTATTTGGCATTTGAGTTCATCAACAAGGTCCAGTTTCCAAGGTCTTAAAGAAGAACAATTGCCTCCAGTGTTGACTTATCCTTAATTGAATCCTTGAGAAATTTTGAATTGATAATTCTTCCAGCTCTAATGATGGAGCATACACATAAAGTGATTCATGAAAAGGAAGCATGCCATATGAATATCTCTTGAACAAGGTGTTTGTAATGCCCCGGGAGTACATTCTAGATGCCACACGATGCTTATGGTCACAAGTGACCATAGGCTAATCCATGAGCTGGTATCTGCTGTGAACACTGAATAATATACGAGTGATGAACATACACGGAAGCAACTGAATATGCCATAAGGTTTTAAATACAGAAAAAAATATCTCTAAAATCAAAAGCCAGGAAATAAGTGTCTGAAAATAACCATCAAAAAACTGGTAAAATAATGACAAAACCGACTAAACTATTTGAAAGTATCTGAAAGCCTCTAAACTGACTGAATAAGAGTTGAAGGGAAAGACCCCAACTAAATCCAAGTATCTAACTAAAGTACAATACTAAAATAAAAATATTAGGTCCTCAGAATATGAGGACTCACCACTGCTAATGTTGCTGATGTATTGGAATATCTAAGTGTGGTCGAGAACCTGATCATCCAAACCTATGATATGAGACATTATAGCGTAAGAAACGAGTATGTGGTCAGTACTTTGAATGTAAAGGTATGATAAATGAGGTAAGGCTGATATACATGGGCTCATGTGCATGAATAATAATTGACCGAATGAATGGCATGAGATAATTAAGGCATAGTATGCGTGAAGTTTGAAAAATCTGAGAATGCATGACCAAGCATATAACATGATACTGGAAGAGACTATAAACTTGATTACTGAAATATTAGTACTAATTTAACTGATAAAATGTATGCTATCATCAAGAAAACCTAAACTGACTTCCGAACTTAGACTTAACAGAAATTGTGGGGGCTATCATCTAACCAACATACCCCAATATGAGCTAATTAGGGACCAAACTATGACCCCAGTTAGAAGGTTGTCAGTACCGTGCCATGGTTACTAACAATGGCTGTGTAGATCCACTAAAGTGAAGTCTCGAAGGACTAAAGAGTCACCCTCTACTGGTAGGTGCTCTTGTGAGATATATGTCAACCCTCAACTGGCATGTTAACATCTCAACCTATGATGGTTATGTAGTTTTGGAATATAGGTACTTCTACTAAAGGTCACACTCTCAACTGGCAGGTGAGCCCCTATCCCTGGGTTCGCTCAGTGCTAAATCCTACTCTAACTAGATTGACTTTAGTACTAGACTGACTTTAGTTACTGGACTAAACTAAGCTTACTGATATGATAACTAACTGAATTGATAATACTCTAATATATCAGAAACCATTTTGAGAATACTGATACTAAGTAAACAGCTAAGTTTTTAGGTATTCATAACCCCCAGGACTCGATAACATTAATGGTAGAAACATACTAAAGCTTAAAAGCATAATAACTAGTCATTGTTCAAAATCCAACCATTTAGGCATTTAATCAAACACTTAAAATTCATGAACTTGGGCATGGGAATGATTGAAACATGTGGGAATAACATAATCACAACACTAAAACCATACATTGGGGATTTAACATGAAATTGCATGCTTCAAACATGTAAGGCTACTTTCTAACTAAAATCATTTGTAAACATCATGTATAATTGAAATTCATAAAAGCTTCATGAAGATAAATCATTGTAAACATGTAAATTTATGATTTAAGACATAAAAATAGGTTCTTGGACTCCATAGGTGAAAAGGGCCCATGGATGAACATCTAACATACCTTAAAGCTTTAATCTTGCAAGAGAATTAACTTTCTTATAGTCCTTGGTAGTGAAGCTTGAATTCTTAAGGTTTCTTGAAGGAATAGTGATTGAACTTGATAAATTTGGGGAAGGGTTAAGGTTTATTTGGGAATAAAATTAGGGAAAGTGAGCAAATAATGCCCTATCAGCGGTTTAATCCCATGTTTTTATGAATTTAGATGCTGGGAAAAGACAAGACTGCCCCTATGAAATTTAAATTCGTAACTAGGATGCCAATTAGTACATCACCACAATGCACCAAGGATGCCACTGCTAAACCCCACAATGTACCACAATCGCGGTGAGGTTCTGTAATTAAAATCCAAACGTGCCTTAATCTTTGCCTAAAAAATCTAAAACTTCCCATGACATGCTACTTACACCCCTGAACATGAGTTAACTTAGAAAACATCATCTCAGGGTCGGGAAGGTCACTTTAAAAATCATCAAAGTTAAGAGGCCAAAAATAAAACTAAGTCTTCAACACTTAGCTATATTTTCAGGTTCTAAACCTCATGTACATGCACTATGGGCTGAACATAGCTAAGACTAACATGGGGTATTACAATATCTCCCTTATTGGTTACATTCATCCTCTAATGAGACTAATTAAACTGAGAATACTGAGGAAATTAAATTAAGTTACTGAACATGCATAGCTGAAAATATGATTACATAACTGTGTCTGAGACATGATACAGATTGGACTGATTAATGAATACTGTAATGACATGAAGATTATTACATAGCTAGAACTAAGAATGGAAAAGAGATAATCCAAGTAAAACTGTTACCTTGAGTTGAGTCTGAGTTTGTGGGGAAAAGATAATGGTACTTGGTACGCATGTTTGCTTCTGCTTCGCAAGTGGCTCCCTCAATGGACTGATTCCGCCAAAGAACTTTGACCAAAAGAAATTATTTGTTCCTCAATCTACGAGTCTGCCGATCAAGGATTTCCACTGGAATTTCTTCATAAGAAAGGCTTTCCTGAACGCTCGTACTTTCTAAAGGGAATACTACAGCTGGATTGCTAAAACACTCCCTCAATGGATTGCCAAATATGCAGGCAACTCAAGCTCATACGCTACCTTCCCATAATGGCTCAAGATCCTGTAAGGGTGAACATATCGGGGACTAAGGTTCCCCCTCTTGACAAACCTCTTCACTCCCTTCGTGGGAGAAATTTTCAAATAAACTAAGTCGCCAACCTCAAACTCAAGATCTCTCATTCTCACATCTGCATAGGATTTATGTCGGCTTAGGGATGTCTTAAGCCTTTCTCTAATTAGCTGAACTTTCTCCATTGCCTCAAATACTGAATCTAAACCTATCAATTCGATCTCACCTATCTCAAACCAACCAATAGGACATCTACATATCCTCATATAAAGAGCCTTAAATGGAGCCATCTGAATATTGGAATGATAACTGTTATTGTCAGCAAACTCAATCAATGGGAAATGATTATTCCAACTACCCTTAAAGTCGATAAAACAAGCTCTCAATATGTCCTGTAGGGTTTGAATATTCCTTTCTGTCTGACCATCTGTCTGAGGGTGAAATATTGTACTGAGATGAACTTGGACACCAAGACCCTTCTGAAAAGTTTTCCAATGGTGAGAGGTAAAGTAAGTACCTCTATCTGAAATGATAGACAACGAGACTACATACAACCTGACCAATCTGTCAATAATAACCCAAATCGAATTATGTTGGCAACGTGAATGAGGTAACCCTGTCACAAAATCCATGTTCACCTTCTCCCACTTCCAAGTAGGAATGTTGACCTCTTGCATAGTGCCACTAGGCCTTTGGTGCTCAAACTTAACATGCTGACAATTAGCATACTTGGTTACAAACTTTGCAATATCTCTCTTCATGCAACTCCACCAATAGATTTCTCACAAATTATGGTACATCTTAGTGACTCCTGGGTGAATAGTGTAACGTGCATCATGCACTTCTAAAAGAATTTGCTATCTCAAACCATCAACACATGGCACACACAGTCTACCCTGGTAATACAACACACCATCTCCCTCTTGGGAGAAAACCTCTACTTTTTGATCTTTCACTGACTCCTTCACCTTAACTAGACTGGGATCGCTGTCTTTCTTTTCTTTCACTTTGGCAACCAACGTAGATTCCAAACAATTTTGGACCCATACACTACCCTCAGTTGAGTCAACCAAATGAATGCCTAACCTAGCCAACTGATGAACCTCTTGAACCAACTTATTTTTATCATTCTCAACATGATCCACACTACCCATAGATAATCTACTAAGGGAATCTGTCACTACATTGGCCTTGCCTGGATGATACAAAACACTCATAGCATAATCTTTCAATAATTCTAACCACCTTCAATGTAGTGATTTAACTCTCTTTGTAAAAACACATGCTGTAAACTTTTATGGTCCATAAACACATCAACATGAACCCCATACAGATAATGCCTCAAAAGTATCAAAGCAAACATAACAATTGCTAACTCAAGATCATGGGTAGGATAATTCTTTTCATAGGGCTTAATCTGTCTAGAGGCATAAGCTATGACCTGACCTCTCTGCATCAAAACACAACTCAAACCAACTCTGGAAGCATCACAATAAACAACAAACCCATTTGAACTATCTGACAATGTTAAAACTGGGGTTGAGGTAAGTCGAGTCTTCAACTCTAGAAAAATCTCCTCACAGGAATCTGACCACTGAAACTTCACTTTTTCTAAGTCAATCTGGACATGGGGGATGCAATAGATGAAAACCCTTCAATAAACCATCTGTAATAGCCAGGCAAACCAAAGGAACTCTAGATATCTAACGAAGAGATGGGTCTAGGGTAGTTTCTCACTACTTTATTCTTTTGAGGGTCAACTCTAATTCCATCATTGGAAACAATATGGCCAAGGAAACCTACTGATCTTACCCAGAACTTACACTTACTGAATTTGGAAAATAATTGATGGGCTCTAATAGTCTGCAATCCTATTCTAAGGTGGTCTGGATAATCAATTTTATTATGGGAATAAACAAGGATGTCATCTACAGAGACTATAATGAACATGTCCAAGTACTGCTTGAATACTCTGTTCATCAAGTCTATGAAAGCTGCTAGGGTATTCATTAGACCAAAGGACATGACCAAGAATTCAAAGTGAGCATATCGAGTTTTGAAAGTTATTTTCATAATGTCACATTCTCTGACTCTGAGCTGATGATAGCCGAATCTGAGGTCTATCTTATAGAAATAACTGGCACCCTAAAGTGGATCAAAAAAGTCATCAATTCTGGGAAGTGGATACTTATTCTTAATACTAACTTTGTTCAACTGATGGTAATCGATGCATATTTTGAGAGAACCATCTTTCTTACTCACGAAAAATCTGGAGTGCACCATGGGGAAACACTAGGCCTGATAAATCCCTTATCTAAGAGATCTTTCAACTATTCTTTTAACTCCCTAAGCTATGAAGAATCCATTCTGTAGGGCAAAATAGATATAGCTTGGGTATCTAGAGAAGGTCTATTCCAAAGTCGATTTCCCTTTCAGAAGGAACTCTGGAAAGAATTTTGGGAAACACATCTGAAAATTCCCTTACTACTGAAACTGACTCGAGATTGGGAATAACTAAAGTAGAGTTTTTAACTTGAACAAGATGGTAGACACAGCCCTTAGATATTATTTTTTTCGCTCTAAGCTACGAAATAAGTTGACCCCTAAGTGTTAAAGTACTACCCCTCCATTCAAGGACTGGTTCCTTCAGAAACTAAAAATGAACAACTCTGTTTCTACAATCAACTAAAGTATAGCATGGGTGGAGCCAATCCATGATGAGAATGGCATCAAAATCAGTCATCTCTGACTCCATAAGATCAACTAAAGTGACTTTCTGGGATATTATGGCTGGACAGTTCCTGTATAACTGCCTGGCTACAATAGATACACCTACTGGGGTGGGTACTGAGAAAGGTTCTAGTACAGTATCAAGACTCACATAGAAATTAACAGTTAAGTAGGGAGTTACAAAAAAAAGAGAAGCTCCGGCATCTAACAAAGCATAAACATGTAATGAAAGACCTGTAACATACCAATAACCACATTAGGAGAATTTTCCTGATCCTGTTAGGAATGAAGTGCATACAATCTATTTGGGCACTAACCACTAGTTGGGCTGGAAGTGGCACCCTGTTGAGGCAGACAACTGGAGGGAACTGTGGGATGACTGGACTGACCCTGCTGACCACTATTTGGGCAATCCATAACTCTGTTATGTGGCTTACCATACCTAAAGCATACATCACTACTAGCTCTACACATATCCTGATGGTTTCTACCATATTTCTAACAAAGTGGATTTGTATGACCACTATTCATACTGCCCTAGGACTTAAAGCCTGGTGCCCTATCCCAATTATTATTTTTGAACTTTGACAATGGTGCACTAGCTGAAGAAATATATAGGGATAAATATTTCTGACAAGAATGAGGATAGTTACCACCCTCTGACCTCGGCTGAGCAAAACTAAAGCTACCTATTTTGGCTCTCTTATTCTCCCTCTCTCTTTTCTTAAATTTTTATTCCTCAATCTATTGATCATGGACCATCAACCTAGATAAGTACATCTCATTAATGAACATCGTGGTCCTACACTCTTTGACCATGCTATCATCTACCCCAAAAACAATTTTACTCATCCTAGACCTGTCATCAGATACCACATTAGGAGCATACCTGGTTAGATGAGTAAACTTAAGAGAATACTGTTTCACACTCATGTTCCCCTGCTTCAAATTGATAAACTCCTACATCTTAGCTTCCCTTAACTCCAAGAGAAATAAACTATCTAAAAAGGTAATATCAAACTCTTCCTATTCAATAGGCCCTGCATCTGCGCCTTTATCTCCCTTCCACTACTTATACCAGGTATGAGCAACATCCTACAACTAGTAAGCACCCAACTCTACACCCTCACTAGAGGTCTCACCCATAATGTCAATTTCCTTCTGAACTATTTCAAGGAACTCCTAAGGATCCTCATCAGACCTGGATCCCAAAAACAAAGAAGAGTTCATTCGGGAGAAGTCCTAAATCCTAGCTGCAGTGGTATTAGCTACTGGAACGGATGGGATAGTCGCTTGCTGATTATTTTGAGGTGCTACTGAATGAGATAAAGTAGTGAATGCAGCTCTGAATTTGACATGAGATACATGCTCATTCAGGGGATCTTCTGAAACAGGTATAGGTGCAGGTTGATTCTCGTTTCTTCTTCCGTTAATCTTTCTGGGAGGAATGTTCTATAAATAGAAAGAAAATTGAATGAGAAAGGGATTTTAAATTGAGCTCATTCTCATTCGCATAACAAAAACACTGAAAGAAGGGAAACCTTTCCTAAAACGTCTTATAGCCTCTTGTCTATAAGTGTGGTGCACTTCACACCCATGCATAAGACTTGACTCAATGTAACTTTCAGAATTCCTAGGATACTTTAAAACCTTAGGCTCTAATACCAAGTTTATAATTCCTCGAGAGCACACCATGGATGCTACACAGTACTTACGGTCATATGTGACCACAAGCTAACCCATGAGTTGGTACTTGCTGAGAGCACTAACTAATATACGGATGATGAACATATGCAAAAATAACTGAATATGCCATAAGGTTTTAAATACAAAAAAAATATATCTCTGAAATCATAAGCCTAGAAACAAGTGTCTGAAAACAATTATTTAAAAACTTATAAAATAATGACAAAATTTACTAAACTAGATGAAAGTATCTGAAAGCCTCTAAACTGGCTGAATAAGAGTTGAAGGGACAGGACCCTACTAACTCTAACTCTCTAACTGAAGTAAAATACTAAAATAAACATAATCGGTCCTCAGAATATAAGAACTCACCACTGCTACTGTTTCTGATACGCTGGAATGTCTAAGTGCGGTCGGGAACTTGAGCATTTGAACCTATGATATAAGACATCATATCATAAGAAATGAGTATGTGGTAAGTAGTTTTAATGTACTGGTATGCTAATTAGGGTTATGCTGATAAGCATGGGTAAATATGCATGAATAATAGCAGACTGAATGAATGCCATAAGATAACTGATGCACAGCATGCATGAAGGTTGTAAAATCTAAGAATTCATGACAAAGCATATAACATGATACTGAATAGTCTACAAACTTGATTACTGAAATCTGAGTACCGATTTAACTGATAAACTATAGGCCTTTCATCAAACACTTGAAATTTATGAACTTAGGCATGGGGATGATTGAAACATTGTGGGAATAACATAATCATAACACTAAAACTATACGTTGGGGATTTAACATGGAATTTCATGCTTTAAACGTGTAAGGGCTACTTTCCAACTAAAATCACTTGCAAACATCATGTATAATCAAAATTCATAAAAATAACTCATTGTAAATATATAAATTCATAATTTACAACATAAAATAAGTTCTTGGACTCTATGGGTGAAAAGGGCCCATGGATGAACATTTAACATACCTTAAAGCTTTAATCTTGTAAGAGAATTAACTTTCTTGATAGTCCTTGGGTGGTGAAGCTTGAATTCTTGAGTTGTATTAAAGGAATAGTGATTGAACTTGATGAATTTAGGGATGGGTTAAGGTTTATTTGAGAATAAAATTGAGGAAAGTGAGCAAATGATGCCCTATCAGTGGCTTAATCCCATGTTTTTATGAATTGGAATGCTAGGAAAAGATAAGACCGCCCCTCTAAAATTTAAATTTATAACTGCGATGACAATTTGGCCATCATCGTGACACACCAAGGAAGCCACCTCTAAACCCACCGCGATGCGCCATAATTGTAGTGAGGTTCTGGAATTGAAATCCAAACATGCCTCTATCTTTTCCCAAAAAAATTCAAAACTTCCCAAGACATGATACTTACACCCCGAAACGTTAATTAACTTAGAAACCATCATCTTGGGGTTGGGAAGGTCACTTTAAAAATCATCAAAGTTAAGAGGCTAAAAATAAAACTAAGTCTTCAACACTTAGCTAAAATTTCAGGTTCTAAGCCTGTTGTACATTCACTATGGATTGAACTGAGCTAAGACTAACACAGGGTATTACAGCGTTTGAATATTTTGATATGAATGGATCTAAGGGAACACCTGGAATAGCCAAGCAGATGATCAGTCTCAAATGTCTGAGTTTTTGGCTATTCGAGAAGATTTGGGAAAGAAAATGGAGGAAATAAGGATCAAGTTGGCTACCAAATATGCTAAAATAGTACACTTAAAGTTCCAGAATCAAAAGTTTTCCTTTAAGGGATCCGGCGCCACTGATGAACTTGCAGCTGAAAATGCAAAACTCCAGGAAAAAGTGGCAGAACTAACTGTTGAAGTTCAAGAATTAAATGTTGAAGTAAGGGTTCTCAACAAACAGTTGTTGGATGCCCACAATTCTAAAAATGCAAGAATGGATATGTTGCTTAATTCCTTTTCCCCCAAACCTCCTTCTACCTAAGCCTTATTATCCCTGTCCTCTAATCAACCCTATGTTGGTTTTTTTTCTTGATTCTAATATTTTCCTTTACAAAAAATTGTTTTATGTTGATTATTTTAGCTTGTTTCACTGGTGCTAACTTTTATGAATGAATGAATTCTATTTTGTGCCTTATTTGTCTCCTTCAGTTTAAAGTTTTTCTTCACGTTAGTGTTACCCTAGTGGCCTTGAGTTAATTATCTTGTATTTATCTTTACTCTTGGTTTATTGTTAATCCTTTTCAATGATGCCAAAAGAGGGAATATTGAGTTCATATGTAAGGACCAAGTTTGTGTATATGTGTGCTCATGTGGGAATGTTGATAGGGAGAAGTATACTGATAGGGGGAAGTATGAAAATACACTAAAAAAGGTTCATAATGATAAGGGGAACAAATTAGAGTTTTCGTTGCAAATGATATTAAGAGACCAGGCCCTAGTATTATGTGATTGTGGAAGCATGATGATAGGGGGAACATACATCTTCAATGTGGTAATCACACTGATTAAATGTGATGGATGGGATCAAAGATATATGGTTGGTTTATCATCATCAAAAAGAGGGACATTGTTATATGTAATTTTGATGATGAACAGCTAACTGCAAGGGAGCAGGTCCCTAGATGTTCATGGTACAGTACAGCTGGCACGTGTGTCTGCACAGTTTTGTCCTCTTGTGTAACAAACTTGCTGGTGCTACTTGTAATGAATAGGACACCTGGTTCAATGAGATTTCATCCCTAATTATCACTCAGTTATAAAAGGAAAAATGGATTCTTCATCAAATGGTTTTTGGAAAATACAAAGAGTGAATAGAGGCAGCAAAAACGTCATTTCAACATTGCTCAATTCTTAGCTATTTATGTGTGCTTAAAGAAATTGTTCTTGAGTGAGTTCTAATTTTTAAATGAATTATTCGTGTTATAAGAGTAATGATTTTTTCTCTTTGAGTAGAGAATGCTTAGGTAGAATTGCCTAAGTTTGATATTGATTAGAGCTAATCAATGTAGAGGGTCCTTGGCAGAGTTGTCAAGATAAGCTTGTAGTAGAGTTATTACAAGAGAAACGAACCTAGATTTAGTTTGAGTAAAGGTTGTAATCAAGAGTTTGATTATAGTGGATTTTAGGTGCTTGCGAGGGCGAGCTGTGGTTTTTCCCTTCCTTGAGTAAGGGGAGTTTCCACATTAAAATCTTGTGGTTTTACTCTTCCTGCATTGTTTCTTAATTCTTGGTTACTTTGCTGTATTTTTCCTGTTAATGACTCTGAGGGACCTGGTCCCTTACTGTGTGGTGCAACCCTCAGGGTTTCAATAGTAAAATAGTCAAATCACATAAGATCATAAATTTCACATATTTTATCAAATTTCAGGTCGTTATAGGACGATAATTTAATACTAATATTTTTTTATATAACTAAGCCAATCAAGACTATTAGATGGAATGAGTATTAGTTTCCATATTCTCTATTCTTGTTAAGTCTCCCTTTTACCCATAATAATAAAATCTACCTAAAACAACAATGCCAAAGTCACCATCAATCTATGGTGGTCCGTTCATCCACCTCCTCTCTCCTAGATAGACTAAATAAAGTCTTTGGAGGTAAAATAGAGCTTTCTCATGTTCAATCCCTTATGTATTCCATGCCACGCTCAAATCTTTGCCTAAATCTTCAAAATTTAAAAGTATTTCTCTTTGCCCAAATCTTAAAAAGGTTTTATTTGCCAAAATTAAACTAGAGATTGACCAGAAAATTCATGCATGCTCAGAAACAAGAAGAAAAGGGTCTATCGGAGCTTACCTTACGAAGTGAACTGGATAAACCCCTATTTTGTAGAATCAAAATCTAGTTTTGTAGATACAGAGAAAAACCCAATCCAATTTCTTATAGAATCCCAATGCCGAACCAATTTTTGGGAATATCTTCAATCTTTGAAAATGGTGTGCTTCAATCTGGGATGACAATAGCAATTGAGACTGAATATGAGTAGTAAACGGGAATATAAGAATAAATATTTGTTGTTTAATAGTAGTAGCTGCTTTCTTTTAGGTGTGCGACCATTTTTTTCAAAATATTATGGATTGACAAGTAACGGCGTAAAACCCTAGACAAAGTTATTATACCGACTCAAAATCATCAAAAACGGAATAGTTGTTTAATAATAGCATTTGCTTTATTGTGATATTGTGTGTTTATGCCATTTTTGAGTTGAATGTTTCTAAGAGTTGAGGGTTTTTTAGCTGAGAGAATTATTTTTTTAGAGGTAAGTGTTTATGTTTGATGATTTCTTTTCTTGGGTAATTAGAAATTAGAGGGAATAAAATATATTAGATGAAATATAATATTTTAGTGTTAAAAATATTAGAAGGAATACCATATTTTGGTGTAAATTTTAAAAAAATTATAAGGCAACACTTGTAAATTATTGTTTTAAAAAAATAAAAATAGCACATTTAAAAAGTGTAACCATATTTGTAAAAGGCGTTGCCAATTATATGATGATATGACAACACTTATAAAGTATAGAATATAGCATTAAAGAGCATCATTTACAAGCATTATCAAAATTACCGTGGCTTAAAGCTAAAGATTAAGGATACATTTTAAAAATGTACCTAAAAATATTTTAGGCAACACTTTACAAGTGTTGTCCAGATTTAGTGTGGCCATAGGCCAAATGTTGTAGTGAATCACAACATATGAAGAAAAGGAAAACAAACCCAATATAACATGTACATGATTCATTAACATTACCTTTACTCGTGCGCTTGATAACTTTTAAATTGGTTATCAAATATGTTACACAATCGATATGTGGCCTGATACCAATCGAAACCTTCTAGGTTCCAATTTTCATTGCTTACACCTTTTCAAGTGAAGTCAGGCGACATTCATCTGACTAGTCAAGATACCAATTGGAATCAAGAGATACTAATTGGACTCAACCCATACATCAAGTGAACAACTACACGAGAGGGAAGAAAAAAGTAAAATAATGTTCCTAAAATGTCTCATAGTTTCCCAAAGACTAGATGAGGAGGTCAACATACCAATCTGCAGGACTCTACTCGATATTTTCTCTTGTACTAGGAGATTGGTAACCTAGTCTCTAATACTAAGTTAACACGACCCAAATTATCAGATCGTGAGGGAACCTACTCTAATCCACCTAGATAAGAGAACTCTTTACCACTCGTTCAACATAACATGTGGAAGTCTTTATTAATTAGAAGTAATAAACCAACATTATGTAATTTAGAAAAATAATGCAAAAATAAACTATCATGGGTTCTAGTCTAAACAGGTATAAGAGCTACTTAGAGAAAAAAACACAAGACATGACTGCCACTAATAGTAAGAAAATGGAAGCTGTAGGATGTTCACTACTACAATAGTCAAGAAAACCATCACTTATTCATGCAGAAGATTATATCCCGAAGAAGGTATAGCAAGAGTGGAATCAGTACAAATCATATGTACTGGTAAGCCTCATCAGTTGACCCAAATTAGATTACATAGATATATCATATATATTCAAGGAAATATGCATGCTCTTAACTGCATTATCCCACCCTCTAAGGTTCCCTTCTACCCCCTTAATAACCTCTGTTCGTAAATCTTGAGAAACTATTTATCTCTCTTCTACAATCCTGCCATCCTGGACAACCAATCCTGACCTCATATCAAGGGTCGACATAACTTCTAGAGGACAGTTACAATATGGGAAAGGCCCTAGGCCTAGATTAAGAACCTAAGGCCCTAGGCCTAGATTAAGAACCTAACAAGTCATCTATCATACCTGGGGAAGTCCTACTTGGTCATATGACCTCCCCACCTGGCTTCCCAATAATCAAAATGGATTTACCCCATGATTATATACTATCCCTCTTATCCCGCTGACATAGAACTCTTTAATCCATCCTAACTTTATGTAGGCTTCCACCTGTCACTACCCAAAACCCAGGGTCATTATGGTACTTGTCACGATAAAACTTGACAAATAAACCTATCACCCAAACTGATATAACAAGGGAAAACAATACCAAAACCCAAGGCAAGGCTTCAATAGAGAAGTCAAACCATACAAACACGATAATAGCATAAAAATAATCAAAGATACTAAACCAAATCCCAAAACCTAGTGTCACAATATAAGAACCAACTAATACAACTCAAAATCAAAATATACATAGGATATCCAAAGGGTAACAAAAGGTAGTGGTTGACTCCGGATCTATAGATCAACCGCTACCTCGAATCGACTCTAAATGGCGCCTGAATCAATTATTTGTGAGGCGCACTCATACCTGGATCTGCACCGAAAGGGCATCATAAGGATGAGTACGGTCCACTTGTATTCAGTGGGTGTCATAGGCCAACTGAGTAAAGTAAAAAATAAAGCATCTAAACACAAAATATGGGCACATCACCTGCAATCAAGAAATCTCCCAAACGATAGCCCACACCATCTCCACTAAGAGTTCTATAATATGCAAATATAACAACAACAATTAGGGGAAATAAGAAAAAGTATACACATAATCCGTATATAAGTAGAACAAGATAGAACAAATGGGCAGATATCTATCACAAATAAAAATACAATCCTAGAACAAGCACAATATATAAAATGCAATGATGATGATGATGATGCATGAGGTTGTTGCACAACCTCCGTATATACCTAAAAATCTTAGCTATAGACGTAGGACCGATGAGAGGTTTTTTAACCTACACATACCGAGCTCTGCTCCTAGGTAGGACCCATGAGGGGTTAGTCAATTTGTATACAACCAATATCTAATACCAATATCCATAAATCCTTCCTAGTACATACACCAACAAAGGGTTTTTAAGGATGTCACACTTTTTGTCAGAAAAAGCTAGTGTTTCCAGTATTCCATGGTGGTACCAATGTCTCATGAATGAATATGATATGAGGATGTAATGTTCATAACCAAAAAAAATGAGAATATCCAATATCCAACCAATATACCAACCATGTGAGCCAAAAATCCATTCAAATCAACTAACCATCCTGATCCAATATAATCCAGAAACCGTTAAGTCAAACATGCAAAAAATGTCATTGATACCACATAAATTCCAAAATCTAGAATTTTTCCACCAAAAGAGTGCAATCAAACATACATATATCATTACCAAGCCAACAACAATATATAAGACCTTACACGATCACACATAGCATATAATGTCTCTAAACCACCAAATTTTATCCACACTAGCACATAAATCACCTAAACACATTTTTGATGATACAACCCCATACCCATAGCATGCTTTTACATTGTTATTAACTACCCAGCCAAGTCGGAAGAAAGTTAAGTCATAACCTACCTCGAATGTCAAAATTGAAATAAATAAGCCATTTCACCGAGATTTCACCTTATGCACGGACCTGAAAATAATCTAAAAAATAAATATAAAGTCTATGTATCAAAAGAAAACCAATGATACATTTATTTCTCACTTTTGAATTGGAATCAAAATGGACCCCCAAATGGGTTTTCGAAAAAGAAGGGTCAAATTAAAATTTTGGTTCAAAATATTTTTCCCAAGATTAAGGGAACAGATAGGAGAAAATCCAAGTAAAATGGGGTAAAATTGAGGTCTGATTCAAAGAAATGATAGTTTGGGTCTTTTAGGCCAAAACCCCTGAATTCCATCTTTAAATCTGGGTTTAAACAATATCTAAATGTTAGGATCGAAGAAAAATAATTGCAATAGGAGTTTGGAGCTTACCCAAGCTTAGAAATGAAAGAAAATTCTCAAACCCTCAATCCCCAAGCTCTAAGTCTCGAAAATGCTATCAAATTTTTGAAAAAATGTTGTTTTCACAAAATTAACCCCCGAGACCTTTCACAACTTTTCAAACAGAGGATCAAACTGAAAGATAAAAGTCATAAAACCACACAAACCTTGTTATAACCTAAATTGACATTCTGGATCTGCTGGAGCGGTCCTTTTGCCATCTAACCCACAAATCAAAAGATGTTGGTTGAAATCAACTAATAAGCCTTTAAGACCACCAAAAAATCACAATCTCATATAAATCACACTAATATGCATTGGGAACCATGCCCAATATCCCCATACCTCATAAACACTAATATGCAACCACTAGGAGGTATAAATGTTCAAATTACATAGAAATAAATATTTCAAACAAATTATCAAAATCAGGTCATTACATCATCCTACCCTAAGAATCTAGTTCGTCCATGAACAAGGGAAGTAAAAATACCTGAATTAGCAAAAAGCTAGGGATAACTACTACGTATATCAGATTTGGCCTTCTAAGTAGACTCGTCTGCAAGTCGATGCCTCCACCGGACCTTAACCACAGGAACAACTCTAGAATGCAACCATTTAACATCCTTGGCTAGAATGGAGACAGGATCCTGAATAAATGACAAGCACTCATCTTACTATACCGAATACCAATGAATGACATGAGACTCATCTGGAATGTAATGCTGAAGCATGGAAACATGAAAAATGGATGAGCAAATGATATATCTAGGGGCAATGCTAACTCATACGCCATTTTTTCATTAGTCTAAAGAATCTCAAAGGTCCAATATACCTAGGTCTAAGCTTACATCTCTTCTCACACCTCATCACCCCCTTCATGGGCGACACACAAAGAAAAACACAATCACCAATACTAAATATTAAGGCACAAAGTCTATGATCTATATAGCACTTCTGCCTCTCTAAGGCTGCTCAAAGTCTACCTTCAATGACCCAAACTCTAGTCAAAGACTCACAAAGCAAGCCTGTACCTCAAGGTCTAATTTTTGAAACATCAAACAAACCAACTGGAGAGCAATATTGCCTACCATACAATGCCTTGAACGGAGTCATCTTAATACTGAAATGGTAGCTATTGTTATACATAAACTTCGCCTAAGATAGATGTTGCTCCCACTAATCACCAAAGTCCATCACACAAGCGTAGAGCATATCCTTCAAAAACTAAATAGTATGCTCTGACTGACCATCAATCTGGGGTGAAAAATTATACTAAGATCAACCTAAGTACCTAACTCCTCTAGAAAATTCTTCTAAACGTGATAAATGAACACTGAACCTCATTTTAAGATGATAGACACTGCATACCATAAAGATAAACTATCTCCCAAATATTGATATGAGGTAATCTCTCAGTACAGAAGAAAACCTAAACCAAAATGAAATGAGCAAATTTGGTTAATTGATCCATGATAACCCAAACACTATCCAAACCAAGGGAAGTATGAGGAAACTCGGTCATGAAGTCCATAGTGATCCATTTCCATTTCCACTTAGGAATGGGTAACCTCTGGAGTAAATCACCAAGTCTCAAACACTTAGTCGTCACCTACTGGCAACATAAACAACAAACTACAAAATCTTCTACATCCTTCCTTATACCACCCCGCCAGTAATGTTGTCTCAAATTTTGATATATCTTAGTCACTTCCAAATGAATGAAATACCTAGAATAATGAGTTTTCTCTAAAATTAATCTAATCCAATTACCCACTCTCGACACACAAACTCGGCCTTCAATTCTCAAAATACTATCTAAATTAAGTAACGCTCCTTTAGTCTTACTATTCAACACTTTATCCCAAATCACTCGCAACCCAACATCATTAAACTGATGAGCCCAAATTTGCTCCATTAAAGAAGACCTAGACTCCACGAATGCCAAAACATACCCTGGTGTTAAAATTTCAAGCCTAACTATCTGGTTAGCCAAAGACTGAACCTTCAAGGCCAAAGGCCTCTCCTGAGTCAAAAGATATACCAAGCTACCCATGCTAGATAACTTTCGGCTCAAGGCTTCTTCAACCACATTAGCCTTGCCCGAATAATTAGAGAATAGTCATGTCAAAATCCTTAAGCAACTCGATCCAACGGTGCAACCTCATATTAAGATCTCACTGGGTAAAGAAATACTGAAGACTACATAATTTAAGAATACCTCACAACGAAACCTATACAAGTAGTGCCTCTAACACTTTAAAGCAAACACTACCGCACATAACTCAAGTCATAGGTAGGGTAATTCATCTCATGGAGCTTCAATAAATGAGAAGCATAAGAAATCACCTTACCCTCCTACATCAACACAGAACCTAACCCAACACCAGAAGCATCACCAAGGATAGTAAAACCTATGCCCTCCTTGGGCAAAGTCAACATAGGAGCTGAAGTTAATAAATCATTGAGCTTTTGAAAACTCACCTCACAATCATCGAACCACTAAAAGTAAATCTTATTTGAGTCAACTGGATCAATGGAGCTGCAATAGATAAAAATTCTTAACAAAATTCCTATAGTAACCCGCTAAACCAATAAAAATTTGAATCTCAATAGGATAAGTAGGCCTACCCCAATCATGAACTACTTTAATCTTGGTTGGAATGACTATAATAACATCCTTGGTCATGAAATAACCTAAGAAAGAGATGGACTCCAACCAGAACATGCACTTAGAGAACATAGCATATAACTTCTCATTCCTCAAACTCTAAAGCATGATCCGCAAATGTTTCTCATGGTTGGCCTCACTCTTGGAATAAAACAAAATATCATCTACAAATATAATGACGAAAAAGTTCAAATACGGGAAAAATACTCAATTCATCAACTCTTTGAATGCAGCTGGAGCATTGGTCATCCCAAAGGACATAACCAAGAACTTATAATGACTGCATTGACTCCAAAAAGCTATCTTCAAAATATCCAAAGCTCTAATCCTCAATGAGTGATACACGAATCTCAAATCAATCTTTAAAAATACCAAAGCACCCTAAAGTTGATTGAACAAATCATTAATATGAGGAAGAGGATACTTATTCTTAACCGCCACCGTGTCCAACTACCAATAATCAATATACATAGGCATAGACCATATTTTTTCTTCACAAATAAGATAGGTGCACCACAAGGTAATACACTAGGTCGGATAAACCCCTTATCCAACAACTCCTATAATAGATTTTTCAATTCCTTCAACTCTATTGGGGCTATCCTATAAGGAGAAATAAAAATAGGCTTGGTCCCTGTATCATATTAATAGCAAAGTAAATATCATGTTCCAAAGGTATACCAGGCTAATACATAGGGAAAATATCCACAAACTCATGGACCACATGAATAAAATCCAAGAAAGAAGGTGAAGCAGTACTAGTATCACGAATATAACCCAATTAAGACAAGCATCCTTTCTTAACCAAATAATAATTCTAAAAAATATATAACTCTCTTAGGACCCAAATAAAGAAAACCCTTCCAAGCTATCTTTGGCACACCCGACAAAACTAAAGTTACAATCTTAGAATAATAATCTAGGATAATATGGTTAGGAGATAACCAATCCATACCCAAAATAACATCAAAATCCACTATATCGAGGATAATCAGATCTACTAAAGTCCTACATCCTATAAAAATCACAACACAAGATCAGTACACCCGATCCACCACTAAAGAGTCTTCTATAAGAAAAGGTACATGGATAGGCACATTAAGAGACTTACAAGTAAAAATAAAACCTAAAGAAAAATATGAAGACACATAGAAGAATGCCAATCCTGGATCAAATAACACCAATGCAGATTTGAAACAAACAAGGATGATACTTGTGATGAAAGCATCGGAGGCCTTTACCTCTGGCCAAATAGGTATAACAGAACACTACTAAATTTAGAAGTTTTCTAGTTAGAATGGATTGGTTTTACCTATCCAATAAGTAATGTTTATGACTAGCTCTCTATTCACTTGATTTTTGGGTCATAATCATTATGTAGGATAGATGGCTGAGTAGTTTAAGGCGTAGCATTAGAATTGTCCACATCCATCACTTGGCTGAGTAGCCCCATGACCACCACCACGGGTACCAATACCTCTGCCTCTCGCACCTCTAGTAGAATCTTTACCTCTTACAACCGATATAGAATTAGGCTCTAAAAACATAGCATGTATAATCCTTAGACACATGTCCATCCTTTTCACACACAAAGCAAGTCATTTGTCCTAATTCAATAAAAAGAGGTATGGCTGAGCTAGGACTACTACCCAAAGTTGCTGAACTAGAAGAACCACTACCTAAACTCTATACAGATGCCTATTCTAGTCTACCATGATACCCACAAAAGCCTCTAGAATTTCTACCTTGAGAGGCATGACCTCTAAATTCACCTTGATGGTGCACCTTTTTGGCACCTCCTTGAGATGCTTGAAGAATAGACTCAATCATTTTAGCATAATCCACAATACTCTACAATGATTCCCCATACACTACCATTAGAGTCGTGGAAAACTGAAGAAAAATATTTAACCTCTTTACGAACTTCCAAATCTTCTTAGACTTAGTGGTAATACTAGTGTAAAATATTTAAACAAGGCATGGAAATATGTCTCATGCACCACTACAGTCATGGAGCACTTCTCCAAGTAATCAAACTTATCTCTTATCTATCTCTCAAACTAAAAGGTATAAACCTATCCAAAAATATCTCTATAAACTGATCCCAAGTTATCTCTAGCAAACTAATAGGTCAAAAACCAATAAGTGACCTCCACCAATCTCTAGCTACATCTCTTAAATAATAAGTAGTATAAGAAACCTCATGCGACTCAAGAAAACCAAGGATATGTAACTTATCATTACAATCCATCAAGAACTCATAGACAACCTCGCCTATAGCACAACTGTACTTAGGAGGACCCAAGCAATTAAATCTCTAAAACCTCTTCTAATACTCAAAAGACATAACTATACTCAGAATAATAGGAGGCATAGTAAATCTACCTGGCTGAGGACCTATCTGAGGAGGCATCATAGAAGAAGGCCAAATTCCAAATCTCATAATACCATACTCAGATACAAGCATAAAAAAGAGTGAAACACTATTTAGAACACAAGGTATGAAAGATATACATAATGAGGAACAAAATAATAAGAGTTTCCTAAAAACAACTTATAACCTCTCAAAAATAGTACGGACTTGTACATATAGATTTGCTAGACTCTATTAAACACCTCTTTGTTACACTATTGAGACCAATGAAACCTAAATATGATACTAATTTGTCATGACCCAAAATCTAGAGTCATGATGGAACTTGTCGCGATAAATCTTGATAAGTAATCCTATCACCAAATTGGTATAATAAGGGAAAATAATACCAAAACCCAAGGCAAGCTTCAAGAGTAAAGTCAAACCATACAAACATGATAATAGTGGAAATATAATTAAACATACCAAACCAAATCCTAAAACCTAGTGTCACAGTGGAAAAAACAACTAATACAACTCTAAATCAAAATATACATAGGATATCCCAAAAAGGAACAAACTCTATCTCTCAATACAATAAGACATAGTCTAGATAAGAAAAGGTAGTTGCTAACTCTAGATGCCTAGATCAATTGCTACCTCAAATATACTCTAAATACTTCCTAAATTAGTTATCCATACAGTACACTCATACTTAGATCTGCACCAAAAAGGTGCAGTAGAGATGAGTATGGTCCACTATACTTAGTAGGTATTAGAGGTTGACTAAGTAAAGTAGAAATTAAAGCATATAAACATAAATTGTGGGCACATCACCTAGAGTAAGAAAATGTCCCAAATGGTAACCTGCACCATCTCCAATAACAGTTCTACTATATACATAAAATAACAACAGGTAGGGGAAAGAAGAACAATTATACACATACTCCAAATGATAACACCTCAAATATTTTTCCTTAGAAAATTCTAAGTTTTGAACTCATTGTCTAAACTATGGGGGTTGAGGTATTCCCCTAAATTGATGGTTTGACTTGAAATTAGTTTTGAATAATTGTGTTCCCTCTATCCACTTGTGTAAATGGCTTTGAATGATAGAAATTTTCACTTGGTTTGACGCACTCACCTATACCATTGCATTTCTTAAATGGTTAAACAATAAACATAGATTTTAAAGGCCCTATTTTCTATGTTTTGATTTAATGAATAAAGGGGATTCGAGGCATTCCCCCAATTTTATTTGATAAACTAAAGAAGGTCAAGGCATTTCTCCAACTGCATTTAATGAATAAAGGGGTTGAGGCATTCCCCTAAGTTAATGGAATTGGCATAATTATGAGCATGTAAGCATAATGGTACGACGATACTTGTAGTGTGTCATAATGTGTAATTCCATGTTTTAATAATAGGGTTATGTGAAACTTATTTTAATTAGTCCTAATGGGGGTTATGTATCTAAGTCATAAAGGTGTGAGTCTTGAAGGACATGTACTAGAAACTCACGTTGGCCGATGTGAGAGTCGGTATTGATGATCGAGTACATATGCCACACTTTATATATATTTGTATACTGGATTAATATGGGGTCGAGTCATTCTTTTTTCTTTACTTATACCTTTAATTCTTGCAGCTAATATGCACTGGGTGTATTTATAATGGTCGAGCTACATAGTCCAAGATAAGGTTTTACTTCATGCTAAGCCATGTTCTCTACCCCAGCAAGATTATATATATATATATATATGTACATTATATGCATGTGGATTTTACTATGGTTTTGAATTGGCATTATTTTATCCTTTTCCTGAGTTACATGCTAGAGTTCAGCCTGCTAACCATCTCCAAATATTGCATTCCCACGTGATGCACGAACCAGAGAAGCTTTTTCTTTTCCTGTGCAGTGTTAGGATTTTTTTATTGTCCCTATCATCTTTTAAGTGGTGAGCTTCCATTCTTTAGAAAATCTATCTTTTTGAAGTTATCTTTTTATGTCTTTTACTTATTTCTTTAGTTTTGGTTTTGGCTATCATCGGGGGCATGTCCCAACTTAGATTGATTTTTGGTTTCAGTTAATATCTATGTGGATATTATGGATTGGGATGGTTGTTGACATTCTTTGATTTCTTAAGATTTGATTGTTCTATCTTATTATATCTTTGTAATTCATCCACTGCTAGTGTATCTGGTTTTGTTTGACTAGGAAAAGGGGGTGAACTCTGATCCATGGTAGACTTAAGATACCCATCATGGCCAGGCCCTAGTTTATTTCATGACAAAGTTGGTATCAGAACCTAAGTTTATGGTCAATTAGGTGTCCACAAATCTGTGTTAAGTAGAATCGCTTTTATAGGTATGTAACGCACCACACTACATTTCTTATTGTTTTATTTTGTGATATAGAGTCTAAGGTCTTGAACTTCTCTAATTTTTGTTTCTTCGTATTTCAGATCATGCATCCCAAAAGATCTAATACTTTTGCAACCTCATCTATCTTATTTAAGGACAATGTTGATAGAACTCATCCTACCTATAAGAAACAAACCTGATCTAGGATTATTGCTTTTGATTTCCCCCACACTGTTCTACTGGTCCCTACTAGTCCTCCTCGAGCTGATGATACTCCCACCCCAATGTCTCAAGGTAATGTGTCTAATATTGAGTTTTGTCGGTTGATTTATTTGGTTATTCAATTGGTATCCTCTTAGTTATGGTAGTCTAAATGTGTTTCTCCTATCACCTCTTCTGCTGAGGCTAAAAAGGTTGGTCAGTTCTTGAGGTTGAGCCCTTCAACTTTTATCGATTTAAAGGTTGAGGAGGATCCTTAAAATTTCATTGATAAGATAGAAAAGATCTTCAGAGTTATGCAAGCTTCTGACTCTAAGGGTATTGAGTTTGTCGCATACCAGCTAAAGGATGTGCCATATCAGTGGTATGAGGAGTGGGATCATTCTAAGGGTGATAATGCGGAGTTGACATTATGGGATGACTTTTCAAGTGTCTTTCTTAATCGCTTCTTTCCTCAAGAGTTTAAGGAGGCAAAAGCTGAGGAGTTTGTGAATTTGAAATAAGGCAGTGTGTCTATAAAAAAGCATGCCTTGAAGTTTCATCAGTTATCCCATTATGCTCCAGAGTTGGTGTCTTCTATGAGGGCTAAGATAAGGAAGTTTGCTTCCAGTTTATCTTGGGACTTGGTGTTAGAGTACAAGGTTTCCTTGTTGAACAACTACATGGATATTTTTAGACTTGTGGTGTATATGTAACAAGTTGAAGGGGAGAAAAAAAACAATCCAAAATAGAGGAAAGGAAAAGTAAGAAGTTTAGGTATTTTGAGCAGGATGGAGGTCACCAAAAAGTGGTAGAGATGATAAGAAGTGGCCTAATAAGAACTGGGGAAATTTGGGCTCTTATTCTATGGTTAGTTGTCTATATCCTATGTTTTCCGATGATTACCGCTTTCAAAGAAATAATGGGTTTAAGGCACAAGGTGCTAATCTCAGGCTAGTGGGTCCCAGTCAGCTCCATTACATCCTCCTTATAGATTTTATGGGTAGTTACACCATGGTTTTTGTAACTAGACGATGAATAAGTATTTTATATATGGTCAGTAGGGTCATATTCAAAGTAACTATACTTCCGGCGATGTCGCTACTGGGCTAATAAAGTTCTAGTTTCTACTTCTTTAGCTCCTACACCAAAGGGTGCTACTTCTAGCACTGGCACTGGCTAAAACAATCTTTATGCTCTTTCCACCCATCAGGACTTTAAGGCATCTTCTAATATCATCATTGGTATGTTAAAGCTCTTTTTCTTGTGATGTGTATTGCCTGTTTGACCCTGGGTCTACCCTTTCCTATATGACCCCTTACGTGTCTATTCATTTTGTTTTTAGTCCTAAGTGTATTTCTGACCCTTTTTCTATGTCTACCTAGGTGGATGACTATTGTGGCTAGAATGGTGTATAGGATTTGTATGGTATCTATCTGTGGTATGGAGGCTTTGGTAGATTTAATAGAGTTGGATGTGTTGGACTTTAATGTCATATTGGGGATGGATTGGCTCTACTTGTGTTAAGCACCTCTCAATTGTAGAACTCGAATGATCGGTTTTAAATTCCCAAATGAACCCATGATCAAGTGGGAAGGTAGTTCCCTATTACCTAAGGTAATATTTATTTCATATCTTAGAGCTCAAAAATTGGTTTCCAAGGGGTGACTTTATCATATAGTGCATGTTAAGTATTCTAATTTGAAGGGTCCCTCTCTATAATAGTCCCTATAGTCAATGAGTTTTCTAAGGTATTTCCTGATGATCTTCCTGGTATTCCTCCCGATAGGGAAATAGAATTTGGGATTGATCTTGTTCCCAATAATCGTCTGCTATATATCTAGTTTTGATGATGAGCAGCTAACTTTAAAGGACCCTGTCCCTGGATATCCATGGTACAGTACAACTGGAATGCGTGTTTGCATAGTTTTGTCCTCTTGTGTAACAAACTTGTAGGTGTTTCTTGTACCAATTAGGACACCTAGTCCAATGAGATTTTAGCGCTAATTGTCAACTAGCTATAAAAAACAAAAAGAGGATTCTTCATCAATTAGTTTTTGCATAAATCAAAAGAAAGAAGAGAGGAAACAAAAACTCCATTTCAAGATTGCTCAACATTGCTCATGTTCATAACTTGGTAGTATGCTTAAAGAGTGAGTGAGTGTTCTTGAATGTTGATTTGTAAAAGAATTACTCATGCTATAAGAGTAATGTCTTTCTTTGTAGTTGCTCGAGAGTGCTTAGGTAGATTTGCCTAAGTTTCTTACTAATTGAAGTTAATCAATGTAGAGGGTCCTTGGTAAAGTTGCTAAGATGAGCTTGTAGTAGAATTATTACAAGAGAAAGGAGCCTAGATTTAGGCTAAAATTGAGTCTGTAATTAATAGGTTGATTATAATGGATTTCATTGGTTCTTGTTAGGGCAAGCCATGGTTTTTCCTTTCTTAAGCAAGGAGGATTCCATATTAAAATCTTGTGTGTTCTTTCTCTCCTGCACTACCTTTAGTTTTCCAGCACTATATTGTTTGATTGTCTGTAATTGACTCTAAGGGATTGGTCCCTCACTGTGTGGTGCAACCCCTTAGGGTTCAATATGGTCCTATTTATATACATCCCTATAGAATAGATCCTGCTGATTTGAAAGAATTTAAGGAGAAGTTAAAAAATCTACTTGATAAAGGTTTTATTTGCCTTAGTATGTCTCTGTGGGGTGTTCCTGTTCTTTTGGTGTGTAAGAAGAATGGGTCCCTTCGAATGTGTATAGACTACCGCCAATTGAATAAGGTGACTGTGAAGAATAAGTATCCTCTTTTTAGGATTGATAATCTATTCGACCAACTTCAGGGTGCTAAGTAATTTTCTATGATTGATCTTCGATCGGGTCATCATCAGTTGAGGATTAGGGAGGTAGATATCTCTAAGACTGCTTTCCGAACTCATTATGGTCAATTTGAGTTTTTAGTGATGTCCTTTGGTTTGACTAACACACGGGCAGCATTTAAAGATCTTATGAATTGAGTATTCCTTCAATTTCTTGACTTGTTCATCATTGTTCTCATTGATGATATTCTGGTATATTCGAAGAGTGAGGAGGACTATACCAACCACCTCTGTATAGTGTTGCAACTCCTAAGGATCAGCGGTTGTATTCTAAGTTTAAAGTGTGAGTTTTGGATGAATATTGTGACCTTCCTTGGTCATGATATTTTTATTGAGCGGATCATGGTGGATATACAGACGGTTGAGGCGGTGAAAAAGTGTCCTAGACCCACGAATCTAACTGATATTCAGAGCTTCTTTGGTTTCTTCAGTTATTATAAGAGGTTTGTAGGGAAATTCTCTTAAATTGTTGGTCTGCTGATAATTTAACTCAGAAAAAGGTAAAGTTTCTATGGTCTGATGCTGGCGAGGGTAGCTTTGAGAAGTTGAAGGATAAGTTGACTTTTGCTCCTATTTTGACCCTACTTGAGGATATTGATGGTTTCGTTGTGTATTCTGATGCATCCTATGTAGGACTTGGTTGTGTTCTAATGCAGCATGGCATGGTGGTGTCGTATGCTTTTAGGAATTTCATCACGCCTAAGTTACACCTTCAATCTAAATATTATACGGTATTTTCAAATATAGTAACCCAACAAAGGTTGGGGTTGAATCTTAAGGGAATACATGGAATTGTGGCTTCTAACTATAGTAATTAACGGGCAGTATTAGAAATTAAATAGGGGGATTATGGTGACAGTATTGAACAAGTACGAATATCAACTCTACTTATAATTCATTCATAGATGAACACTAGGACTGTGTTTCTCCTTCTTCTAACTTAGTAAGCTTTTTGTGCTCAATCCAACTATACAACTGATGCGCATGTAGAATCTAGTAAGATAAGTATCACTAACTACCTCTCGGTACCATTTACTAAATTTCAGTCAGCTCCTCTCAGTCTCAGAGTGCCATCTTACAAACCTTTACCTTGGATCCCAGTTAACACTATCTCCTCTCGATCTCAAGTTGATTAGATGGGAGTTAACTAGCATAAAAAGATAATACAAGTAAGCTTATTTTGGCAATTAACCCAAAATCACTACTGTGATCTCCTTTTTCAATTATCTACCCCTCTCTCAGGTTCGTAGTGAATACATGTTGGATCCAAACATGTGCACCTATTCAGAAATCAATAAAAGCAAAGAAAACCCTAATACATGCAGCAACAATACTCTAGAAGGATTGAACACTTACCCTACTTCATTATGTAGCCAAGGTTCCCACAACCCTAGCTAAGGGAGATTAGCTGCTCATATTTATGTAATGGTTAAAAGGATTCATATTTGAAGACATTTAACAATCACACAATAATCAACAACTGAAACCCCAAAACTTTAACTTTATTAACAACCAAAATCAATATAAAATAATTCCAAGACCAAAGACGGATCTCAAAATTAGAATACATGTTTGTGAATAAATAAAGTGTGTAAACTAAATACCAATGTCATTAGGGTATTTATATAATACATGGAAATCCAAAAAATTAAATCCTAGATAGAAAAGAAAAATAAAGTCGTTGGCTACTTACAAAGTCAACATACGGACCATATGTAGTAAAACTTTGAATGTTGCCACCCTTGAATCTCAAATATTCAACTCTCTGAAATTTTCAATTCCAGTACATACTAAGTCCACATATGGATCGTATGTTGAACATATGAACCGTATATTATACAAGTCCTCTGAAACTGAAACTATAAATCTCTATTTTTTTCCACTTTAGAACATATGGTGTCTACATACAGTCTGTATGTTGAACATATGGTTCATATGTTGAATTTTTATATTGATGTTCTTACTTTTTCGTGAAGCTTAGCCTCTGGACTTTTAGTTTCTCAACATACTTTGCTCATATACGTTAAGTATGTAGCACATACGCCCAAAATTACCTTTGTATGTACCCAAAAAATTCACTTGGTTTGTTCCTCCAGAATTGCATCCAAAACCTAGTTTCCTACAAAACATACCCAAAACACATCATATCTTACAAAACATCCTAAGAAACTTTTATATTTTCATTGTTTTAAGCATCAAAAGTGTTATATTTCTACAGCACATCAGCAGCAGAAAGTTCATGAGAGGAATTTTCTGACTCATGATTTAGAGTTGTTGGCTATGGTGTTTTCCTTGAAGATCCGGTGTCACTACTTATATGGAGTTCATGTTGATGTATATTTTTATCATAAGATCTTGCAACATCTATTCACTCAGAAGGAGTTGAATATCAAGCAAAGAAGATGGCTTGAGTTGCTTAAGGACTACGACATGAGTCTTCATTATTATCCAAGTAAAGGTAATGTGGCTATTGATGCTCTTGGAAGGTTTTCCATGAGAATTTTATCTTATGTGGATGAGGAGAAGTGGAGTTTAGTGAAGGATATTCACCATTTGGCTAATCTTGAGTTTGTCTCTTAGACTCTGGAGATGGTGGTGTGGTTGTTTAAGAGGTGGTTAAGTTATCTCTTGGTGCTGAGGTGAATAAGAACAAGTTTTAGATCTCGTATTGATGTAGATTAAGAAAGATAAGGGTGAGCAGAAAGTCTTAGCTTTTGAGATTAGTGGTCATGGTATTTTTATGTACTAAGGTAGATTGTGTGTTTTGGATATTTATGGGTTACGAGAAAGAATCTTGATCGAGGCTCATGAGTTGAGGTATATGGTTTATTCTGGTTTGACGAAGATGTATCATGACTTGAAATAGATCTATTGGTAGAACAATATGAAGAGATATGTGGCCAATTTTGTGGCTAAGTGCATGGTTTTTCATCAAGTGAAGGTTGAGCACTTGAGGCCTGGTAGGTTGTATCAAGAGATTGAGTTGCCCGTGTAGAAATAGGAAATAGTTATTATGGATTTCATTATCGGTCTTCCGCAGTCTCATAGTTAGTTTGATTTGATTTGGGTCATCATGGATATGATGACCGAGACTGCTCATTTTTTATTCGTGAGGGCTAATTATTCTGCTAAGGATTATGCTAAGTTTTTCATTCAAAAAATCGTCAACTTGCATGGTATGCCAATTTCTATTATGTATGATCGAGGTATTCAGTTCCCATTTCACTTTTGGTGTTCTTTTCAGAGTGGTTGGGGAATAAGGTAAACCTTAGCACTGATTTCCACCCTTAGATAGATGGACAAGCGGAAAGGACTATTTAGAATTTGAAAGATATGCTAAGGTACTATGTGATTGACTTTGGTGGTATTTGGGTTGATTATTTTTCTCTCATAGAGTTTGAATATGATAACAGCTACCATTCCAGTATTCAAATGGCTCTATTTGGGGCGTTGTATGGTAGGAGATGTTGTTCTTCTATTGGGTGGCTCAATGTTGGTGAGGTTGAGTTGTTTGGTCCTGATATGGTTCATCAGGCCTTGGAGAAGGTGAAGATAATAAGGGAAAGGATTAAGACCGCCCAAAGTTGCCAAAAGTCTTATGCGAACTTGAGTCAAATAGAGTTAGAGTTTGATGTTAGTGATTAGGTATTCTTGAAGGTGTCTCCCATGAAGGGAGTGATGCGGTTTGGGAAGATGGGAAAGCTCAATCCCTGTTATATTAGGTCATATTTGATCTTAAGAAGAGTGGGTAATATTGCTTATGAATTGGAGTTGCCTCCTAGTTTGGGTTCCATTCATTTGATCTTTCATGTTTCGATGTTAAAGAAGTATGTGGGCAATCCTTCTTTGATTATCCCTTTGGAATGTGTTAGTGTTATGGATTCCTTGTCTTATGAGGAATTCTCAATTAATATCTTGGATTGCCAAGTCCGACGGTTGCAGACTAAGGACGTGGTTTTAGTAAAGGTTCTATGGAGGAACAAAAAGGTTGAGGAAGCCACTTAGGAGGCCGAAGAAGACATGAAGTCCAAATACCCATCCTCATTCCCCGTTTTAGATAATCGTGCTTAACGTTTGTGTTTTCCTTGATATCTTTGTTTTCTAACTTTGTTAAAGGAAATTATGGTTTCCTTGATATCTTAGTTTTCTGTCTTTGTTAAAGGTAAGTTGGGTTGTTTTTTGGTGTCGAATCATGCTAATGAATGCCTTGTCTCATCATTCGAGGATGAATGATCCCTAGGGGGAGAATGTAACAACCTGGATTTTTACCCCTGGAAAATTATGAGTTTTGAACTCACTGTCCAAGCTACGACTCACTATACAAGTCGTACGGTGTCTTGACAGGTCATATGACCCCAATCATAGGGAGTCCAGTGAAGATTTCCTAAGCTACTGCCTTGGTTATGATTGGGGGTCACAAGTCGTAAAAACTCTATACAAGTTGTATAGTCTAAATCATAGGCTAATCAATGTTGTGCCCAAGTGTTCTGGCCTGATTACGACTAGATGTTACGAAGTCGTAATGTACCTCCATAAGGTGACCAGTATAGGTCCTTGATGTTTCTGCCTATGCTATGAGTTATGGTGACAAGTCGTAATGGGACCTTACGATTCATAAGGTGACCCGTGGTCACCGATGATAGTTTTTTAGTGGTTCATTGCAGGTACTTTGGATATTTTCCCTTTTCTCCAATAATAATCCATGACTCAAAACCCTATTGGGGACCCCATTATCATCCATAACATAATCAAAACAACTCTTAAGGCTCTCTCAAATTCTCTCAAGTAAAAACATTTAGGGTTTCTAAAGGTTGGCAATTAGAGCTTCCAAGGGTGATTCCTTCTTCAAATTTCTTGGTGATTAAGGCATGTGACTACCCATATACTTGTTTTACTTAAAGAATGAATTCGTTTGGCTATTTATATGGAATTGAAGATGGGTTTTGATATGGGTTGAGGACTTTTGGCATGGTTGATTCTTAAATTATTTTCCAATAATTATTATGAATTGTTCATGCTTTGAATAGAATGTTTTTTAACTAATGGTGTGCATGGGAGTGGGGATTGGAATGGGGCCCGAGGCATTCCCTCAAATTGATAGTTTGACTTGAAATTGGTTTTGAATAATGGTTTTCCCTCTACCCACTTGTGTAAATGGATTTGAATTGGGAAAATTGTCACTTGGTGACTCACTCACCTATACCATTGCATTGCTTAAATGGTTAAACCATGAACATGAATTTTGAAGGCCCTGTTGTCTATGTTTTGATTTAATTAATAAAGAGGGTTCAAGGCATTCCCCCAATTTTATTTGATAAACTAAAGGAGGTCGAGGTATTCCTCCAACTTCATTCGATGAACAAAGAGGGTTGAGGCATTCCCCTAAGTTAATGGAATTAAAATGGCATAATTATGAGCTTGCAATCATAATGGTATGACAATACCTGTGGTGTGAGTTAATTTGTAATTCCATGGTTTAATAAGAGGGTTTGTAAAACTTATTTTAATTGGGCTTAATGAGGGTTATGTAGCTAAGCCGTGAAGTTGTGAGTCTTGAAGGACTTAAACTAGAAACTCATATTTGTCGACGTGGGGGTTGGTCTTGACGACCGTGTGCATGTGTCAAACTTTATATTTATTTGTACCCTGGATTGATGTAGGGTTGGTTCATTTCCTGGTCTTCCTTTATATCTCAGATTCGTGCGGCTAATACGTACTGGGGCCCTTTCAACGGGGGGAGCTTGACCCATATAGCACGTGGGTGTGTTTATAAGGGTTGAGCTACATAGTCCAGGCTAAGGTTTTACTTTATACTGAGCCATGTTCCCTACCCCGACAAGATTATATATATATGTGTGTGTGTGTACATTGTGTGCAGGTGGATTTTACTGTGGTTTTGACTTGGTATTATTTTATCCCTTCCCTGAGTTACATGCTAGCGCTCAACCCGCTAACTGTCTCCGAACGTTGTATCCCCACATGATGCAGGAATCAGAGACGCTTCTACTTTTTCTGTGTAGTGTTAGGATTTTTGGATTGTCAATTGTCAGCTTTGGAAGTGGTGATCTTTTATTCTCCGGAAGATCTATCATTTTGAAGTCTTGTTTTGTCTATGTTTTTGACTTATTTCTTTGGTTTTGGCTATTGTCGAGGGACATGTCCGAGCTTAGATTAGTTTTGGGGTTCTGTTAGAGACTATGAGGATACTGTGGATTGGGATGGTTGTTGGCGTTCTTTGATTTCTTGAGTTTTGATTATTCTATCTTGTTATATGTTCAAAATCCATCCACTACTAATGTATCTGTTTTTGTTTAACTAGGCAAAGGAGGTGGTCTTTGATCCATGGCGGACTTGAGATACCCGTCATAGCTAGGCCCTGGTTCGGATCCTAACATGAATAGAAGTACAAAAAGATAGAACAAATGGAAAGGTATCCAGTCACAAATAGAAATACAATCACAAAACAAGCACAACATATAAAATGTGATGAAGATTATAATGAAGATGATGACAATGCACAAGGTCGTCGTACAAACCCTATATGCACCTACCGAGATCAGCTACGGATGTAGGACCCATGAGAGGTTCATCAACCCACACCTACCGAGCTCTTCTCCCAAGTAGGACCCATGAGGGGTTCGTCAACCCGTATATAACTAATACCCAATATCAATATCTATAACTCTTCTCTGGCACATACATCGGTAGAGGGTTTTTAAAGATATCATATTTACTGTCATGAAAAAATAGTGTTTCTAGTACTTTCACAATGGTACCAATATTTCATGGATGAATATGATATGAGGATATAATGTTCACAACCAACCAAAATGAGAATATTCAATATCCAACTAATATACCTATCATGTGAGAAAAAAAATCCACTCAAATCAACCAACCAACCATAATCTGATATAATCCAATAATCATCAAGTGAACCATGCAAGAAAATGTCATTGATACCATATAAATCCCAAAATCTAGGCATTTTCCACCAAAAAGAGTGCAACTAGACATACATATATCATTACTATACCAACAACAACATATAAGACCCCGGACGGTCACACATAGCATATATTGTCTCAAAACCACCAAATTTAATCCACACAAGCATATAAATCACCTAAACACATTTTTTATGATACAACCCCATACTCATAGCATTCTTTTACATTATTATTAACTACCTAATCTAGACTAAAAAAAGCTAATTCATAACCTACCTCAAATGTGGAAAGCAAAACAAATAAGGCTCTCTCACCGATTATTCACTTCACTTACAGACACAAAAATCAGCTAAAACACAAAAATATAGAATCTACGCATAAAAAAAGCAACGATACCCATATTTCTCACTTCTACATCGGGGTCAAAATGGACCGCTAAAATGGCTTTTCGAAAAAAAGGGTAAAACCATAATTTTGTCCAAAAATATTTTCTCCAAGATTAAAGGAATTCATAGGAGAAAACCCAATTGAAAATTGGGTGAAAGTGAGGTCTGATTTGAATAAATGATAGTTTGGGCTTTTCGGGCCAAACCCCCAAATTTCACCTTTAAATTTGCATATAAACAAGATTTAAATGATAGAATCAAAGAAAAGTAGTTGAAATTGAAGTTTGGAGCTTACCCAAGCTTAAAATGGAAAAATTTCCCAAAAACTCAATCCCCAAGCTCCAAGTCTTAAAAATGTTTAAAAAAATGGAGAAAGGGATTATTTATACCCAGATACCACTAAAGCAGTCAAGTGGCCGCTTTAGTGGTTAACACTAAAGAGGTCAAGCACCTCTTTAGTGGTACCCGCTTAGCGTGCTAGTTTGCTAAAGTGGACAAGGGCCACTTTAGCGCCCTATGCTAAAGTGGACGAGTGTCGCTAAAGCGACCTTGCCCAGCTAGTAGCCGGCCACTAAAGCGGTCAAGTTGGGCTTTAGTTCCTACCGCTAAAGCGACCAAAGTGGCGTTTTACCGGCTGCACCAGCTGAGTGGTGCACCAGTTATGTAGACTTGAAAATTTTCAAGTCTCCGCAGACCCCTCGAGATTTGTCCAGAATCTTGAAAACGCAAACAAACTATTCTACCCTATCAAATTTGATGCTCCAGACTCAATAGAGATATCAGATTTTTAAAAGAATGTTATTTTCACAGAATTGACCTCCGAGGCCTATTTCACAACTTTTTGTATGGAGGGTCGAAATAAGCTATAAAAGTCGTAAAATCACACCAACCATATTACCAACCTAAAATTGACGTTTCAAATTTTCTGGAATAGTCTATTTTGCCATTCGACGCACAAATCAAAAGATGTTGGCTGAAGTCAACTAATAAGTCTTTAAGACCACCAAAAAAATTACAATCTTGCATAAATCAGACCGAATTGCATTAAGAACCATGCCCAACATCCCCACACCTCAAGAAATGCCAAAATACAACCATGGGAAAGGGTAAAATGGTCAAATCACATAGAAATAAATATTTTACATAAATCATCAAAATCAGGTTATTACACCACCACCCAAGGTAACCTAACAAGTCAGTCCTAATAAGAAATAAGAATTAACTGGTAGCCATTTCACGTTTAACTAAATTATAAAGCCCCAGGTTATCCCATACCCCGAGCCGACATAAACTCAGCATACAGGCAACACATAATATTTATAATTTGAATCACAAGACAACCAAATATCACTAAGTCATGTTTAATCAAGCCAGGTGAATACAGGTAAATCACAACAAGCTCAACAACCCTGACTCCAACCATATCCAACATATGACAAGTATTTGGATCATATAAACTTTCAAATATGTACACATATATCAAGCATATAAGCATAGTCCCCAATTTACTCATGAAACCATCAAACTCACCTACCCTCGTACATACATGCTATGGGTGATTCATCCACACTCTATACATGACCTACAGGAAACAATTACTGCCTATGTACTAAATCCTAGATATGAGTGTTTGCCAACCTTGTTTCTCCAAAAACATGGGAGAACATTCTAATTACTGAACATTTCACATTTAATAATGAGATAAGTCAAGTCATATAAATATTCTAAAATTATTCACCTTGACCAACCAAATAATATATGTTAATAAATCACACTATGAAGTAGTTAACATGGACATATAACATAATTTGGACTAAAAGATAATATTTCCACCAACATTATCGATGGGGCATCAACCATGACGCATCCACTATGCCAAGCTTCGAAGAGCTTAAACAACATTACCACTCTGTGTTTTTCAGACTCCTCCCACCCCGTACTTGGTACCATCCTTCTGATTAAGTTTAACTAATACTCAATAATTTATCATTCCCACTACAACACATATGAGTCTACGATATAAAAATACCAACTTATAATATATATAACACATAACATGAATAAATATATAAACAATCCATAATTATACGTTGCCCGAATTTCTAAGCGGTTTTAGCCATCCAACCTCCGTGCCCAAAGGCCTGGACATGAAGCCTTCCATCCATCTACATTACATTCATGCTTTATAAAAGAGGTCTATGCTATTACATTAACCTTTGCTTACCTGAATATCAACCAGCTGTGGAAAGGACGAACCAACACAATTTCCAACTGGATGTCAAGAGTAAGGAAGCGTTATTTATGAAAAACAATGGGTTTGGACCCATTTACACCTCTTTCTCCTCTTTTTTATAGTTCTAAGGAATGGGAGGTGGCCCTTAGGGTTTTTGGTGCCTCCCACGTTGTTTATCTTACCCAAATTGGAGAAGGGAAATAAATCCCACTTAATTTAGATTTTGGACGTGCGTCACTCTGCTATAGCTACAAGCTCACCGCTATAGTAGTACCACTATAGCAGAATAAATCCTGCTACAATGGGCTGACATTGTCCTGATAAAATTATTTAAGTCCTCGAATTTTAAGTAATTGTGGTCCCACACAAGCTTTGAATGATATCTAAAAAATATTTGGGCTCTGCACTAATATCGAGACACTTCCTAGTAATGACGGATTTGGTTGTCACAAGTACAAATTGGATTAAACTACGATACCATCACCTACCTCAGACCAAGCTTGCACAACTCTTCTAAATCAAAGTTTTTCCCTTCCATGCAAGTTTCATATGCTCTAGTTTAGAACACACATAAAAATACATAATTAATAAAATGGCCTATCATGTTGGAAGTTGTAACTCACACCCAACCCCTAAGATAAAGTTCATGATCATTCTCTTTCTATTCTAGGACTTTTCAACTGTAATTCACCTAAAACTATTAATCCATTGATTAATTAATGAATTAAGAAAATGCAAGGGGTAACTACTAATAGTAATAACTCATTAATTTATTACTTTTCGATCCCATGCACTAGAAAACAACTAAAATCAGTCATAAAATCCTCTCCAAACTCCATAATTTAGTGATTTTAAGGCTAAATCAACAATTACTAGATAACGGAGATGAAATACTTACCATAAAGAAGCCTAATGGAGAAAATATGTTGAAAATCACCCCAAATTGCCCCTCCTTTACTTCAAATGAGTTTTATAAATATAATTCTTTTTGAGAAGTTTTAAACAAAAAATGCGACTTTTATCGCTATAGCAACAAACCTATTGCTATAGCGGTCGTTGATCGAGTTGACCGTTTCTATAGTGAAAATTATTTCGCTATAGCGACATACACGTCACTATAGAGGTATCGAAGGGACAAAATGTCCAGTTTCATCCAAATATTCTAACTTTTACAACACACCTTAAATCCAAAATATTCCAAATAATGTTCTTTATGCTAAGATTAATTTTTGAAGTTCTACTTACCTAATATTAATCTCATAAATTCCTACGAATGTTTTATCATATTAGCTAACAAGAAATAAAATCAAATCAAACACCACCAAACTTGTCCATATTATTCTCAGGTTTTTCTAAACCATGCATCGCTTCGATTTCGTCTGAAATAAAACTAGCCTAGTCTGAAATTTATAACTTTAAATCCAGAAATACTTTTAACATGAAAATTTAAATAAAAGGTTTATAAATAACCATGGAAATTATCATCACACTAACTTTGTCCAAACTCCAAAACCATCAGAAAAAAAAAGTTTGTTTGTAGTCTATCATCGATATAGGCGACATGTTGAAAGTAAGTATAACAAATACTCTATGTCAGAGCAATCCATAAACATGTGTTTTATACAAAATAGTGTATTCATCAAAGTTGTCTTTCTCTTTTTAGGTTAAGTTCGAAACACCGTATAGAGCGTTAGCTTCTTTTTCAGACAAGAAAACATTGTTCTTTAAAAAATTAATGTTTCAAAGATTTATGACCAAAAAAAATTAAGGGCATTAAAGATGATCAGAATTTATGTGAACAAATAATACCCTTAGAACCAAAGATTTTTTAGAATTCAAGAATAGTAAACAAATGTATTGAAAAGGTAGTAGATGGTCAGGGAATTCTGACTTTTATAAGGTTTCATAATAAGAAATATACAATGTACTATAAATATATGCAAATTAAATTGTTGAATTAAACAGTTGGAGTGGAAATTGAGTACTAAATAACTTTTGGATGTCTATTCATTCGGATCAAATACTATGAGGTGCTTATATCATTTTCTTTTGCATCTAGTTCCACCTTTTCTTCTTCCAATATTTATCAAGTGATTGTGCATGTAAATATGATTTTCCAGATACAACGTTTGTTATAGTTGTGCCAATTACCAATTGAAACATCTTTGTTTGTATCTTCTTATGTTAGTTCAGTAGTTTTCATCTTGAAAAGCAAGAGATCCATTTAATATCTAAAATAGATGGAAGAAATTATATGCATTCTTGAGCAACCAGTGTGTTAGGGTAAACCTGTGAGAGAATTAGATGACTGATGAAAGAAGACATTATTACAGAAGACTCCAAACATTATTCTTCTCATAGTGACTGTTGGAGGTGACTTTAGAAGTAAGGGTATATTCAAGTAGTCAGTTCGATGATAGGGATTTTTTCCTTTTTTTCTTTTGTCAAATAATTAGAATAAGGGTATTTATATAATTTCAATTTAAGTTTTTGAGTTTGTGCTTTTAAGGTTGTATAGATATATTATGTGTGTATGAATTTCTATGTTTTTATTTTCTGCATTCAGTGGAGTTGCCATTTTTTTCATGATTCTGATGTTGAACTATACATAATCAACATATTTACAATGAATTCTTCCTTTTGATAATTTCTTATGCTCTTTTTTTATTATCGAATGAAGTTGTTGAAAAAATCAAAGGTATATCTTTTTATTTTTTTCTTTACTTTATTTAAATAAAAAAATTATTTATCACAACAATTTATTTATGTATACAAGAATGACCAATTTGTGACTAACATGTCTCCTATTCAAGAGTTAACTGACGATAATTTTCTCATTAATTGCTTATGCATTTTTCTATTTATTTATTTATTTATCTTTTCTAAAAGCATTGAAAGATTGACTAAATATTTTCTTTTTTGAGTGTAAGTTATGTAACAACCATTGCATCTTGTGCCTTTTTTGTCCGCATCACGTGTTGTAGTTCGTCAAAAAATGAGAGGCTTTATGACATTTTTTTGTGGTCACGTCTCTTATTTTTTATATTAAGAGTTTGATTTTGTGATCAATTTGCTCGACCAAAAAAATACTCTGTGTTTCAAGAGCTTTTGAAAGCTAACGGAATCTTTCTAAAGTCAATCACAAGCATTATGATTCATTTGATTGGGAAGGCCAATTGATTCATAGCATCTTGATTACAACTTATAATTTATTTATTTAGTTTTAAATTATCACGAATTTTAAGAAAGAGCTAGGTATAGTATTGCCATGGGTGCTTGGATCCGTTGAATTTTTGTTGAGGGAGCACTGTCCGATTTGGTATGGCTATGGATGTGGAATAAAGTGGCAGGAGACTGGAGCCATTATCTTACATAATTTTTTTGTGCATTCTTTGACGTTCAGACTCAAAACATGTTAAAACTTGTGTCTCTTAATATGTCATTCCGTGTCCGTCACTATGACTTTGAGATACCTAGAATTTCTAAAGAGGCTACACAAAATAGTTGATATTTTACTTTATCATTTTTTTTTTCAAATTTCATGTCCATATATTTATCATTCATGCGTTATAATTGTTAGTCTTGGATAAGAATATGCAGGGCATGAATATGATTTCACTCGTGTGTTGATGTGGATGGTATGGAGAGAGAGAATAAGAGAGTTTTTTTGAGATAGAGTATAGTTTTTTTTCTCAATTAGGGAGCAGCCTCTATGTGACTTTAAACTGATTTGATTCTTGACTTTGATATTAAACACGTTAATTTAATTATGTGATTAGTGTGATTTTTTACATTATATATTGTCTATTGATTTGACGAATAATATTCTAATTTTTGTATTGGTTTTCTAATTCTTAATAAATATGTGTTGTTTTATGTATATTTATTTTTGTTTATCTCATGATTTGTGAATATTAACTTGAAAAAAAAGAATAATGAAATTAATTTTGAGGATATGTATGTATTTTCACGATTGCAGGTGATTTTCCATTATACATTATCATATGATTTGAAGTTTTTAGTGTTACAACTGACATTTTCTATTTAACTAAAAATCTTAACATAGAGGTTGAGCAAAGAGAGGATAAAAATTACAAATGTGGTCAATAATTAATATCAGACAATACCTTACCGGACATAATTTTCTTTCTCTTCCTCTTGTCATTCACCAACTGAAATGTATAAAAAAACAAGGTATATATAGTATTCCCATGAGGCATTCTGTAACAGCCCACATTTTTGGGCTAGAATTTAAACCGTCATTTCTACGTGTAAAAGTTCTAATCCACTGAATTGTATATGAATATATGTGTCTGATCTTAGCCTAGTGTGAAGTGTTCTTATGAGGTGGAAAATATTCATAGGAAACACTTAGAGCAAAGTTGAGCTAAGAGCCTTTGATTCGGTCAAATTTTGGTATTTAATCCTATAAGGGCCAACTTTGAATGTGTATAACTTTTGAAATATAGGTAATTTTTCAGCTTAAGACCCATCAAATTATAGATAATTGAGTCTTCTTTCCAATGCATCTAATTTTTCCTTAATTCGACACCCGAGCAATGAGCAGTTTTATGAGGAACAAGTGAGGATCCGCGAGAACTCCGTGTTACAGACCTTATGCTCTGCGTTCGCTGACACGAACCAAACCCGAGCCTTGTCGTAATGGGCATCCCAAGTCCAACCAGGATCGGGGATCGCCCCGTTACCCAACCCAACTATCCTATGCATATCCTAAATCGGATGAATTCCGAACATATAACAAGATAGAGTTATTGTATAATCCAAGACTATGGGATAGGTCCATATTCGTGACCACCAAAAGGAGTCCAACCATTCGATACCTGACCGATAACCAATACCAACCAAACCATAATCCAAAACCATGACCATATGAGTTCCATAATAATTATAAATAGCCCCAAAATAAAATAGGACGGAACAACCAACAATACAGTCAAATGATATCAGCCCCAATACCCATGCAAATACTAAGGTGGACACCACTACCAATCCAGCCCATTCTAACCCATAGTAGTTCCACAAATGCCTCTAACCAAAAGAATACAAAAATCCAGTTGGGACATGCCCCCAACCATAGCCAAATCTAATATCCATAAATAAACTAAAGTATGAAATAACATTTAAATAAACCAAAGTATGAAATAACATTCATGAAATGGAGCCTTTCGGAAAGATAGAAGTTTACCAATTCAATCCAATAGCTTATCTCAAAGTCCGATCACTAAGAAAGAGGAGTAGAACAACCGGTTCCTGCATCGCATGAGGATACAGCCGCCCGAAGATGAGTTAGCGGGTGAACGCTAGCATGAACTCAGGATAAGGATAAAATAATGTCATTTAACAAAACAAAGTAAACCATCCATATACATACAAACCATACATATATATATAACCGTGCTGGGAAAGAAAACCAAGTTTAGCATGCATTTACAACTATTAACCTAGGTATGTGTAGCTTAACCACCCTTAACCACCCAAGGGCTATATGGGTCCAGTGTAACCCCTTGAACGGGCTCCGATGCATATAGTCGCACGAACCAAAGATACCATAAGAGTAATGGATTCCTAAGTAACCTTCACCCTCTATGATACATATATACAGTGTACTTAGAGGATTCATGTGTACCTCGTAGTATCATATAAGGTTGCTAGGGCCTACCTCTTATGTAGACAAACATGAGTTTCCAGTGTTCATCCATTGGACTCCTGCCTTTACGGTTAGCTATCACACACACCCTTTATTGCCCAATTAAAACCATTTCCAACCAACCAAATCATTGTTATTATCCATGGCTATACATAGTGGTATCGTCATACTGACTATAACTTATAAGAATTGTCTTTAGCCAAACCTTTTAGAGATCAAGGGATTCTCATGTACCCATAGATCATATTATCCAATTAACTTGGGGGAGTCCCATGTACCCCACAAGTGTTCCATTATTATGATTCCTTGGGGGATTCCATTGTACCCCACAAGAATGATTGTTAAACCCAAAACCATTCTATTTTGACCATTCCAAACCATTTAACTATTTAGGATTCCATTACCAAGTTTAAACCATGCATAAGTTCCATTCAAAATCCAACGATGTAGTCAAAACATTCTCATAGGCATTTTATCAAACATATTAGGGCATAGTATTTCCAAAAGAAAAGCCAATTACCAAATACCCATTCATATGCAACCAATTATCGTAAACCACCATTAAAGCATATAAAAAACATAATTAACAGATAGGAAAACCATAACCAAGCATCTATAACCAAAACCCCCCAAATTATATTTCAAAACCCAAAACCATACAATAATCAAGCCATGAAAAAATTGTATAAAACCTTACTTTTAGTTAGACCTAACAATGAGGGAAGAGAACATGTCTTAAATTAAGTAGATGATGGAAAGAAATCACCAACACAAGCCCCAAATTAATCCTTAAGATCGAACCCTAGCTTCCTTTGCCCAAGAACTTTAGAGAGGATTAGAGTGTTTTCTAAGTGTTAAAGAATAAAATAATGGGGAAAATAACTTCCCAAGTGAGTTAAAAGTCATGAAGTCTTATTAGGTTAAGAGGGGAAATGTATAGATTTCCCTCACTTAAACAGCACCAAAATCTCATCAGAGGAATACGACTATCTATACCAGTCGTACACTTAAATACAAGTGGTACCCATCACTCGGACCCAAGGCCATCTCCCTTGGACCCCACATTGTACAAGGTATGACTCACCCCAAATAACGTTGTATCCATTCATAGACTGGTATCCATGATTTGTACCCCTAGTAGAATAGAATCTAAAGAATATTGAACACTGCCCACCATACGAGTTCATGGTATGACTCGTACCCTGGCTTATGGCTCAAGGTGAGCCACTCATTCTCAGATCCAAGTTTGTCTACCAAGTCTTAAGACTAAGTGAAGAAAAGACCCAAACCAAATGACCCATGTCCATCCATATGAATCATACTAAACAAATCATACCTATTCCAGAAACCAAATCCAACCCACCAACCAACACTGGTGGGCATACAACTAACCCATACTACTCGTATACCAGTGTACGAGTCATTTCCCCTAGTCGTATCTGTCCAGAGACCAAAAATCTAGGAAATTTTCTAAGGGCTCGAAACCCAAGGTATTTCAGTCTCCCCCACTAGGAAGATTTGTCCCTGAATGACGGACAAGGTAGGGTAACGACAAACAAAGTCATTTGCATTATCAAATATCAATCCAACCCTTAACCAAATTAAAAAATAAAGATAAAAAGATATTAATATTCTCTTTCACAAAGTTTGAAAACAAAAGTATGTTGAAGAACACATGCCTTCCTCACGAATCCCAGGAGCAGAAAATAGATATGGATGCTTGGACATCATGTCCTCCTCTGTTTCCCATGTAGCCTCTTCCATCTTGTTATTCTGCCATATAACATTAAGTGAGGCCACATCCTTGGTCCATAACCTATGAACCTGCTGATCCAAGATCTCGATCGATGCCTCTTCATAAGACAGAGAATCTAAGATACCCAAGCCCTCCAAAGGAACCACCAAAAAAGGATCACCAAGGCACTTTCTCAACATAGATACATGGAATACTGGATGAATGGAGCTCAACTCAGAAGGCAATTCCAATTCATAAGCCACATTACCAACCCTCCGTGAAATTGCATAAGAACCAATAAATCGGGGACTGATCTTCCCTTTTTTACCAAACTGCATTACTCAAACTCCAAGTCTCTATGCCTTATATCTGCATTGGACTTTTAGCGACTTTGGGCAGCCTTAAGCCTATCCTGAATTACCTTTACCTTTTCCATCTCCTAATAAACCAAATTTAAACCAAACATATCTGTCTCACCAAGCTCGAACACCCAATAGGATATCTACACCTCCTACCATATAATGCCTCAAAAAGGGCCATACCAATACTAGAATGATAGCTATTGTTGTAAGCAAACTCTGCCAAAGGTAGATACTAAAACCAATTACCACCATAATCAATCACACATGCCCAAAGCATATCTTCCAATGTCTAAATAGTCCTCTTTGTTTGGTTATCCGTCTGAGAATGAAAAGCATTATTCAGACTCACCTTAGTACCCAACCCTTTCTGAAAAATCGCTAGAAATGAGATAAAATTATTTACCATGATTAGAGATAATCGAATAGGTACCTCATGTAGCTTCACAATCTTCTAAAGATACAACTTTGTAAAATCATCTGCCGAAAAGGTAGTCTTTACTAGCAAGAAGTGAGCAGACTTGGTCACCCTATTCACGCTGTCCCAAATCGAATCAAATTGATTCTGAGACCGAGGAAGACTAGAAACAAAATCCATATTAACTACCTCCAATTTCCATTTGGATAACTCAATATCTTGATACAACCCACCAGGCCGTTTGTGCTTAACTTTGACTTGTTGGAACACCATGCACTTGGCTACAAAATCAGCCATATACCTTTTCATACAATTCCACCAAAATATCTCCTTGAGATCATGATACATTTTAGTTGAACCAGGATGAATAAGCCTCATCCAAAACCCTTTGTTGTAAACTGTTGACATCAGGAACACATAACTTCCCTTGGTAGCACAAAGTACCATCACCACTGATCTCAAAGACCATCACCTTTTCTACACCAATATCTCTCTTGATTTTCATCAAGACAGGATCTAGCACTTGTTTCTCCTTGATCTCATCACTAAGAGACGACCTAACCACTTCCTAAACCATTACCCAACCATCCTTGGAGTTCAAGAGATGAACCTTAAGATTGGCCAAGCTGTGAATATCCTTCATCGATTCCCATTTTTTGTTCTCCACATGAGCCAAACTTCCCATGGACAACCTGTTAAGAGCATCAACAACGATGTTAGATTTATCTGGGTGATCGTGAAGACTCTGTCATACCCCAAATCCCATTGGAGCGGACTGGAACCCGTAGCCGAGGAGGCCCGGGAGAACCCATTCATAACCTATACTTTCACATTTACATTACTTATGAAAATTAGAAATTTGGGCAACACTTCATTGTAAATAGAAGAAAACAGTACCTGTATCAGCCCAGCAGACACGCATAATTATATATATATAAACAGTAATTGGCCGTCAGAGCCATCACGTCTATCAACCAAACACTCCTATGGCTGTACAATATGTCTACAAAAGCCTTTACATATATACACAACTGAGTTAGGGTCGGGACAAACTCCCGCCCACAAAAGACTTTTATACAAATACGAAAAATACATATAGACACGACTTGGGATGCCCCGAAACAACTGGAGCTCACCACTAACAACAGAATGTCCTGGCTCTTACTGCAGAGGTGTACGACCTAAAGTACCTGTTCCTGCAGGCATGAATACGGGTCCCTATGAGGGACGTCATTACGGAAATATGTACTGAGTATGTAAGGCAGTGAGTATCAATATGAGATACAAAAGATCAACAGAACCCAGATACCAGTGAATAAACAGTATGAGTAGACCACACTTAAAAGAGCTGAAGGGATACCTGCACATTACTTTCATATCATTACTTCCCGTAATCCTTATCAATACATAACATATGTCATACAATGGTCAACTGATCAGTGGTACTAATACAATACATCAGGGACCACCCCTGGAATATCATATATACATAAACTTTTTAATACAATGGCCAACTGATCAGTGGTACTAATACAATACATCATATCATCAATTTAAAATACAGACATTTCATTTCTTAATTCAATTAATCTTTGAGATTGGTTACTTTGTGGTCACACCTTATGGAACTTGAAACCATGATACCTCAATAGGAAAAACATGTAAATAGGTAATCAATATCATGAAAATGAAGTAGAGAATCATGGATACCTCATTAAACCATTTCGGAGTCAACAATAGTATATGGACATGTTTTTTGACTAGCCGGACATCTTAAAAGTGAAAACAAGTTCAATTGGTAGTGTCGAAGATCATATGATGTTATTATGTGTCATGTGTCGTAGGACAATGTTGGAATCTTACTTGAGAGTTCCATGGGTCATTATTCATGCCAAAGATTAGATAGAGTATGTCTTACATACCTTGATATAACCACTTCAATACAAGTCCAACTTGACTTCCCGTACTCTTCAAACACTTATCTACAATAAGTCATTTATGGCAAACTAGTATTAGCAACCAAACCTTACCATTTAGGTATTAACTTCACCAAATGATGTCTAGGAAGTAATCCTTTAGCTCATCAATAAGAGTGCTACATACATCCTCTTATACTCTTATTACATTCACATATCATGCATTTTCATGAAATATCCCTCAACATCACTCTTAGCCTTTATTTCCCTTCTTAATCACCATCCAATACCAACATGATCGCTAGGCATACATAACCACTAATATAATGATATATCACCACAATTCATCCTCCATAATCCAATACAACAACTTTCATAATTTACTACTAACAATTTATACAAAACAATTCATAACTATGTTTCTGGTTATCTTCCAACATCAAGACAATACTCATAATCCTTTATCAATACTTATTCATGGATAAGAATCAAGAATAAACAATATTCATACCTTAACAATGAACTCTTGCATTTAGAATCCTCCTTACATAACCATGGGGTGCTTCTCGAAGCTTTCGAGATGGTGAACACAACTACGGAACCAATTCGAATTTTCTACGGTTGAATCACAAAATATTTGAAGTTGAAATTAGGCTAGGGTTTCACCTTCTCTTAATAATTGGATGATATATGATATATATGAGGCTAAGTGTAGGTTTATAAAGACCCATTTTCGTCCAAGAGGTAATAGAAAATGACCATTTTGCCCTAAAAATTTAAATAAATCCGAATCTGTCCCCAGTGGACAATTTTGACAGGCTGAAGTAAATTGATCATAACTCATTGCTCCGGTATCGGATTTGGGTGAAACCAATTGCATTGGAAATATAATTCAAAGGGATTTTATTTTCATATAAAGTATACCAATCATTTCTTCCTGTACAAGGAGTTATGGTCGTTTAAAGTTGACCCAAAAATCTGTCCCACAATTCTGGTTTTTTTTTTTGATAGGCTGTAGTAAAACGGGTATAGCTCCTTACTCAGACATTGGATTTGGATGAAACCAATTTCATCAGAAAGAAGACTCTCGGATATTTTCGTCGATATATAGCATCTCACACAGTTCTTTTTGTACAAGGATTTATGATCGTCTAAAGTTGATACAAAAAAATAATTGCCTAGCTGCAGTAATTTTCCTGCAGGTTTACTGTTCACAGGCTTCCCGGCCTCCGTTTTGAAATTTCGAATGTGCTCGCTTTATGAAATACTCCTCTGTTTTGGGAAAACTTTATATCTTCTGAAAGATTATTCCAATACCTACACATACAACTATTGACGGGATACTTCCGAACACCATAAACTTAATTTAACCCATACGCAAGCCTTTAGGACTCCATATAATCGCGATAAGTGTACGAAAAAAATTTACGGGGTGTTACATTCTCCCCCCCTTAAGAAAATTCGTCCTCGAATGTTAGCATAGTTACTCAATTAAGACATGTCCAAGCTTACAATTAACATATTCATCATCATAACATACTTGCATAAAAATAAATACTTACTTGTTATTGTTCTTCTTCCGTCTCATGAACTTCCTCCTCATCGTTGAATAGGTAAGGGTACTTAATCTTCATCGCTTCCTCGACTTCCCATGTGATCTCCTCAACTTGTTAATTCCTCCAAAGTACTTTTACCGATGCTATCTCTTTATTCCTTATCTTTTTAATTTGACGATCAAGAATAGCAATAGGCATTTCTTCAAAGGTGAGATCTTCTGTAACTTGTACATCTTCCGTAGTAGTGATGTGCGATGGATCTCCGATGTACTTGCGAAGCATCAAAACATGAAATACGGGTTGAACTGCTAAGAGCTCTTGAGGTAGCTCTAACTCATAAGCAACTTGTCCAAATCTTTGAATGATCTTGTACGGACCTATGTATCGTGGACTTAACTTTCCTTTCTTGCCAAACCTCATCACTCCTTTCATTGGTGATACTTTCAAGAATACCCAATCATCGATAGAAAACTCAAGTCCTCTTCTTCTAACATCCGCATAAGATTTGTGTCGACTTTGAGCTGTTTCAAGCTGTTGTTGGATCACTTTAACCTTCTCCATTGCTTGATAAACAAGATCTGGTCCAAACCAGACCGCATCACCTGCTTCAAACCATTGTATTGGCGATCTAAACTTTCTTCCATACAATGCTTCATATGGTGCCATTTTGATACTTGAATGATAGCTATTATTGTAGGCAAACTCGATAAGAGGTAGGTGATCATCCCAGTTGCCTTTGAAATATAATACACATGCTCGTAGCATATCTTCAAGTGTCTGGATGGTACGTTCCGCTTGTCCATCCGTTTGAGGATGAAAAGCCGTACTTAGATTTACTTGTGTCCCCAAACTCCTTTGAAAAGACTTCCAGAAATTCACGGTAAATTGGGCTCCTCGATTGGATATAATGGAAATTGGAACTCCATGTAACCGAACGATCTCCTTAATATACAACTTCGCATACTCTTCCGCCGTATAAGTTGTCTTAACTGGTAAGAAGTGCGCAGATTTGGTAAGCCTATCAATGATCACCCATATAGAATCAAACTTCCGATATGTACGAGGCAAACCCGTGATGAAATCCATATTGATCTTGTCCCACTTCCAGACTGGAAGATCTATACATTGCATGTAACCACCAGGTTTCTGGTGTTCTACTTTGACTCTTTGACAATTCAAACATTCAGCTATAAATTCGGCAATATTCTTCTTCATGTCATTCCACCAATATATTGTTTTCAAATCTTGATACATCTTAGTCGACCCTGGATGGATGGAATACCTTGAACAGTGTGCTTCTGTCATAATTCTCTTTCTTAGCTCAACTACATCAGGTACACATAAACGATTCTGACAATGAAGCACTCCTTCTCGCGTAAGCTCAAATGCCTTTGTCGTGCCACTCTGCACATCCTCCTTAAGCTGCAATAAAATTGGATCTACATACTGTTTCTCTTTCACTTCAGCTATCAATGAAGATTCTGTTGCATTACGTACAATAACCTCTTCATCTAGAGTTTTGAGAAGTCGAACTCCCAAATTAGCTAGTTGGTGAAGATCCTTAATCATCCCCTGCTTTTCTATAGATACCATTTTAGACTTAAGACTCAGTGCATCCGCTACCACATTCACTTTCCCTGGATGATACAAGATATCAACATCGTAATCTTTCAACAATTCAAGCCATCTCCGCTGCCTCATGTTTAGATATTTCTGACTGAAGATATATTACAGGCTCTTATGATCGGTATATATGTCAACATGAACCCCATATAAGTAGTGGCGCCATATCTTCAAAGCAAATACAACTGCAGCTAGCTCAAGATCATGTGTGGGATAATTCCTCTCATGTGGTCGCAACTGTCTAGAGCCATAGGCTATTACTCTACCATGTTGCATTAATACGCATCCTAAGCCACTTCTCAAAGCATCACAGTACACTGCATACCCTTCTGTGCCTTCAGGAAGTACCAATACCGGTGTAGAAGTCAACTTGCTCTTCAGATCTTGAAAACTCTTTTCACAGGCATCATTCTATTGAAACTTGGAGGCTTTATGCGTCAACTTAGTCAAGGGTGCAGAAATTGAAGAAAAACCTTCAACAAACCTTCTATAATAACCTACCAACCCGAGGAAACTATGTATCTCCGTAGGCGTCGTAGGTCTTGGCCAATTCTTCACAGCCTCAATCTTCTGAGTGTCAACTTTTATGCCTTCACTGGATACAATATGGCCCAAAAATGCCACTGACTTGAGCCAAAACTCACATTTAGAAAACTTTGCATACAGCTTACGATCACGAAGAATCTGCAACGCCTGCCTTAAGTAATTAACATGTTCCTCTTCTGATCTAGAGTAGACCAGAATATCATCAATGAAAACTATTATGAACACATCTAGAAATGGCTTAAACAGCCTATTCATCAGATCCATAAAAACTGCGGGTGCATTTGTCAGCCCGAATTACATAACCAGGAATTCATAATGACCATACCGTGTTCGGAAAGCTGTCTTGGGTATATCTTTATCCTTGACTCTCACTTGATGATAGCCTAATCTCAAGTCAATCTTGGAAAAACACTGGGCACTCTGCAACTGGTCAAATAAATCATCAATTCGGGGGAAAGGGTATTTATTCTTGATAGTCACCTTATTCAATTGTCGATAGTCAATACACATCCTCAGCGAACCATCTTTCTTACGCACAAACAATACTGGTGCTCCCCAAGGGGACATACTAGGCCTGATGAATCCCTTCTCTAGCAAGTCTTTCAGTTGCTCTTTTAATTCTCACAACTCTGCTGGTGCCATTCTATAAGGAGGAATTGAGATTGGCTGTGTGTCTGGCAACATATCAATACCAAACTCCACTTCTCGTTCAGGAGGTAAACCTGGTAGTTCTTCAGGAAATACATCAGGAAATTCATTCACAACCGGAACGGTCTGGAAAGTTGGCGGCTCTGCCTCTGTATCCCTTACTCTAACCAAATGGTATATGTACCCCTTGGAAATCATTTTTCTTGCCTTAAAGTAAGAAATAAATCTACCTCTCGGCGCACCAACATTACCCTTCCATTCAAGGACTGCCTCATTTGGGAAATGGAAATACACCTTCTTAGAACGACAATCTACTGTAGCATAACAAGACGCTAACCAATCCATGCCCATAATAACATCAAAATCTACCATTTCTAACTCAACAAGATCGGCCATCGTATCACGACCACAAATATTCACAACACAATTTCGATAAACATTCCTAGCTATAAGAGATTCCCCCACTGGCGTTGATACTTTAAATGGCTTGGCTAATAATTCGGGTGTTCTCCCGAACCTTCCCGAAACCAAAGAAGTAGCATACGATAATGTAGAACCAGGATCAATTAAGGCATACACATCAAATACAAAGATAGACAACGTACCTGTAACCACGTCTGGAGAAGCCTCTAAATTCTGCCGATCTGCTAGGGCATACACACGGTTCTGAGCTTCGCTAGAACTAGCTACTCCTCTATCACCTCTACCGTGACCCATAGGTTGTGCACCCCTACTCAAAGGAGGCACCGATGATGATGCAACAGCTGATCCGGTAGGTCGTGTTATACCACCTGTGGTCCTGCGTGGGCAATCTCTAGCCATATGCCCCGGCCTACCGCACCAAAAGCAATTGTTCGTTCCAAGCCGACATTCGCCAAAGTGAAATCTTCTACATATGGGGCACGGGTGTCGTGGAGGTCTCAATTGACTCATACTCCCTTGCCCTTGATACCCCACTGTTCGCGAACTCTGATTTTCACTGCTTTGCCCAATCTAATTACCTCTGAACCTTTGAAATTGAGGTGGAGCACTAATTTTCGGATAAGAAGATAATGGGCTAGGCAATCTATGAGAGAACGAAGGCCTAAAACCTCCCTGAGATGCCATAAACTGCCCTATAGCTCTGGCCCGCTTAGAATATCCTTTTTCTGATTCCTGGGTTCTTCTTCTTTGCCTCTGATCTTCCATCTTCTGAGCAAAAGCTTGTATCCTCGCTATATCCATGTCCTTGTTCAAAGCAGCAATGGTACAATCTCTAACCAAGTATGGTTCCAATCTATCCACATAGTGATGAACTCTGTCATCCATAGTAGCTACCATATTAGAATCATATCGAGACAAGGAGTTAAATCGAAGACTATACTCCCTTACACTCATATTACCCTGACGAAGATTTAAGAATTGATCTGAACGGGCCTGACGAGTCTCAAATGGAAGATAATGATCAATAAATGCATCTTTGAACTCTCCCCATGTAGTTGGAGGTGCATCAATACCCCTAGATCGTTTCCAATCCTCGTACCACAATATAGCCTCTCCTTTCAGTCTATATGCTGCAAGCTCAACCATCTCTTTACCGTATATGTGCATAACATCTAGAGCCCTTTGGGTTTGATCGACAAAGTGCTGCGGGTCTTCGTTAATATCTGATCCGGTAAAAGTAGGAGGATCCAGTTTTAGAAAATCCTGTGTCCGAAAGCTAGCTGCTCTATCCGTACCACTAGAACCCGTGGTAGGAATAGCTTGCCCTTGAACTTGACCGGCAACTATACGCGTCAGAAGTTGTACTGCATCCCTCAAATCTCGATCAACAGCATTAATAGATGGCCCTTCCGGAGGAGAAGAAGTTCCTGATATATGCTCATCTTGAGACCACTTTGTTCAGCTTATGCCGATGGTGACTTATTAGTACCTTCTCCGGCCACTACATCCACTCGCTTCCACTTATTCTTTCTCCTTGTAACCGGCATCGTTACTATAATAAAAAAAAACAATTGGATTAAGCGATTGATTATGACTTTATCGCTAATATGGGCTCTATTGCACGATCTAAGAAATGGAGAGTGGAAACAATCCCTAAATGTCCAATAGCCTCCTGTTTATAGATGTGGTGCACAACACACCGATAAACGAGATTCTATGTAGACACGGCTTTGTAGACTCACTAGGACGAACTTCTCTGATACCACTTCTATCATACCCCAAATCCCATTGGAGCGGACTGGCACCCGTAGCCGAGGAGGCCCGGGAGAACCCATTCATAACCTATTCTTTCACATTTACATTACTTATGAAAATTAGAAATTTGGGCAACACTTCATTGTAAATAGAAGAAAACAGTACCTGTATCAGCCCAGCAGACACGCATAAATATATATATATAAACAGTAATTGGCCATCAGAGCCATCACGTCTATCAACCAAACACTCCTATGGCTGTACAATATGTCTACAAAAGCCTCTACATAGATACACAACTGAGTTAGGGTCGGGACAAACTCCCGCCCACAAAAGACTTTTATACAAATACGAAAAATACATATAGACACGACTTGGGATGCCCCAAAACAATTGGAGCTCACCACTAACAACAGAATGTCCTGGCTCTTACTGCGGAGGTGTACGACCTGAAGTACCTGTTCCTGCAAGCATGAATACGGGTCCCCTGTGAGGGACGTTAGTACGGAACTATGAACTGAGTATGTAAGGCAGTGAGTATCAAGATGAGATACAAAAGATCAACAGAACCCAGATACCAGTGAATAAACAGTATGAGTAGACCACACTTAAAAGAGCTGAAGGGATACCTGCACATTACTTTTATATCATTACTTCCCGTAATCCTTATCAATACATAACATATGTCATACAATGGCCAACTGATCAGTGGTACTAATACAATACATCAGGGACCACCCCTGGAATATCATATATACATAAACTTTATAATACAATGGCCAACTGATCAGTGGTACTAATACAATACATCATATCATTAATTTAAAATATAGACATTCCATTTCTTAATTCAATTAATCTTTGAGATTGGTTACTTTGTGGTCACACCTTATGGAACTTGAAACCATGATACCTCAATAGAAAAAACATGTAAATAGGTAATCAATATCATGAAAATGAAGTAGAGAATCATGGATACCTCATTAAACCATTTCGGAGTCAACAATAGTATATGGACATTTTTTTTACTAGCCGGACATCTTAAAAGTGAAAACAAGTTCAATTGGTAGTGTCGAAGATCATATGATGTTATTATGTGTCATATGTCGTAGGACAATGTTGGAAGCTTACTTGAGAGTGCCATGGGTCATTATTCATGCCAAAGATTAGATAGAGTATGTCTTACATACCTTGATATAACCACTTCAATACAAGTCCAACTTGACTTCCCGTACTCTTCAAACACTTATCTACAATAAGTCATTTGTGGCAAACTAGTATTAGCAACCATACCTTACCATTTAGGTATTAACTTCACCAAATGATGTCTAGGAAGTAATCCTTTAACTCATCAATAAGAGTGCTACATACATCCTCTTATACTCTTATTACATTCACATATCATGCATTTTCATGAAATATCCCTCAACATCACTCTTAGCCTTTATTTCCCTACTTAATCACCATCCAATACCAACATGATCGCTAGACATACATAACCACTAATATAATGATATATCACCACAATTCATCCTCCATAATCCAGTACAACAACTTCCATAATTTACTACTAACAATTTATACAAAATAATTCATAACTATGTTTCTGGTTATCTTCCAACATCAAGACAATACTCATAATCCTTTATCAATACTTATTCATGGATAAGAATCAAGAATAAACAATATTCATACCTTAACAATGAACTCTTGCATTTAGAATCCTCCTTACATAATCATGGGGTGCTTCTCGAAGCTTTCAAGATGGTGAACACAACTACGGAACCAATTTGAATTTTCTACGGTTGAATCACAAAATATTTGAAGTTGAAATTAGGCTAGGGTTTCACCTTCTCTTAATAATTGGATGATATATGATATATATGAGGCTAAGTGTAGGTTTATAAAGACCCATTTTCGTCCAAGAGGTAATAGAAAATGACCATTTTGCCCTAAAAATTTAAATAAATCCGAATCTGTCCCCAGTGGACAGTTTTGACAGATTGAAGTAAATCGATCATAACTCTTTGCTCCGGTATCGGATTTGGGTGAAACCAATTGCATTGGAAATATAATTCAAAGGGATTTTATTTTCATATAAAGTATACCACCCAGTTCTTCCTGTACAAGTAGTTATGGTCGTTTAAAGTTGACCCAAAAATCTGTCCCACAATTCTGCTTTTTTTTTTGATAGGCTGTAGTAAAACGGGTATATCTCTTTACTCAGACATTGGATTTTGATGAAACCAATTTCATCGGAAAGAAGACTCTCGGATCTTTTCGTCGATATATAGAAGCTCACACAGTTCTTTTTGTACAAGGAGTTCTGATCGTCTAAAGTTGATCCAAAAAATAATTGCCTGGCTGCAGTAATTTTCCTGCAGGTTTACTGTTCACAGGCTTCCCGGCCACCGTTTTGAAATTTCGAATGTGCTCGCTTATATGAAATACTCCTCTGTTTTCGGAAAACCTTATATCATTGGAAAGCTTATTCCAATACCTACACATAAAACTATTGACGGGATACTTCCGAACACCATAAACTTAATTTAACCCATACGCAAGCCTTTAGGACTCCATATAATCGCGATAAGTGTACGAAAAAAATTTACGGGGTGTTACAGACTCATATCAGTCCTTGAGAAGCTCCAACCATCTCTTTTGCCTGAGATTTATTTCTTTTTGAGTGAACACATACTGTAGACTCGTATGATCAGAAAAGATATCTACGTGCACTCCAACAAATAATGCCGCCAGATTTTCAAAGCAAAAACCACCGCCAACAGCTCCAAATCATGAGTATGATAATTCCTATCATGAACTTTCAACTACCTCGAAGCATAGGAAATCACCTTCCCATGTTGAATCAAAACACAGCTAAGTCCCACCTGGGACGCATCGCAATAAACCACAAACCCCTCCGTACCTTCTGGCAAGGTAAGAACCAGAGCTAAAGTCTGCTTATCCTTAAGTTTCTCAAAACTCCCTTCACACGCTTCTGAACAAAAAAACTTTACCTTCTTCTAAGTTAACTTATTCAATGGAGAAACTATCAAAGAAAACCCCTCCACAAAGCTCCTATAATACCCAGCCAAACCTAAGAAACTCCGAATATTGATTGGAGTCGTGGGTCTAGGCCACCTTTTAAACACCTCAACCTTTTGAGGATCCACCATAATCCCCTTACTAGAAATAATATGACTAAAAAAAGTCACAACGTTCAACTAAAACCCATACTTGCAGAATTTGGCATACAACTGTTGTTCCTTCAAGGTTTGCAACACCACACGGATGTGATTAGCATGATCTACCTCATTTTTAGAATACACCAAGATGTCATCAATAAACACAATAAAAAAAAGATCCAAGAAATTCCTAAATACTTTGTTCATTAAATCCATAAATGTCGCTAGGGCATTAGATAAGCCAATTGACAGAACCAAGAACACAAAGTGCCTATATCGAGTACAAAAAGTCATCTTAGGGATATCCTCCTCCCTAATCTTAAGCTGATGATATCCAGACCGAAGATCTATTTTAGAAAAGAACATGGAACCTTGCAACTGATCAAACAAGTCACCTATTCTTGGAAGAGGATACTTGTTCTTTACCTTTACCTTATTAAACTGTCGATAATCAATGCACATCCGAAGAGAACTATCTTTCTTACTCACGAACAACACCGGTGCATCCCACGGGGATACAGTAAGACTAATAAACCCTTATCCAGAAAGTCCTTAAGTTGCTCCTTGAGTTCCCTCAACTCAACAAGAATCATTCTACAAGGAAGAATAGATATTGGACGAGTGTCCGAACCAAATCAATACCAAACTCAATCTCCCTATACGGAGGAACAATAGGAAGATCATCCGTAAAGACCTCTGAAAACTCACTTACCACCAAAACTGAGAGTAAAAAAAGACCTTTTGAGTTAGAATCCTTAACCCGAACCAGATGATAAAGACATACTTTTGGAGATTAATCTCCAAGCTATAAGATATGAAATAAACCTTCCACTAGGAGCTAGGGAACCACACTCCCACTCTATAGCCAGTTCACCAGGGAACCTAAAGTCAATCGTATGAGTTTGACAATCTAAGGACGCATATCAAGAGTGAAACCAATCCATCCTTAGAATAACGTCAAAATCCACCATATCCAGCTCAAACAAATCTACCAAGGTCTGCTTGCTACCAACAGATACCACACACCCTCTATAGACTCTTGTAGCAATAATCGAGTCACCTACCAGGGTAGAAACAAAAGAAATCCAAAAAAAACTCAGGATCAAAAGCAAAACATACAACCACATATGGGGTCACATAGAAAATAGTGGACCCCAAATCAAGCAGATAATACACATCATGAGAAAAGAGTTGTAATGTACCAGCCACGACATTAGGCGGTGCCTCAGATTCATGCCGAAATGCAAAATCATACAACCTATTCTGACTAGTGTTGGTACCAAAAATAGAAGCACACGTTGAAGCGGCACCACTAGGCGTAGGAGCAGAAGATGAAGCAACCGATCTTTGATTGCTTCCGAAGCACCCTTACCAATCGGACAGTTCCTGAGCGTATAGCCTGACTAACCATATTTAAAACACCTTTCCCTCCTTTTATCACAAACAAAATAACCCGTACCCATCTATATGACTCATACCAAGCAAATTGTACCCATTCCAGAAACTAAATCCAACCCACCAACCAATACTGGTCAGCATACGACTAACCCATACCACTCGTATCATAGTGTACGAGTCATTTCCCCTAGTCGTATCCTATCCAGAGACCAAAAATCCAAGAAATTTTCTAAAGGCCCTAGGGTGTTTCAATCTCGCCCACTAGGATGATTCATCCCCCAATGAAGGATAAGTTAGGGTAACACAAATAGAGTCATTTGCATTATGAAATATCAATCCAACCCTTAACCAAGTTAGAAAATATAGATGCAAAGATATTAATCTTCCCTTTAAAAATTTTTAAACAAAAGTATGTTGAAGGACACATACCTTTCGCAAAAATATCAGGAGTAGAAAACAATTGCGGAAACTTGAACTTCATATCCTTCTGTGCTTCCGATGTATCCTCTTCCATCTTATGGGTCCGCTATAGAACCTTAACCGAGGCCACAATCTCCTGAAGATACAACTTCGCATAATCATCCACTAAAAGGTAGTCCTCACTGGCATGAAGTGGGCAGACTTTGTCACCCTATCCACAATGACCCAAATCCAATCAAATTAATTCCGAGACTGAGGAAGACCAACAATAAAATGCATATTGATTACCTCTCATCTCCATTTGGGTAACTAAATTTCTTGATACAACCTACTAGGTTGCATGTGCTTAACTTTGACTTGTTGGCACACCATGCACTTGGCTACAAAATTAGCCACATCCCTTTTCATACCATTCCATCAAAATATCTCTTTGAGATCATGATAAATTTTTGTCAAACTGGGATAAACATCATAGCATGATTCATGTACCTCAGCTGAAACCTATTTTCACAAATTGTCGACATCAAAAACATACAACTTTCCTTGGTACCGCAAAGTACCATCACCACTGATCTAAAGCACCAATTCTACACCAACATCACTCTTGATTTTCATCAAGATAGGATCTAGCACTTGATTATCCTTGATCTCAGCACCAAGAGATGACCTAACCACTTCCTGAACCATTACCCAACCATCCTTGGAGTCCAATAAATGAACCCCAAGATTAGCTAAGCGGTGAATATCCTTCACTGATTCTCACTTTTCTTTCCCACATGAGCCAAACTTCTCATGGACAACCAGCTAAGAGCTTTATCAACCATGTTAGATTTACCTTGTTGATAGTGAAGACTCATATCATAGTCCTTGAGAAGCTCTAATTATCTCCATTGACTGAGATTTAGCTACTTTGAGTGAACACACACTATAGACTCTTATGATCAGAAAAGATATCTATGTGCACTCCTTACAAATAATGTCGCTAGATTTTCATAGAAAAAAACACCGCCAACAGCTCCAAAGCATGAGTAGGATAATTTCTCTCATGCATCTTCAACTGCCTTGAAGCATAGGCAATCACCTTCCCATGTTGCATCAAAACACAGCCAAGTCCAACCCGGGACATATCACAATAATCCACAAACCCCTCATACCTTCTGGTAAAGTCAAAACTAGAGTCTAAGTCAACTTATCCTTAAGCTTCTCAAAACTCCCTTCACATACTTCTGACTAAGAAAACTTTACCTTCTTATGAGTTAACTTAGTCAATGGAGAACCTATCGAAGAAAACCCCTCCACAAACCTCCTATAATACCCTGCCAAACCCAAGAAGCTCCGAATATTGATTAGAGTCGTGGGTCTAGGCCATATTTTAAACACCGCGGCCTTTTAAGGATCCACCATAATCCCCTCACTAGAAATAATATGGCCAAAAAAAGTCACAGCGTTCAATCAAAACTCACACTTGAAGAATTTGGCATATAACTGTTGTTCCTTCAAGGTCTGTAACACCACACGAGGGTGATTAGCATGATCCGACTAACTTTTAGAATACATCAAGATGTCATCAATAAACAAAATGACAAAAAGATCCATGAACTGCCTGAATACTTTGTTCATCAAATCCATAATTGCCGCCAGGGCATTAGCCAAGCCAAATGACATAACCAAGAACTCAAAGTACCTATATCGAGTATGAAAAGTTATCTTAGGGATATACTCCTCCCTAATCTTAAGCTGATGATATCCAGACTGAAGATCTATTTTAGAAAAGAACTTGGCACCTTGCAACTGATCAAAAAATTCATCTATCCTTGGAAGAAGATACTTGTTCTTGACCGTTACCTTATTCAACTATTGATAATAAATGCACATCCATAGGGAACCATCCTTCTGTGCACGAACAACACTGGTGCACCCCACGGGGATACATTAGGACAAATAAATCCCTTATCTAGAATGTCCTTAAGTTGCTCCTTAAGTTCCCCCTACTCAGTCGAAGCTATTCTATAAGTAAGAATAGATATTGGACGAGTTTCTGAACCAAATCAATACAAAACTCAATATCCCTATCCAGAGGAACAGCAAGAAGGTCATCCGAAAAACCTTAAAAAACTCACTTACCACCGAAACTGAGTGTAAAAAAGGACCTTCCAAGTTAGAATCCTTAACACAGACTAGATGATAAAGACACCATTTTGGAGATTAAAAGCCCAGTCCTACTTTATAACCGGTTCACTAGGGAACCTAAAGACAACCTAACGAGTTCGACAATCCAAGGATGCATATCAAGAGTGTAACCAATCCGTCCCTGAAATAACATCAAAATACACTATATAAAGCTCAAATAAATCTGCCAAGGTCTGCTTACTACCAACAGATACCACACCTCCCCCTATAGACTCTTTTAGCAATAATCAGGTCACCTACCAGGGTAGAAACAAAAAAGGATCCAAAACAACCTTAAGATAAAAAGCAAAACATACAGCCACATATAGAGTCATATAGGAAAGAGTGGAACTCTGATTAAGCAAACAATATATGTCATAAGAAAAGCATTGTAACGTTCTAATCATGACATCAGGCGATACCTCAAATTCCTGCAGAGATATAAAAGCATACAACCTACTTCGATTAGTGATAGTACCAGAAATAGGAGCATACGCCAAAGTAGCGCTACTAGGCGTAGGAGCAAAAGATAAAGCAACCGAAGCTTTGATCGCTCCCGAAGCACCCTTGCCAACCGGACAATTCTTGAGTATATGGCCTGACTGGCCATATTTAAAACACTTCTCCCTCCTTTCATCAAAAAATCCTTGATGAAGATGACTACAAAACCAGTAAAGAAGGTATGAAGAAGACAACTGAGCCCCACTCACCTGAGCTTGGGCACCTTGTACCTAGAAATTATCACCACCTTACAGATTCCTATCACCCAACAGCTTTGTATAAGGAGCGCTAGCAGTAAAGAAGGAAATAGAACTCCCCCACTACTTCTTCAGCCATATGTCGCCATCCCAACCACCTTGTTGTTAAGCACCACCCTACGTAGAGAACCTATTCCTCTTACCCTTATTTTCCCCAAACTCTACCTATTTCCTCTTTTCATTCTCCACCTGCTGCATGTGGACAACTAACTTCAGAATATCTATATCTTTAATCAGCAAAGTAGTCTTGCTTTCAAGGGTCAAATATTGAGATATCCTAGAAGTGAACTTTCTCATCCTCGCTCCCATATCAGCCACCAAGTTTGGAGAATACCTTAACAGTTGATGAAACTTCAAGGTATATTCCTTGACAGACATTCTTCCCTACTTAAGATTCATAAATTCTATCATTTTTACTTCCCTCAGGTCTTGAGGAAAGAGGCGATCCAAAAAAGGATTAGAAAAGTCCTTCCATAAGGAAAACTCTTCAACATCACCTGTATCCCTATCCCACTCCTCGTACTATTGGTATGCAATATCCTGGAGATGATAAGCTACAAAGTTTACCCCTTCCACATTCATGGACTGCATCGCCCTGGAGATTTTTTCTATTTCGTCCAAGAAAGCCTAAGGATTCTCCTCTACCTTTACTTCAGTAAAAGTAAGAGGATTCATCTTTATAAACTAGCCAACTCTGGTGGCCTCAGCAGATGAAACACCAGATGAATCCCACTAAGCCTGAGCAGCAACCAACTGAGCAATAGCATGAAATAATTAGCAAAATAATGTATTAGTCACCTAAACTTGAGGAGGACTAGTAGCAATTGGGGGAACTCCAGAACAATCAAGGATAGGACCCTAGGACCGAGTGTGAACTCATCGGGTGTAGGGCATACCTCATCAATATCGTCACCAGATGGTACAGAAGAATTTTCTTGTGTTCTAGATCATTGAGGCATGATCTGAAAAGCAAACAAACAAAGATTACAAGATATTCCATGACTTAGACTCCAAGCTTGAAAATTGAATACCAAGAAAGTAAAACATTCCTAAATGCCTTGTGGCCTCCCTCTTATGAGTGTGACACACTACGCAATCCTAAAAGAGACTCTACTAGACACGGCTTTGTGGACTCCTAATTGACCATGAACCTAAAGATCTAATACCAACCTGACATAACCTAAACCCGATCCTTATTGTAATAGACTGCCCCTGCTACCTAACCCAACCAGCCTACATATATCCCAAATTGGATGAATTTCGAATGCATAACAAGATAGAGTTATTGTCTAATTCAAGACTTTGGGATAGGTCCATATCTAGGACCACACAAATGAGTCCAACCATTCGATACCCAATCGATAACCACTACCAACCAAACCATAATAAAAAACCAAGACCATATGAGTTCAATAATAATTACAAATAGCCCCCAAAATAAAAGAGGATAGAACAACTAATAATACAGTTGACAGTTATCAGCCCTAATACCAATGCAAATACTAAGGATGACACCACTACCGATCCCGTCCATTCCAACTCATAGTAGTTCCATAAAAACCTCTAGCCAAAAGAATGCAAAAATCCGATTGGGACATGCCCCCAACCATAGCCAAATCCAATATCCATAAATAAAATAAAGAATGAAATAACATCCATGAAATGAATCCTTTCAGAAAGATAAAAACTCACTACTTCAATCTAATAGCTGATCCCAAAGTCCGATCGCTAATCAGGAAAAGTAGAATGACCGATTCCTGCATTGCGTGGGGATATAGCTACCCGAAGATGGGTTAGTGGGTAAATTCTAGTATAACTCAGGATAAGGATAAAATAATATCATTTAACAAAATCAAGTAAACCATCTATATGCATACAAACCATACATATATAAATAATTGTATCAGGAAAGAAAGTCGGGTTTAGCATGCATATAAAACCATTAACTTGGGTATGCGTAGCTTAACAGTCCTTAACCACCCATGGGCTATATGAGTCCAGTTTAACCACAAGAATGATTGTTAAACCCAAAATCATTCTATTTTGACCATTCCAAACCATTTATCCATTTTGGGTTCCATTATCAACTTTAAACCATGCATAAGTTCCATTAAAAATTCAAAAATGTAGTGAAAACATTCTCATAATTTATTAATCCCAAAAAAATTACTTTTAAAATTATTTTTTAATCCCAAAAAAAATTCTATATATTTTTTAATATATACTAATATATATATATATATATATATATATATATTGTAATGTATATATAATGTAGTATATTTTATTTAAACTTTAAATTAGCAATATACATTGAATGGTGCATATATATGTGTAATTGTGTATATGTGTATATATTTTTAAGATTCTAATGTAGTATATACTATATATAGAGTGTATATATATTGTTTAACGTATTTAAAATGTTTATAGGTAGGTATATACAGTTTATATTGAAAAAAAGATTTTATTTTTATTTTTGATCGGGTTTGACCGGATTTTTAACCGGGTTTGATCGGGTTTAGGTGGGTTTGACTGGGTTAGGTTAAGTGGGTCGGGTTAGGGTTGTTTTTTAAAAGTTTATTGTTGAGTCCGACCTGACTCGGCCCACTTAACCCCAACCCGGACCCAGCCTGGCCCACAACTCGAATAATTTTAACGGGCAGGTTCCAGGTTGACCCGGTCCGACCCACTTAACACCCTTAAAGAGCATTAGAGAGAGTTTTATAAGTATTAAAGAATAGATTAATAGGGCAAAAACCTCCCAAGTGAGTTAAAATTCGTAGGGCGTTATTAGACTATGCCAAAATCTCGTCAGAGGGATACGACTATCTATACCAGTCATATGCGCCAATTTGAGTAGTACCCACCACTCGTACCCAAGGCCATATCTCTTGGACCCAATACTGTCCAAGGTACAACTCACCTCATACCATGTCGTATCCATGCATACGACTGGTATCCATGATCTGTACCCCTGGCAGAATATAATCTAAAGAGGATTGAGCACTGCCTACCATCCGAGTCCATGGTACGACGCGTACCCTGGCTTACGGCTCATGATGAGCCACTCGTACTCAGATCCAAGTTTGTCTACCAAGTCTAAAACTAAGTGAAGGAAAGACCCAAACAAAATAACCTATGTCCGTCCATATAACTCGTACCAAACCAATCGTACCTTTTCCAAAAACAAAATCCAACCCACAAACAAACACTGGTCGGCATACGACTAACCCATACCACTCATATCCTAGTGTACTAGTCATTTCCCCTAGTTGTATCCGGTCCAGAGATCAGAAATCCAAGAAATTTTCTAAGTGCCTAAAAACCTGGGTATTTCAGTCTCCCCCACTGATGTTAGGTGTATTTACACGCCTAAAGCACCTTAATTTACCCATATTTTAGCTAAGTTTTGAGGACAAAATATATAATTCCTGAACTTTTAGTCCTTTTTCCTGTAAGTGAGCTAACCAACGTGATTAGCAAGTTTTCAGGTATAAATGATGAAGATTTCAGCATTTTTTGGACTGTTTGACGCCAAAGGAAACCTCACGTAAGAAGGAAGGCAGCTTTTGGAAGCCTATGGACTAAAAGTGATGCATAGAGAACTTATCCCGGGAAAAAACAGCATTTCTAAAGACTTGGGGATCAGCAGTAACTTAGTAGGATTAGGACAAGGATAAAAACCCTATTTCAGTAGGACTAGGACAAGGGTGTTATAAAAATCCTTATTTGCTGAATTTTTCAGCATTCAATTCTCTTCTTATCCCTCTTTCTATTCTTTCCCTTCTTCATTAATTCGTTTTCAAACATTATTCTTCATCTATTCGACTTTTAATTTTCATGACAAGAGAAACGCTACTAGCAAGGAAATCACGCCACAAGTGACACCAAAACATACTTCACGTGAGATTGTTATTATTTTGGTATGATGATAATGTCTATTGTGTTTTCCGTTGCACTCATGAGTAGCTAAACTTCTCTGTTAGGGTTATGGAAGCCTTATGATATACTATCTATTGCTATGAGTTTGTGAATTCTTGAGACGTATGCTGCTTATATCATTACTCTCTTCATCTTAATTGAATTCTTGTGGTTGCAAACATATAGAATACGCCAGTATAGCATTAACTTGTTCGAAAGAAAAGTTACATGTCTGGAAAAGAGAGAATGACAACGAAATAGGGCTACCAACCCCTGTTTAAAAGTTAGTCCTGTAACTGGATTAACCTCTTGGAGAATTCGTACCATTAGTTATATGCTTTAAGCTTGAAAGAGTTAAAGTGAGATAATCCTTGATGGTCGAAAGACGCTAGGATTTACCATAGAATACGAATCTCTATAAGTGCATGCATGTCGGAATTCCGCATAACTCATAGCCAATAGATATGTAGAACTCATAAGGTGGACATAACCCTAACTTAAAATTCTCATTGATTAAAACCTACTAAACATTCGGATTTTCTTTGTTACTTTGATACTTTTAATTCACGCTACAATTAAATTCCCCCTTTTCGTAGAATTTTCGATCAACAGTCTACTAATCATTGCTTACTTAGTGACCAAGTATTCCCTGTGGGATTCGACACCCAACCCAGTTGGGTTCTATATTTGACGACGACCGCTTACACTCTTACGAGAGCTATAGTTTGAGCGTTATCAAATTTTGGCGCTGTTGCCGGGGAATACGATTGTCAACTAAGTTTGTGATAATTACTAGACCCTTTGGTTATAGATTCTCGTACTTTACGTTTAGTTGTTGTTTTTGTTTTCTGCAGGTTTTTGTTTAGTGCATGCCAAATACTCGAAGTTTGGGACAACCATTATTACCCATAAACCCTGAACCGCATCTTATTGGAAGGATGGATGCATAACGTGACATTGAGAGAAGGGCTGCTCAACAGGAGCAGGCTAGACTAGCTGCGTTGGCCGCTGCCCAAGTACATCAACAGAATATTGATAACCCTGGGCGGGCAACAAATCCTGACGATGAGGACCTAGGTGATGACGAACTACTAAACCCTAGGCGTGATGCTGAGGTGGCGACACCTGCAAACAGAAGAGATCGTCAAGCCAGATTTAGGCCTGAACGCCGCGCTATGCAGATGCCTTTTGATGATGATGATGATGATGATCTGGATGGAGCTGAGCTGGTGCCATAGGGGCTATTATTCGTCCACCCTTGGCACCTGGAGCCAAGTTCAATATCACTAGCACCATGATTCAATTATTACAGCCCAAGGGCTTATTTGGTGGACTTACAGGTGATGATCCGAATATGCATCTGATCAACTTTATCTCTACATGCAAGTCATTCGACAATCCAGGCATTGGGCAAAATGCAATTCGGCTACGCTTATTTCCATTGTCTCTATCTGGGGAGGCAACCCTATGGTTAAACGGGCTAACTCCTGACTCTATCACTAATTGGAGGCAACTGAAAGACGCTTTCCTAGAAAGATTCTATCCATCATCCAAGAGAGCACAATTGAGAGATGAGATCAGTAATTTTTGACAACTTCCAACTGAAGATCTCTAAGAAACATGGGAGAGGTTCAAGAAGAAGCTTATGAGGTGCCCAAATCATCATATGACCAATGTCCACTTGATGGAGATATTATATAGATCCTTGAATTCGGTAACTAAGCCAGTGGTGGATAATGCAGCTGGAGGAGCATTCATGGACCTCACTTTTATACAGGCAAGCGATATGTTAGACCGAATGACAAAGCAAAGTAGAGCTTGGCATACCAGGGATTCAGAGGTAGCAAGCTCTACCACATCAATTGGAATGACTGCAGAACAAAGGCGAAGAGAGGAGGAACGCAATCAAGATATAGCTCACATAAAAACACAGATGGATCTTCTTACCAAGCACCTATTATCAGGGAAGACCGAAAAAGTCAAAGCTGTTGTGTCACAGGCAAGAGGTGAATCCGATTCTGAAGAAGAAGCTAACTACATGAATAATCAAGGGGGTTTTCAAGGCAATGCCCAAGGAAACCAAGGTCGGAACTATTATGATAAATCAGGAAACAAGGACCGTGATCAAGCTAGTTGGAAGAACAAGACTGACAGGAGTGGTTTGTATGTTCCTCCTGGAAGACGTGACGCCGCTGCATCTGGTTCTGGAAATATGTCCATGAAAGATATGATGGCTAAGCTATTAAAAGGAGTGGAGAAAACCAGCACGGGAGTAACTGAGGTAATAAATAATTTGTCCTCAATTAAGCAATTGGTTGACTCGCATTCTACTGCAATAAAATAGCTGGAGCAACAATTGAGTCAACTATCAGCAACAATCAACCAAAGAAAAGCTGGCACTTTACCTAGTGACACTGTGCAAAATCCAAGGAATGATGGATCATGCAGCGCTATTACTACCAGGAACGGTAAGGTGTTAGACAATCCGTCTAAAGGCAAGCAGGTGGTTGATGATATAAAGGAGATTGTTATTGACGCAGATTGTGATGATTCTGTAGAAGCTGAAAATCAGAAGGAGCGCGTTCAAGAGAAAACTATTCCTCTTCCACCCCCACCTTTTCCTCAGAGATTGAAGAAAAAGGCTGATGACACACCTAAAAAGGCTGATAATCGGAAGCAAGATAAAAAGAAAGTGGTGGAGAAAACGATTCCCCTTCCACCACCACCTTTTCCGCAAAGACTGAAGAAGAAGGTGGATGATACAAGGTTCAGTAAATTCATGACGATGTTGAAGCAGCTGACTATTAATGTTCCTTTGGTGGAGGCACTGGAACAGATGCCTGGGTACGCTAAATTCATGAAGGACCTTTTAACAAAGAAGCGGGCAGTAAGCTATGAGCCGGCAGATAATATTCATTATTGCAGTGCAATTGCCATAAGGTTCTTAGTACAGAAGAAGGCAGACCCTGGTGCTTTCACTATTCCTTGCACGGTTGGATCTATGAATTTTGCTAAGGCATTGTACGATTTGGGAGCAAGCATCAATTTGATACCACTATCCGTCTACAGAAATTTGGGGTTGGACGACCCTACACCAACCAATATGCAACTCGTGATGGCAGATAGATTGGTAAAACGACCTGTTGGTATCTTAAATGATGTGTTGCTGAAGGTTTCCATCTTCATCTTTCCTACAGACTTTGTTATTTTGGATTGCGAGATGGATTCTGAAGTTCCCATAATCTTGGGATGCCCTTTCCTTGCAACTGGAAGTGTGCTTATTGACATGAGAGCTAATGAGCTTTTATTTCGGTTGAATGACGAAGTGGTCCGTTTTGATGTATGCAAAGCAATAAAGCAGCCCGAAGATATGGATGTGTTCTCTGTAGCTGAAGTTAATTATAAGGATGAAAAAGAATTATCTGTAGAAAAGCAGCTTACTGATGAGTCACTATCTGATGAGCTGCTGAATTTTGACCGTAAGGAGGCTCAAGAACATGAAGAAACTATGTGTGCTCTAACAGAAATAGGGTCCTATTCTCATACTCCTAAGCAGTCGGACCTTGATCTTAAGAATCAACCGTCACCAACAGTGAAGACTTCCGTTGAAGAGCCACCAGTGCTAGAATCGGAAGAGCTCCCAAGTCACCCAAGGTATGCATTCTTGGGAAGTGAAAATACACTTCCGGTGAGTGTTGTGGCTGATTTAAGTGAACAGCGCGTAGAGGCTCTCATCTCTGCTGTGAAGAGATACAAGAGAGCTATGGGTTGGACTATTGATGATATAATTGGTATCCCTTATGGGATATGTATGCACAAGGGTCATCTCAAAGAAGATTGCATACCTACAAGTAAGCCTCATTGTCATCTGAATCCATTCATAAAACGATCCACCATCTATCTCGATGAAGTCTAAGTAATCGAGATAGCTATGTCGTGCCGCGACAATAAATCAAGCGCTTGATGGGAGGCAACCCATTGTTTTTAATTGTTTTTGTTGTTTTTGTTTTCCTAGGATTTTGTCGATCCACGACCAAAACTAAGGCGCTTGATGGGAGGAAACCCATCGTTCTAATTGTTTTTGTTGTTTTTGAGTAAGTGTAGGTGTAAGACGTATAAAGGAGGAGATTGGTTTCAAATCTTGATTTGGAAGTGTTTCATGTTGAAGGTGGTAAGTATTAAATGAAGAAGCAAAGGCTATGGGTTAGGCATTGCCTATGAAAATATAGGCAACGAACAAGGCAAGGCCTATGTAAATCTAGGCCACGAACAAGGCAAGGCCTATGCTATGGCCTAAGCTCTCGGATTCTACCATGCTATAGCATAGGCGCCGCCTATGCCTAACAATGCCATAGCATAGGCGCCGCCTATGCAAAAGCCTTTTGTCTGTGAATCTAGAATGTCATGGCATAGGCACCGCCTATGCCCAACAATGCCATAGCATAGGCGTCGCCTATGCTCAACTAGGCTTTGCAAAAGGCGCCGCCTATGCTCACTTTTGGTCTCCTAACCCAATTCCAAATGGGTCAAAACCCGACCCAAGCTTGTCCTATAAATAGAACCTTAGTCTTAAAACAAAATTGCATTGCAACTTCAACCTAGGCGCCGCCTACCTCTCCAAAATCTCTCAAAAAATTTCCCTTTGCTCTTTTACTTTGCAAGAACATCTTCCGAGGCCATCAACCAAGTAAGTACTTCGGCTCTCTTCTCTTATATTCCGTAAGTATTACAATACTACGCCTATAATAAGTTGTTAAATCTTGAAGTAGTGTTGGTGATTTGAATATGGTTGATTTGTTGTGATACAACTAAGAAAGTGAAAGAATATGTATTGGTGTTCTAGACTTGGTTCCAACTTGGAGTTAATTTCAATACACTATCATACTCCTTGCGAAATCGACATGGTTCAGACAATTGCATAATCTTGTATATTGAAAGCTTGCTTGAATGACTTGTTCATTGAGATGAAAATCATGGTTAACTACAAACATGAGATGTTGTAATTATTTCAAACCATAAATTAATACAATATCTATGTAGTAGTTTTATTCAAAGTGATGCATTAGTCCAAAACATGAAAGCATTGTCAAGATTACATGAACTAGAATCGGAAAAGGATAGTTAAGATGACAATAAAAGTATGACTGCACTGATTATATTGGTTGGAACTTAACGCCTGAACGTACATCAATGAAGTCTGAGTAATCGATAACGTTCACTTAATTAGTTTGTGCCAACAAATTAAGTGTGGGGTGGGGCCACTACTGTTTGTTTGTCGATTGTATTTACCAAGATGAAGCTAACATGACTGTCATTTTAATCTCAGGTACAATGGCACCAAAAGCGCGACAAGGAAAGGATAAAGCGACCACCTCACAAAAAGGCCAGAAAAGGGGATGAAAAGAGCAAGGTGAATCCTCCTCGCTGCAAATACCTCGCCGCATGTTCGGAATCAAATGGGGCATAGAGGAGGAAGGAAAGGAGTGGTATAGGAACAATAAAGAGAAAAAATATGTTCATGTGGAGTTGATACACAAGGAAAGCCTAGCAAGGAAAGAACCCCGCATGTTGGCCAAGATAATGGCGTTACATCTTGATTTCATCTTCCAAGATATGGGAGAATACAATCTTGATCTAACACGAGAATTCTATGCCAACTGGTCACCAAAAACTACAGGGAGTGAAGTAAAGATTCGGGGCCAAGTCCTACAACTAAATGCGGAGTTCTTCAACTCTTTTCTGGGTTTGCCATCTGTTGATCCATCACCCCTCAAAGAGCTGTATAACAGACCCCCGTACAGGGCAATCAGACACACATTGTGCGAAACAAGATCAATGGCATGATGGAGCAGACACAAGGACACCGGTCGGCACAACACTTTCCCTTACGCTTCCTTGAACAGGGAAGCTCGAATATGGTTGCGAATAGTCAACTCTTGCCTGATTCCAGGGACACAGTACACAAAGATTACACAAGACAGAGTGTGTTTGGTGTACGCATTGATGACGAACGTCCCCATCAACATTGGGGCGATCATTCGATCTTCAATGCGTAAGGCCAGGCTACACAAGAGGTCTCACTTCAGCTTTGGAAATCTGTTGACTGCAATATTGAGGAAGGAGGACATCGAAGAGGAGCCGGCTGATCATAAGCTTCCACACAACCCGAAGAAGGTTGACCTCACAATGGTTAAAGATGCTGAAACCATGCATGGTGTCAACCTTACCACTGCAGAACGACATGCTCGGGATGAAAGTTTCTTTCGCCATCTTTATGGCATGACTCGGTTTACCATGATGAGCGAAGGTTATGTTCCAACTGCTGCAGAGCTCCAACAGTTGGATTATGACTACCCAATGAACGAGCATGCAAGGGCTATGTGTGAAGTAGGTGTGTACTTTGAGAAACCTCTCGATGACAATGTGCCAACTAATGATGATCGCCGAATGCCAGACTCCGACGTGGAGGAGAATTCGGATGACGACGACTCCAATGATGATTCCGATGTAGGGGGTATGACCCCAGACATAGAGGAGCAGTCTGACTAATCCAGGTTCATCTTATTTATTTTCCACTAAGGACAGTGTGTCCCGTCTAAGTGCGGGGTGCTGGTATTTTATGCTATACTTCTTTATCTGCGTTTGCATTTATTTATATTTGTTTGTTTTGTTTGTTAGTAGTTAAATTTTTTTTTTAATTTTTTTTTTTAACTTTGCATGAAATTGTTCTGATGGGCAGCATGGTATTATAACAAGAGTTTGTGCTAAAATCATTACTATTGAGACTTTTAGGCTCCAAGTGTGACTCACTGTGTGATAGTTGTGCGGTCTAATTCCTTCATCTGTTGGTTCAAGAGTCTATACTGATCCCAATAAACTCGACCATGTGCCTTGTGTGTGTGAGGCAATAGTATATTCTGTGTTTATGGCTGATGCTAGAACTTGCCCGGTGTGTGTGTAAAGCGAAATAAAGAGTGTGAGTTTAGGAGATGATTTAGGCATTTCTTTGGTAACCTGTGATTGTTTACCTTCGTTTTACCTACCCGTGGACATTATCCTAGTCAACCCCTTTGAGCCTTTAGCCATTTTCTTTGACAGCCTCATATGTAGCCTAATCCATTTTTTTAAGACCATAATTTGATCCAAATTCCTAAGCACTTTAAATTGTAAAGTCATATGACAAAATAAGAGGAAATTGGGTGAGAGTAATGCTTGTGAATGTATTGGTGCTTGAATTAGTTATGAAAAAGAGTGGCTATCAGAGAGGTATGTTATAAAAAAAAATAGAAAAACAAAAAGATAAATTGTGTTTATGATGAAATAGAAAAGATAGTTATGTTTGAATGGCAAAATAGGTGAAAAGGGATGATAGATGAAAGAAAGGTAGCAGGGTTGATTAAAAGAGAGTGTTAATGGCATAATGTGATGTATTAAAGCGCTTAGGAACATAGTCACTATTTCTGGCCAAAATAGTCCTACCCGTCCCTTAGCCTACATTACAACCTGTAAAAGACCTATTTGATCCTAAGCTTAGCATTCTGATATTAGTAGAGCTTTACACTAAGCGCAAGCCTAGGGTCAGCAATTGCAACATATGAATTCTTTGTGAGAGTGAGAGCAAGGAAAATCTTATACCCATGTTTCGAAAAATGAAATACTTGTAAGTGAGTATGGGTGATAGATTGTGAGACACACATGGTTGATGATTTTTGGGTAGTTGTGTATGATTCTTTGTGCCTTAACTTTTGAATACGAATTAACCATCATCACGAGTCTATGTTGGAGGTTGAATTGTCTCTAGTAGTGATCAGAAAACTACTCTTTGTTAATAATCGTCGTGCCTGTCTTGATGAATATTTTGGGCTGTTACTGTGAAACCCTAAGTAGATGTTTATATGGACATGATATTTTGTTCGAGGACGAACAAAGCTTTAAGTGTGGGGTGTTGATGTTAGGCGTATTTACACGCCTAAAGCACCTTAATTTACCCATATTTTAGCTAAGTTTTGAGGACAAAATATATAATTCCTGTACTTTTAGTCCTTTTTCCTGTAAGTAAGCTAACCAACGTGATTAGCAAGTTTTCAGGTATAAATAATGAAGATTTCAGCATTTTATGGACTGTTTGACGCCAAAGGAAACCTCACGTAAGAAGGAAGGCAGCTTTTGGAAGCCTATGGACTAAAAGTGATGCATGGAGAACTTATCCCGGGCAAAAACAGCATTTCTAAAGACTTGGAGATCAGCAGTAACTTAGTAGGATTAGGACAAGGATAAAAACCCTATTTCAGTAGGACAAGGATAAAAACCCTATTTCAGTAGGAATAGGACAAGGGTGTTATAAAAACCCTTATTTGCTGAATTTTTCAGCATTCAATTCTCTTCTTATCCCCCTTTCTATTCTTTCCCTTCTTCATTAATTCGTTTTCAAACATTATTCTTCATCTATTCGACTTTTAATTTTCATGACAAGAGAAACGCTACTAGCAAGGAAATCACGCCACAAGTGACACCAAAACATACTTCACGTGAGATTGTTATTATTTTGGTATGATGATAATGTCTATTGTGTTTTCCGTTGCACTCATGAGTAGCTAAACTTCTCTGTTAGGGTTATGGAAGCCTTATGATATACTATCTATTGCTATGAGTTTGTGAATTCTTGAGACGTATGCTGCTTATATCATTACTCTCTTCATCTTAATTGAATTCTTGTGGTTGCAAACATATAGAATACGCTAGTATAGCATTAACTTGTTCGAAAGAAAAGTTACATGTCTGGAAAAGAGAGAATGACAACGAAATAGGGCTACCAACCCCTGTTTAAAAGTTAGTGCCGTAACTGGATTAACCTCTTGGAGAATTCGTACCATTATTATACGTTTTAAGCTTGAAAGAGTTAAAGTGAGATAATCCTTGATGGTCGAAAGACGCTAGGATTTACCATAGAATATGAATCTCTATAAGTGCATGCATGTCAGAATTTTGCATAACTCATAGCCAATAGATACATAGAACTCATAAGGTGGACATAACCCTAACTTACAATTCTCATTGATTAAAACCTACTAAACATTCGGATTTTCTTTGTTACTTTGATACTTTTAATTCACGCTACAATTAAATCCCTCATTTTCGTAGAATTTTCGATCAACAGTCTACTAATCGTTGCTTACTTAGTGACCAAGTATTCCCTGTGGGATTCGACACCCAACCCAGTTAGGTTCTATATTTGACGACGACCACTTACACTCTTACGAGAGCTGTAGTTTGAGCGTTATCACTCACTAGGAAGATTCGTTCCTGAATGACGGACAATGTAGGGTAACCACAAACCAAGTCATTTGCATTATCAAATATCAATCCAACCCTTAACCAAGTTAGAAAATAAAGATGCAAAGATATTAATCTTCTCTTTAAAAAAGTTTGAAAATAAAAGTATGTTGAAGAACACATACCTTCTGCATGAATCCCAGGAGCAAAAAACAGATGCAGATACTTGGACTGTATGTCTTCCTCCGCTTCCCATGGATACTCTTCTATCATGTGGTTCCGCCATAGAACCTTAACCAAGGCCACATCCTTGGTTTGTAATAGATAACCTGCCTATCAAAGGTCTCGATCGAGACCTCTTCATTAGAATAAGAATTCGAGATACTGAAACCCTCCAATTGAACCACCGAAATAGAATCAACAAGGAATTTCCTCAACATAGATACATGGAATACCGAATGAATAGATCTCAACTCAGACAGCAACTCCAATTCATAAGACACATTACCAACTCTCCGCAAAATCACATAAGAACAAATAAATCGTGCACTGAGCTTCCCCTTTTTACCAAACCGTATTACTCCCTTCATGGGGATACCCTTAGGAACACCTTATCCCCAACCTCAAACTCCAAGTCTCTACACCTTATATCCGTATAGGACTTTTGGCAACTTTTGACAGCCTTAAGCCAATCTCGAATTACCTTTACTTTTTTTATCACCTGATAAACCAAATATGTACCAAACATATCCGCCTCACCAAGCTATAATCACCCAATAAGAGATCTACATCTCCTACCATACAATGCCTCAAAAGGGTCCATACCAATGCTAGAATGACAGCTATTATTGTAAGCAAACTCTACCAAAGATAGAAGCTCAACACATTGCCACCATAATCAATCACACATGCTCGAAGCAATTTTCCAATTTTCGAATAGTCCTCTCTGCTTGGCTATCCGTCTGAGGATGAAAAGAAGTACTCAGACTTACCTTAGTACCCAACCCTTTCTAAAAAATGCCAGAAATAAGATGAAAATTATGTACCACGATCAGAGATAATCAAAATAGGTACCCTATGCAATTTCACAATCTCCTGAAGATACAACTTTGCATAATCATCCGCCGAAAAGGTAGTCTTCACTGGCAAGAAGTGAGCAGCCTTGGTCACCCTATTTACAATAACCCAAATCGAATCAAATTAATTTTGAGACCGAGGAAGACCAGTAATGAAATCCATATTGATTACCGCCCATTTCTATTTGGGTAACTCAATTTCTTGATACAACCCACCAGGCTACATATGCTCAACTTTGACTTGTTGGTACACCATGTACTTGGCTACAAAATCAGCCACATCCTTCTTCATACCATTCTACTAATATATCTCATTTAGATCATGATACATTTTTGTCAAACCAGGATGAACAACATAGCATGATTCATCTGCCTTAGCCAAAACCCTTTGTTGTAAACTGTCGACATCAGAAACACACAACTTTCTTTGGTACCGCAATGTACTATCACCACTGATCTCAAAGACCATCACCCTTAGTATACCAACATCACTCTTTATTTTTATCATTTCAGGATCTAGCACATGTTTCTCCTTGATCTCACCACCAAGAGATGACCTAACTACTTTCTGAACCATTACTTTACCATCCTTGGAGTTCAAGAGACGGACTTCAAGATTGGCCAAGCGGTGAATATCCTTCACCAATTCCCATTTTCCTTTCTCCACATGAACCAAACTTCCCATGGACAACCTATTAAGAGCATCAGTAACCGCATTATCTTTACCTAGGTGATAGTGAAGACTCATATCATAGTCCTTGAGAAGCTCCAACCATCTCCTTTGCTTGAGATTTAGGTCCTTTTGAGTGAACACATATTGTAGACTCTTATGATCAGAAAAGATGTCAACATGCATTCCATACAAATAATGCCGCTAGATTTTGAAAGCAAAAACTGTCGACAACAGCTCCAAATCATGAGTAGTATAATTTCTCTCATGCACTTTTAACTACCTGGAAGCATAGGTAATCACCTTCCCATGCTGCATCAAAACACAGCCAAATCCTACCTGAGATACATCATAATAAACTACAAACCCCTCCGTACCTTTTGGAAAGGTCAGAACTAAAGCTGAAGTCGTCTTATCCTTAAGCTTCTCAAAACTCCCTTTCACACGATTTTGACTAAGAAAAATTTACCTTCTTCTGAGTTAACTTAGTCAATGGAGCAACTATCAAAGAAAACCCCTCCATAAACCTCCTATAATGCCCAGCCAAACCCAAGAAGCTCCAAGTATCAAATAAAGTCGTGGGTCTACACCACCTTTTAACCACCAGAACCTTTTGAGGAACCGTCTTGATCCCCTCACTAAAAATAATATAACCAAGAAAAGTTACAGTGTTCAACCAAGACTCACACTTGGAGAATTTAGCATACAACTGTTGTTCCTTCAAGGTTTGCAACACCACACGGAGGTGATTAGCATGATCTGCTTCACTTATAGAATACACCAAGATATCATCAATAAAGATAATGACTAAAGGATCCAAGAACTACTTAAATACTTTGTTCATCAAATCCATAAATGCATCCAGGGCATTAGTCAAGACAAATGATATAACCAAGAACTCAAAGTTCGCATACCGAGTACGAAAAATGTCTTAGGGATATCATCCTCCCTAATCTTAAGCTGATGATATCCAGACCAAAGAGCTATTTTAGAAAAGAACTTTGCACCTTGCAACTGAACAAACAAGTCATCTATCCTTAGACGAGGATACTTGTTCTTGACTGTTACCTTATTCAACTATCGATAATCAATGCACATCCAAAGAAAACCATCCTTATTGCGCACGAACAACATCGGTGCACCCCATGGGGATACGTTAGGATGAATAAACCCCATATCCAGAAGGCCCTTAAGTTGCTCCTTGAGTTCCCTCAACTCAGACCGAGCCATTCTAAAAGGAAGAATAGATATTGGACGAGTGTCAGAACCAAATCAATACAAAACTCAGTCTCCCTTTACGGAGAAACAGAAGGAAGATCATCCAGAAAGACCTCAGGAAACTCACTTACCACCGGAACTGAGTGTAATAAAGGACCTTTCGAGTTAGATTCTTTAACCCAGACCAGATGATAAAGACACCCTTTTGGAGGTAAATCTCTGAGATCTAAGATAAGAAATAAACCATCCCCTAAGAGCTAGGGAACCACCCTCTCACTCTATAACTGGTTCACCAGGGAACCTAAAGACAACCTTATGAGTTCAAAAATCTAAGGATGTATAAATAGAGTGTAAGCAATCCATCCCCGGAATAACGTTAAAATCCACCATATCCAGCTCAAATAGATTTACCAATGTCTGATTGCTACCAAAAGATACCACACACCCCCTATAGACTCTTTTAGTAATAATCGAGTCACCTATCAGGGTAAAAATAGAAAAAGGATCCAAAACAACCTCAGGATCAAAAGCAAAATATACAACTACTTATGGGGTTACATAGAAACGAGTGGACCCCGAATCAAGCAGACAATACACGTTACGAGAAAAGAGGGTCAACGTACCAGTCACAACATCAGGCGATGCCTCAGATTCCTATCGAGATGCAAGAGCATACAACCTATTCCAGCCAGTGCTGGTACCAGAAATAGGAGAACATACAAAAGCAGCACCACTAGGTGCAGAAGCAAAAGATAAAGTAACCATAGCTATGACCACTCCCAAAGCACCCTTACCAATCGGACAGTTCATGAATATATGTCTTGACTAGACACATTTAAAACACCTGTCCTTCCTTTCATCATAAAATCCTAGATAAAGACAACCACAAAAGTGGCAAGAAGGGCATAAAAAGCCAACTGAGCCCCACCCGCTTGAGATTGGGCACCCTGTTCCTTGAAATCATCCCTGCCTTATAGATGCCTATCACCCGACTACTTTAGGAAAGGAGTACTAGTAGTTAAGAAGGAACAAAAAATCCCTCACCTTTTTCAGCCATGTACCACCATCTCGACCACCCTATTGCTGAGCACCACCCTGCTTAGAGAACCTACTCCTCATACCCTGCCTTTTCCCAAACTTTGCCTATTTTCTCTTTCATCCTTCACCTGCTATATGTGGATAACTAACCTCAAAATATCCATATCCTTAATCAGCAAAGCATTCTGGCTTTCAAGGATCAAATCTCAAGATAGCCCAGAAGTGAACTTTTTCATCCTTGCTCTCATATCAGCCACCAAGTCTGGGGCATACCTTGACAAGTGATGAAACTTCAAGTCATATTCCTTGACAAACTTTCTTCCCTGCTTAAGATTCACAAATTCTTCCATCTTTGCTTCCCTCAGCTTCCTAGGAAAGAAGTGATCCAAAAAAGCATTAGAAAGGCCTCTCATGAGGACAACTTCTTAACATCACCTCTATCCCTAACCCACTCCTCGTACCATTGATATGTATAAAATAATGTTATTTATCAAAACCAAGTAAACCATCCATATCATACAAACCATACATATATATAACCGTGCTAGGAATAGAAGTCCGGTTTAGCATACATTTAAAACCATTAACTTGGGTATGTGTAGCTTAACCATCCTTAGCCACCCATGGGCAACATGGGTCCAGTGTAACCCCTTGAACGGGCCTTGATATGTGTAACCACACAAATCAAAGATCCCATATGAGTAAGGAATTCCCAAGTACCCTTCACCCTCTATGATACATGTGTGTGGTGTACTTAGAGGATTCTCGTGTACCTTATAGTATAATATAAGGTCACCATGACCTACCCCTCATGTTGGAAAACATGAGTTTCCAGTGTTCATTCGTTGGACTCCTACCTTTCCGGTTAGCTATCATACCTCTCCTTTATGGCCCAATTAAAACTGTTTCCAACTAAACCATTATTATTAACCGAGGCTATACATAGTCACATCATCATATCGGCTATAACTTGTAAGTATTGGCCTTAGACAAACCTATTAGAGATTAAGGGATTCCTATGTACCCATAGATCACATTATCTAATTAACTTGGGGGAGTCCTATATACCCCAAAAGTGTTCCATTATTATGATTACTTGGGGGAGTCCTATGTACCCCAAAACATCTAGATTTCCCTCACTTAAACTACACCAAAATCCTATCAAAGGGATACAACTATTCATACCAGTCGTACCCTCTATTACGAGTGTTACCTACTACTCATACCTAAGGCCATTTACCTTAGACCCAATACTGTCCAAGGTATGACTCACCCAAAACCATGTCGTATCTATGCATACGACAGGTACCCATGATCTGTACCCCTAGTAGAATAGAATCTATAGAGGATTTAACACTACCTGCCATACAAGTCTATGGTATGACTCATACCCTAGCTTATGGCTCATGGTGAGCCATTCGTACTCAAATCCAAGTTAGTATACCAAGGCTAAGACTAAGTGAAGAAAGGACCAAAACCAAACAACTCGTGTCCATCCATATGACTCCTACCATACTAAACTTACCCATTACAAAAAATAAATCCAACGCACCAACTAACATTAATCGGTATATGACTAACCCATACCACTCGTATCCTAGTGTATGTGTCATTTCCCCTAGTCACATCCTGTCCAGAGACCAAAAATTTAGGAAATTTTCTAAGGGCCCCAAACCCAAGATGTTTCAGTCTCCCCCACTAGGAACATTCATCCTTGAATGACGGACAAGGTAGGGTAACCACAAACAGAGTAATTTGCATTATCAAATATCAATCCAACCCTTAACCAAGTTATAAAATAAAGATTCAAAGATATTTATCTTCCCTTTAACAAAGTTTTAAAACAAAAGTATGTTGAGGAACACATACCTACTGCACAAATCCCAGGAGAAGAAAACAGATGCGAATACTTAGACTTCATGTCCTCCTCCACTTCTCATGTGGCCTTTTCCATCTTATGGTTCTATTATAGAACCTTAAACAGCGATACATCCTTGGTACGTAACCAATGAACCTACCTATCCAAGATATCGATCAGGACCTCTTCATAAGACAAAGAATCCGAGATACCCAAGCCTTCCAAGGGAACAACCGAAGTAGGATCACTAAGGCACTTCCTCATCATAGATACATAGAATACCAAATGAATGGAGCTTAACTCAGAAGGCAACTCCAATTAATAAGCCACATTACCAACCCTCTGCAAAATCACATAAGAACTAATAAATTAAGGACTAAGCTTCCCTTTTTACCAAACTACATTACTCTCTTCATAGGAGATACCTTTAGGAACACCTTATCCACAACCACAAACTCCAAGTCTCTATGACTTACATCCATATAGGACTTTTGGTGACTTTGGGCATCTTTAAGCCTATCCTAAATTACCTTTACCTTTTTCATTGCCTGATAAACAAAATCCAGACAAAACATATCTGCCTCACTAAGCTTGAACCACCCAAAAGAAAATCTACAACTCCTACCATACAATGCCTCAAAAGGGGTCATAATAATGTTAGAATGATAGTTATTTTTGTAAGAAAACTCTATGTGTTAACTTACGTTTTAGCCTTTTCAAGTAATGAGTCAATCAACTCATGATTTTATTGTTATACTTAGTTTGTTATAATCATGTTGAAAACTATTAGTTTACATGTTTATGATTACTTCAGACTCTACATGCACTATTGTTTTCAAAATACCATGACCTGAGATTATCAGTTATCAATCCATATACCAATTAGTGTTTCAGTGTCTTTCAGTTGGGAGTAGGATATAGCACCGAGAGGGAACTGTGGGTTCAACTCATCCTATTTCCCAGACACTATGTGCCATTATAGGTTTAAGGGTATCACTAAAGAGCGTTTTGCCTTGCCCAATATGGGTTTAGTTTAGTGATCACTCCAGCTCAATTTCCACTCCAATGGCCAGGATAGAACAACCCTCCTCAACATGGGTCAGATGTTGGACTCCATCATAGCTCACATGGTTTATGTCAGTTATATGATAACTCTTATAGTTTTAGTCAGTACTCAGTCTATACCAATTCAAGTTTATTTTTAACTAAGTAATCAGATTTTTAATTATACAGTTATTTAGTTATTAGGATCATTTTAGTACCTATTTTACTTGGTCTTTCATTCATCTTAAATGTTCATGTTTTCATGCTCGGTATCCATACGTGATCCTCAGTTCAGTTTTATAGCATGTTTACTTTTACATAAGATTTACATAAGTATTCATGGTTCTACCACTTCCCAGGTTATAGAATTATTTTTGACTCATGATTTATAAATCTCACTATGACTTATAGTTTTCACATATAGCAATGTTTTAAATGTATGTTTTAGCAAATAACTTATATCCTCAGTTTTAAAGCATATTTTAAATATTTCCAAGATTTAGTGCATGTCCCCATATACTTTGTATATTCTAAAGTATTGACCGCATATATGTGATTGTGGATACATTCCTTCATGATGTAGGTACGAAATATAGTCCATACACCAGGGTCAGACAGTTCTCAGCATTCAGCTAATAGGTGATGTGTTCTCTTATTTTGGGAACTTCAGATAGTTTTAGTTTATGTACTATATAGTTATTATTCTTATGTATTGATTTGTGGAAGTTGGCGGCATGCTCAGTTACCTATAGTCAGTATAGTAGAGGCTTGATTGATAGTCAGTCAGAGTCATGATATGTAATTCAAGTTCTTTCTTCTGATTTATCATGTTGTAAACTTTATCAGTATTACATTCATTTAGATTTTCTCATGATTATCCTTCCGCTCAGCAAATTTAGATTTTATTTACATTATAAATCAGTTGCTCAAGTAGTATGTCAGTACATGGGTTAGCTTGGGATCACTTATTTTTCTAAGCATCGTGTTATGACAACGGGTAGTCTCGAGTCTTTACAAACTTGGTATCAGAGCTCAGAGTTCTAGTGTCCTAGGGTGTCTATGAAAACATTTGGAGTAGAGTCTTATGGAATAGAACGAAGACGTCTGTACTTTTATTCAAGAGGCTACAGGGTATTTAAAAAATATTTCCCTTCTTTTATATCTCAGATCGTGCTATATAGATGTTCTCTAAGAAACTTATACAGATTCTCATCTTGCTCCATTCATGCCAACTCTACCTTATTTTCAAGGTAACAGAAATAGTCAACCTTAAATTCATATCGATATAGTTTTATTATACAGTCCCCGCAGACAGCTATGAGATTGCATGTTGGTTCAAAAAGTATCCCACCAGTGCCTTGATATTCCAAAGTATGAAAGATTTCACTCATGATTATGAAAAAAATCGTGCATTGAGCCAAAGTCATATGTACCCTCAGATCCTTTCTCAGAAACCTATGACAGCATATGATCTAGAAGTAGAAGCCCGAACATAAAAGTATAATAGCAGTAAAGTGGGGATTGCATTTATCTAGATTTAGTAGATTACATATGTATGGGGCTAGTTGTATGAAAGGTGAATTGGTAAGCTTGAAATAGTATATGTAAGAATTTAAGTTTGTTGATTCAAAATTAAGTATGACGATGTAGGTATGATCTAGAGGTATACCTAAGGTGATATGGGATTATATTTTTTCTAAGTTTTTACATTGTGTGTGCTTACATAGTACCCGTGAGTTATTAAGTGAGAATGAGGCTAGTAATATAGTATATGACAAGCTAAATTATAGGCTATAGGTTATTGGTGTATTTTGGTGTAATGGTAATTCTCATGGTTTAAGGAAAAGTATAAGTTTTTGACATGACCCAAAATTGGGCCATGTTGAATGGGCATCTCAAGCCCAAGACGGGCCAGAAGTCGCCCCATAATCCCAACCTAATCATCATTCCAATCCACAAGTGTCGAATGAAATCCGACCATAAATCAAGATACCAAAAACAAAGTTAATATCATAACTTAGACAATGTCTAACATTTCATTTACGTCAACATACTAGCCAATATACCTAAGTCCACCCACAAAGCCTCTATACAAATCTAATGTCTATATTTTTATATATATGTCAGAAAAAGCCCCCGACAATAGTCAATACCAAGTATAAATAAGTCTACAACCAAAGATAAGAGACTATGAAATGTATGCCTTCTGGAGTAGGGAAGCTCACCAATTCAAAGTCAACACTCAAATTGCTTTGATCACCTATTCACTGTGCAGGAATAGAAGAAGAAGCTCTGGCCCCTATGTCGTGAAGGGACATAGCGTCCGAAGACGGTTAGCAGTTGGAGCGCTCACATGTAACTCAAGGATAAGGATAAAATAGGGTCAACATTCAAAATCAAGTCAAATAATCATATTCAACCACATTCATATTCATGGGCATGCATGTAGATATATATAACATGTTCACAATATACCAAAGGAAAATAAGACTTAACAAGCACTCTTGAGTCATTCAATCATGATACATGAAGTGGAGGACTCTAACCTTCCACACATATAAAGTCAAATGTCTCTTATTAGGAAAAGGACTTTAACTACGTTCACTTTTATTAGACGAGGGATTCTAACCACATAAACTTTCATTAGGCATGATACTCTAACCTCATGCATTTTCATTAGGCAAGGGACTTTAACCTCATGCATTTTCATTAGGCAAAGGACTTTAACCTCATGCATTTTCATTAGGCAAGGGACTTTAACCTCAAGTCGTATTTGATAAGGGGATCTAACCCCAAGTCAGCGTATTAGGCAAGGGATTCTAACCACAAGCCACCTCATTAGTAAAGGGTCTCTAACCTCAAGTCATCACGACTATCTTTAGTCGACATTGGGACTTTAACCCTTTTTCCATACATTAATATTCATTCACTTCAACACTTAGGGACTCTATCCCATTTAACCAATTCAACACCATATATGACTGCAAAATCTTCATAGAAGCATTTATCACTCAAACACTTTAATAGGCCAATGTCTTGATTTAATTCATTATTCAATTCAATTTATGGTCACCAAGACCCTTACAAACCATTCATTCCTCATTAGCAATCCCATATCACATTTTAATTTAAGCACAATTCAACTTCATGTTTAGGGACTTTAACCCCTTTTTAGCCATCAAACTAACAAGGTCATAAATTAAAAAATTACACGGCTAAAAAATTCCTTACAATATCATTTACTAACCACTCATACTTATTGGGCCATTTCCCTAGTTCAAAACATTGTCAACAAGTGGCTAGACATTTCACTTAGTCATTTTCACAAACACCTTATGTGTATGCCTTTACCAAGGCTAAAATTAATGTAGAAATCATCAATCTTAGGGTTACTCAAGACCTATTTGTTAAACCATAGAAAACAAGTACCCACACGTACAAATCATCACCAATAATATGTATAAACACAAGTCTAAGTAAGAGCAAACATTAGTCATCGTTAGGTAACAAAACCCTTATCATTTGATTTCAAAATCATCATTTACAAATCATAATCCATGTTTAAGATACATGGGTTTTGAGTTTTTTAACAAGGGAGAGAGAGTCAGATGCGTTAAACAAGATGATCCACCAAGAAACTTGACTCCTTTTTTCCTCTAGATGAACACCCTTGAAACCCTAGCGTCCAATCTTGTTAAAGAAGCATAAAATATGTTTTTAGAATGTTTTGATCTTCCAAAATGAATGTTTAGGGGGCCACAAGACATTATATAGTAAGGGGACTTAAGGGTTTTGGGGTGGTAAATGACCATAACGCCCTTAGCTAAAAGCTGGAAATTGAACCCGTATGAGGGTACAACTCATTAACCAAACTGTACCCTAGGGTACGAGTGTACCTTAACTCGTACCCTAGGCTTCACCAAGGACCCATACACTACCCAAGGCATGACTACTCTTCACTTGACTCATATCCTAGGTATACACACAACCCATACCCAAAACCGTCCACTCTAGATCAAGTTCAACACTCTATAAGGCGAGGTAGGACATTACCCATACCCTAACATATAACCATGGAAGGGTTAAGTCATATCTTGGACAGTATACTAGCAATCAAGACTTCTCAGCATACGAGAGGTAAGGGTAGAAGGGTATGACTTGTATACTAGTATAGGAGTGGCATACCTAAATCGTATCTTGGTCAGAATGGTCAATTCAAGAGATTCTCCTAAGGGTCCAAAACCTAGGTGTTTCAATTCTACCCCACTTGGATCATGCATCCTCGAATGACGGGTAAGGAAAGCATAAACACAAGTTAACACATTATTACACATGAAACCTACCTTTTAGCAAGTTATAAAACAAGGCACACAATAAGGATACAACATACATCGTGATCATTATCGATCTACCAATCACTCAATTGACCTTGGGACTTGAATCCATTGTCTATCATAGTTACTTTCTCAATCCAAAGCTTAGGGACTCAAACCCATTGTCTAACAAAGACATAAATCAATTCAAAACATTGAGTACTTGAACCCATTATCTAACAAAGACATAAATCAAGGTGAGCAGATTAACATATACCTCAATCATGAGTTTCCAAAATGGAAAACAAATGCGGATACTTGGACTTCATGTCCTCTTCCACCTCCCAAGTAACTTTCTCAGACTTTTGGTTTCTCCATAGAACCTTCACCTAAGCCACCTATTTATTTCACAATGGGTGAACTTTCCAATCCAAGATGATCACCGGGACCTCCTCACAAGAAAAGAGTTTGAAATACCAACACCCTTCAAGGAAACAACTAACGAAGGATCGCCCACACATTTTTGCAACATAGAGACATGGAAAACTGGGTGAATGGAGTTCAAACTAGAAGGCAACTCCAACTCATAGGAAAAACTGCCAACTCTTTTCAAAATCAAGTAGGGACCAACATACCAGGGACTAAGTTTCCCCTTCTTACCAAATTGCATCACTTTCTTTATGGGAGACACCTTCAAGAATACCCAATTATTAACATTAAACTCCAAATCCCTATGTCTCACATTCGCATAAGAATTTTGATGACTTTAAGTGGTTCTCAATATATCGCGAAACACCTTCACCTTCTCTAAGTCTTGGTGAACCAAATTGAGGCTAAGAAAATTACCCTCACCAACTTCGTACCACCCAATAGGAGAATGATATCTCCTACCATGCAATGCCTCAAAAGGAGTCATATAAATGCTAGAATGGTAACTATTATTATAGGCAAATTCAATCAAAGGCAAGTGGTCATACCAACTACCACTAAAATTAATCACACAAGCACGCAACATATCTTTCAGTGTTTGGATAGTCCTCACCGCGTGTCTATCCATTTAGGAGAGCGTACTAAGGCACACTTTAGTCCCTAAAACTTTTTGGAACAACTTCCAAAAGTGAGATGATGAAAATGGAGTACCACTATCTGAAATAATAGAAATTAGATCACCATGCAATTTCACAATCTCCACAAGATATAACTTAGCATAATCCTCTGTCGAGTAACTAGTCCTTACTGGCAAAAAGTGAGCGAACTTAGTCACTCTATTCATAATGATCCAAATAGAATCATATTGATTCTAAAACTGCGAAGATCGATAACGAAATCCATATTAATTACCTCCCACTTCCATTCAGGCAATGCAGTCTCTTGGTATAAACCTTTGAGCCTCATGTGTTCAACCTTCACTTATCGACACACCGTACACTTAGCCACATAGCTAGCCACATCATATTTCATATTATTCCACTAATAAAACTCTCTAAGATAACAAGACATCTTTGTAGAACTGGGATAAATAGCATACCGATATTCATGAGCCTCAGTCATAATCCTTTCCCTCAATCTATCAACGTCAGGAACACATAGCCTACCTTGGTACCCTAAGATACCATCACCACCAATCACAATGTCAACCATCTTTTGTTAACCCACATTACCCTTGATCTTTATCAAATCGGGATATAACACTTGCTTTTCCTTTATCTCAACAACAAGAAATGATTGATATACCAGATACACATATATACCACTATTCTCGAAGTTCGTGAGACAAACTCCAAGGGTAGCAAAATGGTGAATGTCCTTCACTATTTCCTACTTATCCTCATCCACATAGGCTAAAATTCCCATGTATAATCTACTAAGAGCATCGGAGACTACATTAGCTTTACTCGGATAGTAATGAAGACTCATATCTTTCAACAACTCAAGCTACCTCCTCTGCCTGAGATTCAACTCCTTTTAAGTAAACACATACTGAAGACTCTTATGATTGGAAAAAATGTCAACATGAACTCCATAGAGATAATGTCGACAAATTTTGCAAAGCAAAAACCACGGCTAACAATTCCAAGTCATGAGTAGGGTAATTTTTCTCATGAACTGTTAATTGCCTTGAAGCATAAGCCACTACTCTACCATGTTTCATCAATACACAGCCAAGCCCAATACGAGAAGCATTGCAATTTACCACAAATCCATCATTTCCCTCAGACAAGGTCAAAACCAGAGCCAAAGTCAATTTGTCTTTCAACTTCTCAAAACTGCCCTCTCACGCATTTGACCACAAAAACTTAACCTTCTTCTAGATCAACTTAGTCAATGGGGCAGCTATAGTCAAAATCTCTCCATGAATCTCCTATATCGGCTAGAACCAAGAAACTCCAAACATCAGTTAGAGTCACAGGTCTAGGCCATTTTTTAACCGCTACAACCTTTTGAAGATCTACCATAATTCCTTCACAAGAGATTACATGACCAAAGAAGGTCATAGATTTTAACCATAACTCACACTTAGACAACTTGGCATACAAATGATGATCCCTCAAAGTTTGCAATACAGCATAAAGGTTATCGATATGATCCACCTCACTCTTCGAGTAGACTAAGATATCATTAATGAAGACAATGATAAAAATGTCCAAGAACAAACGAAAGACCTTATTCATCAAATCCATGAATGCCATGAGGGCATTGGTCAACCCGAAAGACATAACTAGGAACTCATAGTGACCATACCGGGTTCTAAAGGCAGTCTTGGGAATATCCGCTTCCCTAATTTTAAGCTAATGATAACCCGACCTAAGATCAATCTTAGATAAACACTTTGCACCTTGAAGTTGATCAAACAAATCATCGATCCTAAGAAAAGGGTATTTATTCTTTATGGTCACCTTGTTCAACTAACAATAATCAATGCACATACAAAGAGAACCATCCTTCTTGCGCACAAACAACGCGGGAGCACCCCAAGGAGACACTAGGACGGATGAAACCTTTATCTATCAATTACTCCTTAAGCTCTTTTAGCTCCGTCGGAGCCATTCTATAAGAAGGGATAGAAATCAAATGGGTTTCCAAAATAAGATCAATCCCAAAATAAATTTCCCTATCGAAAGAAAAATCGAGGAGATCATCGAGGAGATCATCGAGGAAACATTGGGAAACTCATTAACCATGAGAACAGATTCTAGAGAAGAACCTGCCGAGTTAGAATCTTTAACTTAGACCAAATAATACAAACACCTCTTTGAGATCAACTTTTAGGCTTTATTATACGAAATAAACTTTCACTTAGGCACTAAAGAACCCCCTTCCCATACAATGACCGTCTCATTAGGGAATTTAAACATGACCCTATGGTTCTGACAATCTAAGAAAGCATGGCACAAATGTAACCATCCATCCCTAAAATAATATCAAAATCAACCATATCCAACTCTATCAAATCCACAAGAGTTTTATTACTATCAATAGTTACCACACACCCCCTACAAACTCTTTTAACAATCACAAAGTCTCCAGCCGTGGTAGAAATAGAAAAAGTAACTGACAGACTCTCAAGACCAAAACCGAGATACAGAGCCACAAATGGAGTCACATAAGAAAGAGTAGACCCTGGAACAAGAAAATAATACACATCACGGGAGAAAAGCTTCAACATAATCGTGACAACATCGAAGAGGTATCAAAATCCTGGCGAGTAGCAAGTGCATACAAATGATTCTGGCCAACGCTGGTACCAGAAATAAAAGCAAAAGCAAAAATAACATCCTTTGATGCATGAGTAGCTGAAGTAGTAATAGGGGCCCTGTTGGCCCAAGAAGTAACTAAAGAGGGGCACTCTCGTTGTATATGCCTAATCTGACCATATCTAAAACACCTGTTCTGCCCCTTCTCACACTGATTGTGATGATGCTGACTACAGAATCTACAAGGAGGGTGGGTTGGATTCGAATGAGCTCCGCTAACCTGGGATTAGGCACCCTATGCCCGAAACCCACTACCAAACTAACATCAATGATCACCCGACGACTTCAAGTAAGGAGCACTAGTTGAGGATTAAGAAATAAAACTTCCTCACTTCTTTCTTAGCCACTTGCCACTATCTCTACCACTTTTATCGATGGGCCTAGATTTTTTCCCTTGCCTTTTACTAAACTAAACTTGTTTCTTCTTTTCTTCCTCCATTTATTGCATATACACAACTAATCTGGAAATGTAAATGTTTTCAATCAACAAGGTTGCCTTACTCTCAAGCACCAACTCCTAGGACAACCCTAAAACAAACTTACACATTTTAGGCCTCATGCTAGAAACCATCTCAAAAGCATACCTAGACAACTAAAGGAATTTTAAGGCATACTCCTGAATGGTCATTCTTCCTTATTTCAAGTTCACAAACTCTTCTGCCTTCGCTTTTCTCAATTCCTGAGGAAAGAAACGGTCTAAGAAGCCCTCAAAGAAATCCTCTCACACAATAGAACTAGAATCTATACCTCTTGAAAATTCCCACCCTTCGTACGATTGGTACACTACATCCTTCAATTGGTAGGAATCAAACTCAACGGCCTCAATCTCCTAAGCATGCATAATTTGGAAGATCTTCTCCATTTTATCAATAAAGCCTTAAGGATCCCCCTCAACTTTGATATCCGTGAAAATAGTAGGGTTCAACCTTATAAATTGGCAAACTCTTATGACCTCAAAAAAGAATAGTAGCCAAAGCACCACGCTCAAATTAAGAGGCTACCAATTGAGTCAAGAGGTTGATAGAGCGACGAAACTCAGCATTAGTAGTATCCCCAGGTGGTGACTGAGCAGAAGTGTCACTCCTATAAGTAGGATTAGTAGGGATAAGTGGAACCCTATGAGGATGGTCAAATATCGTTTCCTTAGCCCGGGTCTGGACCTCAAAAGTTGGATGAGTTCCATCCATAGGGCCCTTAGTCGAGATAGAAGGGTTTGATTGAGTATCAGATCTCCTTAGAAACATGATAAGAAAGGTAAGAAAATAGAAATCTGAGGAATCCAAGATCTTAGACTCTATAGCTCAATATAGAAGCACAAGAAAGGGGAAACAATCCTAAATGTCTCGTAGCCCCTCATCTATTAGTATGGCGTGATTCATACCCATTAAAAAATGTTAATTGACATGGCATTATAGATACCTAACTGACTATGAACCTAGGCTCTGATACCAACTGGACATGACCAAAAATTGGGCCATATCAAATGGGCATCTCAAGCATAACATGGATCAGAGATCGCCCTATAAGGCCAACCAAACCATCATTCTAATCCATAAGTGTTGGATGAACTCTGACCATAAATTATGATAGCAAAAACAAAGCTAATATCATAACTTAGAATATATCTAAACATTTCATTTATGTCAACATACTAGCCAACATATCCAAGTCCACAGTCATCCACAAAGCCTTTATACAAATCCGATGTCTATATTTATATCTATATTAGGACAAGCCCCCCGACAATAGCCAATACCAAGTATAAATAATTCTACAACCAAAGATAAAAGACTATGAAATATATGCCTTCAGGACTAGGGAAGCTTACCACTTTAAAGTCAACACACGATCCATTTCAATCACCTAGTCACTGTATAGAAAGAGAAAAAGAAGCTCTGACCCCTATGTCATGTGGGGAGATACTATTCGAAGATGGTTAGAGGTTGAACCACTAGCATGTAACTCAAGGATAAGGATAAAATAGGGTCATCATTCAAAATTAATTCAAATCATCATATTCAACCATATTCATATTCATATTCATGGGCAAGCATATAGATATATATAGCATGTTCATAATGTACCAGGAAAACAAGACTTAACAAGCACTCTTGAGGCATTCAATCATGAGTGATGAAGTAGAGGACTCCGACCTCCCACACTTATAGATTCAAACATCTCTTATTAGGCATAGGACTTTAACCACGTTCATTTTTATTAGACGAGGAACTCTAACCATATACACTTTCATTAGGCATGGGACTCTAACCTCATACATTTTCATTAGGCAAGGTACTTTAACCTCATGTATTTTCATTAGGCAAGGGACTTTAACTTCATGCATTTTTATTAGGCAAAGGACTTTAACCTCAAGTCATATTTGATAAGGGAATCTAACCCCAAGCCGACGCATTAGGCAAAGGAATCTAACCACAAGCCACCTCATTATACAAGGAACTCTAACCCTAAGTCATTGCGATTATTATTAGTCGACATTGGGACACCAACCCTTTATCCATATATTAACATTCATTAACTTTAACACTTAGGGACGCTAGCCCATTGAACCAATTCAACACTATATGTGACTGCAAGATCGTTATAGAAGAATTTATCACTCAAACACTATAATAGGCAAATGCATTGATTCAATTCATTATTTAATTCAATTTATGGTCACTAAGACCATCACAAACCATTCATTCCTTATTAGAAATCCCATATCACATTTTAGTTCAAGCATAATTCAACTTCATGTTTAGGGACTTTAACCCTTTTTAGCCATCAAACCAACAAGGTCATAAATTAACTAATTACATGGCTAACAAATTTTTTACAATACCATTTACCAACCAATATTACTTATTGGGATATTTCCCTATTTCAAAACATTGTCAACAAGTGTCTAGACATTTTACTTAGATATTTTCACAAATACCTTATGTGCATGCCTTTATCAAGACTAAAATTAATGTAGAAATCATCAATATTAGGGTTATTCAAGACCCATTTGTTAAACCATAGAAAACAAGCACCCATACGTACAAATCATCATCAATAACATGTATAAACACGTCTAAGCAAGAGCATTATTCATTATCAGGTAACAAAACCCTTATCATTTGATTTCAAAATCATCATTCACAAATCTTAACCCATGTTTAAGATACATTGTTTTTTATTTATTTAATAAGGGAGAGAGTCCATGCCTTAAGCAAGATGATCCACCAATAAACTTAACTCTTCTTTGCCTCTAGATGAACACCCTTGAAACCCTAGCCTCCAATCTAGTTGAAGAAGTGTAAAATATATTTTAGAATGATTTTATCTTACCAAATAAATATTTAGGAGGCCATAATACTTATATAGTGTAATTCCCCAGAAAATTTTTGTTGAAATTTTGTGCGTAAATGCGTTGGGTTCTATCTTCAAGAATGAATTATAAATTTTCCATGAGGAATATCTTAGATTATGACCCACTATTGTGTATAGTGTTGAATAAGATTTCCAACGATATATGGATCATCTAAAACGGACACCCGAGCGACGAGTAATGAATATTTCGATCGAACCGTGAATAGTAGTGAATAGTAAAACGTGCAGGAAAAAGTACTGAGGCCTGGCGTATTTTTGCTCTAACTTTAAATGATCATAACTCCTTATACATAATAATCTGGGTGATCTACTATATATCAACGGAAAGCTCTGCGAGTTCTCTTTCCAATTAAATTGGGTTCATCCAATTTTTCTATCACAGCAAAAAGTTATGGTCGATCTACTTCATTCTACCAAAAGCGAATTTTTGGGTCAACTTCAAATGATCATAACTCCTCGTACATAATGATCTGGGTGAGATACTATATATCAACGGAAAGATATGAGAGTTCTATTTCTAAAGAAATTAGTTTCATCCAATTTGGATATCAGAGTAAAATGTTATGATTGATCTACTTCAAACTATCGAAACAGTCCACCAAAGGATAGATTCGAGAATTATTTGATTTTTAGGGGCATTTTGGTCATTTCTCCTCACCCAAAATCCGTATAAACCCTATACTAAATCCTATTAGAAGCATTATATGTTATATTAAATCAAATTCCCTCAAAAAGAAAACCCTAAGCTCCTACATCCAACTTTAAGAACCTTTAAAGTTCACCATTAATTCTACAAATTTATTCAAGATTCCAAGTTCCTAGTTCAAGAACTCCAAGAACCATCATTAAAAGGCACGATTAACATCTCAAAAACTAGTATTGATCTAAAGTTTATCATTCAAGGTGTGTGGGGTTTTTCGATAACAACTCTCTTTTATTCTTGTGCCCAAAAGTATTTTTCTTTACAAAGACATGATTTTTATTTGATTTTTTTACAAATTTGAAGCATGAACCCATATCTTATGATGATTATTATGAAATCTTGATGTTTATGATTTTGAAAGATGAATTTACATGTGTGGAGATATAAAGCATGAATCTTGAATGATATTTATCATGATTTTGATATTTAGGTCGTGAATCCCCATTGGAAATTGCATTTTTTAAGAAAGTGTGTGTTATAAGCACGTTGATGTTGAATATTTGAGATATTTTGAATGATTTGACCTTTTGGTCTTAATAGAGTTATTTTAAACTCGAGTGTAAAAGAAATCCACAAAGTGGTTGATTTTGATAGATGGGAAGCATGATGGCTCCCGATGTATATTTATATATTACTGAAATTGTTTTGTTGTGGATTGTCTTTGAAATGATCTGAGCTAAGTTCGGGAGAAATCTTTAGCACCGAGTGGGAGTTATAAAGCGACCTTACTTCCCTAGAATTACATGCCCCGTAGGAGTGAGCCTGAGGCTGATTTATATAGTGATCACTAGTTTGAGTGGATGTGATATCGATAGTCCTACTCCGATGGAAAGGATAGGACGACTCTTCCCAACGTGGGTTGTACGTTGGAATTCATGTAGCTCACATAGTTTATGTCAATTATAGGATCACCCAGTGTGTGTGTTTCCTTGTGTCTATGGTGAATGGTGATGTGATTTGAAAGTAGAATTGTGAAAGTTATTCTTTAGAAAGATTTAAATGATATTTACATTATGATAATTGATATTCTTGATGAGCTGAAAGTGATTGACAAATTATATGATGACTCACATGTGTTATTGTACTTATTTCATCCTCTCATGATTATGATTATTTTCTTTGGGCTATATGAGTCCTTCATACATGCTGCATATTTCTTATAAATATTTATGATGATGATGTTTATACAACTGCATACACTCCCATATACTTGGTTCTTTTCCATGGTACTAACCCACATCTTCGGATGTGGGCTGAATTTTCTCAAAATGTAGGTTTAGGTGCTCAGTTCCAGGTTCGACAGTGATTCTTCAAGCACGCTGTTCTACATCCTCTGTTGTGGTGAGTCCTCATGTTCCAAGTACATGATGTCTGATGTTGGTTTCACAGAATTATTTATATTTGATAATTGAGTATGAGTCAGTTGGGGCATGTCTCAATGGCTCGCTGGTTTTATTGATTTTCTTAGAGGCTTGTCAGACTAGTATAGATGTTAGGAGTTGACTAATAAGTCATATTTTGTTATATTTCTAAAATTCTTTTATTCTTAGATGATGATTACTCTATTGATATTTGAGGGTTATTTATGGAAACCCCATTGATTTGTGTTAAACTAAATGAAAATGGCTCAAAGGGTTAGCTTGGGGCTACTCGTAGCCTAACGTACCATGTGATGCTCCGTGACCCATTTTTTGGGGCATTACAAACTTAGTATCAGAGCCTAAGGTTTTAAGGTGTCCTAGGGAGTCTGACAAGATGCGTTAAGTAGAGTCTTGATCATCGGTGTGTAGTGCGCCACATCTATGAGCAAGAGGCTACAAGACATTTTAGGAAAAAGTGTGATTCTTTCTTTCAGAAGTTTATCATGCTTAAAGTGTCTCTCTCTACTATTGATTCATGCTCTCTTCTTTCAGAAATATGCCTCCACATTGAGCGAGAAGAAATAATAATGGTCAGTAACCTCAATCTGCTGACCCATTGAATGAAAATATGTCTCATACTGAATTTCGAGCAGCCTTTTAGGTGCTGGTCCAAGCTCTTACTACAAAAGTTTAGGCCAACTCGGCCCCGGCTCCACAGCAGTAGGGAGGTGATTCAGCTGCTTCCAGGATTCGTGACTTCATGCAAATAAATCTACCAAAATTCTATGGGTCCAAGTCTGATGAGGATCTACGATTATTTTTAGAGGAGGTACAGAAGATTACTCAAGTGATGGAACTATCTGAGGAACATAGTATGGAGTTGGCTGCATATAGGTTGAAAGACCTTGCTTATGACTGGGTTGTTTCTTAGAGGAAAGGTAGAGGTGAGGGAGTTGTCCCTACAACTTGGCAAGAGTTCTAAGATAATTCCTGGATAAGTTTTTCCCTTTGGAGATGAGGGAGGCGAAGGTGGAAGAGTTTATGAACCTGCGACAAGGCTCTATGACTGTTAGGGAGTACTGTCTAAAGTTCAATCAGTTGGCCAAGTATGCTCCTGACTTAGTGGCTGATAATCGAGCTAGTATGAGTAAGTTTGTGACTGGAGTGTTTAGTTGTATGGTTAAGGAGTGTAGGTCTGCTATGCTGAATAGTGAGATGAATCTTTCTAGGCTGATGACTCATGCCTAATAGATTGAGGCAGACAAGATTAAGGAGAGAGATAGAATAAGAGGGAATAAGAGAGCTAGGTCCAAGCAGCACGGGCAGGGTCAGACTAGATCATAGGGAGGGAGTCGCCCTCAGTATAAGGATCGTTCGTCTATGCCAGCACCATCATCATCTAGTACTTCTGTGCCTAGAGGTAGGCAGGAGCAAGGTAGTAGGTCATATGCATCCAGGTCCTAGTATAGTACTGGCAATAAACCAAATCATCCCCTGTGTCCTAAGTGTGGTAGGGCCTATTCGGGTGAGTGTTAGGGTGAGAAAAGGGATTATTTTCGGTGTGGTAACATTGGTCACAGAGTTAGAGATTGTCCACAGGATGGACAAGGGCGTCGTGACTATCGCCCTCAGACCCAGACTCAGACTGTTAGTGCTCCAGTTCCAGCGACTCGCCCAGCCCCAGATCAGGGCGCCTCTTCTAGTAATACTCGCGGGCAGTGCCAGAATAGATTCTATGCTTTACCGTCCCTCCAGGAATAGGAGAAATCTCTCGATGTTGTTACTGGTATGCTTTGTATATTTCATTTTAATGTGTATGCGTTGTTGGATCCTGGATCCAGTTTCTCATATGTTACACCTTTGATTGCTGTGAATTTTGAAATGAGTCCTGAGATTATTCCTGAGCCTATCCTAGTTTCTACCCCAGTGGGTAATTCAATTATTGCCCAGAAAGTGTATAAAAAGTGTCTTGTTACCGTTCTTCATAGAGTCTTGTTGGCTGATCTGATTGAGTTATACATGGTAGATTTTAATGTGATTCTGGGTATGGACTGGCTGTATTCTTTTTATGCCTCTATTGATTATCAGACCCGAGTGCTCAAGTTTTAGTTTCCGGGTGCATCCATGTTTAAATGGTCTAGGAATTCTGTGTCACCCAATAGTCATCTTATCTCTTACCTGAAAGCTAGAAAGCTTATTTCCAAGGGGTGTATTTACCATTTGGTCAGAGTCAAAGATACTAAGTCTGAAACTCTAACTCTCCAATCTGTTAACATCGTCAATGAGTTTTCTGATGTCTTTTCGGATGATCTCCCAGGGATACCTCCTGATAGAGAGATAGAGTTCAGGATTGATCTTCTTCTCGATACTCAGCCCATTTCTATTCCTCCTTACCGTATGGCCCCTGCAAAACTTAAGGAGTTGAAAGAGTAACTCAAAGATCTACTAGATAAGGGTTTCATAAGGCCCAATGTTTCTCCTTGGGGTGCTTCTGTGTTATTTGTGAGAAAGAAAGATGGCTCTTTGCGTATGTGCATTGATTACCGCCAACTGAATAAAGTCACCGTCAAAAATAAATACCCCCTTCCGAGAATAGATGATTTGTTTGACCAATTGCAAGGTGCAGGTTATTTCTCAAAGATAGACCTTCGTTCCGTCTATTATCAACTCAAAATTAGGGAGTGTGACATCCCAAAAACCACTTTTCGAACTCGTTATGGCTATTTTGAGTTTCTTATTATGTCTTTCGGGTTAACTAATACCCCAGCAGCTTTCATGGACCTCATGAATTGAGTGTTCAGACCATATCTGGATATGTTTGTCATAGTGTTCATCGATGATATACTGGTGTACTCCCGTAGTGAGGATGAACATTCTGATCATCTACGAACTGTCTTGCAAACCCTTAGAGATCTCAAGTTGTTTGCCAAGTTCAATAAGTGTGAGTTTTGGCTAAGGTCAGTTGCTTTTCTAGGTCATATCATTTCTTCTAAAGGTATTGGAGTTGATCTCCAAAAGACCAAAGCTGTTAGAAATTGGCCTAGACCTATTTCTCCGAATGATATCCAAAGTTTCTTGGATTTAGCTGGCTATTACCGCTATTTTGGTGAGGGTTTCACCTCTGTAGTGTCTCCTATGAATTGGTTGACCTAAAAGAAAGTGAAGTTCTTGTGGTCCGAATCTTGTGAGAAGAGTTTTCAAGAGTTGAAGACCCGACTCACTTCAGCCCCTTTTTGACTTTGCCTGATGGTGTTGATGGTTTTGTGGTGTATTGTGATGCTTCGAGAGTTGAGTTGGGTTGTGTATTGATGTAGAAGGGTAAGGTAATAGCTTATGCTTCTAGACAGTTGAAACCCCATGAGAAAAATTACCCCACCCATGACCTTGAGTTGGCTACTGTTGTGTTTGCTTTGAAAATCTAGAGACACTATCTGTATGGTGTCCATATTGATGTTTTCACTGATCATAAGAGTCTGCATTATGTTTTTACCCAAAGAGAATTGAATCTTAGGCAGAGATGATGGTTAGAATTGTTAAAAGACTAAGATATGAGTGTGCTTTACCATCCGGGCAAGGCCACTGTTGTGGCGGATGCCCTAAGTAGAGTGTCCATGGGTAGTGTTTCGCATGTGGTAGAAGGTAAGAAAGAGTTGGCTCGTGATGTACATCATTTGTCTAGATTGGGGGTTAGGTTGTTTGACTCTGCTGAAGGTAGTATAGGGGTTCAGAGTAGTTCCGAATCCTCCTTGGTTTCAGAAGTGAAGGAAAAGCAATACTTAGATGCTAGTTTGGTCAGACTGAAGGAGTCAGTCGAGGACCAAAAAGTAGAGGTTTTCTCCTAAGGGGTAGATTGTGTGTCCCGAATGTTGATGATCTGAGACAGAGGATTATGGCTAAAGAACACGGGGCGTGATATTCTATTCATCCTGGTTCCACCAAGATGTACCGAGGCTTGTAGGAAATCTATTGGTAGAGTGGCATGAAGAAAGATATAGCCGTGTTTGTAGCTAAGTGTGCAACATGCCAACAGGTTAAGGTTGAACACCAACGACCTGGTGGTGTGATACAAGAGTTTAGTATTCCTACCTGGAAGTGGGAAGAGATAAATATGGACTTCGTGATTGGTTTACCTCCTTCCTGACGTCATCATGATTCCATTTGGGTTGTGGTTGATAGGTTGGCTAAGTATTTTCATTTCTTTCCTGTTCATACTTCATATACTGCTGAGGATTACGCTAGATTGTATATCCGAGAGCTAGTTAGACTGTATGGAGTTCCCTTGTCTATCATTTTGGATAGGGGTACTCAGTTCACTTTGCAATTTTGGAAAGCTTTTCAGAAGGGTCTTGGTACCCAAGTGCTTTTAAGTTCTGCTTTTCATTTGCTGACCGATGGTCAGGCTGAGCGGACCATCCAGACCTTAGAGGATATGTTGAGAGCTTATGCACTTGACTTTAAGGGAAGTTGGGATGATTACTTACCGTTGATAGAGTTTGCTTACAATAACAGTTTCCACTCTAGTATTGGCATGGCTCCGTTTGAAGCCTTATATGGGAGGAAGTGTAGATCACCCATAGGTTGGTTCGAGGTGGGTGAAATGGCTGTGAGTGGTCCTGATCGGTATTTGAGGCTATGGAAAAAGTAAAGTTGATTAGGGAAAGGTTGAAAACTATGCAGAGTCGTCAGAAGTCATATGCGGATGTTAGAAGGAGAGACCTTGAGTTTGAAGTTGGTGACCTAGTGTATCTGAAAACTTTACCCATGAGGAGGGTGAAGAGATTCGGAAAGAAGGGAAAGCTTAGTCCCCGTTATGTTGGTCCTTACAAAATTCTTAGTCGTGTTGGTAAGGCAGCTTATGAGGTCGAGTAGCCTTCCGAGTTATCCTCTGTTCATCCAATATTCCATGTCTCCATGCTTAGAAAGCATATTAGCGATGTTGTGGCAGTGGATTCCTCTGTGAGTATTCACATTCAAGAAAATCTTTCTTTTGATGAGATTCCTGTTGAGATTCTTGATTTCAGTGTCCGAAGACTAAGGAACAAAGAAGTTCCCTTGGTCAAGGTGTTATGGTGAAACCAATCTATTAATAGTGCAACTTGGGAAGCTGAGGCGGATATGCAATCCAAGTACCTGCACCTATTTTCTGCGAACTCCGATAAAGCCGAAGGTACCGTTCTTTCCTAAATCATGCACTTTTGATAAAAGTTGCAGCAGTTCAGCTATCATTTATTATGTGTTCAGCTGTAGTTTCTTGAATTTATGCATTCTATGTTGCAGTCGGAGTGAGAAACGATGTGGTGATGAGCCTAACGAATGGTTTCAGCTGTATGTTCTATTCCCTATCTAATCTTGGCATGTCTAGCATCATTTGAGGATGAATGTTTCCAAGGGGGGATGATGTAATACCCTGGGAAATTTTTCGTTGAAATTTTGTGCGTAAACGTGTTGGGTTCTATCTTCTAGAATGAATTATAAATTTTCCATGCAGAATGTCTTAGATTATGACCTACCATTGCATAGAGTATTGAATAATCTTTCCAATGATATGTGGATCATCCAAAACGGACACCCAAGCGACGAGTTATGAACATTCCGATCGAACCGTCAATAGTAGGGAACAGTAAACGTGCAGGAAAAAGTACTGAGGCCTTGCATATTTTTGCTCTAACTTTAAATGATCATAACTCCTTGTACACAATGATCTGGGTGATCTACCATATATCAACGGAAATATCTGTGAGTCCTCTTTCCAATGAAATTGGTTTCATCCAATTTGTCTATCGGAGCAAAAAGTTATGGTCGATCTACTTCAGCCTATAAAAAGTGAATTTTTGGGTCAACTTCAAATAATTATAACTCCTCGTACACAATGATCTGGGTGAGATACTATATATCAACGTAAATATATGAGAGTCCTCTTTCTAATGAAATTAGTTTCATCCAATTTGGATATCGGAGTAAAACGTTATGGTTGATCTACTTCAAACTATCAAAACAGTCCACCAAAGGACAGATTCGAGAATTATTTAATTTTTAGGGGCATTTTGGTCATTCTCCCTCACCCAAAATCCATCCAAACCCTATATTAAATCCTATTAGAAGCATTATATGTTATATTTCATCAAATTCCCTCAAAAAGAAAACCCTAAGCTCCTACACCCAACTTCAAGAACCTCCAAAGTTCACCATTAATTCTGCAAATTTATTCAACATTCCAAGTTCCTAGTTCAAGAACACCAAGAACCATCATTCAAAGGCACGATTAACATCTCAAAAATGAGTATCGATCTAAAGTTCATCATTCAAGGTATGTGGGGTTTTTCAACAAGAACTCTTTTTCGTTCTTATGCCCAAAAGTACTTTTCTTTACAAAGGCATGATTTTTATTTGATTTTTTACGAATTTGAAGCATGAACCCATATCTTATGATGATTATTATGAAATCTTGATTTTTATGATATTGAAAGATGAATTTACATGTGTGGAGATATAAAGCATGAATCTTGAATGATATTTATCATGATTTTGATATTTGGGTCGTGAATCCCCATTGAAAATTGTATTTTTTTTTTGAGAAAGTGTGTGTTATAAGCACGTTGATATTGAATATTTGAGATATTTTAAATGATTTGACCTTTTGGTCTTAATGGAGTTGTTTTGAACTCAAGTGTGAAAGAAATCCACAACGTAATTGATTTTGATAGATGGGAAGCGTGATGGCTCCTGATGTCTATTTATATATTACTAAAATTGTTTTGTTGTAGATTGTCTTTGAAATGATCTTTGCTAAGTCCGGGAGAAATCTTTAGCATCAAGTGGGAGGTATAAAGCGACCTTACTTCCCTAGAACTATGTGCCCCCATAGGAGTAAGCCTGAGGCTGATTTATATAGTGATTACTAGTTTGTGTGGATGTGATATTGATAGTCCTACTCCGATGGCAAGGATAGGATGGCTCTCCCCAACGTAGGTTGTACGTTGGACTCCATGTAGCTCACATGGTTTATGTCGGTTATAGGATCTCCTAGTGTGTGTGTGTTTCCTTGTGTCTATGGTGAATGGTAAAGTGATTTGAAAGTGTAATTATGAAAGTGATTCTTTAGAAAGATTTAAATGATATTTACATTATGAGAATTGATATTCTTGATGAACTGAAAGTGATTGACAAATTATATGATGACTCACATGTGTTATTGTACTTATTTTATCCTCTCATGATTATGATGATTTTCTTCGGGCTATGTGAGTCTTTCATATATCCTGCATATTTCTTATAAATATTTATGATGATGATGTTTATACAACTACATACACCCCCATATACTCGGTTCCTTTCCATGGTACTGACCCACATCTTTAGATGTGGGCTGTATTTTCTCGGAATGTAGGTTTAGGTGCTCAGTTCCAGGTTCGACAGTGATTCTTAGGGCACGCTGTTCTACATCCTCTGTTGTGGTAATTCCTCATGTTCCGAGGACGTGATGCCTGATGTTGGTTTCACGAAATTGTTTACATTTGATAACTGAGTATGATTCAGTTGGGGCATGTCTCAATGGCTCGCTGGTTTTATTGATTTTCTTAGAGGCTTGTCAGACTAGTATAGATGTTGGGAGTTGACTAATAAGTCGTATTTTATTATCTTTCTGAAATTCTTTTATTCTTGGATGATGATTACTCTGTTGATATTTGAGGGTTATTTATGGAAACCCCGTTGATTTGTGTTGAACTGAATGAAAATGTCTCAAAGGGTTAGCTAGGGGCTACTCATAGCCTCAAGCATCGTGTGATGCTTTGGGACCCATTTTCTGGGGCGTTACATATAGTGAGGGGACTTAAGGGTTTTGGGGTGGGAAATGACCATAATGCCCTTAGCTAAAAGCTGGAAATTGAACCCGTATGAGGGTACAACTCATTAACCAAATCGTGCCTTAGGGTATGAGTGGTACCCTAAATTGTACCCCTTCACCAAGGATTCATACACGTTCCAAGGTACGACTACTCTTTACTTGACTTGTATCCTAGGGTATGATTGGTACCCTAACTCGTACACACAACCACTACCCAAAATAATCTACCCTAGATCAAGTTCAACACTCCATACGACTAGGTAAGATATGACCCATACTCTAACATATGACCATGGAGGGGTTAAGTTGTATCTTGAACAGTATGCTAGCAATCAAGACTTCTCAACATACGAGAGGAGGGTAGAAGGGTATGACTCGTACACTAGTATATGAGTGGAATGCCTAAACTGTATCTTAGTCTGAATGCTCAATTCAAGAAATTCTTCTAAGGGTCCAAAACCTAGGTATTTTAATTTAGATATGTGATATTAGTAGGCTATGATGGAAAAGAGGCAGATTATGTGTTTAGTGAGGCAAGTATATTGTCGAGAAGGGTGTAAGTATGTGATGATGATTTCTAAAGCTAAAGAAAGTTAAAGATAGTATATATTAAGGGAATGTTCAAGAATAAAGTTAGTATAGTTAATTAAAAGTTTGGAATAAATCTAATTTTGAATCTTGAATGATTAAACTAATAGAAAGAAGAGTTAAAATTCTAGATGGTGTGAACTAAGGGTATGGTGATACTCCTGAATATTCTAAATTAGTAATTGTTTAAATTAGTGTATGATAACTATTGGGGCTATAGAAAGTCAAGAGTTGTATCTCAGAAGGAAATATTAGTAGTGGATTTCGCACTTTAAGATATAGTCTTTCAGGGTGAGTTTATTATTTATGTGTATTGTTATATCTCAGACTCTAGAGTAGAGTGGTTACAGTTCAGTTTAGAATTTATTAAGGGGGTCCATAGACTTAGAATAATGGCTTAAATCTAAGAAAAGCTAATAGAACAAGGAATCAAGGATCTCAGATTCTAGTAGTGTTGTCAGTGTATTGTAGAACATTAGTAAAGGAGGAAAATGCCCGACCCATTCTTATCTCAGTACAAAATTTTGTACTTCTGTTATCACGACATCTACTCATGCCTTACATGTCAGCTCCATGATCATAGCTCATATTTATGCACTTTCCACAGAATCATGTATGCTGCCAGTTCTTAGGATAAGGAGTGCCACTTCACTCAGAAGCACGACTCCTATTCCATGGATTTATGAATTTCAAACTCAGTTTATGTAGCTCATGACTCATGTATTCATGCTTTACCATATGTTCAGTTCTAGGTATTATTGTTACACTCTTAAGGATCAGTGAAATTTAAATTATGTCATGTATGTCCTCAGCTTTGATCTTTTTAATGAATTTATGATTTTGATACTCTATTCCTCAGGCCTCAGTTAAGTGTCAACGTTATGCATAGTATTCTTTCATGCTTCAGGTCCTCATGTTCTAACCTTTCAGTGACCTCTCCTTATGTAAAGATAGTGGTGATGAACAATTATTTAGATGGGAGAGAGTAAATGTTCCATATTAGGAAAATATCATTGTATGATTATTTTATATGAGGCTATAAGGTTGAAAGAAGATTGAGGTAAATTTTTTTGTATATGACATGGTTAGTTGAGAATTCTATGTGTGTCTTCTTAGGGATAGTGTATGGAAGTTATTATTGAAAAAAGGTGTTAGAGAATATGGTAAAATTCCAAAGCGGGTTGGTTGACCAAAATTTTATATGTGGTTATAATGATAGGCTTGAATATCATGTTGGTATATAAGTAGATGAATGCATTGTAGCTAGTGAATTCTTAGAAAGTGGTTGAAGTTAGTTGTTGAAGTGGTAAGAAGAGTTATTCTTGACATGAGAGTTGTGAAACATGTATGGGGTATCAAATTCATGGTTTAGACTAGTATTATGGTGTTATGTGTTGCACTTTGTAATTTCGAGTAAGGCTTGAACATGGCGAGAGTATGTAATTCAACTCAAACTTTGGCTAGAGTAGTTATATGTACCCATATAAAAATTATAAGTTGAATCAAATGAGCATGGTATTTAAGGGGAAAAGTATAGTTGAGGGAGTATTTGAGAAGTGTGGCTAAACATGAAAGTTAGCAGTTGCACTGCCTAAGGCCTAGTAATTCTATCATAGCTTAGGTTTCATAGGGCTATATTCCAAGTGATAGAGTTGTAGACATATTGTGAGTCCTTATCCAAATATCTTATTAAGATTATGCCCAAGAATTTTTTGCTCCCTAATGTTATTAGAATTTCTTAGAAAGGGTGTTAAAGAAATACTCCAAGTTGAGTATAAACTTTCAGTGTGAGTAAGTCTGTATAACCAGCAATTTAGTTTAGCAATTAGAAAGATAAGCTCGTATAGATTTCTATCTTTCCATCTCGTCTTACTAGCTAAAGTTTCATGAATATCGCTATTCCATGAGGTAATTTATTCTCGTTCATGCAAATTGCAAATTTAGTTCAGTCCATGCATCATGTTGATGGTTCATATATTATTAATGATTTAGTTCATAAATGTTCCATGAATGATCTCAGTTTTCTAAGTATTCTAGCTTAGACATTGTAATATCCTTGTACCACCTTCGTCCTATTATCTCATGATTCATGCATACATAATGTACTTGGTGATTCCATAAAGTCATTTTCTTTTGATTCCTATACGTATTTTGTTAAGGGAGAGTTCCTAGTGTGAAGTTACATACTATATTCCATACTTCTAAAGTTTCAATAAGTTCCTACCCATCATTCGAGGACAAATGATTCCAAGTAGGAGATAATGTAACACCCTGCATTTTTGAGCTAGAATTCGAACCGTCGTTCCTATATGTATAAGCTCTAATACAATAATTTGTATATAAATATATGAGTCATTATCATTAGCCTAGTTTGAAGAGTGCTTATGAGGTGGAAAATATTCATAGGAAACACTTAGAGCAAAGTTGAACAAAGAGCCTTTGATTCGGCCAAATTTTTGTATTTGATCCTACAAAGGTCAAATTTGAACGTGTATAACTTTTGAAATATTTGAAATTTTTCAGCTCAAGATCCACCAAATTATATATAATTGAGTCTTCTTTCCAACACATCTATTTTCTCCTTAATCCGACACCCGAGCGAAAAGTTATGAGCATTTTTATGAGGAACCAGTGAGGGTCTGCGATAGCTCCGCGTTACGGACCTTATGCTCCACGTTAGCCTCCACGACGTAGAGTATATGTTTCCTGCATCTATAAGTAAAGGCCCAAGGGGCACTTTGGTTATTCCCCCTCACCCTAAACACCCATATTGATGCCCTAAAGCCCCAAAAGGGTATTTTTGCCCACTTTTCTTCAGTTAACATGTAAAAACCCTTCTCCTCTTCCCAAGAGCAAGAAATTCAAGTTTCTTCCCCTAATAATTCAAGCATTCAAGCTTCAATTTCAAGTTTTTATTCAAGGATTCAAGTAATTGAGATATGTGGGGTATTCATCAATGGGTTCCTTTCACCCATTGAGCCCAAAAAAGGAACTCTCTTTTTGGTTCAAGTATGAATTATACTCTAATTTATGATCAAGTCCAATGTAAATCATGAAATTTATCCATGTTTCCTTATTATTTTTACATTCAAGCCCTGCTAATACTTTTATCCCATATGAATCATGCTTCTATATGCTTGAAGTTCCAAAAGCTCATGTCATGTTTAGTCAACATCATGTCCAATTCTCAAATTTATGCTTTAAACTTTATAAACATGATATCTTCCCAAGGTTAACTCATTCTCATGTTCAAATTCATGAAATTTATCAAGTTATTGAAATATCTCATGTTTTGGGTCTTTGAATTATGACTTTATGTCACTATATTAAGTGTTGTTATCGAATTTTGTAATTATTCAGTGCTGGGGGATTATGAACACTCAATACCTACGTGTTTACTTACGTTTCATACTTTTCAAGTAATGAGTCGGTCAACTCATGATTTTATTGTTATACCTAGTTTGTTATAATCATATTGAGCACTATCAGCTTACATGTTTATGATTACTTTAGGCTCTGCATGCACTGTTGTTTTCAAAATACCATGACCTGAGCTTATCAGTTATCAGTGCATAAACCAATTAGTGTTTCAATGTCTTTCAATTGGGAGTAGGATTTAGCACCGAGAGGGAAGTATGGGTTTAGTGTATCCTATTTCTCAGAAACTATGTGCCACCATAGGTTTAGGGGCCTCTCCAGAGATTGTTTCCCCTAAACCAATATGGGCTCAGTTTAGTGATCACTCTAGTTCAGGTTCTACTCCGATGGCAAGGATAAAACAGCCCTCCTCAACATGGGTCAGATGTTGAACTCCATGATAGCTCACATGGTTTATGTCAGTTATATGATAGCTCCCACTATTTCAGTCAGTACTCAGTATATACTAGTTCTGGTTTTCTTGACCAAGTAATTAGATTTTCAGTTCTTCATATATCAATTATTCAATTATTCAGATCATTTTAGCACATGTTTTACTTGGTCCTGCATTTATCTTACATGTTCATGTTTTCATGCTCAGTATCCATACATGATCCTCAGTTCAGCTTTACAGCATGTTCAGCTTTATATGAGATTTACATAGAATATTCATGTTTCTACCGCTTCCCAGCTTACAGAATAATTTTTGGCTCATGATTAATAAATCTCACTGTGACTTGCAGTTTTCACGCATAGCCATGTTTTAAATGTATGTTTCAGCAAATAACCTATATCTTTAGTTTTAAAGCTTGTTTTAAATATTTTCATGATTTAGTGCATGTCCCCATATGAAACAAACCAACTATGGAAACACAGAAAATAAGATGAAAACACCACTAAGGCAGCAAGTACAAGTCGAGAATGAGAAGACAAAATTCAAACACAACAGATACAATAAGATAAAGATAGATAGTGAGACATAGATTATTACAAGAAATAGGAACTAAAGTGTGTATCAAACACTAAAACCCCTAAATACTCACAATAACAACACCACACTCTTACGAAAACCTCAAGGGAACCAGAATCCCCAAACAACCCTCATTTCTAAATGGGTAACCAACACCAAATGAATCCACATTCAGCCACAAGTGAATCCACACTTGTCACAAGTTAATCCACACTTGAATAAACACTCTTTAAGAGATGTCTTTCAAAATATCATCAAAGTTGCTGAAAAATGAATTAATAGAAGCTATTTAAAGTCTTGACTAAACTTATTACATAGTAAAAAAACAAAAGGCCCTTAATGAAACTTTACACTCCATAGGCGCCTCTTTACTTTAAGGAAATGACAAAAAGGCCCTTATGGTGGGGCAGCCTTGGAGTGTAATTGGCTCTTGTCCATTCTTCACACTTGTGCTCTCAGTTTAGGCATCAAAGGTAAGCCCTAAGCTTGAGTTGTATTTAGGTGTTGTCCTCCAATGATGTCATTGAAAGCTATGATGCCCCTTGGACTCGTATCATTCTCCCCTTCTTGAAAAGGATTCAACCTCGAATCCGAACCTTGCAAAATAGTAGGAGACACAAGAAAGCACACTCTTCTAATGACATAAAGGTTAGGGTTAACAAAATCAATCCTACTATAAGCATTCCAATCACCAAAACCCGAACACCCTTCCAAAGAAGAAACAACTTATCTATCCACATAAGTGTCACAAGAAATAAGAGACAAGAGTTGTTTATCAAGTGGAATCCTTAGACTCTTCTTGGAACAATAATTAGACTTTCCATCCGAAATAAAAAGACCATACACTCTATGCACATTTAAGTCATCATCATAAGCAAAAAGAAAGAAAAGAAAAGAGTTAAGGGAACCATTCTCATCAAATTTACCCTTAAACATGAGTGCACTATAGGATAGACAAGACATTTGAAGCACATTACATCTTTTCTCTTCAAGAAACTTTCCTCAAGTAGTGCATTCACCAATGGAATCATGTTATTAGAGTAATTAAAGAATCCATGGGAAACCAAAATACTCCAATCCAAAGGGTATACCAAAGAAGTTGGGTGACTTCTTTTCATGGCACTTAGAATGCTCCTAAGAGTCCTCCCTATTAGTTCAACTTGTCCAACCACATAAGTGTGACCAGGATTAGGAGACCAAAGTCGTACATCAAGTACACACCAAGGACTCTTCTTAAGGAAAATAATAGATTGGTCATTAAGATTGTAAGGCCCACACAATTCAAGCCCCAAAGGCAAACACCATAAAGGAATCATTAAGACACTAATATCCTCATGGTGTGACATGATTTCAATCAATTTTAAGGGTCTATTAAATATAAGGGAAATATCATCATGTCTCTAAGGATCACTAGAAATAGGAGAGGGTAGGTACATACCTTGGAAGCAATGCCTTGAATTTGTTATCTTGTCCTCCATAGGTGCTTTACAAGGACCTTTCCTTCCATGCATTAACTTGAACCAATAGGTTTGATCCTTTTGCCTCTTTATAGGAATTCCTTTGGTAGGGAACTCCTTCCTTCGATCCATGAGGTGATATGTTTCATTCATTGGCACAAAGTACCCATCGACCCATAGGAGTTTTGTTAGGTTCCTCCTTTGAGTCAAGTCTTCATTAACCTTGGAGTTCTTGAATAAGAACTTATCTAGGCCTTCAAACTTATGCTCATGAGAGGTCCTCTTTGAGTCCTCCTTTGGAAGCAGTAGCTTATGAACCTACACGAGAGAAGTATTGGTACTAGGCAAAATGCTAGTTCCATGGTTAGTATGTAACAAGGGCTTAGGCTTGACAAGTTCCACAACTAGGTGTTCTTGTCACCCTCATTCAGTTCAACCTTTGGCTAAACAATCTCTCACAACCCCTCTTCTTGAGCCAAGTTCTTCTCCCCAATCTTAGCTTTCTCTTCTCTTACAGCCTCAACTTGATTAGGAAAGCTTGGATGTTCTACCAAGTTGTCCAGCTTCTTGCAAAGAGAACTTTTCATCCCTTTTATTCTTCCTTCCATTCTCTTCATTCTCTTTTCCATTCTCTTTATTCGACCACTAACAGCCATTATGGCAACCATCAAATCATTCATGGTCACCTTTATCGATGCCATAGTACCTAGCCAAAGAAATAATAAGCAAAAACAAAAAAACATCAAACAAGTTAGTAAATCAACCTCACAAGCTCTCAAACTCACACTTTTAAAATGTCACTCAATAGGCGTCGCAAGTGTTAGTATATAATTTATACTCTAATAATTTTACTTGGTACCAATTGTGGCTTGAGGTCAGAATATATTCTTGTTTGAAATGACTCAATGAAAATATGTACGGACTTGAATCAAGAACCTACAATGAATTACAAAAGATAAAAGCACACAAAGAAAGGTAACAAGAAAGAAAGGACTCAAACAACTAATCACACCCTAATAGATGATTACTAGTTGCTAATTAGTATTAGAATCAAGCAATACAACCAAAAAACAAAGAAATGAAACTAAGAATCCAAAATTTTTTAGCCTAAGACGTGAGTTGTACGAATTTAGTGATGTGGCAGCCTTTGGTTGGGTGAAATTTTTCAAAAAATTTCTTGTTTCAATTTGTATTGATCAATTTTCAAGTTGGATGAGTAATAAATTAGCTTTAGGGGGAAAAACAATAAGTTTTGGAGCCTTTTTTCACATTCAAAAAGGTTTGAATTACCTTAGCACCTTTTTGGTAAGACACCTTTGTGAAGGGTTGCTGGTTCTTTCCTCTTTTGTTAGTCTTGGAAAGTCCCTTTTTCTCATTTTTGGTAAAAAGTCTTTTCGTCCCCTTACTTCTTTGGTATATTTTTGGGGAATGTTTTTAAGACAAACACAAGACTACACTTTTCCCCTCCTTGTTTTAAGATCAAACCACCACTTTTTCTTCAATAAGTTATGAAGATGGTGAAGAACACCAAGAATTCAACTCTGGAAACTTAGAGTTCTAAGGTTGACGTTGGGCCCTCCAACATCAACAACACATATTCAACCTCAAATCTTCAACAACAAATATCAACTACACCTTTTCAAGCCACCAATCTTCAACAACAACATCAAGAAAACACATTTTTCAAGCTCAAGAATTTAGATCTAGACTCAAATAGTGTTAGTGAAGAAAACCTAACACTAGAAATAATCAAAACACACAAAAGACCCCTAGATCTAAGTTCAAACTTTCAGCCAAGACACAACACAAGACAACTATAGTTTCAGCCAAGACACAACACAAGTACAAGTATTTTTTTGAGATTTTTGGATTTTCTAGGAAACAATCCCAAGAGTGATTTTGTTGGAACAAAATCAGGCCTTACTCTTGATACCAAATGATACAAACCAACTATGGAAACATGAAAACAAGATGAAAACACCACTAAGGCAGCAAGAACAAGTCGAGAATGAGATGACAAGATTCAAACACAACAAATACAATAAGATAAAGATAGATAGTGAGACATAGATTATTACGAGAAATAGGAACTAAAGTATGTATCAAACACTAAAACCCCTAAATACTCACAATAACAACACCACACTCTTATGAAGACCTCAAAGGAACCAGAATCCCTAAACAACCCTCATTTCTAAATGGGTAACCAACACCAAATAAATCCACGTTCGGCCACAAGTGAATCCACACTTGTCACAAGTGAATCCACACATGTCACAAGTGAATCCACACTTGCATAAACACTCTTTAATAGATGTCTTTCAAAATATCATCAAAATTACTGAAAAATAAATTAATAGAAGCTATATAAAGTCTTGACTAAACTTATTATATAGTAAAAAAAACAAAAGTCCCTTAATGAGGCTTTACACTCCATGGGCGCCTCTTTGCTCTAAGGAAATGACAAAAAGGCCCTTATGGTGGGGCAGCCTTGGAGTGTAATTGGCTCTTGTCTATTCTTCACACTTGTGCTCTCGGTTTAGGCATCAAAGATAAGCCCCAAGATTAAGTCATTTTTATGTGTTGGCCTCTAATGATGTCATTGAAAGCTATGATGCCCCTTGTACTTGTATTACCATATACTCCGTACATTCCAAAGTACTGACCACATCTATGTATTTGTTGCTACATTCCTTTATGATGTAGGTACCAGATGTAGTCCATATACCAGGGTAAGTTAGTTCTTTTATTTCGGAAACTCCAATCAGTTATAGTTTATTTACTATATTGTTATTATTCCTATGTATTGATTTATGGTAGTTGGAGGCATGTTTCAGTTACCTATAGCCAGTATAGTAGAGGTTTCATAGATAGTAAGTCAGAGTCATGATATCTAATTCAAGTTCTTTCTTCAGATTTATCATGTTGTAAACTTCATCAGTATTACATTCATTCGGATTTTCTTATGATTATGCTTCCGCGTAGCAAATTTAGCTTTTATGTAGATTATAAATCAGTTGCTCAAGCAGTATGACAGTACATGAGTTAGCTTGGAAGTGGTTCTAAGCACCGTGTGATGACTAGGGGATAGTCTCGGGTCATGACACATTGTGCATATATTATAGATTGATATGGTGTCAAAACATGCATATCATTAAAATAGCTACAATTTCTAATGTAAACAACTGTAGATTTTATGGATGTTCTTGATATGGTGTTTCCGGAGAGTTTAATAACCTAAGATATAGATGTATGCTGACAATATGATAGTTTTACCGATTTTGTAAATTAAATAAGGTCATATTAAATTTATGGTTGAAGAGATAAATTTATTTATGATTTTAAGTAGATTTCTAAATTTTTAATCTGTTCTTAAAGTTTATTATAACAAATAATCGAGTATTCTTCATAGATAATTGCTAATTGAAAATTTTTCTTGATGATTTTTGTTTATAATGTCCGCAAAGAAGTTGTGGAAGGACTATAGACTTGAAGTATCGTAACACGATCGATCTCTAAAATGGACAGCACTGGTGGCGAACAAGAAGAATCATTTTCTAAATTCGGAGATCAAATATTTGGGGAAGAAAATTGTGAGAATAGAGATTGAGAAGCCGAAGAGTGTGACAATCAGTGCTTTGGGGTCAATGTTACTTTAGCCCTAAACAGATATATTATGCTGCCTCGATGCTTATATTTCTTTTCAAATTGAAAAGGTCTTAAGTCTTTCTATAATTAGTATATGTATATCCCCTTAACTATTTTTTACTACTAGTACCTCACAAAAGTAACACAAGAAAGTGTATTAGTAAAGTGCGCCACCTAAAGAAGTAAATAAGCTGAAAGGAGGGCTCCAGAAATATTGTCCAGAAAGGGGTTTGTTCTTATGAGATGTTCTTAGGATTTTATTTTTAATTTTTTGGAGGTACTTAAATTTCAAATTTCATCTATGCAAAGCAAGTGGGTAGTATATTCTTTATCAATAAGTTAAAATACATTCTAATACCAATTTTATTTCATTTCTATATACAAATTAACTTCATATTACAAATACCTTAATGTGAATATTGTAATTTGCATCACAAAAATAAAAGTTAGAAAGAAGAAAAATCATATGATACATATTTATATATGTAGCTTAAAATAACAAAACAATGAAGAAATCTATTAGACAAGAAGTTCAAAAAAGCCTGAAAATTTTGAATCAAGTAGATCCTTGTACAAATATTCATAATACCTCCGCACTTAATTATCATCAAAACTCAAAACCTTCTTCAACATTACATAACTTCCTTCTTCATATGTTTCTGAAATGGACAATAGTGTACCTCACAAGATTAACTACATAATGTCTTTTATATAAAATTGAAATATTGTATATGGTGGTCCTTGATTGTTCATTTATAACTCTTAATTTTCTTAAATAATGGAGATTATTAAGAGCATGAGTTATAAAGATGATAATATGTGAGTTAAAGACACAAAATTAAGGGACATTATTAGAATAGAAGTTATGAAAATATAAAGTGGTGTGAGTTATAGAAATAACTTAGTAATTAAATTATTTAAGAAAAATAAAAACACTTGAAAATAGATTATTGTGCTATTATTATATAGTGAAATGAAAAGACCAATGTTAAAGAATAAGAAACAAAGATAAATACAATTGGAGGCCTTAGAAGTATGCCACATCAGCATATTTCTAAGTCTCCTTTATATATAGGAATTCTTAAATGATTATTTCTACTATTGTACAATTAGTGAAAACTTGTTTGATCAGAATCTAGGTAAGAGACTATTTAATAAATTACCAGGAGCTTTAGGAAGAGAAATAGAAGAAAAGTAGTCCAAAAGAGAAGGAGTAATACAAAATTAAATTTTTTTATTGTAGTCCAGATTTTATGATAAACTCTTTAGAGTTCGAAAAATACATAAAAATAGGTATCCAAATGAAATGATACAAAGAAATGAATAATGAAAACAATTTACTAATATGTGTAGGTTTCATAGGAAAACTAGCTACTAATAGTAATACGAAATTTAAGTTAAAGATACATGATGTATTAGGTTTAATGAGAAATAAAGGAATAAGACTAATGAAACCCCAAAAAATAAATTCAGAAGAATAGGCAGGACTATAATGGAATCTAGAAAAATTCAGTAAAAATGAAACACTGAAGCCAACAAACCATGTAATGTATACGAATATAAGGAATTCACAGACTACAAATATACAAATGAAAGAGAGAAAGATGAGAAAATGAAGAAAGTGAAAATAATGATTACATGAATATAGAAGTGATAGAAGAAGATGATTTCGAAGTAAATAAGGTTATAATGGAGGCAGAAGCCATATATGAGATAAATAATAACAGGAAGTTTAGAGTTAGAACAATTAAGTGGATATTTTTTAGATTTTGTTTTAATAAATTATTCTTTTTGTGAGATGTAGTAACTGCTGAGTTACAAATTTCTGTATAATAAGTTATTCTTTCTGTACTGTAGTGTATATCTAATTCTAGATTTTCTATGTCATTTATTATCTTGTGTTGTTCTTCTCGTAGTGAGTTTTTTATATTATATAAACTGTCACATGTGCTTTTTTCTAAATTTTCTAAGGTTTTTTCTATCCAAATTAACTTTTCTTTCAGATCTTCCATTATTTTTCTAATATGGTTTCTATAATTAATTTCGTTATTTAGATTATCTTGGTTTTCTCTAGTTTTTCTAATATATTCTAACATCCACAATCTTGATCTGAATAATATCCTTCTTGGTATATGTCTTCGTATATCTGTTCTAAGGCATTTATCATTTCTATTTCGTAGTTTATTACTTCTTCTAATATCATTTTCTTAATATCTATTATTTCTATATCTTTAAGTATATATAAGATTAAAACTCTAAGGTAGTCTAAATGAGCTATTTTCTAAAATTGATATTTTATAGTTATTTGTTTTAGACTTAGTAGTTTTTGCATATTTATATTAAGAGATTTTATATATTTTTTATTTTCCATGTATCTTACTATATTTATTTTTATCTGTTTTTCTATTAACTGTATATTTCGCATATCTTTAAAATTTCTACGTGATCTTAACATAATAAATATTTATAAGAGTAGTTAGGTATGTGTGGTATATAACTTATTCTATCCGTATAATTTTCTCCATATGTTTTTTCTAATATAATTTTTCTTATATCTGCAACATCTATATCTCTAAGTACATACAAAATAAGTATCTTGAATTTATCTACCATGACATCAGATATATTATCATTCATTATCATAAAATTGCTTTCTTCAAAATATTCCCTTCAACCATGTACATCATAAAATATAGTCATCTCAGATTACTATATACTATATTATTCTTAAATAACATGTTCTTCGGTCACTATTAGCATGGTAATTCAGATACTTTTTCCCTTAAACAGCGCCTCAACTTTGGTTACTCCCCCCCACGGCTTCTTGCCTCATTGGTTTCACCTTTAGGATGGCATAGTTCCTAGGGATTTTTCTCCGTTTCCACTTTTCTAATAAACTTCTTAACATATTATTTTTTGAATAATTCTACTATAAAGTAACTAATATGAATTTATTTTATCATATCATGATTGTCGCGAATTATGAATTTAGCTATTCATAATCATAAATAGATATACCTGTTCCGGTAGCTTTGATATTTCTGAGGTTTGTTGTTCCATAGCTTTTTCCATTGCAGGGTATATATTTAATTAACTGGCTAAATATTGTTGAACGGAATGGAGAGAGTTTTTTGGCTAATGTGAGAAGGCTTGCCTTCTGCAATGCCTTCCTTCTCTTATTTATAGAATGAAAAGTGTACAAAAGTTTTTTACATCCGTATTCAATAAAATACTAAAAAACTAAAAACTAAAAAAAAAGAAACTAAAAAGACTTAAAAGTCTTTCTTTTCACCTACCCTAACCTATAAGACTTTGAATTTTTCAACTTTACATTAACTTCTTATTAAATGCTTACTAACTAATGCTATCTTTACGTAACAACTTTGTACAAATAAGTCTTCCGTCTATTTTGTCATATCTGTTGTATCTCCATTATTGCTCTGGTCTTATCTTTCCAGCTATCGTCCTTATCTTCTTTTATTCTAGCTGCACTGCTGGGACGTCATTATCTCCTCCATTACATTTTGAACATCTGTGATCTGGGTATTTGTGTCCAATAGTCTTGCAATATCTGGTCAATAATTCTTCTGAAATAAATTTTTCTTTAATAGCTCTGGCGATAGGTTCTGTCTCTGGTTTAAGCAATGTCATAATCCATTGCCTAATAGTTTCCATATCTGTTTCTCGTAGCTCTTTTGAATTTGAATATATTAATACATGATTTCTTGAATAATAGCTCCATATAGGATTTTGGTTGCAATATGTATTTGCTAGCTCTTGTAAAATTGTAGATAGTCCGATAACTCTTTTGTTCGCATAAAATTTTGGTATCTCGATTCTGGGTATCTCTGGCTGTGAACCAATATCTTGTGGTATAATCATATCTCTTGTCATTCCTATCTTTACTACTTGTATAGGTTTTTTAACTTCATCAAACAATATCTCTGCTGGTGCCGTGTATATTTTTATAAAAAATAAAGTACCTTTGGTTATTCTTTTAAATGTGGTAAATGCTTCATATATCTCGGGTATAGTGGATATCTCAGTTCCGTCTGTGGTATATACGGTACTAAGTAATCCATATTCGTAGCAAGTTTTAACTAAGCTGGGTTTGGTTTTAGGTAAGGCAATTAGCTTATTGTATCCGGTCAATTTCTGGGTTATATAGTTTGTATCTAGTTCTTAGATATTTGTAGCTTTTGGGTTGCTATTCAAGAAATTTTGTACGTTGTAGATATTTTCTATATATGTGCGGGCTGTGTAGTTGTATGTCTTTTTGTCTTGATTTAGGCTATCTCGATATGTGGTAACTTGTGGGGGTATAAATATGGGGTCTTTTGATGTATTTGGTGTATATGGTTTGTCAAATAGCTTGTTTAGGTTCATATTTTTTCTAACTCCTTTGCTTGTACCTGCAGAAGTAGATTGATAAACGTTATGGGTTTTATGGAGTATCCCAACATCTCCTTCTAGCTCTGGAATTTTATTGTCTTCCGATCGACATAGCTCTGCATACTGCTGAGTTAGCTGATTCATAGCTATAGACTTCAGTTTATCTTCATTAGTCTTTAGCTTTAGTGTTTCTATCTCAGTACCCATCTTTACTATCTCAGTACCCATACTGTCCACTTTCAATGAAAGAGTAGTCAGGGCGTAATGAATGTATTACAAGAAAAATGTACAAACATACAAATACAAAAACAATTAAAAAGAAGTGATACAAATTTCTGTAAAAATATATACACTACACAACATTATGAATAAGAAGAAAAAATATAAAAATATTATATAAAAGAGACTATCGCCCTGAGAAGAAATATTACTAAAGAAAATCAGAGGCAAGAAAACGATATTTAAACAGACAGAAACATAACCATATTTAAACAGACAGAAACATGTAAGAAAATATAATACCAATAGAACCTATAAAAATAGACTAGAATATTTTACCTGCGAAAGTATAGAACATTTAGCAAATACTTGTCCAAAGAAAAATAATAATAGATCCAGAAATGCACCGTTAATAGAAGATTTAAATGAAAATCTAATAAATGTAGAGGAACATATGTCAGACAACTAAAGCATATATTCTATAATGGGTATGGAAGCATTTGAAGAAAGAAAATAAGATTCTTTAGATTCTTCAAATTTCGAAGGGGAAGTGTTTATAATGAAATACGAATAGAAAAGATAAGTTTAGACTATCATGATTTAGTCAACATATAGAAGAGTGTGACCATGAATTTGAAAGAGGAAAAGGATTAAACAGTAATCAATAGTTTAAATGTAAATGATTTCCAAGTAAGAGTAAGAGAGCAAAATATAGAAGGTGTTATGTAGAAGGATGTATTGCGTATATAGAAAAATTCTCAGAACTACAAATTCCAGAAAATGATTCTAGAAATTTAAATACACACGAGCCAATGACTAAAATAACTGAAGAGAGAGTATTAAAACTAGAAGAAAGAATAAGAAGATTGGAAATAAGAATGAATAACATTGAGAAACATGAAGAAGCAGTTAAAAAAGAAGAAGTATTAGAAGTAGAACTAATAAATACATCTGTTGAAGGAATGATGGATAGTCAAGACAAAAAGAAAAATTAATGAACATATCTTTCGAAGGAATGATATGTAATGAGGACAAAAAGATTAGTACAGTTGAAGTCTTAACAAGAATAAAAATTCTAGATTATGAAGTAGAAACGTTAGCCATAGTAGATTCAGGATGTACAAAAAGTATAATAAACAACAAAATTTTACCACCTAGAGTAATTAAAGAATTACCAAAGCCACTAGAATCCACGCAAATGGATAGAAATTTTAATACTTACACAAAATATATACCTTGAGTAAAAATAAGTTTTATTAACACTTGCGAGAAATTCTACATACCAACGGACAAACTTGATAGAATACTGGTAAGAAATTTGAATATTAGAGCAGATTTTGCATTAGGATTAGATTTTATGGTACAAAATAACGGAGGTTGTCTTTTCACTAGAGATTGGATAATTTTTGCTAGCAATATCACCCAGACACCGGTAATAACAAGACCTACATTAACTAAATACCGATATCTTAAGGATGGATCAGAAGAAAATAACCCGACTAGCTTGAATAAATCAAACAAAATAAAACTCGAAAAATCACTAAAATGTGGTAAAAAGAAAACTGCACATGTGAGGACAATAAAAAGGTAACAATGTTTGAAGAACTAAAAGACTTAGGAAATTCTAATCAATTAGAAAAAGAATAGACTTTAATAGAAACAAATACAGATTTGTACAACTTTAAGAAAGGAATGCAACAGATTAGAGTGATAAAAGATTAGAAAGACGTAGAAAATATAATACAAACTCTAGACGAATAAGACATAATTGGAGAAAACCCCTTGCAGCATTGGGACTCCAACCAGATCACCTGTAAATTGGAAATAATCAATCAAGAATACACTATAAAAATAGCATCTATAGAAGCCACAAATGAAGATCTTAAAGATTTTGAAATACAAATCAAAGAACTATTAGACATAGGAATAATTACAAGATCTAAATCAAGACATAGATCAGCAGCCTTTATGGTAAGGAACCATAGTTAAGTAATACGAGGAAAGGTTAGAATGGTAATAAATTATAAATGACTTAATGATAATACTATCATGGATGGATATAAGTTATTGGACAAAACAAAATTAATAAATAGAATACAAGGAAGAAAGGTATTCGGCAAGTTTGACTATAAGTCTGGATAGGCAAATAAAAATTCACAAAGATAGCATAGAATGGACAACTTTCACATGTCCAGAAGGACATTTTGAGTGGCTAGTTATGTCATTTGGGCTAAAGACAGCACCACCTATCTTCCAAAGAAAAATGGATAGTATTTTTGGGATTTACAAGAACTTTATAATAGTTTATGTAGATGATATTCTAGTATTCAATAATAATATGCGAGAACATTTAGGACATTTACAGCAAGTCTTTAAATTATTTGTAGACAACGAAATTATAATAAGTAAAAAGAAAATGAAACTATGTAAAAATAGTATTAACCTTTTAGAAGTAGCCATTGGAGACGACAAAATAAAGTTACAACCGCATATAGCTAAAAAGGTTCTAGAAATGCCAGGCAAATTAGCTAAAACTAAGGATTTATAAAAGTTTTTAGGATTACTAAATTATGCTATAAACTTCATTAAAGATTTAGGAAAAATAGAAGGGTCACTATATTCCAAAACTGGATCTACGGGACCAAAGACTTTTAATACTGAAGACATAAAATTGGTGCAAAAACTTAAACGCATGATACAAGATATCCCAAAATTGGCCATGCCGTTAGAAACAGATTATCTAATTGTTGAAATAGATGGAAACTTCGAGGGATGGGAGGTACTGTTAAAAGCAAAACCTAATAAATACAGCGATAAAATGGATGAAAAAAATTATGCTTATTAAAGTGGTAAGTATAAAGAAAAAGGTAATATGAGTAGTATAGACGCGGAAACACTAGGGGTAATATATAGTCTAAATAGTTTTAAACTTTACTTATTGAACAAGCCTGAAATATTAGTAAGAATAGACTGTGAGGCTATAGTAAAATTCTATCAAAAAATAAAGGAAAAGAATAGTAGTAACCGAAGGTGGTTGAATTTCCTAGATGCCACTTCAATTTATAACATTGTGTTAAGACATAATAAAGGTAAAGATAATAATTTAGTAGATCAACTTAGCAGACTTATTATATGAGTCAACTAACAATCTTGTTTCAGTATACATGTAAGAAAAGGAAAAGGCAAGGCTGAGGTCGCGCCTTCCCAAGACCTTTATCTAAAGACTTTGTTAAGTAATACTCACTTCAGACTACATACAATGTTAGAACATGTAAAACTAGAAAGGATGATTTTCGAACCACACAACCTGATAAGCTATGAGCCATCTAACCTGACTTTCAGACTAAAATCAGATGTGCGAGTAGATAAGCAGCAGATATGCTTGATAGATAATTTATGGATGTCTTATAATAAGATACCCAGAGACAATGGTTATTTTATTTCAGTTCTTAATACTTTATGTTATTATTTCACTGAAAAGAATTCAACTAACAGATGTAGATTTTATGTTGTTATTAGTGGACAGACACAAGGAGTATTCCAAACTTGGACGGAAGTAATAGACTCTATTAAAAATCAGACAACACCTCTTTTTAAAGGTTTCAACGACCTCACCTAAGCATTGGATTATGCACGAGTAAACTTGGGGCCAAATTATTATATTTCTCCAGCATTAAGACCAAATATGTAAGAAGTTCCTTAATACAATATAAAGAAAGATAAAATTATTTTTTGTGATCATTGTTCTGCAATGACCAAAGCTTTTAAAAGATTGAACCATGCAAATGAGACTTTAAGACAAGACAATAAGAAAAGACAAATGACAGAACACATAAGTATTTTACAAGATCGTATTAAAATTCTTCATTATGAGCTATCTCAGTAGGCCCATGAAACTCAATAAGTGGTTCCAATGAGTTTTCCATCTCCATTAAAAATGGATAAGACGGGTGTGTATTCCCCAATGAATGCAAAAGGACCTACTGTATCAGGTAATGACATAGCTAGTCCAGTTCAAACGATAACTGGTAAAGACAAATCAAACCTGTTGATGGCTGACACTTTGCCAAAAAGTGTAGAGAGAATTCTCCCACTCAGTTTTCAGACTGCCAACTTTCAGACACAAGAGAAGGTACTTCTACTAAATAAAAAAATAAGAAAGGTTTTTAACTACGAAAAAAGAGAAATAATAAAAAGAATATAGAACAAATAGTAGCAGACACAATCAAGAAAGTCTTAGAAGAACAAATTAAAGAAATAGACATGGAAAATTCAGAGCCTAGGTCAAGACCCAGAATTTCTTTGATATCAAGAGAAGAAACGAGATTGGGAACAAGACTAGGACTTCTAAGTGGAGAAAGTGAAAATTATGATCCAGTAATGGACCAGTTTGCTCAAAACCCAAATGAAGACAATGATTCTGGAATGAGTTTCTCCCCAAAAGCATTACACAATCTAGAGACGTAAGCAATGACGATTAGCATAAAAGACAAAGACAGAGACGTAAAGGATGATGTAAAACTAAATAATTGGTGTCAAGTAAAAAAAATATGGATGGATATGAATTACAGAAGAAACTTAGTCATGCGATAATAGGGCCCACAAAGTGTACATAACATGATAAAAGATTCTTCAACACATTTTGAAGTTCGCATTTGAAATTTGTAGATACCTATAGATATCAAAACCTTAAGACTTACTAATATAGAACAAGAGAACAAAAGAGCGAGAGAGTGAAAAAAGAAAGGTTATAGAGAGATAGTAAGCATAAGAATATTTATTTTCTCAGTTTATTCAGAGTTTGTGAAAAAAAAGAGTGTGTGAGCAAGAGTGTGTATAGTTTTTTTCTACCAGCAGTTGTAAGTTTTCAAGGGACTCCCAAAAGGGAAACCTCACTTCGTCCTAAGATATGTAAATAGCTATTAAGATCACTATAATTTTCTCCCTATTTTATAAATTATGTTTGATCTATAAAATTTCATGTAATGTTTGTAAATTGCTTGTGAATATACCACTAGTATATGGTTAGTCTCTACGTATTTAGCAATAACGATGGATTAATCAGTAAATTCCGAGGGAATTAAAAAGTCCGATGAGATTTGAAAGGACGATTGTATTGTCTGGAGTGTGATTAAAGAAGAGATTGCTAAATGCCTAAAACTGAAGAAAAAGAGTTGAACGGGGTATAAATATAAAAAAAAAATTGGGAGAAAACATACTTTGATCTTGATTATATCACTACTACACATGGCCAAGGATAGTGAAGAAGGGAGTATTGAGTAGGATTTACATTATATCTGCTTAAAATCAGCTTCAGTTTTTATTTGTTATATCTCATTAATCAATTATTCTCATTATCTTATTTGTTATATAGCAGGGCCACTATAGTCCAAAATTGGATCCACGGGCCAAAAGAATTTTAATACTAAAGACATAAAATTAAAGTAAAAACTTAAACGCATGATACAAGATATCCCAGACTAGGCCATGCCATTAGAAACAGATTATCTAATTGTTGAAATGGATGGAAGGTTCGAGGGATAGGGGCAGTGTTAAAAGAAAAACATAATAAATACAGCGATAAAAAGGATAAAAAAATTGTGCTTATCAAAGTGGTAAGTATAAATAAAAAGACAATATGAGTAGTATAACGCAGAGCTTGAGCTATAGTAAAATTCTAACAGAATGTAAAGGAAAAGAATAGTAGTAACCGAAGGTGGTTGAATTTCCTAGATGTCACTTCAATTTATAACATTATGTTAGAATGTATTAAAGGTAAAGATAATAATTTAGCAGATCAGCTTAGCAAACTTATTATACGAGCCAACTAACGATTCTTATTTCAGTATGCATGCATGAAAAGAGAAAGGCAAGGCTGAGGCCGCACTTTCCCAAGACCTTTATCTAAAGACTTTATTTAGTAATACTCACTTCAGACCAAATACATTGTTAGAACATGCAAAACTAGAAATGATAGTTTTCAGACCGCACAGCCTGATAAGCTATGAGCCATCTAACCTGACTTTCAGACTAAAATCATAAGTGCGAGTAGATAAGCAGTAGATATGCCTGATAGATAATCTATGGATGTCTTATAATAGGATATCCACAGACAATAGTTATTTTATTTCAGTTGTTAATGCTTTATTATTTCACTGAAAATAATTCAACTAACAGATTTAGATTTTATGTTGTTATTAGAGGACAGACACAAGGAGTATTCCAGACTTGGACGGAAGCAATAGACTCTATTAAAAATCAGACAACACCTCTTTTTAAAGGTTTCAACAATCTCACCAAAGCACTGGATTATGCATAAGGAAACTTGGGGCTAAATTATTATATTTCTCCAGCATTAATACCAAATATGAAAGAAGTTCCTCAATACAATATAAAGAAAAACACAGATAATCATTTTTTGTGATCATTGTTCTACAATGACCAAAGCTTTTACAAGATTGAACAATGCAAATGAAACTTTGAGATAAGACAATGAGAACCCTGTAAATGAGAAAAATCAAATTACAAAACACATGAGTACTTTAATATTCAAAATTTTATCACAATTAGTTGATTGCTTATATTATTATTAATTGTCATAAGAGATTTTTACTCTCCAATAAAACATCAAAAATTAATTTTTACCAGATAGGTCATTTCTGAAGAGCATAAGCAAAATGATTACAAGATTAGAATTCCAAGCTAACACAACAAATCAATCTTTGTTTACTATCTTCCATTTTTACCAATATATATATATATATATATACATACAAATTTTAGCCCCACTATAATTAGAACATCATTAATATTCTTGACCACATTTTGCGCAGTCTGAAAAAAGTTCTATTACAAATTTATTTATGAAACATAATTTCTTAAGCTTTTGTCGATATGCGCTCCTGCAAGTCGATCATATCTATATAATAAAGTTAGATCTATGAGAGGTGATGTGACATGAGAAAATTGAAAAAAGGGTGTCTTTTAATTCATGAATGACGAATTGGTGACATTGACCAACTTAAAGGGTCAAACATAATTCGAAAACTTGATTAAGTTAATTGTGAACTTGATTAATATTTGTAAAACTTCTGATCTTTTCAAAAATACAAATCAACCCACACCCCTTTCCTTTCTAAATCAACCATCTCTCTCCTCTCTTTCTCTCAACAATCTCTCTCAACTCTCTCCTAACTAATAGTTCTACAAAATTTCTCTTTTCAATCCTCGACTACTTCAAGCTCTAGCGATAAATAGCTGGGCAAGTTCTTTTTCGACTTTCAACCATCAATCGACGTGACAAGAAGTGCTCTCCGACAACAACTTTAAGTTCTTCGTCATTCCATTTTTTCTTTCACAGGTAAAAAATTATTTTTTTTAGTTATGAAGAAACAGAGGAACTAAACTTGAGCCAACTTATTTTCTAATATTGGTTAATAATTTTAATATATTTTTTCTTAAATTTGAAATGCGGACTGAATAAAACACTAATTTATGGCATTTTTTCTCTACTCTTTCCGGTGTGAAATATAATTTAGTAGTTTTTATTGTCGAACTGTTGATTTGATTCGTTGGTGATTTTTGGTCACCATTGATGTTCTTGGTGTGTGTGTGTGTTATGTTGGTATTTCTAGGTTGATTTATTATTTTTCTTGGTAAAAATGGTGTTGCAATAGATGAACCGTCTGATGCAACAGATTAAACATCTAATGCATCAGATGAACCATCTGACGCAATAGATTAAACATATGTTACAACAGCTGAAACATCTGATGCAATCGATTAAACATCTGATGCAACCTATTAATCATCTAATGCAATAGATTAAACATCTGATGCAATAGATAGAAATTCGATGCAATAATGAAAATCTTATACAACAAATGAATAATCTAACAGATCATTCATCAGTTACAACAAACAACTCTTCTATTTGGAAGAAATCTAAACAATATTGATCCAACATATAACTCATTTGGCAACAGATGAGTGATTATTTTCAACAGATGAGTGATCTATTTTTATTATTTCCAATGGATTAGTCATCTGCTACAACCTGTTGGTTATAGGATACAACAGATAACCTACCTGATGCAACAGATGAGTGATCTATTTTTATTATTTCTAATGGATTACTCATCCACTGTAACAAGTTGGTTATAGGATGCAACAGATAACCTACCTGATACAACAGATGAGTGATCTGTTTTTATTATTTCTAACGGATTACTCATCCGCTGCAACAGGTTGGTTAAAGGCTACAATAGATAACCTACCTGGTGCAATAGATGAGTGATCTATTTTTATTGTTTCCAATGAATTACTCATCTGTTGCAATAGGTTAGTTATAGGCTACAACAAATAACCTAGCTGGTGCAATAGATGAGTGATCTATTTTTATTGGTTCTAGCAGATTACTCATCCACTATAATAGGTTGGTTATAGGCTACAAAGATATCCTACCTAGTGCAATAGATGTGTGGCTAATTTTTATTGCTTCCAATAAATTGATCATCTGCTACAACAAGTTAGTTATATATTATAACAGATAACCTACCTAATGCAATAGATGAGTGATCTATTTTTATTATTTCCAATGAATTACTCATCCACTGCAACAGGTTAGTTATTGGATGCAACAGATAACCTACCTAGTGCAATAGATAAGTGATCTATTTTTATTATTTCCAACGGATTACTCATCCTCTATAATAGGTTGGTTATATGCTGCAACAGATATCCTACCTGGTGCAACAGATATGTGGCCTATTTTTATTGTTTCTAATACATTGATCATCCGTTGCAATAAGTTGGTTATATGTTGCAACAAATATCCTACCAGTGCAATAGATGTGTAGTCTGTTGGAATTGTTATTTTACTATTGTACATATTTGATTTACTGTTACCTTATTTTAACGATGTATTAGTCAATTATAATTTATTTTATGTTTTTGTTAATTTTAGATAATATGGCTTCCAAAAGAAAAGAAAATAAATCAAGTCCAAGTAAAGGAATAAGTGAAGCAGCTAGGCTACATCCACCACTCTATGAGATTGCTTTACAAGCGTTATGTCAATTGGGAGCAGAAGATGATGAACATGGGGAGGAGGAATATTTTAAAAGAGATGATCCAAATGCTAATATCCCTTCCACCAAAGGGTTAATTAAAACCTTCAGTATTGATCGTTATCCTGTGAGAATACAGTGTAATAGGTCCACAGATTTAACGGGTGATTTCGTGGTTAAGTCAGACATGGAAAAACCTTTTGACGCCTTTAAAAAAATACTTCGAGAATAAAAATTAGATGTTTATTTTAGGGACAGCTTTTTTGGGCAATATCTTAATTTTTCGGAGGACAACAATGCTCGTTTCCAAATATAAATAGTACATGATTTTCTTAAGTGTAGGTTTATGTATGAACACAAAGATAAGATGGATGAGGTGTGGCTAAATTACTGTGACATGCCTATTTGTTTTGGTTGGAAGGAGCTTGTTATAGTTACTGGATTAAAATATTATCCTCCTTCTCTGTCTCAAGTTATACCTATTCTAACCCAAAAAAATCACCCTGCACACCTAAAGAAAGTAAAAGTAAGTCGAGTGATCATGATGACCTAGTGTCCCTTGTTGGTCCAAGATTCAAAAACATAAATTTGATAGAAGAGTTGAAAGGTAAAAGACTTTTAAAGAAGAACAAACAATCATTGTGCTTGGTTTGGTTTGTACATAATGTTCTTTTGGCGACAGACGTTAACAACAACATACCACTTGGTTTGATAAAGCTCTTTGAGGATCTTAAGGCATTTAACAACTATCTATGGGGTTATGAAAGATACAAAATAACAGTCAAATATTTGTTGACTCCGTTAACACCAAGGACAATTAACTTATATGGCTTTCCATGGTCTTTCATGGTAAATATTTATTTTATCATGACATGATTCATTTTTTCAATAATGCTTTTGATTTATTAGAGTTATTTTATAGGCTTGGGTATTTGAAGCCATTCCTTATTTGAGACAACAAGTGAACTACCAGGAAGAAGCTTCCTGTCCAAGAATCCTGAGATGGTTGCTAGCTAAAACTAATAAAAATGAAAAAATTCTTAATCTTTTCAACCCTTCGAAGGAAGCAGTAAGTGTAATTATAATTAAGCTTTTATTTTAACTAATGATTTTTAAAAATGATTTCATCATCATTCTAATATATGTACTGATTTATTTTATATTGTCCATCCGTGGCGTGTTCCGACCAATCGTGAGTTGAAGATGTTATTTTTTCTTACTTTATGGTATGTGCAAGCTTTATCGAACTCTAAGGTCATTGATAGAATAAAGGAGGAATTATTCGGAGTAACAGCCATCATAAGAAAAACAATTTAGGAGGGTGGGCTGTTTTTGTTGATGATGGTAGTGGTAGTGGTGCTGCTCTTATAGTTTTTGAAACAACAAACCATTATGATTATGATCATACTGGTTATACATATTTTGCCACTTCTAGTGAATGTTCTGCATGCAAATGTTAAGACTAGAAGGTGAAACATGATGGAGTGATTAATGCTATTAATGCATTAACTACTTTTGTAAAGGAAACAACATCTAAGAGGGGTGTCATTCCATCAAAGAGGATTTCATATCCATACACTCTACTAGAGATCAAGGTGGCTAAGAGGAGAAGGAAAAAAATTTCTAAGGCATCATCAAGCATTGAAAAAAGCAAAATTACAACTCCTCTGCCTTTGTCTTGGATCTTTGACCAATGAACAAAGGCCACAAGAGAGTAGCATGAGATAAAGAAGGTGAATGTATATCATCTATTCCAGCAAACAAACAGACACATATCTATTTTAATAGATTATACATCTGCTAAAATTATCAAATGGATATATACATCTGTTGCAACTGTTGTATAACCTGTTGTATAAGATACGTTATCTATTACAACATATGTCCGTCTGTTTCAGCAAATCAAATAGGTCTTAGTACTATTTTAATTTGTACTAGCAGATGAGTCATATGTTACGACAGATGGGTCATCTATTCGAAATTATCGTACAACTCTATTTTACCTGTTCGAGTTTGTCCCAACAGATGATCCATCTAATGCAATAGATAGATAATTTGTTGTATATCTGTGATTATTTGTATTAATAATTCTGGTTTTCTAGGTGGATATCACAGTAGAAGCTACTGCTGAATAACATAATATCATAGTTGATAATCCATCAACTACTTCCATGGAAGAAGAAAAAGTGGAGGTTGTCAGTTCGGGAGAATAAAAGAATTACCCATTTATAGGGTTCAACATCTCGAATGAGGCTCCACAAAAACTAACAAAGTTGATCAATGACGATTCAGAATGGATTGTCAATGGCCTATTAAAGCATCACAACGGCAGGTACATAAATCAACTCTTAAAGATATTGATCTATATAATTCTTGTTGTAAAAATATTACATTAACACATATAAATCATGTAGAAAATAAAATGACGGACACTACAAAGTGAATGAATCGAGTCTTGATTTTGATATGTTCAACTTTGTTGTTGCACATCCTGGAATGAAGGATTGGTTCTATTTGATTTCATAGCCTCAAACTTGCTGGAATGATGAGGTTTAAATATCATACATATTACTATTAATTAATACTTTATTTAATTGCAACTGTGTATTAATTTTATTGTCATGTAATCTGAAATGTTTGATAATATATGCAACACGTTGATGTTATTTTTTACTACCTCTAAAATAAGGCTAAGTTGAAAATATAAGAATAATACAAATACACGATAGAAAATTATTTATACAAAGTTTACATCAACAAGGCCTATGATAGGTTTTGTCAACAACAGCCGGAAGTTTCCCAAACTGAGGAATGCTTAATCAATATCATCAAAGGTTTTAGCATTCCAGTTGACTTACCTTGGCATTTGATCGACGAAGTGTACATCCCAATTAATTGCAGTGATGAATTCCATTGGGTGTTGGTTGTCGTCATTCTAAAAGAGAGGTGCATCCGAGTTTATGACTCGATGTCAGAAATGAGATATTCCACACTATCGTTGGAGATACAAAAGCTAGCCAAAATATTGCCTACTTACCTTGATATGAGTGTCTTTTTGGACTAAAAGGTTCGTACTGATTGGTCGACAATTGAAGCATATCGACATAAAATGGATAATCCATTGATGTAGAATATGTTGAAGGAATTGCTCAATAACCCATTGGTAGCCTGTAAGTATCATGATTTAGTTTCATTCCATAATTTTTACAACACTTACATGAACTGCAAGATATGGATTATCTACTTTTTTAAAAAGCAGGGATTGCGGTCTTTTTGTTGCCGCTTACGCCGAGTATTTAAGCGATGGATTATAAGTCCCAAATGATGGACTTAATTCTAGATTATCCCACAAAAGATATGCTACTCTTTTATGAATATACGGAGAATCAAAAGTTCAGAAACCATACGCAAGCGACATTAAAGATCCACAACGACCAAAGCCAAATTTCATAGCACCGGATGAAGAATAATTTCTTCATATTGAGTAAATCTTTATAGCTTGATTCTATCAAAGTAATAACCTCTCCTTGATAATTGTTGGCACCAAAGATTAAATTGTTGATTTATTTGTTGAGTAGATCATTTGTACTCATAATGATTTTTTTACATTTCATTTATTTGTTGAGTTATTTCATGTAATTTTTGAAGGCTTTGATTTATTTAATGTTGTTTGTGAATATAATTTAATCCTTAGTTTTGAACTTATTAATTGAAATGGAATACTAGATTCAAATATCGCAACAAATAATACATATGTTGCAACAGATGACATATCTATTGGAAATTATCAAACAAATTTAGACATATATTGCAACATGTAGGTCATCTATTGGAAATTATCAAAAAGGTCGTCCTACTTTTTTTATTTGTTCCAATAGATTACCTATCAGTTGTAATAGATAGACTATATGTTACAATATCTATTGCGACAGAGACTGAGAGACATCTGCATAATACAACAGATGACCAACCTATTGCAACAAATAATCAGTCTATCATAACATATATACTATCTATTACAACAGATAGACAATCTATTGCATTGTAAAAAAAACAACTTTCGTCAAACATAAAAAATTATTATGGTGTTTGTCTTTGTACATCTTCTTCTTTATACACAAGCTCCAACCATTTAGTTAGTACCCCATAAGCCCATAACTCTTGCATCTTTGCCATAATGACGTCGCATAGATTAGATATTTTTGTGTCGGTCAGCAAATATTCAATGTATGCAAGGGAATGTGGCCCACACGTGGCACCGTTTTTATTTTTTTTGAAGTTGCATGCCCTTTTTTGACCTTTAAAATCCCATGCTTTCTTCATCAAGACTTATACTTACAAATGATCCATCAGTTTACTTTTTCTCAACAAGCTGGGGAGCAACTCCAACAGTGGTTGCACGTGGATAAAAAATGCAGTGTCCTTGAAGACAGGTAAGTTGCAGTCTTAAACCTTAATTTTTCCCTCCTCAAGAAGTATCTCAACAGCGAGAAAATGTTTTGACTTCCATGTTCATGACTGTAAGAATTCTCTTTTCCTTAGTCCAGTTCTTGCCATATGGATATGGCCTCTTCCCTCTAACATAGTTAATCATATCTTCCTCCCATTTGTATGTATAAACTAACGTATCAAATACCATGCCACCGGGAGTTGATGCTAACTTATGGAGCCTATTGGTCTTATTCTTGAAATTATTGTAGAAGTTGAGGTTCATTATCCTATCGGTAGCATCATAAGCATCTTGGTGCGCTAATTGTCTGCCCCTCATGAGGTAGAGAATTTGATCAACATACTGTGATATAAGATGATAATTTTGAAATAGGTTAGTGATTGTAAAGAAGTAAAACATAGTAGAAAGATACAATGGATAGTCCATCTATTGCAGAGGGTTCTCTGAATCAGTCCACACATTACCCAACTAACACAACTTATGTAATAGATATTTAATTTGTTGCAATAGAACAACCACCAGTTGCGCCAGAATACCCAGCTATTACAACAGACGACATATCCATTTTGTAGCTTTTACTTTATAGAGTAGATTAGAAGGCTAGTTTAGGAAAAGTAAACTTACCCTATCCACGTACCACTGATGCATAGATGTCATACTCTTGAAGTCTTCAAAGTTAAACGTATGCATAGTGTATTTTTCTGCAGGTTGCTTCTTCTTAGGATACTTGGAATTTCACAGTTCCCTCCTCTATTTGTTGCCAAGTTTTGCATATATGTCCATCTTCTTCAGTGGCCCCAAAACTTCAACAACTTTTGGAGAGGAGGAGTTGCAATCTTTTTTGTTTTCAGACTGGAGAGTATTTCACCAATTTTTCTTTTCTTTCTCCTAACTACCACTGTAGAAGTGTATAGCTCCCTTACCTTCTTGGATAGTATGACACCCCTTTTGGATTTCAATTTCTCGGCAGCTTCAGAGATAGCCTTAAATTTTTTAAAAAGTGTATCCTGTCTATCCTTGTACACATTGTATTTACAATGAGAACATGAGGGTGAAGAGGGGTAAGAGGGACCACTGTAAGAGTGAGAGGGACCGGTGTATAGGTGAGAGGGACCTCTGTAAGGGGTGATTTCAAATGTATTTATTTTTTCTTGAGCATTAACATGCTCATCATCATGACTAGCAGTAGCAGCAGCAGGATGGCTGCCACCAGCAACACCCTAGCAATACCCCCAGAAGAAGTACCCAGATCTGTTGCAGTAGGTTGGTCATGAAGAGCTTCAACATTAGGCTGAACTTGTCTAACTTCTCTTCTTATGGTTGTTGCTCCAGCCAATTCCTTCTTTATTAACTCCACCATTGGGTCTGTTATTGTATCAACGAGATCTAGAGTAATAAAATGTAGGCACAATCAGAGAATGTACAACCTATAAAAAAGACAAATACATTTAAATCATATAATAATAATAATAATAATTTGCAATCAGTTGGGTTACATGTTAACACAGTCAACTTATGCAACAGATGATTTATCTGTTGCAATAGTTGATTTGTATGTTGCAACAGATTAATAATATATTGCATCAAATTACTCATTTATTGCATAATTTATAGTAGATGGGTAATTTGTTGAGTCGGGTTCATAGAACCAGAGAAATAGATGGCTAATCTATTACAAAATATGGATCTTTTATGGCAATAGATTACCTATCTATCGCACTAGTTACAGTAGATAGGTAATCTGTTGCAACAGATGACCTATCTGTCACAACAGATGGCACATCTATTTTAATATCTTTCTTTGAATCAAATTATTTTACTAGAAAGAAGATGTACTATATCATCTGGAGGGTTAAAGAGATCATCCACCTTAATTCTTGTGTTGCTCTTTGCAGCCAACCACCTAAGGATCATTGGATGGGAAACCTCGTCCGGGTAATCCTTGACTTGCTTTCAAAGGAAATAAATGGCTTCAATACCCAAGCCTAAAATATGTAAACAGGAAGCAAGAAAAGAAAGTCATAATAGTTATTCAATATAAATTAATGAATGAGTAAACAAATAGTGATTAAATTTACCATGAAAGCTCAAGAAAAGCCATATAATGTGATTTTCTTTGGGGATAGCTTTGTCAGTAAATATTTGATAGTCAAGTAGTAGTTGTCATATCCCCAGTGATAATTGTTGAATTTCTCAAAATCATCAGCAAGCTTCAACAAATCATCTTCTATGACTTTGTTGACGTGTCTTGCCAATATAACGGCATGGGCAAACCAAACTAAGCACAATTTCTCCCTGTTCTACTTTGGTATGGTTTTATCCCTGAGATCTTCTATCAAATTCACCCTTTTGTAGCTACGTCTAGCAATGCCCAATAACCCATCTATTTTTTCCTTACATTTGTTTATTTTGGTAGGTGGTTTCTTGGATAATGCCTTCTATCTATTTGATGGTGGTGATTTGGCTATCCTGCTTGCCTTGGACCTTTCGGGGGGTGTTTCATTAATGAAAGGTTCTTTTGGACGATCGCATCTGAAGCTCGTCACTATGACAAACTCTTTCAAGCCAAAATAAACCGACATGTCACAGTAGTTGATTCAGATTTCATGCATATTTTTTTGCCCTCCTTCGATTCCTTATCATCCCCCGCGTACTTGATCCTGCGCTTGAGAAGACCATATACCATGTTTATTTGGAAACGGTTAGTGTGGGCCTCAGGAAGCTCAAGAAAGCATCCAAAGCGGCTCTTCTTAAAAAGTCTGCCTCATGCTGGGAATTCGATCTTATTTCATGCCCATTGGTGAGGCATTATCATTTTGTTTATCTTCTTCTTCCTTCTCACTTTATTTTTCTCACCAGCCTTTATATACCCTTCTCCACCACCTTTTTCATAACTTTTCTCAGCCTTATTTTTCCCTGACTAAGATTGTTCAGGAAGTTCCTCCGAATCCATCTGTACTCTAGCCTTTTTTGTTGGGTGGTCAGAAGTTGTCCACTTTCAGTTTCTTTTCTTTTGGAAGACATTTTTTAACTACAAAAAACAGAAAAACAAAAAATGCATTACATTTGATGTCTGCATAATTTTAAAAAAAAAAGCTAAGATAAATTTCAATAAATTATTATACGCCACATTACAAATAAATACTCCAACGGATAACCCATCTGTTGGAACAGATGGGGAATCTGTTTGAACACCTATTTAATATCTCCTAATAGATGTTCCACCTATTGCAACATATGGACCACCAAGACCACCACCAACACCACTACCAATGCCACCAATACCTGCACCAAGGCCACCAACACCACCACCAAGACCACCTACACCACCACCAAGACCATCAATACCGACACCACCACCAACAGCCAACAACAACACCACAAACACCATCCAACAATACTATGATAGTCAATGAAACACTGCGATAAAAAATAGGATTTTCTTGGGTTCTTCTTATGTTTTAAGCATCAAAACTCAAAATTGTTAACCCATTCTCAAAGATAATACAATTAAAAGTTTGTTTTTCATCATTAACTAAAAATCTCAAATTTTTTTTAAAAAATAACAAATATAGAACTCTTTTCAAACTCTGTTATCTACGAAGATAGAGAAAACAACAGATAAAAGTAAAAAATAACACCTATGTGGTCGAAAATGGGAAGAAAATTGATCTGTTATGAAGAATTAAGCAATTTATTGAGTAGTTTTTGTCTGTATTATTGAGAGAGAGAAAAGAGCGAGAAAATTAAGATTTGAAATTATGAAATAATTTCCCCCCAAATGGATGGTTTGTATGGCTGTTTTGTATTTTGAAAAAGAATGAAAAGTTTCAAAAATGTTAATTTAGTCCAAATTGATCTTAATTATTTTTTAAAAGATATGAAACATTTTGACTCAGAGTGATCGACGACTCAGATTGGGAGGAACGCAATACCAATATCATACAATCGCAAAGACTCAATTAAAGTTGTACTTCACTCTAATGTACTCATCCCTAGTTTTATATAAATTAATTTAGGTATTATCTCAATAATAAGTTAATACAAAATATTTCAACGCAGAGTGATCGATCGACGACTCTGACTCGGATCAAAAGGAACGCAATACCAACATCATGCAATCATAAAGCCTCAATTAAAGTTGTAGTTCACCCTAATGTACTCATCCCTAGTTCTATCTAAATCAATTTGGGTATTACCTCAATAATAAGTTAATAAGAAATGTTTCGACTCAGAGTGATCAATCGATGACTTTGACTCGGGTCGGTAGAAATGTAATACCAGTATCATACAATCGCAAAAACTCGATTGAAGTTGTAGTTCACCCTAATGTACTCATCCCTAGTTCTACCTAAATCAATTTACGTATTACCTCAACAATAAGTTAATAGAAAGCGTTTCGACTCATATTGATCGATCGACGACTCTGACTTGGATCGGTAGGAATGCAATACCAACATCATGCAATTGCAAAGATTTAATTAAAGTTGTAGTTCACCCTCTGTATTGTAAATAAATCTGTTACAGTAGACGACTGAGTTGTTGAAAATTTTTAAACAGATATTGATATTTGTTGCATCAGATGACATATCTGATTTAATTATCAAATAGATATTTGCATCTGTTTTGATAGACGGCTGAGTTGTTGGAAAATTTCAAACATATATTGATATCTATTGCAATAGAGGACATATCTGATTTAATTATTAAATATACATTCGCATCTATTTTGATAGATGACTAAGTTGTTGGAAAATTTAAAACAGATATTGATATCTGTTGCAACAGATAACATATCTGATTTAATTATCAAATAGATATTTCCATCTATTTTGATAAATGACTGAGCTGTTGGAAAATTTCAAACAGATATTTATATCTGTTGCAACAGATGACATATATGTTTGAATTTTTTTTTAATTTTTAAGCAATTTTCTCTTTGAAAGAAGAAGAAGAAGAAGAAGAAGAAGATGAAGAAAAAGAAGAAGAAAGATAGTAAAATAGTACTACTAAAGGCGGTAAAAAATATTTCTTGGATAACTCAAAAATTTCATTGAGTAGTCTAGTCTTGTCTTTTTAATGCCACCCATCGTCCTCGTGCCCCTTAAGTTATTAATGAATATTAATGAATATTTAAATCTATGTCTAACATTATCTCTCTTTCAGCCCTAAATTCATTCATCTCTCATCTTTTTCTTTCTCTCTTCTTTAGGGTTATCACATCCATCTCTTTTTTCCTTTTCTCTTTCTCATAAAGATCCTTTGGATCTAAACCTATCCATATCTTTCCTCGACTGAAATTATTGTTTTGATTCCCTTGCTTTTGACATTACAGGTATGGTTCATTATTGCTCTTTCATTCTTGTCTTCTTCTTTGAAAGTTATTTACATCTGTTTTTAATTTAATCATCATTTACCCATATCATATTTATTTAAAAAATTTGAAAAAACTTTTAAGTATTGAATGAACGAATCGTTGTTTTTATTACAATATGCGAAAAAAGTCATCTGTTGAGAGAATTTTAAAAGCCTTGTTGGCAGTATCATTTTTTTTGTATGTATTTTATTTGTTTCTCTATTGTTGATGCTATTATTGATGTTGGTGGTGGGGTTAGTATTGTTGGAACTTGTGGTGTAGTGTTGTTGATGGTGTTGGAACAAAGGATGTTGCTTCTTTATTGTTAAAGCTGTTGTTGATGGGGTTGGAACAAATAATGTTATTTCTTTGTTGTTGATGTTGTTTTTTTGTTGTTTCTTTGTAGTTTATGCTGTTGTTGATGTTGCAATAGATGAAGCAACTGTTGGAACAAATCAAACCACTAACAAGGTTGGTTTGATGTATTCCAACAGATTCTACATCTATTACAATAGACTCTGCATCTATTGCAACAGACTCTACATCTGTTGTAACAGACTCCACATCTATTGCAACAAACTCCACGTCTATTGCAATAGATGGATAATATTATTTCTATTCTTCTCTTGTTTGACATTAATTTTTTTTCTCTTCTTTGTAGATATAAGGAACTGAAAGTTGATCAACTTTTGCCCGACCAACATAAGAGGTGTTCTGCTATTTTCTATATAGGTGATCATCCCAACCACGCTACCTAGTTGCAGCTCCCTAGCAAAGTGTCCATTTGCATTATCTTTCTTGCAGATAAACAACAGACAAATTTTCATTACTGGATACACTTTCATATTTGTACTTGATTCAGATTTCTCATGTTTTAATTCAGTTTCATCGACCAGATTCGGTAGAAGTTCCTTACTACCCTATGTTTTCTCTTCAATTAGCTCTTAGATGATATAGTATTTCATCAACTCCCCTTTCCCTCGCAGGCATTCTTCTTCGGCTCCTTCTGGCGTATAATCATCTTCTCGAACAACCCTTCCATATAAATTTGGACCAGGGGAATTTCTATTGGTTTTCTGTTCTTGTTTGATATAGTGCAAGGCTTCGAAGGCCTTCTCAGAGTCTAATGCACACTTAAAGTTAAGTCCAATCGCTATTGGATCTCTGCAATGACACCAAATATTGATCCCTTCTCAAAACTTAACACATGTAAACATGAGCAACAACCATCGATAATTTGTAACAGGGTATCAGCACCATCTTCATAGGGCCCTCGGCTTTATCAATTCGAACCGATCAAACTTAACTGTACAATGTAGGATCTTGTTTGAATGATCAGTGCCTAATTGGTTAAAAACTGCATTCACAAAAATATTATACTTTTTATATGTTGTCCCGATGACCTTATCAGTAATACTTAACTCCTACACATAAAAGTTGATCCAGCCATATGCATGCATTTTATTCTTTCTAGCCCATCTATGGCTTAAATTGAATAAACAAATGACTAACCTGTTGCAACATATGCCACATCTATTTAAATTATCAAATAATTATAGACATTTGTTATGACAGATGATCAATTTGTTGGAAAATATGACTTATCTATTGGAAAAATCAAATAGATATATCCATCTGTTGTAACAGATTGTCAATTTGTTCTAAATTAACAAACATATGGGATATATTTTGCAATAGATTACCCATCTGTTAGATTTATTTTAAAGAAATTTTCTTTTCTTTCCGAAATACAATAAAGATAAAATGTTGTATTTAGATCCATTTTTTAATTTACATAAGCTTTAAAAGTCACCAAATATGGCTGATCCAGATTTGTACAAGGTGATTTATCTCGAGTCCATGCGGAAGCTTGAAAGACAGATTCATGAACTCCAGAGGGAGTTGGGTGACTTCAGAGCAAGGCTGAGGAGGGCCCTGCTGCTGTCGGATGACAATTGGCCGATTGACAATAATAATACTAATACTAATAATAATAATAATAATAATAACAATTAGGTTATGTTTTTTCTTTTAGCGTATGTATTTTTTTTATATCGGATCTACCCAAGGGTATGTTTTTTTTATTGTATATATTTGTATATAATGGATTTAAAAATCTATGTTTGGTCAACTTTGGATTCTTAATTCTTATTTAATGTTTAATTATCATTCTGTCTATTCCTTATTCTCAACATATCGGTGGTTGAAGGTAGGGATTGAGCATTTGTGGCAACTGATGAACCATATGTTGCAACAGATGGTTAGTCTCATATGACAGATGGATCATATGTTGCAACAAACGGTTATTAATAAAAAGAGCTATTGTTGTTATTGAGAGGGTGAAAAGTCATGACTTTTCAATTATTTTAATATGAAAAACAGTTCGTAAATAAATAATAAGGAAATAAATATAAACACAATTTATAACCGTAAAAGAATGGTTATTTAATTTTAATAACTGATCGTGACTTTTTATTATTTTTTTAAATCTATTTTTTAAAATTATTTATTTAATAAAAAAGTCACGACATTGGATTAATTAAGTTATATGATGATTGTTAAAAAAAGATGAACAGTCGTAATGTTGATGATGCATCAAATTCCTCTTCTGTTGCGACTGATGAATCAGCTGTTAGAAGAAATCAAAAAAGCTCCTCAAATAGATGGTCGATTTATTGCAACAAATGGTATATCTGTTACAACAGATGGGTTATCTGATGCAACAGATATACAATTTGTTGTCACAACTCAATAAAAATGATTATTATTTTATTAAAGAAATGGTTATTGAAAAGGTGTCTTCAATTTTTAAATTAAGTCATTTCTTTTCACAGAAAACAATAAGAAAATAAATAATAAACACAATTTATAATCGTAAAAAAATATTATTTAATTTGAATAATTGACGTTAATATAAAGTAGGCGACAAGTAGTGACTTTTCGCCATTTTTATTTTTAAATCTGCTATTTAAATTTATATAATAAAAAAGTCTCCAAATTTAAATTAATGATATGATGATTATTAAAAAAAATAGATTATATGTCGCAACAAATATATTTTTGATACAACAGGTTGTCTATTTGTTGCAACAAATGATATATCTGTTGTCACAGATGAGTTATCTGATGTAACAGATATAGAATCTATTGTCACAACTCAATAAAAAGGGTTCTTGAAAAGAACTAATTAATAATAATAAGCTGAAAAGTTATGACTTACCACAATATTGCTTAATTTAATTAAGTCATAACTTTTTATAGGAATCAAAAATGTAATTAATAAATGGAGGTGAACAATCGCGCCTTTTTGCCTAACTCATTCAAATTCAATCCTCTATAAATAGGTCCCTCCTTACTCAATCGTTTATTCTACTACACTCTATTTATTTATTGTATCTTGTCTTTCATATTACACCTTCCAGTACTTTCTCTTCCCTGACTCAGGTAAGTTTTTTTCTTGCTTTGTGTGTAAATATACCCAATTTATTGTATACGTTGTATTACATTTGGATTATTTTCTTAACTTTTGTTTTTATGTTTTTTGTCAATTCATGTATGTTTTAGATATGGCTGATCCAGTGTGGGACTTTTCTTTTCTACAAGACACCTTGAATGAACTTCGGTTCGTGACCTGTAGTAGGAGTTGGGAGTAGTGAGAGTAAGGATGTTTCGGGAGATCCGCAAGCTGAGGAGGGCCCTGCTTCTGCCGGTTGAAGATTGGTCAACTGACAATAATAATAATGATAATAATAATAATTAGAATTTTTTTTCTTTTAGTCTATGTATTATTATTTGTTTTTGTTTAATAAAAAAATTATGTTTGATCGACTTTGATATTTTAATTCATACTTAATTTTCATCTGTCTATTATCTTCTCAACAAACATGTCGACGATTGGACATAAGGAATAATTTCGAATCCAATAGCAATAGCAAGAGTTAAAACATATTGGTTATCTGTTGGGTTTGTGGCAGAAGCTGATTTGTGTTGTTAGATTACTCATCTGTTGCAACAGATAAATAGTCTGTTGCAACAAATAATCAGTCTAATGCAACAGATAATTAGTCTGATACAACATATAATAATTCTATTATAACAGATAACTAGTTTGTTGCAACAGATAAGTCTTATGTTGCAATAGATTACCCATCTGTCTGATTCATGTTACGACCACTATAGAACCATAAACATGAATCAACATATGAGTCTTCTATTGCAACAGATTACTCATTTGATACAACAGCTGAGTGATCTGTTTAAATTGTGGGCTCTTGTGTTGGATTCATGATCGAATTCTATCCATTGTGAAAAAAAAACAGCAGCAGTTGTGTATCCAGATGACAAATTCGACTAAAAATCAAAATTTTACTTACCAAAGTCACTTATGAAGTAATGCCAGAGTGGAAAGTGATGTATGAAATAAAATTTCACCTAAAAAATTAGTCAAGTAGCAGCAGTAATGATAAAAACAATAACAACAATGGTCGACAAAAAAAAAATGAAGATAATAATGAAGTAGAAGATGATGATAATGAAGCAGAAGATGGTGAATAAAGCAGCAGCAACAATGAACAACAATAATCGTAAAGAGAGAGAAAACAACAACGGATGAGAAGAGAGAGAAACACACCTTTTTTCCTTCATTTTCTTTTATATTAACTAACATTTGGATCAAAGTATAAATTCAAAAACTTGTGGGTTATTTTCAAACTTTTTCAACTTTCTTAATCCAAAATAAAATGATTGTCACTTACACTCAATTATTTAAGACTTGAGTTACCTACATCTCATTTTCAAATTTTTTTGTCACCTACAGCTCAAAGCCTCATGTGACATGTCTCAAAAGCTAAAAATGACATTTATTTATTTTTCTCAATTCTGATATTTTCTTAATAATTCCTATTTATTTCTATCAATCAATTTCAATTCTCATTTTATAATTTTTTTCATACTCCTTTTGTTTATTTGCATTCAATTCAATAAAAAATAAAAATACATTTATGACATTTTCTTCAAGAAAATCATAATAAATATTAGTATATTGACTTTTCTTTATATTTTTAAACTCTCAGGCTTTTACCCTTAATTTACTGAGATTTAACTTTCAAAATTTTGGCCTCCCAATTCAGTATATTTACAAAATCATTTCACCTCTGAGTAATGTTTATAACAATATTACTATTTCAAATGTGAAATGAAAATATAGCTTTAAGTATGATCTCATGGGACAAAAAATATATACTAGTATATATTAAAAGGAAGAAATATCATAAGATATTAAAAAAAATTTAACTAAATATATGAGGATTATAAATATGAAAAGGACTAGAGTTATGTATGTTACTAAGATAAAAAAAGTAAATAGGTGAATTATGAATGTAAAAATTTTAAAGCTAATAAAGAAGAGAGACAAATTCAAACGGTATGTAAGTGTCAACTACTTGATATTGTATAGGATAAAATTTTCAAAATAAAATTTAAAAAGGAGATAAAAGAAAAAAAATGTTAGTCACAAAGATTTACATGAATTTAATTATAAATATATCATGTGAAGTAGACATTAATTTCAATATTTAATTAAAAATTAAAGTATAATTTTTTTTTTTTTAAAATGAGAATCCTGACAATGTAAATGTGTATAAAGTAGAACCGTTGAGGGCTTGAAATTTATACACTTAACTGAAAACTTGAAGAAGAAAGAAATACAAAGTAGAAAAATAAAACAAAATTATAATATTGTGTTACTTGTTTGTTAGCTTCAACACTTTTCTTGAGTGCATATACCTGAAACAAAACAAAGAAGATCAACTAAAAAAATTTACATCCATAATAAGAAAATTTAAAAATCAAAGGAAAAAGGATATTCTATAACACTTTTTAAAACAAATAACCCAAGTTTGATATCTTTTCAAAAAGTGGTCAGTCGGGTTTACTATTTCCACTTTATGGTCATTTTCTAATTTGAATCAGTTTGGCCCACATAGTTCGGATACAGTCCATATACAATGCTGATACAGTCCATATACAATACTGGTACAGTTTTCAACTTGGGTCATTCGACCCTTTTTAGAATATTTCAAGTTTTTTTTTCCTATAAATTTTTTAACTGGAAAAATATTCTACTTTTTTTATTGTTTAGAAATAATAATTAAATATAATTATATAAAAACGATGTAATTGTTATATAGAATATGTATCTATATAAGATATATGTATAGAAATTTTATAGTTCTATCAAATATGTATATGTATAAAATATATATATAAAAAAAATATATATAAAGTGTATAAATATTATATAATTGTTGTGTAAATTATGTAAAAAAGAAATACAATTATTATATAAATTGTGCATCAAAATGTATAATTTTCGTATAGAATATTTATATGTATAAGATATGTATAGAATATGTGTAGAAACGGTATAGAACAAGCCAACTAATTGAAATGGCTAGAAAGTAAAATTTAAATTTTATTGCCATTTTCGTGAAAATATTTTAATTTAAAGTATCGTTTCTGTACTTTCCTCAAAATCAAAAGGATCAAAATTTTAAAACAATACAATCCATCCACAAGTGTAGAAAAGTTGTGAAATTGATTTTTTTTTTTTTAATTATTACCTATAATAACTCATAAACATAAAATCTAGAAAGGCAACCTTTTTTTTTTGAAAAAGAAAATTACGTTTCTTAAAAAAATATAAAAGATAAAAAAAATTATAGATGTAGGCTGACACGGAGAGTGATACAATAACTTTTTTTTACCACAAATCAAATAAAATAGCTATTCATTATGTAAATATTATCTTCCATATTCATTTTCTGCTATTTTTTTTTCTAATTAAATCAGATCCAGAACAAATTTCTCTTTTTTTTTGACTCATGTTTTATTGCAAAATCTCAAAATATACGTTCTACTCTTCAAAGATCATTTTTTCATTTTTCATTTTTATTTTTGCTCTTTATAAATTTAAAGAACAGATGAAAAAAAATATCCAACATATATTTACAAAAAAAATAAATTGATATCATGTTGTTAAAAGGAGTAATATATATATATATATATATATATATATATATATATATATACTTGGATGCATTCGTATTATATCATATCATAAATTTAAAAAACTTCACATCAAAAAGCATAAAATTTAATAACAAATTCATTTAATACACAATACATACAAACTTATACAAGATTTACCTTTTCAAAGACAACAAAATCTCTTGAATCACGCCAACTTGAATGCTTTCGCAGTTGTAACATCGACACAAATTATGAATTCAAATAGATCAAAATTTCATCCACATTGAGAAGATAAATTGAAATAAAGAAGACACAATAAATTTCTTCAGTCCATTACACAAACAACATAAAATTATGAATATTTTTTTTTATCAGACAAACTACAATTATAATATGAAGAAAGAACTTGCTTTGATCATTAATAAAGAAATAATACTATGAAAGAACAAACCATTTTTCTTATAAATTACTAATATATTTTTTTTATGAGAAGAACTACAATTATAATATGACGAAAGAACTTGTTTTGATCATAAACAAAGAAAATAATACTATGAAATGATAAATATTTTTTATATTTTCAAATAACTTTTGGGATCTCTAATGGAAGAATAATAATATAGATGGGAGGGAAGATGAAAAGTGTAGAGTTAGAATTAATTAATGATATTTCACAATTAACATGGCCTAGTAAAAAGAAGAGTTACAATCATTCATTATTTATATCTATATCTATAATGTATAATCTATATATATATGTATAATCTATAATCTATAATACATTAAAAGTGTGAAGGGCCTTAGAAATGTCGTTTGAACTTTATATATTTATATAAAAGAGACTTTTAACCAATCCTATGTGACATGTCTCACAAGCAAGTATTTTTATTTATCTTTTTTCTTAATTTGTTAAGTTTTTTTTTTCTATTTTTAAAACTTATCTATTAATTAATAGTTATTTCATTTAATTTTAAGATCATTACCATTTATTAATATAACCAGTTTAGTCGCATGTACCTCGCACGTGTAAATTTTGATAATTTAAAATTAGACGATTTCATCTATACGAAGGTTTTTAATGAAGTGCAAAAATAAAGAAGACATAATAAGCAATTTTGTAAAATAAATAAATCAAGTCTTAATTCTATACAAAGCAAAAACAATATACATCACAAAAAGTAGTAACACGTACTATAAAAATATATGGGCAACTTTGCAAAAAAAATAATTTGTAGCTAGATGTAGATATAGATTTATAATTTTTAAAAATTTTTTTAAAATCAAATTTAGTTAATTTATAATTTTTAAACTAAGGGAAAAAGTATTAGTTATCATTAATTCTGTAACTTATTCATAGAGATATTTAATTAATTTTCAACTCTTAAATATTAGAAAAAATAGTGAAAAGACGATTTTGTCTAAAATAAAGATATTTTATAAAGGGTAAAAAGTTCAAACGATATATCTAAGGCCCTTCACACTTTTAATATATTATAGATTATAGATATAGATATAGATATAAATATAGATATAGATATAGATATAGATTACAGATATAGATTATAGATATAAATTATAAATATATATATATATATATATATATATTGATTAGGCACTAAAGGTACCGCTGTTTATGATTTTTGGTATTGTATTTTGTAATGGAAAAAATACATAAAGTAGCATACTTAATTATTAAATTACAAAAATAGCAACACTTTTATCAAATTACATTTTGTAGCATATGTATTTGTATTTTTGTAGCAACAGTTTGCAAAGAAAAAAATACATTTCGATCATAAGGGTAGTAAAAATCATATGTATTTGTATTTCTGTAGCAGCAGTTTACAAAAATACAAAATACAACTTGTTATATTATGTAATTATGAAATTATTGCTATGAAACTCATAATTAAATGGATAAGTATGTTATTTTTGAAGGCATTAAAGGTACCACTATTTATGATTTTTTTTTTTTTCAAATTAAATGAATGCCCGAAAAAGCAAATGAGGAATTGAGGTATACATGCCACTATTAAATATAACTGGCAACGAAGTAGCCAATATCTAAAAATTACACAAATACACAACTTATGTTTTCAATATTACAGAAAATCTCAACACCCTCAACATATTACAAAAATTCAACATATACACTGAATGTTATGTATATGTTGGCTATGTTATTTCTATTAATAGGGAGAGAGTAAAGTAATTAAAAAAGTGGGAGAGAGTGTAATTACTTCCAAAAGGGTTGGTATTTATGTTATTTATACATAAAATATTGGCAAAATACAGGCCAAAAATTATTGGCATTAATTAGCCATTAATTAAAAATTAACTTCTATTAATTAATAATTAGCTGAGATTTTTTTTTTTTTAAAATACACACGTAATAGTTATCCAAAAAATGTGTTTCAATTGTATCCTATTACGCTGTACTTTAGGCTTTTATAAGATACTAAACAGACAACATAAATTGAATTAGAAAATCAGCTTTTGAGAGAAAAATTAGAGAACAATTACAAATATGTCTTCTTTAGCTCTTTAAATTCATGAAAAATTAACAACGTATTTGAGAATTATGAAATTGAAGGAATTGTCATAAATACAAGTATTAATTATAAGGAATTCATTCAAATTATTATTGACCATCTGAAAGTTAATACAGATGAGGATCATATTTTCTATGATATGGATATGATGTAATTAAGACAAAAAATGGAGAAGATGCGGAAGAAGTTGAAGAAAATAGCGTGTTGTAAATGGAGTATAGAAGTAACCGTAGAAGGTTCTAGGAAAATAAAGTGTTAAAGCAAAGAAAGAAAATGAATTGGGTAATTAAAAATATTTAATTTAAAGAGAGATAAAGTGTTAAAGCAATGAGAGAGAATAAATTGGATAATTAAAAATATTTAAATTAAAGAGAGAGAATAAAGGCAAGTCAGGCTATTATTGCATAGCCCCAAACGTGTAAATGGGCATTTAATGCCAATAAATTCAAGTGTGGCTACTCTCTGCCAATATTTATTATTAGTTGCTTTAACATGTCATTTTTAAAAATAAATAACATAAATATCAATCTTTTAAAAGTAATTATACTCTCTCATCTTTTTTTAGTTACTTTACTCTCTCCCTATTAATATATATAAGATAGTCGATATATACATAATATTCTGTATATATATAAAATTTTTGTAATATATTTAGGAAGTTAGGATTTTTTGTAATATTAAAAATATAAGTTGTGTATTTATTTAATTTTTAATATTTTCAAGGTAAATTTGTGGACGTGGTCCATGAAATAGAGGTGAGGTGTTTAATTTGTAGAGAATATGGGCCATAGTCCAGAAAGATGAATTTGGGCTTGGAGTAGTCTTAGGGTTTTAGGTTTTTGAAGCCTGCAATATAAGATCGCAAAGTTTCACCATCTCCATTCCCTACATACTGCTCTGAGCTCTTGCATCGTCTCTTCTGTATCTCTGTAAGTCATTATCTCTTTATCCATTTTCCATTAGAAAATTGAATCTTACGTTTTATTGTGTATCTGCATTTAAGTTTTCCTTTTGCTCATCTTTGTTTGTTATATAAATATACATTTTGTGAAGATAAAATGAACTGTGGGAGACTAGGTTCCGATCCCATTAGAGATAGAAGTTCTACAGTCTAAAATTTGGTAGACCTAGTTACCCTGTATGTGCTGGTTGGAGTTAGTATATACTTGAGATTTACTAAGCCAATTTTTTTCTTTTTTTTTTTTATAAAAATGAAACCCGGTTCACTAAAGCTGTAGCGTGGGTCCGGGGAATGGCCTGAGCAGAAGGTTCGATTGTATGCAATCTTACCTTGTATTTCTGTCTGGGACTATTTCCACAGCTTGAATGACAGCAACTTTACCGGTTACAGCAAGACTCCCCTTCCTACTAAGCCAAGTTGAACATGTCAAAAATAATCCGAGTACTCATTGGCTTTATTGATCCTATGTTTGGTTATTATTTTCGTTTTTGGTTTATATACTTATACAAGATGGAACAAACATACTAACACTTTATTTTTTGTATAAGATCCTACATAACTAGTGCATGAACAAAATGAACCCTAATCAACTCTTATTCTGTGTTGTTTGTTTGCTAAAAGTCATTACTAAGAATGGGTCTTGAACGGAGGAGTCCTATCGGTGCCCACACAACTCTAATCCTTTTTACTAGGGGTGTGTTTGGTAGGAAAGCTTTTCATGGAAATGTTATCTTTTGTCCGGTATGTAAGCAAAAAATATTTTCCTAATAACATTTGTATATACTAGTTTAGTATACGTGCTTTGCACGGGTATGAATACTCCTAATTTTAGTTAAAATTATTTAACAGACATTTCAATTTATATTATAACCAAGTTCACATAAAAACATTGGTTGTCCTCAAAGTAGAGTCAAATAATATATACAACTCTTCTTAGATTAAAATAAATAATTGATAAAAATATTTAAAACCTCTCACTTTTAATGATAGTAAAAATATATAGAATTCGCTTTTTTAGATTTTTGTGATTTTCTTTCCTTTTTAAGATTTAAATTGTGTTAAACTTAGAAAAATATCTAAAAATATACTTTTTTATCATACTAACATGAGAAAAAGTGTGACTAATAATACTTGTCATATAGTTTTTAAATATTATAATTATAATCTTAAAATATTAAGTTAATCTAATTCAATTTATCTTCAAAAATTATTTTAAATTGTTGCCTAGAAACCATTAAGTTTCTAATAGAAATAGGATTAAGTAATTATTAAATATATTTATATTGTAGATGTAGATGTGTACACACAATAATTTTTTATTTTTGTATACATTTACTACTCATTGAAGTCTTCTTACAAATTATGTTATTACTTAAATCAATAAGGACTAACTTGAATATTTTATTAAATAATTTTAAAAATTAAAATAAATATAATTTTATCTAAGTATCACAAATAATTTGAATGTCAATCATAACACATGTTATCATATTGAACATAAACCAAGATTAGACCAACATCTACTTACAATATATAGATGACAATGAAAATTATAGACCACAAATTTAAGAAATTCGCAGAAACAAAAATTATCAATTTGTAAGTGTGATTCTTTGGACATGGCAATAATAGTCTTTTCTTTGCCTTTCTTTTTCAATTTTTTTTTCTTCTGCTCGTAATTCATGGAGAAGAAGAAGAACTTTAGGTCCAAAGTAAATAAGAACATACATATCATCAATTGAGTGTCGTATACAATTCCTACGAATTATAATTAGAAGCATAACCTTTGATTTTTAGCCAATATAGCAATTGATTATCATCATCTGATCCACTTTATTCCTTGACAATCTCGCATGGTTCTTCTCTATTTTTGATCCAAATTTTCAGTTGAAAGAACACCAAAAATATTAGAACTAATTGTATGCAAAAGGAAGAAAAATAAGTTGAATCAAAACCAAATAAAAAAGCAGACAAACAAGACAAAAAAACGCGTAATATATTATTAAGAGCTAAATCTTTGGTCACAAAAAGTTACTTAAATAGAATTATATAAGGTAGTATTTTAGTATTTTAATTGATTTAGAAGTGTACTAAATATCAGGCATTTTACTTCTTTTAAATAAGTAAATAATTATATAAGGTAGTATTTTAATTGATTTTAGAATATAAAATAGTAACACATTTACATATTCTTAAAAAGGGAAGATTACATATAGTTATAAAAAAAACATGGAAATAGGTTTACTTTTTAAAAAAATATTTTTTCTTTTTCCACTATGTCCATACGTATGAATTTTGGTAAAATCACTTGAAAAATTTGACTGATGTTGATAAAATATTTTTTCGAAAGAATCCTAAATTTTAGGTACATAACTCAAATAAGGAAAGGTTTAATAACTAAATTTTAATGAATTTTTAAATTTTAAAAATTATTAGAAAATAGCATAAAGAAGATTTTGTCTATTGCAAAGGGTTTTAATGAAGGACAAAAGTTCAAATCACTTTTCTAAGGGTCTTCACACTTTTAATATATTATAGATATACTCTAGACAAATATTATGGGATTGGAGATGATGCTAGGGTGTGGGATGGTAGGGATGGGGGCTATACGGGTGGGAAGATGAGGTATGTTGGAGGATGGGGAGGACACAATCTTGTGGAATGTTACTTGGGGAAGTCATTTTCTTCATTTTTAAGGAGCTTGTTTTCCTAAAGAAAATCATTTCCAAAAATTTGACCCAACCAAAACATAGGAAAATTGGAAAACTCTTTCTGGAAAATGATTTCGCCCATACTGAAGACATCCTAGATCATGCTTATTTTCAAGATTGGTTGTTTTCCAGCCTTTTTGCTTGATGTATTTTCATTTTTTGACTGTATTTTTGTGATGGTTTATGGCAGGTTTGGTTTGTATCTGGAAAGTAGATTCAAGAAGAGAAAATGTCTGAGTAAGTAGTTATCGTATGATATGTTTTAACAGCATTAACTGATGTCCACCGGTGTGAAAACTTTTTTTGTACCTGGAATTTACATGTTTCTATGATCCATGTTTGGTGAATGTGTATGTTTATTGAAAAAGTACCTTTCCTTGGTCGTCTTGAACTTGGTATTTTTGTATTGGTTGGCATGAACAAGTCCACATCAGCTTTCTTTTTATAATAAAGATATTGCATTTTTCTTTGGTTTTCTTGCTCTGGATGCCATGGGTAGCAAACTTTTGAGTTGATTTAGGTTAACAAGGCCCCTACCCGTCTCGTCTTTTTTTCACATTTTGAGTGTCTTCTATTGGTCTTTTTAATTATCTTTGCTTGATTACATTCTCTTGTTAATTGGAAGTTCCAATTTAAAGGGATGTCATCTCATCTCCATGTCATTTTATTTATTCCTTGATTTATTATAACGCAGTGAAGAGCCTGTTGCTGCTGAGACTCCAGCTCCTGCTCCCGCGCTTGGTGAGCCTATGGATATCATGACAGCATTGCAACTTGTCCTCAGGAAATCATGGGCTCATGGTGGTTTAGCTAAAGGTCTTCATGAGGGTGCTAAGGTTATTGAGAAACATGCTGCCCAACTTTGTGTATTGGCAGAGGACTGTGACCAACCAGACTATGTGAAACTGGTCAAAGCTCTATGTGCTGATCACAATGTTAACCTGTTCACTGTTCCTAGTGCCAAGACCCTCGGCGAATGGGCTGGTGTAAGTAACAAGCTATTGACTCTGGTGTGCAGTTATTTCCTCTTCTATTTCAACAATTTATCGATAGAGAAGTCTGTTTGTTCGAGTTTTGAAAGCTAAATGTTTAGCTTATTTTCTCTCTCCCATTTTTGCAGCTATGCAAGATTGATTCTGAAGGCAAAGCAAGGAAGGTTGTCGGATGTGGCTGTGTTGTTGTGAAGGTAAAGAATAAGATGAGCCTAATATTCTTTTGTTTGAAATTGTTCCTTCTCAAAAAGAACATATTCTTGAGAGTGAATTTGTTTATCAATATCTCAATATTTGAATCCTTTTTAAATTGCTTTGCAGGATTATGGAGAGGAAACAGAAGGACTCCACATTGTTCAAGAATATGTGAAGTCTCACTGAGTGACGCTGAATTATTGTTCTTTAAATTCTACATCTGGGATTAGCTTTAGAGTTTAGCTTGTTTTTGGGTGTGATACGAAAATTTTGGATTGCTAAAAAACAGATTTTGATAAATTGCTACTTGTAGGCATTTATGATTCTGACCTGAGGTGAAATTGGATTGATCATATGGTTAATCTGGACGCAATTCAGTTTGTTTGATTGGACTAGCTTGTAGTGATTTCAGTGGATGTTTCTTTAAGTAACGTCCACGCTGTTTGGTTAGTCTTGCTTTACACAATAATGGCGTTAACATTTGGTGTCAATTCAATGCATTAACAAGTTCAAAATCAGAAAATAGATTGTGGAAAACTTGCTGTTCAAAACCAGAAAATAGTTTGTGGAATACCTGCAATATCATAGAAATTCTATGACGGATGAATTTTTGTATTTCATTAAACAGGAGCTCAATGATCAGCTTCATCATACCGCCTTTATTCAAGTAAATTATTTGAGTTGTTCGAGTACTTGCCGCTTTTGATCGGAAATTACATGGCATAGCCTTCACTTTGCTTTCGTCCCGGTAATTTTTTTTTTTTTAAAGACTAGTCTTGGGTTTTTAAAATATTGTTTGAATTTTTTATCCTTTATTAAAATACTTGACAAAATCATATTTTTTACTTTTTTAAAAAATAGTATTTTATTATCTTTTATAAAAATAAAACTTCACACTTCAAAAAAGAAAAAAGCAGACAAGTACTACTAGGTGAGTAATAGTACACTGACCAAAATAAAAAAAGATAAAACGAGTCATTTTCTTATTATAAAAGAGTTCTTTCATGTTTGATCAGTCTTTTCTTGAATCAATTAGAAATTTTATTGTATATATATGTGTGTAAATTATACATAATCAAGAATCGACAATGAATTCTTCCCTTTTATTTGATGATTTTTTATGTTTCTTTTTTAGTTGAAAATTGCTAATTGAGAAATTGAACTAAACATGCATGTTACTCCCGAATAAAGTAGCTAGAAAAATCAAAAAATTATTTTTTTCGTTTTCTTCAATAACATACAACAACATACCCAGTGTATTCCCACATAGTGGGGTCTGGGAGGGTAGAGTGTACGCAGATCATTCCACTACCTCATGTGAAGTAGAGAGGTTGTTTCCGATAGACCCTCAGCTTTGGACTGATAATAATATAACAAACACAAAATATTAATGCATGTAAACTTTTACAGTATGCAAAATAAACTAACACCGCTAGCCACAAGATAGTACTAGAGCCACAAGAAAATACTAAAAACTATCTATTCGAAACCATAGACATCACTCAACACCACGAACAAGAAACTTCAGACACAAATAAAGAACACTCCTACTGTCACCGACGCACTCCCACCCCTAACCCTCTACCCTAATTCGCGTCCTCCACACCTTCCTATCAAGAGTCATGTCCTCCGTAAGTTGTAACTGCCCCATATCCTTCCTAATCACCTCCCTCTAATATTTCTTCGGCTTACCTCTACCCCGCCTAACACCATCCATAGTCAGTGTCTCACACCTCGGCACTAGAGAATCAGAGCCCCTCCTCATCACGTGCCCGAACCAACTTAACCTCACTTCTTGCATCTTGTTCTTCACCAAAGCCACTCCCACCTTCTCCCGAATAATCCCATTCTTTACCCTATCTCTCCTGGTATGACCACATATCCATCGCAGCATCCTCATCTCCGCTACCTTTAATTTTTGGATATGAGAGTTCTTAACTGACCAACAGTCCGCTCTATACAACATAGCCGGTCGGATTACCACTCTGTAGAACTTACCTTTAAGCTTTGGGGGCACCTTCTTATCACATAAAACTCCCAAAGCGAGCCTCTATTTCAGCCATCATCCCCCTATACGATGCGTGCATCCTCGTCAATCTCACCATTAACCTGAATCATGGACCCCAGATACTTGAAACTTCCCCTCTTCTGAATGGCCTGAGAATCCAGCTTCACAACCACGTCAGCCTCCTGCGACACATTACTAAACTTACACTCCAAGTACTCCATCTTTGTCTTGCTCAACCAAAATCCTTTAGACTCAAGGGTCTGTCTCCAAATCTACAACTTATCATTAAATCCTCCCCGAGTCTCGTCAATCAATACCATATCATCAGTAAATAACATACACAAAGGCACCTCCCCTTGAATCTGACGCGTCAAAATATCTATCACTAAGGTAAATAAAAAAAGGGCTAAGAGTCGATCCCTGATGTAACCCTATCAAAACAGGAAAGTGTTTCAAATCTCCTCATACCGTCCTCACACGAGTCTTCGCGCCATCATACATGTCCTGAATCGACCTACTGTACGCCACGGGAACCCTTCTAGCCTCCAAGCACCTCCACAGAATCTCCCTAGGAACTTTGTCATATGCCTTCTCCAGATCAATAAACATCATGTGCGTCCTTCTTTCTCTCCCAAAACTGTTCTACTAATCTCCTCACAAGGTGAATGGCCTCAGTAGTCGAGCGACCTAGCATGAAACCAAACTGATTCTCAGAGATAGTCATAATCCTTCTCATCCTCAACTCTATTACCCTTTTCCAAACCTTCATAGTATGACTCAACAACTTAATACCTCTATAGTTGTTGTAACTCTGGATGTCCCCTTTGTTCTTATACAAAGGAATAATCGTACTCCATCTCCACGCTTCAGGCATCTTCGTCGCCCTAAAAATGATGTTAAACAACTTTGTCAACCATTCCAAACCTGCCCCGCCAGTACTTTCAGAAAACCACTGAAATCTCATCTGGCCCCGTCGGATCCTACGAATATCCTCCTTGACCTCCTCAACCATGATATGCCTATAATAACCATAATCTCGATACTCATCAGATTTCTTCAAGTCCCCCAACACGAAACCTTTGTCGCCCTTGTCGTTCAAGAGTTTATGAAAATAGGACTGCCACCTCTTCCTAATGAGGGCATCCTCAACCAATACTATATTATCCTCTCCCTTGATGCACTTCAGTTGGTCAAGGTCACGAGCCTTCCGCTCTTTGGCCTTGGCAAGCCTATACAACTTTTTATCCCCACCTTTCTCCTCTAATGCCGCATATAAGCTCTCAAAAGTTATTGTCTTAGCTGCCGTAACTGCTATCTTAGCCTCTCTTCTAGCTACCTTATACTTTCCCTTATTCGTCTGCCTCTCCGCCTCATCCTTGCTCTTAACCCACTTAGCATAAGACACTTTCTTAGACTCCACCTTCCTTTTAACCTCTTCGTTCCACCACCAGTCCCCTTGATGCTTACCAGATCGACCTCTCGAGATACTCAACACCTCTATAGCGGTCTCTCTAATGCAACTGGAAGTCGTCTCCCACATACTATCTACATCCCCTCTACTCTCCCAAGCCCCCCTTACTCTTCAATTTCTCCCTCATTTCCAAAGAACTAGCCACAGTCAAGCTACCCCACCTAATCCTGGACCTAGCCTCCACACTTCTTTTTTTCTTGCCCTTATTGATTACCAAGTCTATCACCAACAACCTATGTTGATTTGAAAGATTCTCACTAGGAATGACTTTAGAATCCTTACAAAGCGCACTATCAGCTTTCCTAAGGAGCAAAATGTCTATAGGTACTCCTTTTTCTTCGAAAAGCTCAAATTCGCTATACATAACCCAAAAACCCCAAAAAAATCCAAAAGAAAAGCTCCTCATTCATTCTTCTCCCCAAAACCAAAATCGCTATGCACATCATCATAACTTCTTGACAAAGACCCAATATTCCTATTGAAATCTCGTCCCACGAAAAGCTTCTCAATGCTCGGGACGCCCCTCACTACCTCATCCAAAACCTCCCACAAGCCCTTTTTCTCCTTCTTGTCTAAACCTAGTTACGGAGCATAAGCACTAATAACGTTCACCGAAGACCCTCCAATGACCAACTTAATAGACATTAACCTATCACTGACTCTCTTAACCTCCCTAAGTGCTTCATCTACTAATATGTCTATCCCATTTCTATGTCTCACGCTACTCGAGTACTACAACTTCTATCCATCCATATCTCTCGCCTTAGTGTCTACCCATTTAATTTCTTGGACACACGCTATACTAACCCCCCTCTTTCTAAGAATCTTCACCAGCGCTATAGACTTACCTTGGAGCGTCCCTATGTTCCAGGACCCAACTCTCAACCTAGAAGCACCCTTATCCTTCCTAGCCCTACTACTCCTTACCTCCAACCTCGACCTCAAATCTAGACCTACCCCTAGCCCTGCCCCAACCTATGACATGCCCCTAGTCCACCGTCTATGACCCATACGATAGGAGAAAATGAATAAAAGAAGACAAAAACACAACGAGCAAAAGGGTAAGACTAGAACAACTAAATCAGCAAACAAAAATCAGCAAGCAGGCTTGATACTCACAAGCAACAGATTGTATAGCAATGCTAATAAAAAATACCTACTAAGTTACGAACAAATCGACACAAGAACAATCAAGAAAACCACACAAGATATCAAGATAGAAAGAGAGACAGAAAACCGGTACCAAATTAACAAGGGAGGAATAAACTAGAGAAGAGTGAAACGAGTGCACTTGATACTGGGAGAAGACGTGGTGAAAGACGATTTATTGATCATTTTGTCAAATTTCAGCAAATTGGTGCGAAAATTGATCACCGAAATTTGCTGCCTCTGCCTTTACCCTATTGTTGGTGTCGTGTCTCTGTAATTGATCGCTGGAGAATGTACTGGTCTTCGAAAAAGGTGCTGGTCGCTGAAAAATGTGCTGGTTGTCGGAATCTTGATGTTGCTTCCTGAAGTGCCAAATCTGGACTTGTAGTACCTGAAAAGGGGTTTTAAAGACGAGAGAAAGGGGCCGAAATACTTGCCGGACAATATGTAGCATTAACTTTTTTTAACGTAACACTATTTACAGTAATGGTTATATGAATAAGTATAGTTGATTACTGCTTTGTGATGTTGATTAAAGATAAGTAGATAACAGAAAATTAAGGGAGGAAGAAGGAATGATTCTTGACGAAGACGAAATGAGAGATTAACTTGACATGTCTTATATCATGTGTTTTGTTTTGATACGTTGTAGGCTTGTAGGTTGTAGTTATATGCAACAATTACGGGAAGAAAAAATATCTCTTTTTGTTTATCTTTAACTATCACCAGTATACTTTTTAATAAATAACGTTGTTGGATAGAAGCTTTAAAAATATATTAAAAATGTAAGGGACTTTAAAAACATTATTAAACACAAAATTCAATCCTACCATAGAATTTCTATGATATAGCAGGTTTTCCACAAAATTCTTCTTGTTTTTCCTTTTCTTATTTTCGGTCATGTACTACTACTAAGTAATTATTTTTTCTTTTTCTATTTTGGTCAGTATACTATTACTAACCTAGTAGTACTTGTTTTCTATTTCCTTTTTTTGAAGTGTGAAGTTCATTTTTATAAAAGATAATAAAATAATATTAAAAAAATAGTAAAAAGATGATTTTATCTAAAGTGAAGTATTTTAATGAACGGCAAAAAAATTAGACAGGAGCTCAATGATCAGCTTCGTCATAGCCCCCTTTGTTTAAGTAAAATTATTTGTGTTGTTCGAGTACTTGCCACTTTTGACAGAAAATTATATGGTATAGACTCCATTTTGCTTTTTTGTCCCTCATAATTTTTTTTTTAAAGACTAGCATTTTTTATATATATATCTTTATCTCTAATCTCTAACCTCTATCTGTAAACTCCATCTCTAGTCTCTAATCTCTAATCACTATCTCTAATCTCTAATCTCTAATCTCTAATCTCTAATATATTAAAAGTGTGAAGGACTTTAAAAATATTGTTTGAACTTTTTGTCCTTCATTAAAATATTTTACTTTAGACAATATCGTTCTTGTTATAAAATAATAAAGAACAAAGAAAATGAGTAGAGAGACCAGAAAGAGACTTCTTTATTTTTCTTGAGGGATGATTTACAATGAAGGAAAACCCCTTTATTTATAGGGAAAAACTAACCTTGGGGTTTATAACTTTTTCATAAATAGACATACACAATATATGGTAAAGTAGGTATTCACTATATATGGTAAAATAAACATTCAATATATATGGTACATTTATAACACTCCCTCTTGAATGTCTAATTGATAGATAATACACATATATGCTGCCTCATTAAAAAACTCAAGAAAACCCAGTGGGATAAAACCTCATAAGGGAAAAAGAGTACAACATGTATTAACTCCGCATAAAGAGATCATCCTTGAACCTTTGCCTCCCGATCTTGTGCACTATCTTCTTGAAAGTTGTAGTTGGAAGAAACTTGGTGAATAAATCAGCCACATTTCCACTTGAACGAATCTGTTGCACGTTAATATCACCATTCTTTTGGAGCTCATGTATGTAGAAAAACTTTGACGAAATATGCTTCGTTCTATCTCCTTTTATGGATCCTCCCTTAAGTTGTGCTATGCATGCCACATTATCTTCATATAAGATTATGGGTATATTGTCACATTTCAAACAATATTTTTCTTAAGTGAGATGTATCATGCCTCAACCATACACATTCTCGGCTTGTTTCATGAATAACTATTATCTCAGCATGGTTCCATGAGGTGGTTACGATAGACTGCTTTGTATATCTCCAAGATATTGCAGTACCATTACATATGAACATATAACCTATTTGAGATTGAGCTTTATGTAGGTCAGATAAGTACCCAACATCAACATGACCAATAAGATCAGGACTGCAAACTTGCTAACAAATTAACTGAAAAGGCTATATCAGGCTTTATAGTATTTGCAAGATACATTAGTGCATCAATTGCACTAAGATATGGTACTTCATAACCAATGAGTTCCTCATTCTTTTCTTGAGGTCAAAATAGATCCTTATTTAATTTTGTGTGTTTCTCATTTTAAGTAAAAATTCTATTGCTTTTGAAAACTCTCCAAGAGTTCTAATGATACTCAATTTATCAAATTATCTCTTATAAGGATAGTAAAAAGTTTCCTAGAAACTTTATATGCTTCAGACATTTTGAATCCTTTAGGGATTTTCATATGGATTTTTGTCAAGTGACAATATCCAAAATGTCAAGTGCGACATCTTCAGTGTCTGGACTGCAAATCAAATAAGTTTTATACTTATCAAAATGCATTCTTTCGTGTCACTTGATAAATATTTCTACGTCTGCATGCTTAAATAAATGTAGAATCGGATCCTCGTAATACTTTACAATATTGCGTCAATATTTTATCAAAGATATTATCGATGACATATCATTTTGTATCGGTTCACAATGTGACATAACATTTTGAGATCTCATCACTTCATTATTTTCAGGTACCCGAACCTCTCATAGGTTTCATGAAGTGTTATGTCGTACGATCTTCAAGAACACATTGCCTTCTTATTATGATTATTTGCTCCTTATTTTTTCAAGGATTATTTTATTTGGAACCGATTAATCTACGACGCTTCATGCATGCGTAGAGTTTGTCCTTTTAGAATGCAAAATAGGAGAACTTGTAGCTTAAATATGATACTAAATTTGAGTCAACAGATGCTTCCGACATTTGACTTGAATTATCTTTTGAATAAAGATCCGATGATAATTCCTAACATATTTCATAGCTACTTATAATCTCCCCCTTATGTTAGGAAAACTAACATTTATCCCCATCTTTATTGAGGAATCCATCTTTGTGCATCATGGTATATTATTAATTGTATACCACATATCAAAACTATTAGATGGAATAGTTGGTTCCTGACCTTGAACCAATTGAGAGGGAAGAAATAATCATAATTTAATTTATTGGTCTAATGAATACAAGTGTTATTGTATGCAACATATCATATTTCAGACCAACACATGAAGCTTTGTTCTCATAGCAATGATTTAGCTATTTATCGAAGGCATTCAATGCCAAACCATCATTATCAAAATTGTCTTGATTACACAATCGGAAAGTTATGCTCTTAACTCAATTTTATTGAGCAAGCAACTTTATGAATGTCAAATTGCAGGTTGAAAATGATTGTACATGTGATTATCTTATATCGATGTATCTTAATAGATCACATGACTGGTGAACGGGTCCATATTCACCTTTTACACTTTTCAGATTTTAAGGGATCCAATCCCAAAATTAGTTGGTCCAACCAACTTATCATGAGAATAAGCAACATTAAAAGTAATGAAGAATTTTTTAATTCTTCAATATATGTTCAATACTTAGTATGCACATCTTTGAGATGTCACAATTGTTCACGTCAATTTATGAAATTTTATTCTAGCAAACTCCAAGTTTACCATGACATGCAACTTTTACTTTAGTAAATTTCAGATTTGCCATTACATGAACAAATTTCAGATCAACTACATCAGAAGTAGATTTCAACATAACTCTTCTCAGTTATTTTACCTCATTCGAAAGTGAGTTGTGATGTCATCAAAATCAAGTGCACGTTTGTATTGAAACAATCAAAATTCTCATTCCCTAGGAATGAAGTATAATTGTGCATTAAGTCTATCAAATTTTGATAGCTTATAACCTCTTTCATGATATTGCTACTTCAGGAGCAAATCGAGGCATACATATAATGTAGAGAATTTTTCTCTAACATATCTTATGATCATAATATGCGTGTGAAAATATCATCACTTTTTATGATCATTATCATATTGTTCCTCCACACGTATATTCGTGCATTCAATCACTTGTCTTCTTTCAGACATATTATGCACTACTATCACATACACTTCAAGAATGAAGTAAGTTGTCATATTTCAGACTTATCATATATTGCTACCACATTCACTTCATGAAATGGAGCATATTTAATGGGATATATTTCATGACTTTTCATTAAAATTACATTATTTTGCCTTAGCCATCATCATATCATCAATATGGTGCATTGAGATTCAAACTCAACGTCTTACCCATATAAAAACGTCTTAGGCATAAATTGATGGGACTTAAACCCAATATATTATCATCCCTTTTGATAATATTATTCTTGAGGAATCAATTTAAAACATAAATGGTTCCAAACCAATTATTTTTTTTCTCAAATTCAACAATAATTGTATTATTAGTAGCAAAAGACAGATAACATAAGAAATTACTAACCTTGAAATTCTTTAGATTTATAATCTCACCTATTTGGCAGAGTCTCGTGCTGATAACGTATTATAAAATAATAAAGAACAAAGAAAAGAGTAGAGAGATAAGAGAGAGACTTCTTTATTTTTCTTGAGGGATGATTTACAATAAAGGAAAACCCCTTTATTTATAGGGGAAAACTAACTTTGGGGTTTGTAATTTTTTCATAAATAGACATACACAATATATGGTAAAGTAGGTATTCACTATATATGGTAAAGTAAACATTCAATATATATATATGGTACATTTATAACAGTTCTTTTACTTTTTTTAAAAAAATATTATTTTATTATCTTTTGTAAAACTAAAACTTCATACTTCAAAAAAAAGGAAAAAGCAAACAAGTACTACTAGGTTAGTAATAGTACACTTACCAAAATAGAAAAAAAAATTACTTAGTAGTAGTACACGATCAAAAATAGGAAAAGAAAAAACAATTAGAATTTTGATTTAAGAGTCATTTCCTTATTACAAAAGAGTTCTTTCATGTTTCATCAATCTTTTCTTGAATCAATTAGAATTTTTACCATATATATATATATATATATATATATATATATATATATATATATATATATATAATTATATACTTATATTTAAGTATTATTGTGATCAAACTTTGCTAATGCCCCTACCATAAACATAAACATGCGACCGCCTCTTCCACTAATAACATAAATAACATGCGGCCGCTTTTTACAAACACGTTTTCTACTTTATATAGGGTTTGATTCAAGTCGTCTTTTTTGCATCCATTATCATCAACTTTCCTTTATGTCTTTTAGTTATAAAATTTAAATTTCATATATATAAATATATATATATATATATATATATATATATATATATATATTGCTACTTTTTAATATTTATTTATATATAATTTTATTTCTTAACACGAGACACACATGCAACGCACGTACACTAATCTAGTATAAATATATATGTATGTATGTATATATGACATTACATGTTAAATTATAAAGCAATGTTTCCTAAGATGACTTTGCTGGTTTTCTTTTTCTTTGCGAATTTTGTACATTACATAGTTTTAGTTATTTCTCTATGAATTCTAGATTTTAAAAAAATTCTTCACTGTAAAGAAAAATTAATTATTCTCCTACCATAACAAATAGAAATGAGAATATTTTCCTGTAATTTAGACTTCTTTCTATATATTTAGATTTTAAATTGTTCATTTATTTATTGAGAATTTTTTTTATCTATTGCAAGGTTTAACTAATAAGCACACATAACAAAACAGTTTTAGGAACTAGTGTAACATCACCATATTCACCATATTCTAATTAAATCTTGTGTTCGAATTTTAGACTAATGATTTAAAATTGATTTATGTGATCTGTGACTTACTAGTCCCACAAAGTTTTCTAATACTTTATTTCTAGCCAAAATTTTTCTTAATGAAAGTATAAATTAGCTGCAGCCAACAAATTTCTCGATCGATTTATATAGAATATAATGTTGACAAAATAGAAAAAAAGCACAATATCAGATCAAAAAAAGTGAGATCGTTGTATCAAATATATTGCTCAAACCAAAGTTAAACAAGATGGATAAGTAACAACCAGTCAGCAAGCTCTTATTTACATATGTTATCTCGTTTGTACTTCGGGTACACAAAATCTGTATATTACAACACCAACTCCAACTTGAGTTCAAGTATAAACAAGAACACAATGAAGTATATCAAATACCCTCATCACAAGATCAAAATGACCTTTCCAAGAGCTGTATTTTATTTTACAGAAATTAAGATGAAACAGAAAATAGCCAAGTCGTCCGAATTCACGGATTTTTCTTAAGGAAATAATCCCCCTCACTGTACCCGAGGTTGTGAAATTTTTCCTCCCAGGATAAAATGGCTAACAGACCAACAGTAGCGGTACCTCAAACGGTTGGAATATCTTCGAACTCACAGAACGTTTTGAGTGATCACACAGAATATTTTTGAGACAAGAAGAGAGTTTTTTAATCTGAAAATTTCATACTAAACCTGTGGAAAAAACCAGGTTTATATAGCCACAACATGCCTCTTCTGAAAAAAGGCAATGCTTCACTCCAAAGGTTACCCCTTTGCTATAAGTTCATGTTTGTTCATCAAAGATTGCATCTTTTCCTGAGCAGTCATCTCATTTCATGAATCAGTGTGCCACTTTATTGAAGGATTACATCCTTATGAAGCATCATTTCAAACTATTGCAACTTTCTGTAGCCTCAGTTCAAAACAATGTATCATTTCTGAAGCACTAGTTTGAAAATAATACATCAGTTCATTTGAAACAGTGCAACTATTACTGCATGTATATATAAATGGAGGTCCGAAACTGCAAAAATTTTTTACTGTATTTTTCTTTGGCATTCTTCGAAATTCAAATAAAGTTTGTCCAAAAAGATAGATCTCATCTATCGATCATTTGCCAAATCCAAATCCAAATCCGAAGCTGAAGCCGAGCCGAACGAGCGACGACGGCGCGAGGCATCTATTATTTCTTGCCTCACTTGCCATGTGGAGTAAGTGTTCTTGATTATAAACACTTTCAAGTTCTCTTCTTCCACCAATGTGGGAGAGAGAGTAAACTTTCTAATTTAGGAGTACACTTTCCATTTTAGTGTCTCCTTCCCCTCTACCATTTTATTCTCTATTTTTTCATTCGCACTTCTTTCATATACTATGAACCCAACAATCCCCTACATGAATGGGGAATGACTATTTTTCATAAAATTTTTCATACTATGAACATGCATTGGATGAACTAGGTCAATTAGTAGATTTGATATCTTTGAGCTGTAGAGCTTTAATGTACACCTAGACAATACATGTCACACAACCAGTCTTTTAACGTTTATGGTTCTCATGGTTTTGTTCTTTTCATCCATGAACACGTCCCGATTTCATGAGAGCTTAGAGAATAGGCCTTTACTAACATTCTCTTTAAAGCGGCTTCCATTTCACCCTCACATAGGTAATTTCTAAATGTTCAATCCTGTAGATTAAACTATTTGGTCAAATTTACCAAATTTAGATAATCACTAAAAGACTTTTCACCTTAAGTCTTATCCTAGTTTACTATACATTGTCTACATCATGAGAATGGGTTGGGTAATTGACAATGTTGAACTTGTCAGACACAACTTTGTTTGATCTCTTTGAACCTAGCTCTTGAGATCTCCAGTTTGCTAGGTAGAGTTACCGCCATGCTGACTCGTTCTAGGCGTTAAACCCATTCCCTTGGATATTCTTTCCACTCCTTCTCTAGATAGGCCTTTTGTAAGTGGATCCAACACATTATCCTTTGACTTTACATAGTTAATAGTGATAATTCTGCTAGAGAGAAGTTCCCTAACGGTATTATATCTCCGTCATATATGACGAGATTTACCGTTGTACATCATGCTCTCTGCCCTACCTATTGCCACTTGGCTATCACAGTGTATACATACTGGTGCCACTGGCTTGGGCCAATACGAAATATCTTCCAAGAAATTCCGGAGCCATTCTACTTCTTCACCGGCTTTATCTAATGCGATAAATTCAGATTTCATTGTAGAGCAAGCAATAAAAGTCTATTTGGATGATTTTCAAGAAACTTCTCCTCCATCGATGATAAATACATATCTACTTATGGATTTTACTTCATTCGATCCGGTGATCCAATTTGCATCACTATATACTTCAAGTACCGCAGGATATTTATTATAATGAAAAGCATAGTTTTGAGTGTATTTAAGATACCCCAAAACTCTTTTCATTGCCATCCAATGAGTTTTGTTGGGATTACTCGTGTACCGACTCAATTTACTAGTTGCACATGCTATGTATGATCGTGTACAATTCATTATATACATTAAACATCCCAATACTCTTGCGTACTCTAATTGTGAGTCACTTTCACCTTCATTCTTTCGAAGTGCAAAGTTCACATCCAATGGAGTCTTGGCAATACCGAATTCCATATCCTTGAACTTGTCAAGTACTATTTTGATATAATGAGACTGTGACAATGCTAACCCTTGTGGAGTTCGATGGATTCTTATTCCTAAGATCACATCTGTAACTCTAAGGTCTTTCATATCAAACTTGCTCTCGAGCATTCGTTTGGTTGCATTTATGTCACAAATATCTCTGCTGATGATCAACATAGCATCTACATATAAACAAACAATGACTTGGTGATTTGGTGTGTCTTTTATATATACACATTTGTCACATTCATTTATCTTGAATCCGTTTGCCAACATGGTTTGGTCAAACTTTGCATGCCATTGCTTAGGTGCTTGTTTTAGTCTATAAAGCGACTTAACAAGTTTACACACCTTATTTTCTTTTCCTGGAACCACAAAACCCTCAGGTTGTTTCATGTATATTTCTTCCTCCAAATCTCCATTTAGGAATGCGGTCTTCACATCTATTTGATGGATTTGAAGATCATATACCGCCGCCAAGGCAATTAACATTTGAATCGAGGTTATCCTTATTACTGGTGAGTATGTATCAAAGTAATCAAGGCCTTCCTTCTGTTTGAAGCCTTTTACTACAAGTTTTGCCTTGTATTTGTCAATAGTACCGTCCGCCTTCATTTTTCTTTTGAAGATCTATTTAGAATCTAACGGTTTATTCCCAGGAGGAAGGTCAACCAATTTCTATGTATGGTTGCTTAAGATTGAATCTATCTCACTATTGACTGCCTCTTTCCAAAAGCATGAGTCTGATAACGACATCGCTTTTTTAAATATTTGAGGCTCATTTTCTAAGAGAAATATTACAAAATCTGATCCAAACAAAGTTAACGTTCTTTGACATGTACTATGTCTTGGATTTTCTTTATTATGTACATTCTCACTTGGTTCATCTTGAGGTCGTTTAGATCCTCTACTAGACTGTTCATGTCTAATTTTATACGGGTAAATGCTTTTAAAGAATTCAACATTATCTGATTCAATTACTGTATTTCATTAATATTTGAATGTTTGGATTTATGAACCAAAAATCAACAAGCTTTACTAATTTTAGCATATCCTATGAACATGCAGTCCACCGTTCTAGGTCCTATCTTAACCCTTTTAGGTATAGGAACTTGAACCTTTGCTAGACACCCCCATATTTTGAAATATTTCAAGTTAGGTTTCCTTCCTTTACATTTTTCATAAGGAATTGATTGTGTCTTACTATGGGGAACTCTGTTGAGTATACGATTGGCCGTAAGGATAGCCTCCCCCCATAAGTTTTAGCAATAAACCAGAACTTATAAGTAAGGCATTCATAATTTCCTTCAATGTTCATTTTTTTCTTTCCGTAATTCCATTAGATTGAGGTGAATATGGGGCCGTAGTTTTATGGATTATTTCATTCTCTACACATATTTGCGCAAAGGGAGATTCATATTCTCCAACCCTATCACTTTTTATCATTTTGATCTTTTTGTCTAACTGATTTTCAACTTCAGTTTTATATTGCCTAAACGCATCTATTGCTTCATCCTTACTATTTAGCAAGTAGACATAACAATATCTGGTGCAATCATCAATAAAAGTTATGAAATACTTTTTCCCACCATGTGATGGTGTTGACTTCATATCACAAATGTCAGTGTGTATTAATTCTAAGGGATTGGAATTCCTTTCAATGAACATATAAGGATGCTTTTCATACTTCGATTCCACACACGTTTGACACTTTGATTTATTGCACTCAAAGTTTGGCAAAACTTCTATGTTAATCAGTTTTAATAACATTTTATAATTAACATGACCTAAACGTTCATGCCATAAATCATAAGACTTTAAGAAAATAAGAAGAATTCGAACTTTTATTTATTTTAACAGTCATTACATTCATCTTATAAAAGCCTTCGGTTAGATAGACTTTTTCTACATACATTTCTCCTTTGCTAATTACAATTTTTCTAGAAACGGTTACTCATTTGAATCCGTTCTTTTCTAGAAGTGAAATAGAAATTAAATTCCTACATAACTCTGGAACATATAAGACATTGTTAAGTGTCAAGACCTTTTCGGAAGTCATATTTAAGAAAATTTTTCCTGTTCCTTCTTCTACCTTAGCCGTAGCGGAGTTAGCCATATAGATCATTTCTTCTACTTGAGCTGGAGTGAATGACGAAAACAACTCCTTGTTGGCATATACATAGCGGGTGGCACCAGAATCCATCCACCATTCGCGAGGATTCACTGTCAAGTTGTATTCTGAGAACATAGCACACAGATCATCGGATTCTTTGTTGGATTCAATAATATTTGCTTGATCCTTCTTCTTTTCTTTCTTTGGGGCACGATAATCTGTGGACTTGTGGACAATTTTTCCACAGTTGAAGCATTTTCCCTTGAACTTTTTCTTGGGTTGATTGCTTTCTTGTTAAGCTTTCTTCCTTTTCTTGGAATTATTTTGGTCATCTTCTACAATATGTGCTTCATTAATTGTAGAATTCCCCTTGACCTTCTTTCGACAGCTTTATTATCCTCTTCAATATTGGACAATAAAATCTTCAACAGTCATCTCCTTGCATTTATACTTGAAATAGTTTTTGAAGTCTTTCCACAAAGATGGTAGCTTCTCAACTATCGTTGCTACTTGGAAAGCATCATTCACAATTAAACCTACAAAATAGTTTATGTGAGTATTAAGAACATTTTTAATTTGTTCAACTAAGGTATTTTCCAAAGATATACCTTCTGTTAGGAGATCATGTATGATGACTTGCAACTCCTGTACTTGAGAGACAACAGATTTGTTATCTATCATTTTGAAGTCCAGGAACCATACAATAAGGAATTTCTTAATTCCTGCATCCTCAGTCTGATATTTTCGTTCAAGGCCCCCCCCACAGTTCCTTTGATGTCTTGGTTACACTATAAACATTGTAGAGGTCGTCTTGGAGACCACTCAGAATATAATTCCTGCAAAGAAAGTCCGAATGTTTCCAAGCTTCTACAATAACAAAGCGGTCTTTGTCCAAGGTTTCCTTGGGTACCTCAGGAGCGTCTTCGCTAGTGAACCGTTGCAGACATAAAGTGGTGAGGTAAAAGAATATATTTTGCTGCCACCGCTTGAAGTCAATGCCTGAAAATTTTTTGGGCTTTTCCGCCAGTGCCATTGTTGGCGAAGCATTTATGCGACTTGATATGGCAATATTAGTTGCACCTACAGACGTTGTCGCATCCATCATTTGACTTTCAGCTGCCATTTTTTTGTCACCACAAGACAAAAAATACTTAGTATTTTCAGAATACTACTTATAAAAATTAAGCAACTTTAATTTTTTTTTCTGTTTCTAGTTCACAATGAAGTTTTTATGACTTCCAATTGTCAACCGAATGATCTTTAACTTGTGACAAAGTTTTTATGACTTCAAATCACTAGTTAAGTTCAGGAGGAATAGAAAGTTAAAACTTTAATCTCCAAAAACAAGCAATACAGATTCTGTAATAGAGTTATTTCCTTAAGATTGTTATCTCGTTTATACTTCGGGTACACATAATCTATATATTACAACACCAACTTAAACTTGAGTTCAAGTATAAACAAGAACACAATGAAGTATATCAAATACCCTCAACACAAGATCAAAATGACCTTTTCAAGAGGTGCATTTTATTTTACAGAAATTAAGATGAAACAGAAAATAGCCAAGTCATCCGAATTCACGAATTTTCCTTAAGGAAATAATCCCCCTCACTGTACCCGAGGTTGTGGAATTTTTTCTCCCAGGATAAAATGGCTAACAGACCAAAATAGCGGTACCTCAAACAGTTGGAATATCTTTGAACCCACAGAACGTTTTGAGTGATCACACAGAATATTTTTAAGACAAGAAGAGAGTTTTTAATCTAAAAATTTTGTACTAAACCTGTGGAAGAAACCAGGTTTATATAGCCACAACATACTCTTCTTAAAAGAGGCAATGGTTTACTCCAAAGGTTACACCTTTACTGTAAGTTCATGTCTATTTATCAAAGATTGCATCTTTTCCTGAACAGTCATCGCATTTCATGAATCAATGTGTCACTTCATTGAAGGATTACATCCTTCTGAAGAATCAATTCAAACCATTTCAACCTTCTGTAGCCTCAGTTCAGAACAATGTATCATTTCTAAAGCACTAGTTCGAAAACAGTACATCAGTTCACTTAAAACAGTACAACTATTACTGCATGTATATATGAATGGAGGTCCAAAACAGACTAGAGGAGAATGACCCGTGTCAGCACGGGCCCAATGTTAAGGTATTTTTACTATGTACAGTAAGTTAAATTGATATTAGTTCGAATTATGAATAATAAAATATGAATAGACAAAACATATTAATTGCTTGGTAGTATTTTTCAAGGAGTCAAGTCTTACAAGATAATTATGTATAACTTACTCATATAAATAACAAAATTCGATGCATATAGAAGACTATATATTTAATCATGTGATTAAGATTTGCTACATTAAGTAGAAAATATGAGATTAAAATTGATACATAAGACTTGACACTTTTTGTATAAAATAGAGAATAATTGTTGGAAAAAATAAAGGGTTATCTAGTCATTACATATTACATCACATGTGGGTTGCAGTTAATAACCCGCATTGTATTCCCTTACTAAGCTGCCATAAACATCATTTGCTTTCATTTTCTCCTTCTCTTTTATTTGTCAACCCTTTCTTCAAAGTTAAACTAAATTAATATTTTAAATTCAAATTTTTAAGTGTTTCAAAAATTATATAGAACCATCTTTCATATTAATTTAAGTTATTTGACTTTGAGAACACGATAAAACATACTTATGTAGATATTTTATTGAAATTTGCTTTTGTATATTCTTCTTCCATTCAAACGTGGAGTCGTTTGTTAGAGTGTATAAAAATAATGTTGATAGAATGTATTAATAATGTTTGCATTAATAATGTTTGTATTAATAATATTGGTATTATTATGCTTACATTATATCTTATACACTATTTAATGTATTGTATTAGAACTTACATTTTCAATTTTGCTATATTTAAACAATTTTTTTTTAAAAAAGATGGATTGGATATACAACCTAAGATTCATCCGGGATCGAGAGTCAACCAAATATTTATGTCATTTAATTTTTTAAGTTGTTAATTATTGTGATTTATAGTATTTTTTAAAAATATATAATAGATCAAATTATTTTTAGATATTTCAAGTTTTTAATTATTGTAATTTATAATATTTTTTATGTAATTTTTAAAAAATATATGCTACTTTCCTTGTCCAAAGTTTTATGTCATTGATAGTCAATTATATATTTTTAAATAATTTAAATTTTTAATTACTGTGTAAAACTTTTTCTACTCCAATTTAAGTGACATGATACTTAGATGACCATAATAATTAATTAGAGGTGATATAGTAAAATCACGATTGAATATATTAGAAAAAAATAAATTAGGTGAAATTGTAGTAACAAATAAGAAAGAAAGTAAATTATATGTTTGATATGAAATTAAATAAAGAATAAATTTTATTTAATTGCATCAATTATAATTAATTTTTACAATAAATTATCATCCTACTAATCAATTTACTTAAATATATTTGAAACAATTTTATACATAAAAAAGATAAATAAGATTGAAAAATAAATGGAAGATAGAGGGCCCACATGTGTGGAGATATATGCAAGGTCATGTCTGATGGCATTATAGTAAATTTCTTACATGGCATTGCTTGTAATTAAAGAGAAAAAATGGGCTTCTATTCAAATTTTTGATGAGGTTCCAATATCAAAGCACAAGAGCTTATAATTTATTGTAATGACTTTAATACCCTTAAGTATGAACTTAAAGACAAAACACTACTATGTTGAAACCACCTCTTCTATAATATAGAAATATTTGGCATTTTTTTTTGATAACGTGTATGACATGGTTGACACATCAAAAGAAGCACAATCATGTACAATTTTTTTTTAACCATATTGCTACATAGAATTAAACAAAAGATCATTACAACTGCAAATCTTTAGAAAACAAGTGATCCAATATCTTTATATTGAGCAGATGTTATCAGTTAAAAAAAATGTATCTTCTATCGGACATTTATCTTCTAAAAAAATGTATCTTCTAAATCTTCTCCATTTATTTTTTTCTAGGAAGGAAAGAGTGTATGCAAACCTTACCCATATCTAAGAGGTAGAGAGGTTATTTTCGATAGATCCTCGACTCAAGGAAAAAAAGTTCAAAGCAATCTAGAAAAAAAGTAGCAGGAATACCAAAAACAATAGATAACAACAAAAACCTACAATGAAATTTCTTTATAATTGCATAGTAAGTGTAAGGTAAAAATAAATGTTTTCTTCCTGTAAAGTATTAGAACAACTTTTTTCATATTACAACATAATTTGGAATGTGATAATAAGGATGGCATATCAAGTATAACTAACATAATCTTCACAAGGAAAAGTAAATATACCTCTAAATATGTCGTATCATGAAGTTAAAACATACAATAGACGATAATAGCTGACACTAAAGGCCAATTCTTAAGAAGCTTTTATGGGAATTCAGTATGGTGCATTCAGAATGTGTCATGCTCTCGGACAACTGTAAACCTAAGTTGCTCAGACTGTAAACAAATGTTGTTGTACCCGTATTTGATTCTCCAAAAATGCACTACTTTTGAAAGATCTGACATGCGCCCAATGATATTTTTGAAGAGTCTAAGCAACATAGATGTTAACCATTCGTAGTTCCTGCTGCAACATCATGATATTTGTTCCCTTTTTAATATTTGTGGATAGAGCCATCAATATGGGCTAGGCCTGCTGGGCCGGCCTGACCCAGCCTGTAATTTGATAGGACTGAGCTACGATTTTTACAGTCCATTTAAGAACATGTCGTTTAACCCGATCTGTATAAGTTAGTTGGCCCGTGGAGCTTGAGCAATATTGGCTGGAGTGGCTCGTGGGCCAAACAAAAAATGATTGAAAAATAGAATAGAGTACTAAGAATTAAAAAAAGGGTCCAAACTCAAAGTCTATTTGTACCATCATAGATATTTAAATATTAAATATGTATATAAAATATATAAATAATTAAAATAATAAATTTATTAAGGAATCAAATATGTTTGATGAAGATAATGTGGCGATGTGGAACTCATTATAACACATAAGTGCCAAGATTTTTTTTGAGGAGTTCATTTTCACTTTTAATGGACTAAATATTGACATTTCTTTGTGTTTTATTGTGATCAATTAAAATAAAAATAGGTTAATATTATTATTTATCTAGTTATATTATTACTCATTAATAGTTTCGTTTGTTTTTCAATATCTCTATTTGATTTGAATTTGGTGTCAAAAGTTATATAATTTCACAGATTATTTGGATTTTTTTGTAAATTTTAGACTTGATTAATATGTAGTAACTTCATGTAATATTATATTGTACACGTTTATGTATTTAACAATTTAGAATTTAAATTAAGATTATAAAAATAATATATTTTAAAAAATGGATTGGTTCGTGGGGCCCATAACCATAGTATGATGGGTTGGGCTTGCTATTTTTGGCCTGTCATGTTGATGTGCCAGCCCAGTTTGACCCGTCAAACTCCAAAGACCGTGTGGGATAGCCCGGATGGATTGGGCTGGTCCGTATTGACAGCTCTACTTGTGGAGCGTCTCCTGCAACGTGCTACAAGTTGCATATCACATATAGTAGTCCAGTTATAGTATTTTCCTCCAATGTTTGTCATGACCTGAGTCAGGACCCTAGCCGCGACGAGTATCCCGAACCACATAGGCTCAGACACCCCTATCTGTCTAGTACCTCATGAACACCATTCATAACAATAAATAAAGGACGCGGAACATAAACAAACGGAATCATGGTCATATTTTGAGTTCAATCTAATATTTCAAAAATAGGTAAATCATCAATTTGACAATATCTGTTCCAGTCTGCGAAATCTCTACTACAAAATAAATTAACAAACTATCTAAATCTAGGAAAAGAACCCCAGTAGACCTAAACCAAAGTAAATAAAAAATATCTGGAAATAATTAGGCTATCTGAAATAAAGAAGGCTAACCAACTGTACACTTCACTTCTGTTTGAAAAATTCTACGGCTTAGCAAGACCTCTAGACTGAGCCTCAGACTCTGAAATATAGGGGGTCAATACAATTGTACTGGTACGCAGAGCAATCCAAAATAATGTGTATATATATAACATAGATGAGAGCAAGTCTGAAACATCATGCATGAAATAGTTAAAACACATTGGCAATTTCAATGGTCTTAAAAATAATTTTGGCAGTGTAGTTCTAATATTTGTATTAGTTCTGAGTTAGGTGGTACACCCTACAAGTCTACAACCCCACGGGCTATATGGATTCCGCCCTTAACTCGGCAGCCAAGCCCCCAACCTAAGTTTGCCGCAAGAGTTGGAGTGTCTGAGTCTGATACGCCATAGGGCACTAGGCCAACGTATAATCCCTCTAGGGGACATAATAACCTGTATCATCAAAATACAATTTTAGGCAATGAGTTTTCTGAACTCGTGCCTTCTTCGGATAAACACCTAACATCTCTTCATGCCAAATTTTAGCCTTTTCTGAACATGCATCTTTCTGAAATTCAAAATCTGTAGGTCTGAGTAAAATCCAATTTCTATTCTATTCTGTGCCTGTTATGGTATTGTCTATTTTGGTATCGTCATGTCAAGACTTGCAAGTCGTATTTCTAAGCCATAAAATATTATGTCATAATCTCTTCATTCAAAACATAAAATTTGGACCACCATATCATTTAAGCAGTTCAAGAGAATTCATACATCAAAATATATGTCAAAATATGCAAAGAATCTTTCTTTTCAACATTTCAACAAACATGTGGTGGTCATGTATTTTTGACAAACCATGCAATTCTTTCATTATATGTCTTCAACATTTATCAACGTGTAAAACCCTCTCTCTTCAATTCAAAACCATAATTAAGTCATAAATAAAATCAAGACATTGATATCTTTCAAAAACAATGCATCTCGAATAAATCATATCTTTCGAAAACAAAAAGCTTGCAAACAAGAGTGGGATTTCTAATAGATCATGCTCTTGATTCATCATTCAAAATATATATATATATATATATATATATATATATATATATATATATATATATATATATATATATATATATATATATATATATAAGCTTGCAAACAAGAGTGGGATTTCTAATAGATCATGCTCTTGATTCATCATTCAAATTTATCAAAACACATACATACATATATATATATATATATATATATATATATATATATATATATATATATATATATATATATATATATATATACTTATACATGGTTATAAATCAAGTTTGGGGGAAAGGCCTCAAGACCAAAACAATAATGTCATTAGAGAATTCATAAAGCAACATTGTAATATAAATTCTAAAACCTCTTCAAAATTCATGATTTCACAATGTTTAAATATTGTTGAAATAATTTTCTTATGCCCATGCAGTTTAGGAAAATCCCATGTACCTTAGATTACTTAATTAAAGAGTAGAATTGATTTCTTGATTTATTCCTTGAAAATCTTGAACTTAGAGGTTGGTTCTTGAAGATCTCTTTGAGGTCTTGATGTCTAATGAAAGTACAAGAAACAACGAATAATAACAAAAACAACACATAGCAATAGAATTGAAATTATAACAAAAAATAAGATAATCGAGATATCGGAACAATATAATTACACCTAACCTTTATAACAAAATTTTTAAAAGACCGACTAAACATTCATCTACTACCTGCAAATTAAAACAATACAATAGTCAAAATATAAGAACAATACACTTACACTTAATCTTTAAACAAAAATTCTTCAAAGCCCGATAGAATATTCATCTACCATCTGTAAACTACAATAAAATAATAAAATAATTGAGATATTATAACACTACGATTAAAACTAACGTTCCCACAAAAATTCCTCATAACCCACTCATGCTTTAAGAGGCTCTCAGCGGCTTTGGAGCCTTGCAACATTATAATATTACCTTGTTTTGAAATTCTTAGAGTTTAACTATTACTTTCAATTCTGCCTAGAATTAAAATCTTAGTAGTTGGGTCCAAATTTTTATGTAAGAAAAAGTTATGATCCCACTTTGATTTTAATGATATGAATACCTAAAAATCATAGATTCAAATATAAAAAGTCAACAAAAATAAATGACTTTTGAGAAAATTAATTGGAGAAAAAAAGATTAAAAAAACTATTTGGTTTATTGCAGGGTCTTTTAATGAAGGAAAAAATGTTTCAATCACATTTCTAAGGGTCTTCACGCTTTTAATATATATATATATATATATATATATATATATATATATATATGTATGTATGTATGTATGTGTGTGTGTGTGTGTATAATTATACACATAATCAAGAATCGACAATGGATTCTTCCCTTTTATTTGATCATTTCTTTTGTTTCTCTTTCAGTTGAAAATTTCTAATTGAGAAATTGGACTAAACATGCTTCTTACTCCCGAATGAAGTAGTTAGAAAAATCAAAGATTTATTTCTTTTTTTTTTCAGTAACATAAAAAAAATATATTATACGGACAACATGTAGCACTATTTTTTTTTAATGTGACACTACTTACAGTAATGATTTGAATTTTGTATGAATAACTATAGGATTACTGATTTACTGGTTAAGGATAAGTAGATAGCAGGAAATTAAGGGAGGAAGAAGGAATAATTCTTGACGAAGACGAATTGAGAGCCTAACTTGACATGGCTTATATCCTATGTTGTTTTTTAACGTGTTGTAGGCAGAGGGTGGAGCTACAATTTAATTGGGAGGTTTGATCGAACCTAATAGCTTTTACTTATACTCTGTGTTTGTACTATAAAATTAAAAAATACTATATAAAATATATAGTTGCGAACCCACATACAAACATAGGACATTGGTATAGTGGAGGACAGGTGAGAGTAAAATTCCTTTGCCTCAAAGATGTGGGCTCGAACCCAACTAGCAACACTAATGTTTTTTCTTTTTTTTTTATTTTCTATCTTAAAATTCTAAACCCACAGACCTAAAATTCTGACTTCGCCTCTAGACTTGTAGGCTTGTAGTTACATGAAACAATTGCGAGAAGATAAAAGACTTTTTTTCCTTCATTCACTACAAAAAATGGGTCAAATTGTGGGGGTTAATTTTAAAGTTTGCAGATATTTTAAACCCCCGCAAATTGTGATTCCGGAGATTTCCAAAAATCCCACAATACGAGCCGTCACAAACGATTTGCGACAGTTTTTTTCTGATCCCCATAATTAATTTGGGGGAGCTATTTTGCAGCGGTCGAGACCTCCGTTACTCTAAATTTATTTTTTTTTATAATAAATTTTTATTTAAAAGTTGCGGGGGTTTATAATCTTCGCAATTTTTTATTTAAAAAAAAAATTAGTGGGACCCATCGATTTTCAATAACAAATTTTAAATTCTAATTTTAGCTCAAATTTAATTGTTCCTTTAGGCATAACCTACAATCTAATATTTATGTAATTCATATTTCATTAACACAACATGACTAATTAAACATTCTAATTCACAAACATCTCAAAAATACATTGAATATTAAACTTCAAAATTTATTTTTCAACATTAGCATCTTCAAACTCTTCAAACTCCAAATTTTCAACACTAACTAGTATCTTCAAATTCCAAAATCAAATTTAAACACAACTTCAATATTCTAAGATTCACTCCGACCACACAATTACATCATTATAATTGAATATCCTTGCATCCATGGGCGAAATATGTCCACTAGCCACATCACTTGGCTACATAAAAATGCAAAGTATAAAAATCAATCAGAAAACTTTCAGTCCTTATTACATTTATATCTGTGTACAACTAAAAAACATCATGATAAATATAAATAGATCAATCACAAGTTCGCAATTTCAAGTAACTACACTTAATCATTTTCAAGTCACTACACTTAATAATTTTCAAATAACTTATTCACTAGTACACATTTCAAGTCACTACACTAAAGCCATTTTCAAATAGCTAATTGACATTTCAAGTTACTACACTTAACCATTTTAAAGTACTACACTTAACCATTTTCAAGTCACTAGTACACATTTCAAGTTACTGCACTTAACCATTTTTAAATAACTAGTAGTCATTTCAAGTCCCTACACTTAATCATTTTCAAATAACTAATCCACATTGTAAGTCACTACACTTAACCATTTTCAAATAATTAATTCACATTTCAAATCATTATACTTAACGATTTTCAAGTAACTACTTCACATTTCAAATAACTATACTTAATCATTTTCAAGTCACTACACTTAATCATTCATTTCAAGTCACTATACTTAACCATTTTCAAGTAACTAATTCACATTTCAAGTAACTACACTTAACTATTTTCAAGCCACTAGTTCACAATTTCAAGTAACTATACTTAACCGTTTTCAAGTCACAAGTTTGCAATTTCAAGTAACTACACTTAATAATTTTCAAATAACTTATTCACATTTCAAGGTACTTACCATGTTCAAATAGCTAATTGGCATTTCAAGTCACTATAACCATTTTCAACTCTTAACATTTCAAGTGACTAAACCTAACCATGTTCATGTCATGAATTCACATTTCAAGTGCCAACACTAAATCAATTTCAAGTCATAAATTCACATTTTCAAGTGATTACAATTTGCAAATTTCAAAACACAAGTTCACCCTCAAGTAACTACACAAAACCATTTTCAAGTCGCTAATCCACTTCTCAAGTGACTTGAGCATGTGTTTGGAGAAAAACAGAGCCAATGAGGAATTATGGACAATGTTTCTATTCCTAGTTCATGCATACTTGGAGATTTAGTTGTGGATCCAGGAAATTATGGACAATGTTTCTATTCAAGTCGTTCACCTATTGTTTCAATTTCACCTCTGTTATACTTCATCAAGTACAGAACTACTAACATGATCACTCGCTTACCAACTCTAAACCAATCAATAACCGTTTGGAAATAATTCAAACTCACTAATATGGTCGGTCACATTCCAAACAAAGAAATTTACCTAACAAAAAGCATTCATCCTAAGAAATCAATTTTACACAACAGGGCATAGAATATTCCTAACAAAAAAAATCATAGACCAAAGATTTTGTTAAGCTCGTCGTGTATTATAACAAACCAAAATATAAGTGATCAAAGCTATTGCAACTCGCACTAGAGCAGGGAAGAGCAGAAATTAAATATGGGCATGAAACATCAGGAAAATAACCAAGTCATATCAAGTAATTTACAAGAAGCAAATATGGAAATACCATCTAATTTATCTACAGCATTGGCGGTAGTTAGAGGAGCTGGTAGCCAGAGTGAACGTTTGGTCGGTCACCATTGTTGTTATTATTGCGGTAGCTGGCGACGGAGAGGAGGCAGCGACGACTGCTACATGTGACGAAGAGAAGATCTGGTGTTTGGTTTGGGTTTGTCGGTGGATTGCCTGATGGCAGCATTTATGGTGGATGACGATGGCGATGAGGGAAAGGCGATGGTGGCGGCTGATGGTCATTTCACCGGTCTTGGTCGGTTCTCTGCTATGAATGGTGTTGGCGATGGGTTCGCCATACAGAGAGATGGATAAATAAAGGAGGTGTCATTGGTGGTTCACCTATGGCTAATTTAGCCGGTGGAGGCTCGCTAGAGAAAGGGTGTTAGACGGTGGTGGTTGCCTGACCTTTAGAGAGGGAAAGAAGAGAGAGGGGAGTAGGGTAGACGGCCATTTTATTAAAATGAAGAGATTAGGGTTTGTATAAGTTTTAAAAAAGGAAGAGGGATTGAGACAATTTCAGCTATTGGATTAGTTTTGATCAACAACTGAGATTAAAATTATTTAAAAGAAGGCTAACCATTGAATTTTAATTTGGGGAATTGGATTTTGTCTATAACTACAATAAATTGAATAGAACTTTGCTAAAATCGTTATATTATGGTAAAAGTTGGGTGAAAAATTAAATAAATCAGACAAACTGATTTAATTTAGGCTGTTTACTTGAATAATAGTAATAAAAATAATAAACTAATAATAATAATAATAAAATAATAATGAAAACTAGACAATGTATTTGCAAAATGTGAGCGTGCACAATTACGTGAAAAAATAATTTAATAAATATTAATATCATGTAAAATGTCGTATTTGAGTTAACAAATTATAAGAAAAAATGATACTAAAATGTAATAAAAATAATTTGCGCATTTTTTAATCATGAATGTGACACGTCAGTATGTATTTAATATAAGAATAATGTGTAAAAAAATAATATTTAAAATTAAATAATTTTGATAGAAAAGTAGCCTAAAGGAGTATTGAGAGGTCAAAATTGAGTGTCAACAACAGTAATAATAAATTTAAAAATATTATAAAAGTTATTATTTTTACAAATAAATTACGCATGTCACATAGAAAATATTATATATAAAAATTATCAATAATAAATTTAAAATAAATTGAGCATAGTATAATAATAATAGTAATAATAATAATAATCAATCAATTAATCAATCAAGGTGACATCTTTTGATTGTTTTAGCTATGAGATTTCGAGAAAATGAATACAACAAGTAACCCGATTTAGTCTCACAAATTGGGGTCTGTAGAGGGTACAATGTACGCAAACCTTACCGTTAAGGTAAATAGGTTGTTCCAATAGACCCCCGATTCAAGAAAACTAGTTTGAAGTTGTCCAATTTCAAGATTAAAAATAGTGAACCAGGGGTTGAGATTAGAACCGAGGGTATGAATTGAATAACATAAAAAATGGCTCTTAATTGATCAAATATGATAAACGGTTGAGATTAGAAATGAGGAGATGAGTTAAATTAAGTTAAAAAGGATTGAATTGGGGATTTTGATTGAGTCAAATTAAGCCCAATTGACACAAATTGAGGTATAAAATGGCTAGAATTTAAATAAATTAGGAAAATTGAAATGAATTAGGTTGATGTTTAATAAATATAGTAACTATATAAAATTAATATTAAAAAATAAATAAAATTATTATTTTTAAATTAATTATAAATAAATTAGGTAAATAAAATTAATAATGTCAATCGCATAATAATGTCAATGCATTTCTCATACTACAAACAATTTTTAATTAATTAATTTTTGAATACGGTATTATATATATAGTACTACAATATATTAATTTGATGAATTATTGGTTAATTAGCTTCATTATTATAAAAAGGAGCCATGTTTAGGGCTATTTATCGATGGGTAGAGGAGTTTTTAACCCCCACAAATATATTCGATGGATATCGGGGGTTAAAAATTTCTACAAATATATTTGATGGACATTGGGGGTTACCTCCTCCCCCCCCCCCCCCCCCCCCCCCAAATTTATAAATTTTAGCAGCAAGTTTTTAACCCCCACAATTCATATAATTTTACGAGAGTTAAAATAACCTCTGCAAAAAACCTCCCGCAATTTGACCCGTTTTTTGTAGTGATTAAAATACATCACTTAAGTCAAAATCATTTTTTTTTTACCTTTTTTAAAAAAATATTATTTTATTAACTTTTGTGGAAAAAAAATATCACACTTCAAAAAAGGAAAAAGCAAACAAGTACTACTAGGTTAATAATAGTACACTGAATAAAATAGAAAAAGAAAAAAATCATTACTTAGTAATGGTGCACCACCAAAAATAGGAAAAGGAAAAACAAGTAGAATTTTGATTTAAGAGTCATTTTCTTATTACAAAAGAGTTCTTGCATGTTTGATCAATCTTTTCTTGAATCAACTGGAAATTTTACCACACACACATATATAATTACTAGTTTAGGTGTACGCACTCCGCGCGTGTACCTCACTTTAATGAGTTCAAACATTTCATTAAATAGGATATTTATTTAAATAATAATAAAAAAATATAATAATTAGATTTAACATCTTTTGAACATGTAAAGATAAAAAAAAATTATTTATTAAACCTAACCTTTAGCAAAAAAATAAATAATCTCAAAGTCAATCGAAATTTATCTACCACCTGTAAACTACAACAAAATAATACGATATAGAGATATCAAAACAATACAATTAAACCTAACATTTGCAAAAGAAATTTTTTCAAATTCGATCGACATTCATCTACCACCTGTAAACTACAACAAAATAATTCGATAATAGGGATTTCATAACAATACAACAAAATCTAATCTTTATACATACAAAAAAAAAAAATTAAAATAGAGATATCAAAACAATTAAATTAAACCTAATCTTTACCTAATTTTTTTTTTCAAAGTCGACTGATATTTATCTACCACCTGTAAACTACAACAAAATAATATGATGATAGATATATCAAAATAATACAATTAAACCTAACCTTTGCGAAAGAAATTTCCTCAAACTCGATCGACATTCATCTACCACCTGTAAACTACAACAAAATAATATGATAATAGAGATATCACAACAATACAACAAAACTTAATCTTTATACATACAAAAAAAATTAAAGTAGAGATATCAAAACAATACAATTAAACCTAATCTTTACCTAAAAAAAATTCAAAGCCGACCGATATTTATCTACCACATGTAAACTACAACAAAATAATACGATAATAAATATATCAAAACAATACAACTAAATCTAACCTTTACACAAAAAATTCATAAACTTATTATTTTAGTAGAAACCACAAAGTTAATAACGAAAGTTTGTTATTCATGATCAATAAACCCAATGTCATAGAAAGGGGAATTTAAAACCTAGAAACAACAAAGTCACATTGTAGATTCAATAACGAAAATTACATACAAACATGAAAAGATGTTTCGTTATTCTTGATTAATAAAAAACAATGTAATACAAAAAAAAAATTCAAAACCTGAAAATTAAATCAATACATTATAGTAGAGATCCAATAACAAAACTATTTACAAAAATAAAAGAATGATTTGTTAATTATGATCAATAAAATCAAAACAGAATATGAATAAAAATTTAAAATCCAGAAATTATAAAGTTACCCAATAATAAAGCTACGATAAAAAAAATTTATTACCCAAATAAGATATCCGTATAAAAGAATAACAATTCTTACCTAAAAAAACAAAACCTTTTTTTTCTTGGAAAGTTCACCTACCCTTTTTCAATTTGGAAAACTCACGCACTGCATTTAATTTTTGCAACAATTTTTTTTGTTTTTTCTTTTGGGAATCTTAACATGTTTTATGTAAAAATAGTTTCACCAAATTTTTAAAAATATTTAGAACTTTAATTTATATAGAACTTTTTTTATATTGCCATAAATTTAGGAATTCAACTAAAAGTAGAAAATCTTCTCCATTTAATTATTTTATATATTTATTATAGTTAATATTCAATATTATAAATTGAAGAAAAGCTGTAAAAAGACGATTTTGTCTATTGTAATGTCTTTTAATAAAGGGCAAAAAGTTCAAATCACTTTTTTAAGGGCTCACACTTTTAATATATTATAGGTTATAGATATAGATATAGATTATAGATACAATTTAATTTAAGTATTATTGTGATCAAACTTTGCTAATGCTCCTACCACAAACATAAACATGCGTCCGCTTCTTTTACTAATAACATAAATAACATGTGGTCACTTTTTACAAACACCTTTTTTTACTTTGTATAAGTTTTGATTCAAGTCTTCTTTTTGCATTCATTATCATCAACTTTCCTTTATGTCTTTTAGTTATAAAATAAAAATATTTTTTTTATATATATACACATACAGGTAATCAAGAATCGACAATGAATTCTTTTCTTTTATTTAATGATTTCTTATATTTCTCTTTTAGTTGAAAATTTCAAATTGAGAAATTGGACTAAACAAGCATGTTACTCACAGAATGAAATAGCTAGAAAAATAAAAAATTTATTTCTTTCCTTTTTTTGAATAACATTAAATATAATATAATATATTATACAAACAATAAGTTGCACTATCTTTTTTAACGTAACACTATATACGGTAATGTTTTGAATTTTATATGAATAAGTATAGTTGATTACTGCTTTGTGATGTTGGTTAATGATAAGTAAATAACAAGAAATTAAGGGAGGAAGAAGGAATGATTCTCAACGAAGACGAAATGAGAGTCTAACTTGACATGTCTTATATCCTGTGTTGTTTTTTGATGTTGTTAAAGTGAGTGCCCTACTGATTTTAATATTAAACTCTACTGGTTGCCTATCATGGAATAAGTAAGTTGGCTTGGTTCACAGAAGTAAAACTTGATCACAGTATTTTTACGTGAAAAATACCCGGCTCAAGAAAGGTGTAAGAAACCATGACCTTTATCTCTGCAGGATTTAACCCCAACTTTACTATTTCACTTGAGCCTCAACAAATTACAAGACTTCTTGTAAACTAGGAATTAAACCTTCTAACTCCTATTTCTACAAAAAACACAAATCTTCCCAAGATAAGTGTTCCCAAGTCTTCAAGTTCCCTAACTTGAAGACACAACTCCTAACTCAATTTATACTTTACTGAGACTAGAATTAGAACTCATTACAACTCAAAGAACCTACCTATTACAAAGTCTATGACTTGCTAAGTAAGGGACCAGGTTCTTCTTCATGTAAGTGAACTGTTTTGCTGATTGTTGATTGTCTTTTTAGTGCATAAGTGAAACACGTGAATGTCGTTTGTTGTATTTAAGCCAACTCCTAATTGGTTTCTTTAGTTGATATACTCTTCTATCTTCAATAGGACTCCCAGGTAGTTTCACTCTTTGTTACTGCCGTTTCTCTCTCCTTGACTGAATAAGACTCTTCTCCTTTATCCCCTAGCCTTGTAGAACTCCTTGATCACTCAACTTCTAGATACTATATTTATCTTACCCTTAATCGTAGTATTTGAAATAATTCTGAGCTTTCTTGCTTATCCACTTTTGTCTTAATGCATTGTCAGCCTTGCATTACTTCTATATGTAAGAACCAGTAACTTCTCCTTCATCACTTGTATGGAACAACTTGCACAACATATTTCATTCACATGTCCATCATCAAAACTTCATATTTCCTAACAAATTCCCTTTTTTTGATGATGACAAACTTAGCAGCATAACATCCATCATACAATCCTGACATACTCAAAAAAAAATTTAAATAAAAGAACACTCTGAATGAAATAGGTTAGTCAATTGAGTTATAAGCATTGTATAATCTATTCTTCCCCCTTTTGACATCATCAAAAAGCTGGCCCATCAAGTGAAAAATATTTAATAATTCATAGCCACTGGGCTTATCACTAAAACAATTAAGACTCAGAGCAAGAGAATAGTTATGCAGTATGAAAAAATATAGAAGTAGATCACAATAAGAAATAAGATCCATTTCATTCAAAAAGCAAGATACAATTATCAATACCCAAAAACAACAAAAAGAGACAATAGGCACTTAGTTAAAAAGGAAGAAAGAAAGATAATATTAAGGCACTAATATTGACTTAGATCGATGGGGAAGAGGGGATAAGGGAGGTCAACTTGCGAATAATATCAATACTTTTAGATCTTTCTCTTTCCAAAGAGGCTATCAGTGAGGTAATATGAGCTTGAAAAACCCTTTTCTCATCATTATAGGCAGCCTAAGCAGCCTCCAGTGCAGCCTGAGCAACCTTTACCTCAATATGTTTTGCTGCAAGTGCATTTATCAACCTTTGCACTGGGTTATCAGCACTTCTCATGGAAGCAGGTAACATTGAATGGTTCACTGACCCTATGACATCCTTAGTAGTCTGTAGAGACCACACTTTGACTGGCATACGGAAATCCACAAAAACAGACGTAAGCTAAAATTCATATAGAAAAGCATGAACATTTGCATCTTGAATTAAAACCCTCTACATATGCTAAATCATGAGTCGAGAAAGGTTTATTTGTTTTTTTGTATCCATCAGTTCCATCAGGGTAAGATCAAGAAAATTTGTAACAGTTCTTTTTTCTTATCGAGGAAGGATCATTGTGAATAACATCGAAATAAAGCTGATAGAGTGGAGACATCTCATGATTTAAGACCCTACGATGAGTGTTAATATGGGGATTTCTAGAGAATTTTTTGGATATATCAAGAGCAGAGGGAAGATTATCAAGGGGAAGCTATGTAACCTTGACATAATGAGCCCAGCCCCCAGTAGGGATGTTTAAGATTCGAACAAGATCGGCAGCATAAAGATTTATGATAGTCCCATGAACAATGGTCAAAAACATTTCCCTAATGGAAACCGCATTAGTATAATACTCATACACTTCATCTTTTCCAAACTTACGTTGAAGATCACTTTAAAAAAACAAGTATGGCCACCCCTAATCTCTCAATTTTGAGACCAAGATCTCCATTTCAGGGCCCCCAAAACTAGTGAAAACTCATCCCCTAGCCAAATTATATTTTTAAAAGTGGAGAATATGAGCTGACTGAGAAGCTTTGTCAGCAGGAGTATCTACATCAAAATCAAAATCAAAATCAGGATCAATCTCAGTAGAGGGTGCAGGAAGAGTATCAGGGAGAAACTCAGAGTTAGAAGAGTTGCAGGAAACAGGTGCCTTAACCTGTTTCTTTTACTTAGAAGTGACCTTCTTTTTAGGGGAGGAAGGTTTGGAAGTAGGAGTGATATTGGATAATGCAGAAGCTTTGGGGTAGGCTAAAATGATGGTTTACTGGAAGAGGAGGGTTTTAGAGCTCTGTGAATAATTGTCTTCTTATTACACAGTGATTGAAAAAGAATATCATGAGAGGATGCATGAGGAGAAGGAGGAGCAGAAGTAGCTACACATTTCCTATTACTTTCCTTAAGTGCTTCTGCTAAGGAAGCTTCTTCACATTGCTTTTTACCTCAAGTATGAGGAGTTCAAGGAGTGGGGATAGTAGGGGAAGGCTTTACTGGAGCATCGTCACCAACATCAATGGATATTGAAGAGGGTTTTTATTTTGGTTTAAATCTGGACCTTTGAAGGATTAGGTCTACAATAGGAACATCATCTAGATCAATGATCTAAAGAGGGGTTGGAGGTGGTAGTGAAGGTTCAGAAGATGGTGAAGGATTGGAAGAAAATTAGAAGAGTTTTGCCGATTCTTAAACATTGCAAAATTGAATAATTTTTTTGAAATTGGGGGAAGAATGAGTGGGAGTAAGGTAATATTGGGATAAAGGATAATGGCTATTGAGGGAGAGGTAGTGGAGTCTGTGGATGGGTTAGAAGAAGATGATGCCATGGTGAAGAAGAGGAAAATGGTGATTTAATTTTTGTTGTTGGAGTAGTGAACGATGAGAAGAGAAGAAAATGTATTTAAGGTTGGGAGAAGAAATATGAATCATGGATGAAGTGTATTTGGTGAAGGAAATGTAATGATGAAGAGGGTCAGTTTTGATGGGAAAGGGTTGACAGCTTTTTAAAGAGGAAGGACTTTTGGATTTTTGGCGATTTAAGTGTAACGGAAGGGACCATGTAGACAATCTAATTCTCTTTATGCTACTATAGGTAAGCAATAGTCATACCTTAATTTTGAGAATAAAATGGACAAGATTGCCCCTGTGTTCCAGTCTTTCAACAAAATCTACACATAAATGAGTCAATTTACTCTAAGATATTGGAATTAGGATACATAATTAAATGTGTAAGACTGAATTAATCAACAATCACTGAAGAGAAACTAATTCTAGTCAATCATTGAGGGAGATTTATACAATTTTAATCATCCCCAAGGCTAACCTATTCTTTTCAAAATATTCTCTACTTAAAGCCTTAGTGAATATGTCAACAATTTGTTCTTCAGTAGAACAAAACATAATTGATATATGACCTTTTTCAACATTGTCTCTAAGAAAGTGACGTCTAATATCAATATACTTAGTTCTTTTATGTTGAACAGGATTCTTAGCTATATTAATGACACTTGTATTCTCACAGAAAATAGGGACACAACCAACATCTATACCAAAATCCATAAGTTGTTGTTTAATCCACAAGAATTGAGCAGTAGAAAAGGCTACTGAGTTTTGCTTCTTAGTTGACCAGGTAATCAAACATGATCCAAGGAAGTGTGCCATAGCTGAAGTGCTTTTCCTATCAACCAAATATCCTGTATAGTCAGCATTAAAATATCCAACCAAGTTGAAACTACTACCTTTTGGGTACCATAAACCAAGATCACTGGTTCCTTTGAGATATCTAAAGATTCTTTTTACAGATTTTAGATGAGACTCTTTAGGATATGCTTGAAATCTAGCACATAATCCTACACTGAACACAATATGAGGCCTACTTGCTGTAAGATATAGCAATGGCCCTATCATCCCTCTGTACATCTTTTACTCCATATCAGGACCTGTTTCATCCAAATCAAGCTTTGTAACAATAGCTATTGGAGTGCTGATCTCTTTTTGCCTTTTCTATGGAGAATATTTTAAGGAGTTCTTTTACATACTTCTACTGATGAATTATTGTTCCAGATGTTGTTTGTTTGATTTGAAATTCCAAGAAGTAATTTAGCTCCCCTATCATACTCATTTCAAATTCATAACTCATGCGTTTGGCACAATCATTAGTCATGTTCATGTTTTTGGAGCCAAAAATGATGTATTCTACATATACCTGCACAACCAATAAATCTTTTCCATTAGTTTTCAAGAAGAGAGTGTTGTCAAATTTACCTCTAGTATGGCCATGTTCCAGTAGAAACTTTGACAATCTCTCATACCAAGCCTTTGGAGCTTGTTTCAATCCATACAAAGCCTTATCCAGTTTACACACATGATCAGGAAATTCCTTGCTTTCAAATCCTGGAGGTTTTTTAATATATACCTTCTCTATGAGAATGTCATTCAAGAATGCACTCTTAACACCCATTTGATAAAGAATGAACCCCATATAGGCAACAAAGGCAATAAGTAATCTAATAGCTTCAATTCTGGCTACATGAGCAAAGGTCTTATCAAAATCTATGCCTTTTCTTGATTGTATCCTTGGACCACCAATCTTTCTTTGTTCATTGTAATTGTTTCATGCTCATCAACTTTATTTCTATACACCTACTTAGTTCTAATTACTGTTCTGTCTTTTGGGAGACGAACTAAGTGCCATACTTTGCTTCTCTCAAATTGATTTAAATCTTCCTACATAGCTATCATCTAATCAGCATCAAGCAGTGCTTTAGTTACCTTCTTTGGCTCAATTTCTAATAGGAATGCCTTGAAAGCACACATACTTTTTAATCCAGACCTTGTAGTGATCTCATAAGTGAGATCTATGAGAATATTCTCAATAGGATGTGATCTTTGATACTTGTAATCTTTTGGAACCAAGCCAAGTAAGCTACTAGGATTGTTGCTGATGTTCTGAACTGGGGTAGTTGGGGGCTCAGTTCCCCCTGTCACTGTGCCTCCAGATTCAGTTCCCCTGTTGAGGTGACTCCATGTTTGGTAGCTCTAGTCAACGAACCGGGTTGTGTAACCTATTCATCAGAGTTACTTCCTTCCTACAGGTTAGTCTTAACACAGGATTCATAAAAAACTACATGCATTCTTTCTTTGACACAGTTAGTTCTGTTGTTTAAAATCCTATAAGCCTTACTATAAAGTGAATAACCTAAGAACATTCCCTCATTACTTTTAGCATCAAATTTTCCTAGATTATCCTTTCCATTATTATGTATGAAACATTTACAACCAAAGATTCTAAAATGAGAAATGTTTGGCTTTCTTTCTTTTAGTAATTCATAGGGAGTCTTATCTAAAATAGGTATTATCATGCATCTATTTATGATATATGTTGCAGTAATTATTGCCTCAGCCCAAAGGTTTTTAGCAATATTTACTGCAAGCATTATTTTTCTAGCCATATCTTCCAAGGTTCTATTCTTTCTTTCCACCACTTCATTTTGTTGTGGTGTTCTAGGAGCAGAAAATTTATGATCTATACCATTTTCTGAACAAAATTCTAAGAACTTGACATTCTCAAATTCTGTACCATGGTCAAATGTTATGGAAACTAATAAAGTGCCTAGTTTTTTCAATTTTTTTGATGAAAATTGTAAAGACATCAAAGGCATATTCTTTAGAGGCTAGAAAAAATGTCCAGGTGAACCTGGAATAATCATCAACAATTACAAAAACATACATTTTTCCACCTCTGCTTTGAAGTCTCATTGGTCTATACAAGTCCATACGAACCAGGTCAAGACACTTGGTAGTGCTAACATGGTTCTTTGACTTAAAAGAAGATCTTACCTGCTCCCCCTTTACACAGGCACTACATAATTTTTCTTCCTTAAACTTGGTTTTGGGCAATCCCAATACCATATATTTGGAAGAAAGTATGTTTAGTTGTTTCAAACTTGTATGTCCAAGTCTCCCGTGCAAAAGAAGGAGATCATTTTCTATTGCACTTAGACAAGTCAACTCTGGTCCTGGTATTGCCATTATGTCAGCCTTGTATATATTTTTGTATCTTTTTGCAGTGAGCACAATCTCTTTGGTGTCCATCCTCTTGACTTTGACTCCTACAGAAGTAAAAATAAATTTATTACCTTTATCACATAGTTGTGAGATGCTCAGCAGGTTGTGCTTCAATCCTTCTACAAGATAGACATCTTCCAATGCTCTTGACTCATATGAGCTAATTTTTCAAACTCCAGTAATGATTCTCTTTTTTCATCACCAAAAGAAACTCCTCCCCCATTTATTTTGGAAAGTGAAAGGAACTTTTTCTTATCACCAATCATGTGTCTTGAGCAAGCACTGTCCAAGTAATAATGTCTTTTTCTTCCTTTCACCTTCGCCTGCAAAAAAATCCATAGTTATACTTAGGAACCCAGACAAGCTTGGGTCCTATTTTATGAGAAAATGAATGAATTAAATTTCTTCTACTCCATGCTGGCAATATGTAGTACAACCTTTTCTCTGACCTGAACCAGTCTTTTCTTTTTGGTTTGAGAAAATTTATATGCCAGGTTTTGACTGTTTGATCTACTTTTAGCAGCTACTGGACATTGAGTGGTTGGATGTCCAAGGTTGCCACAGATATAACATAAATCTTTAGGATCATCTACACCTTTGTGGAATCCCAAAACTGCTTTTTCATTGTGATTTCTTTCACTCAATTTGTGAATAATTCTTGAGGAATTTGACCACTTATTAGCTTTTTGAAGATCAAGTTTCATTTTAGAAACTTCTTGACTCAGTTTGTTTATCATGTCAGCTGCATTACTACACTCTTGTTTGTACTTTTCTAATTCAAGTTCAGGACTTTCTTATTCTTTGCTCATAGCCTTTTTCCCATTTTTAGTGAGAGTTAATTTTAGGATTTTAGACTTAAGATCCTTATTTAAAGAATCAAGTTCTGCAACCTGTTTCTTGAAATTGCAGTTTTCCTTATCAACTGTATCTTTACAAGATTTTAAATTAATGAGACCAAATTTAAGGCTTGCAAGACTGTTGAACAACTCATCCCTATCAGAAGTTAATTCTTGGAAATCATCAATTAGTGAACTTATCAAAGAAAAAGTTTTAATTTAGAAAACAAATATAGTTTTTCTTTAAGTTCAAGTATGCTTACCTCAGAAACATTATCTTTTTCCTGTAAGTCTGAATCTCTAAGTTCTATGAATGCAGTTTTATTAGCTTCATCATCCTCTAAGTCAGATCCCCATACTGCTATCATTACATGTTCCTCCTTCCTTTTGGCCTTTTCTTTCAGTTCTTTTTCAGCCCTTTCCTTTTTCATTCTATTTTCTAGAGTGGACAATCTCTGATCTAATGATCAGTCTTACCACACTTGTAGCACCTCTTTGGATTATTATTTGAACATTTATTGCTACCTATTCCTTTTTTTTAAAGAATTTGCTGAAGTTCTTAGTTATGAAGGTAATTTATTCCTTATTAAGTTCAAATTCCTTATCACTATCAGAAGCCTTCAATGCCAAGATTTTCTCAAGAACTGCTTGTTCTTTGGTTCCATCAAATTCCATTTCATAAGTCCTCAAGTTCCCTACTAGTTCATCCAGGGTGATACCTATGAGATCCTTATTTTCCTTCCTAATTGTAGTTACCTTAACATTCCACTTTGATTTTGGCAGTACCCTCAACACCTTTTCAACTTGTTACTCTTCAGTGATAACTTTTCCCAAAGAAGTCAGCTCATTTGTTAAGGCAGTAAGCCTTACCATTATCTCATGCAAGGATTCATTTTTATTCATCTTAAATGCCTCATACTCAGTGAAAAGAAGAGAAATCCTAAATTTTCTTACCTGAGAGGTACCCTCATGTGCATTTACCAGTGCATCTTAAATTTGCTTAGCAGTGTACAAGTTGACACCCTGTTATATTCAGCAGGTCCTAATCCACAAACTAGGATATTCTTAGCTTTTGCATTTTTCTTTAATGCCACTAGATCATCAACAGTAAATTCACTCCTTACTTTCTTGACTGGTTCACCATCAACCAACTTTATTGTAATAGTAGGATCATTAGTGATCCTATCCCATAATTCATAGTTTTTACCTTGGATGAACATCTCCATCCTGACCTTCCACCAAATAAAGTGAGAACCATCAAAGAGTGGAGGTCTAGTAGTTCACTGACCTTCACTGTGCCCAGTAGGAGATGCGGAATTCATCATTGTGATCTTTTCTTAGGTGCTAGCCTTTTTTAAGACAACCTCGCTCTGATACCACTTATTAGAGTGCATGCCCTATTGATTTTAATATTATACTCTACTGATTGCCTATCTGTGGAATAAGTAAGCAAATGTGGTTCATAGAAGTAGAACTTGAACACAGTATTTTTACGTAGAAAACACCCGGCTCAAGAAAGGTGTACAAAACCATGACTTGTACCTCTACAGGATTTAATCCCAACTTCACTATTTCACTTAAGCCTCAAAAATCAACAAATTACAAGACTTCTTGTAAATTAGGAATTAAAACTTCTAACTCCTATTTCTATAAAAAAAAAAACATAAATCTTCCTAAGATAAGTGTTCCCAAGTCTTTGAGTTCCCTAACTTGAAGACACAACTCCTAACTCAATTTATAATTCACTGAGACTAGAATAAGAACTCATTACAACTTAAAGAACCTACCTATTACAAAGTCAATGACTTGCTAAGTAAGGGACCAGGTTCTTCTTCAAGTAAGTGAACTATTTTGCTGATTCCTGACTATCTTTTTAGTGCATGAGTGAAACACTTGAATGTCGTTTGTTGTATTTAAGCCAACTCCTGATTGGTTCCTTTAGTTGATTTACTCTTCTATCTTCAATAGGACTCTCAAGTAGTTTTATTGTTTGTTGCTGCCGTTTATCTCTCCTTGACTGAATAGGACTCTTCTTCTTTATCCCTGTTGGACAATAAAATTTTCGAGACCGAAAAATAAATAGTTGAGATAAGAAAATATTGCAACAATCATTTTATTAATTTCAATGTGAGTGTTACAATCTCTATGAATCCTCTGATTCACCTTTTCAAATATAAATCCAAGGACTTAAAGCTTGATCTTGAATTTGAACTTGATTTGAAGATTTGATGGACTTGATCTTGACTTGTGCTTCAATTCAAGGGCTTTTGAGCTTGTTCTTGAATATTGCGGTCTTGATCTTGAATCTTGATGAACTTGATTTGAATGCTTGAGCTTTTTAGAGAAATTGCAGAGTTTGATCCACGAAATTTCTCTTGCTACTTGTCAGAGTTATGGGGGTCCCTTTTACTGAATTATGAGGCCCCTATTTATAGTTGTAGGAAAGGAAAAGTCATGATGAATATGGACTTTCTTTGACCAATCAGATTTAAATGATGTGGCGCCTTTTATGAGCTTTTATTTCATGGGCCTACTGCATCAGTTTGACATGTGGCACGGTCCTATTGGCTCCTTCACTTACTTGGCATGCCACGTCATTTGACACGTGGCGCTTATTTGGGCCTCTAGAATATGATAATATTTTGGACTTAGTAAAGTGGGCTCATCATTTGTAGCCCAAATTAATGGACTAACCCAATAAATAGTGGGCCTTATTTATATCTATGTCTATTTGGACTTAAATAATTAATTCAATTATATTAATCCGTAATATTTATTTGGGACTAATATATTTTGAATTTAATATAATCCGAATTTTTTACGGATTTAAATTTAATAAAATTGCATCGCCCACAAATGCCCCCATACTTCAAGACTTGTCCAGACATTTAATATTTTGGAGACTAGCCTTGAAGTATGATTATTTAAACATGTTTTCTTCGTGCTTCAACAATTTTTCATACTTAAGAACACCTCATTCAAAAACTTTAAAGCCAAACCATATTGACATTGTCTCTCTAAGCTCTCTTATTATTTTTTTCCACGAATCTGCATACTTAAGACCCGTTGGTGAGGCATGATATCCAATTTCAAATAGTTTTGGAAGACTTTTTCATTGTCTTACTTAACCAGGAATAAAACTCTTCCGATTTAAACTTAGATTAGAGAAGAAAACAACCTCCAATTTGACTTTGTGTGGGAGAAGGAAACAACCTCCAATTTGAATTTGTATGGAAGAAAGAAATCAACCTCCAATTCGAATTTGTATGGGAGAAGGAAATAACCTCCAATTTGAATTTGTATGGGAAAAGAAAATAATCTCCAATTTGAATTTGGTGATGGAAGCTATCCCAATCTGAATTTATATTGGAGAAAGAAACAATCTCCAATTTGAATTTAGAGATGAAAGTTATTCCAATCTAAATTTATATTGGAGAAAAAAACATCCATCCTACAACTCTATAAAAGGAGGTAGTTTCCCTATTTTTTTAATATCAATTTTGGGGTTTTCAAGCCATCAACAATATTGAGGTAATTTCTTTCTCTCCTACTTTTATCTTATTTTTGTCACTTTTTTTTCAGCACAACATGTTAGTGGTAGAAAATTCATATCTAATTGTAGGAATATTTAAATTATGAACCGTTGGATATTACAGAAATTAGACTTTGAGATCTATAACATATCCAAAATTCAGCTTTAAATTCCTTCAATATAAATCTCGATAATTTTTTTTAAGTTATCCTTGAATTTTATCATGCTGAAAATTTTAGATCTGCACGTCTTTACTAAAACTTTCATATCTTGAAGTAGGAAGGATAAAATCACAAGCCACTTGAGATATTTTCAGGTGTCATCCCAAAATCAACATTGAGTTTTGATGCATCAACAATTTCAGATTTACACGACATCACTAAAAAAATCATATCTCAATGTGAGATTATCAAAATTATGATCTGATTGATCCTACAGATGTAGGAAACATGCATGTATAACATATCCAAAATTTGGATTTTATTATTTTTTGGATTGTTCCAGATAATTTTTTGAAGTCGATCTTATATGCTATCTGACAGACGATTCCAGATTTGCATTGCTTCCCCAAATAATTTATATCTTGATGATGGACCATCACCACCAAAGGGAGATTTGATTGCCTCAAACTAGATTTTGAGGGTTTTATTCTCATCAAGGCATCTTGTCTCAATCTAAGTTGGTGATATACAATTTTTAAGATCGCAACGCTCTGACAGGTAATATCCTTTCTATTTGTGTTTTTACTTTCTTCTTGTTTCCTCCTTTTTTTTGCAGGGTTGAAACAAATATGCAATATTAAACCATTGGCCGGATCAATGTGGTAAGAGTTTAACTTCGCCTCTGTCACCTTAAGATCGAAAGACTTACGCATAATTGGCCGGCTTAAGGTGGTAAGAGTTTAACGTTGCCTCTGTCACCTTAAGACCAAAAGACTTATGCATAATTGGCCGGCTTAAGGTGGCAAGAGTTTAACTTTGCCTATGTCACCTTAAGAACGAAAGACTTTGCTTGAAGACGGCATGGTTTTCTTTAAGTATGGGCCCTTTAATTGATGCATTTATGCGATGATCTTCTCTAAGTATGGGCTCTTTCATCGATGCACTTATGCAATGGTCTTCTTTAAGTATGGACCCTTTCACTTGATGAACTTATGCAATGGTATTCTTTAAGTATGGGTCCTTTCCAATGGTTAGCTTAATGTGCAAAGGGATAAATTTTTGTCCACCTTAAGGCATGAAAATTTTGATATCCTTTCAAGGATAAACCCGTGAGAGGCCGACTTAAGGTGCAAAGGGACAAATTTTGTCCACCTTAAGACATGAAAATTTTTATATCCTTTTAAGAATAAACACGTAAAAGGCCATCTTAAGGTGCAAAGACACATTTTTCATCCACCTTAAGGCATGAAATTTTTATGTCCTTTTAAGGATAAACATGTAAGAGGCCAGCTTAAGGTGCAAAGGGATAAATTTTGTCCACCTTACATCATGGAAATTTTGAGATTCTTTTAAGGATAAACCCGCGAGAGGCCAGCTTAAGGTACAAAGGGACAAATTTTGTCCACCTTAAGGCATGGAACTTTTGAGATCCTTTTCAGGATAAACCCACGAGAGGATAGCTCAAGGTGCAAAGGGACAAATATTGTCCACCTTAAGGCATGGAAATTTCGATATCCTTTAAGGATAAACCCATAAGAGTTCAGCTTAAGGTACAAAGGGACAAATATTGTCCACCATAAGGCATGAAAATTTCAATATTCTTTAAGGATAAACTCATTAGAGGCCCGCTTAAGGTGAAAACGAACAAATCTTGTCCACATTAAGGCATGTAAATTTTGAGATCCTTTTAGTTTTAGGCTTGGAGAACTTTGGCATTCCAAATCCCATTGAAGGAACTCTCTTTCTTTTCGATGGGTTGCCCCCATTGAGTCACAAATATTTAGAGTAAGTACAAAATTTAATTAGAATAGTTTCATACTTGGTATCCATATGGTAGATACTGTATGAACATTTTTTTTACACTTATGCAACTGAACTCAGAATAAAATTCCAAGCACCTATGTACCTCAGTAAAGAGGATCAAGTCACAACGTAGTTCTGGGTGAGTGTTTTTTTTCTTGTGTCCTAACTTTTGCCTAGGCCACCTCTTTTGAGGTTTTCAACCTAGCGGACTTTCATTTTATTTTTGAGCCATACACAGTTTATACTCTTGCGGGCTAGGAGTGGACATGCAGTTTATACTCGTGCCTTAAGGAGTGTACATAGAGTTTATAATCGTGCCTTAAGGAGTGTACATGCAGTTTATACTCGTGCCTTAAGGAGTGTACATGCAATTTATACTCGTGCCTTAAGGAGTGTACATGTAGTTTATACTTGTGCCTTATGGAGTTGGGGACAATCCTCACGCCATCTGCATCGACAAACTTGTAAGCACCGTTTGAATATGCCTCTTGTATGGCATATGGTCCATCCCACTTTGGGGTGAATTTTCCCCCAGACTTATGAGAAGTGATAATGGGCCTTCAACTGCAAGGACTTGATCTCTAACTTGAAAACTCCTTAAGCGAACCCTTTTGTTGAAAGAATGAGATAGACGGGCTTGATAACATTCAAGATTTTATTGAGCCTCCAACCTCTTCTCGTCAAGAGCTTCTAACTCCGCAAGGCGCAACTTAGCATTTTCTTCATCAGTGAGCCTTCTAGAATGGCCAGTCTTAAAGAAGGTATTTGACGCTCAAGTGGCAAAACTGCTTCAACTCCAAAAGAAAGTGAGTATAGGGTTGCTTGCGTCGGTGTACGGTAAGTTGTACTATATGCCCACAAAACTTCTTCCATCCACTCATGTCAGTCTCATTTGGATTTGGAGATGACTTTCTTCAATAAGTTGCAAAAAGTCTTGTTGAATACTTCGGCTAGACCATTGGCCGCAGCATGGTACATAGAATATTTGCGTTGCTTGAAACCAAAGAGGTCATAGATTTTGTTCATCAGCTTGTTATCAAATGGCTTTCCATTATCAGTTATTATGTATTGTGGGATTCCAAAGCGGTAGACGATATTTACTCGGATGAAGTTCGGAACATTTTCTTTCTTTACTTCCTTGAGAGCAACAGCTTTGGCCCATTTTGAGAAGTAATCTACGTGGCCAAGATGTATAAGTGTGCACCAAAAGCCTTTGGTAGTGGACCAACAACATCCATTACCCAAGCATTGAATGGCCAAGACACTACAGTTGGATGTAGTACCTCTGAAGGTTGATGTATGAAATTTGCATGGAATTGGCAAGCTTTGCATTTTCTAGCATAGTCCAAGAAATCTTTCACCATCGTTGGCCAATAATATCCCATCTTTTTAATGTGAAAATAGAGCTTTGGTCCAAACTGATGTGATCCACAAACTCCCGAGTACACTTCTTGCAAAGCTTGAACTGCTTCTTCCCCTCCCAAACATTATAAGATTACTCCTTCAAATGATCTTCTGTACAGTGTGTTTTTATAGTAAAGAAAGCGAGGTACACAACACCAAATGTCAGTCTTTCTCCTTGGATCTTCTGAAAGTATCCCATAACATAAGTAATCAATGATAGGTTGTCGCCAATCTTCTTTTACAACTTTAGACATGGCAATGAGGTATTCAACCTTGTTTTCTACATCATCATCTGAGGGCGGTACTACCCATTCTTGGCGGATAGTAACTCGCATCTGATTTGGAAGAGTTAAGGTTGAGGCCAAAGCAGCTAAGACATTAGCTTGCTTATTTTCTCTCTTTGGCACATGTTGGAGGGTTACTCCTCCAAGCCACCCCATCAACTTCTGTGCATAATTATGTAATGATCGTAGCTCAGGATTTCTGACTTCATAGCTTCCCAAAAGCTACTTGATCACCAATTAGGAGTCACAAAGACTTGTAATTCCAGTTGTTTCATGTCAACTGTCATCTCAAGTCCAAGTATTAGAGCTTGATATTCAGCAATATTATTAGAGCAACAATTTATTAGGGTAAAAGAGTATGGGATGGCATCTTCTTGTGGAGTGACGAACACCACACCGGCACCAGCTCCATATCGATGTGCGGTACCATCAAAGTACATCTTCCATGGGGATCTAACTTCAACAGCATATGCATCTTCATCAGGGAGTTCATCGCTCAACTCCTAGTCATCAAGTATTGGGTGATCTGTGAAGAAATCAACCAATGTTTGTCCTTTTACAGCTTTTTGGGGAATGTACACAGTCTCAAACTGTTGAAATTAAAGGTACCACCTTGCAAGTCGGTCACTAAGTACTGGTTTTGACATTAGAAACTTGATGGGATTTTCCCTAGACACGAGACGAACAGCATGAGCTTGAAAGTAGTGTTTCATCTTTTGGATAGAGAAAGCCAATTCCAAACATAAATTTTTAATTGGAGAATACTTCAGCTCATTTGGTGGCATCATTCTGTTCAGATAGTAAAGTGAGTTTTCTTTGCCTTCACTATTTTCTTGAGCCAGTAGTGCTCCAACTGACCTCTCTTGTGCCGCGATGTAGAGTATCAATGGCTTCCCAGGTATGGGTACCACAAGAATGGTGGCTTCATTAAGTATGATTTAATACTCTCAAAGGCATTACTATAAGCTTGGTCCCATTCGAAAGGAGTGTCTTTATTCATGAGATAACTAAATGGTTGACATTTTTCAGCAAGGTTTGAGATGAACCTCCTTAAGTATGCAACCCTTCCTTGAAGGCTTTTTAGCTCATGAATATTTCGAGGTTCGGGAATCTTTAAAATTACATCGACCTTGGCTTGATCAATTTTAATTCATCGGTGTCGCACAATGAAGCCAAGAAATTTTCCTAAAGTAACTCCAAAGGCACACTTCAATGGATTCATCCTAAGTTGATATCTTCGAAGTAACTCGAATACCATTCTTAGGTCTTTTAAGTAGTTGTCTCTCTTTCTTGACTTCACCACTAGATCATCCACATAGCATTCAATATTTTTATGGAGTAGGCTATCAAAGATGTTCTGCATATCCCTTTGATAAGTGGTGCCAACATTCTTCAAACCAAAAGGCATCACCTTGTAGCAATAAATACCTTTGGGCGTACAAAATGCAGTGAGTTCTTCATCCTTTGGTGCTATATGGATTTGATTGTATCCGGATGAACCATCCATAAAGAACATTGCCTCATAACCAATGGTGGCATTAATCATTAATTTCGGTATGGGGATTGGAAAATCATCCTTAGGGCATGCGCTGTTGAGATCTCAAAAGTCAACACAAACTTAAATTTAGCCATTCTTCTTCCATACTGGAACAATACTTGAAATTCATGTGGGATATTTGACTTCACGAATAAAGCCAGCTTCAATGAGTTTGTTAACTTCATTTTCGATCAGTGGAACCAACTTTGACCTAAAGCGTCTTTGGGCTTGCTTAACAGGACAGCACCATTTTTGACCGCCAACTGATGGACCGCTACTTTTGGATCTAAACCAGGCATTTCCTTATAGCTCTAGGAAAATACATCCATATATTCTTTGAGTATGTCCATATAAGCAATTTTCTCCTCTACTTCTAGAAACGCACTCAGGTAAGTTGTCCTTGGTTCTTCATCGGTTCCAATATTAACTTCCTTCAAGGGATATATTATGGCCTTTAATCCTTCTTCATGTTGTGATGGAGCATCTCTAGCATCTTTCTCCTCTTAAGGATCATCAACGCTGATGAATATATGATAACATAAAAGGCATCTTCTATCTCTTTATCAATCTTTATTTGAGATGAGACATCTATCTCATTTTGGGTCATAACATGATATGAGAAGCCAACACTTTCTTTATCTTCTTCGTGTTGCTTCGTATAAACCACAGTATGCGCCTTTGCTTTTAGCACCTCATTGCATGAAACTACTACTTTGGTCTGTCGATTCTAGAAGGAATCAAACTTTGGAAATTATTTCGTAGTCTAAGTGATGAGTGCATCATCGTGCTTTGACGACTCCTCTTACATTTGTTGCTTTTCTTCTAATTTAGAGGTCCTAACCTTTTGAACATACAAGTTCTTGCAGTTGATACTCCAAGTCGGTCAAAGACAGAAGCCCTCTTTTTGGATGCAGTGGACTCTTCTTCTACAGTGATGTAATTGCTAACTTTCCTTCTTATGGAGATGCGAATTAGAGGTGGCTGCGTATATCCTAGGCCTTCATGTTTCTGCCTAGTCGTACCTTCCGATAGAAGTTTGCCCAACCTTAATGGCTCATTGAAATTATATCCAGCCTTTACAAATAACTTGTATGCATTTGGATCGAAGCCATCCTTCGTACATTTCATAGGGAGTGTCATATCTTGTAGAAGATTTTGAGCCATAGACTCTTCAAAAAGTCTTGAGGATGGATTTATTGCATCAATCTTTCTGATAGGTAAAGTTAGCCCCTTTATCACATTATCTTAGGAATGCGATGGGTGAATTTTTTCTTTCTTTACTTTTCGTACGTAACGAAGAATGAGAGTTGCCTTTTTTTCGTAGAAGAGACACCTTCTTTATTTAAAGTGGAGAGAGGCTTCATGGTGGCGACTTTTTTGACAATCATCGTGACCTTCTTAGATACAAGATCATTACAGTTGGTCTTGGTGACATCTTCAACCCTTTTCTCATCCACAACATGCTTTTTAAGTAGTATTTTGCATCGGAAAAATGTGACTCATCTTCAGTGAATGGCTTATCATCGGCAACTATCTTTCTTTCCACTCCGCCTTCAATGTACTTCAAGCATTGATAGTAAGAGGATGAGATAATTTTGTTCCCATGTACCCAAGGCCGACCAAGCAATAGATTGTATGAACTTTTGGCATCGATCACATGCATCAATGGGTTTGATTGAAAATCATCCATACAAATCCCCAACTTGATACATCCCATGGCCCTCTGTCCCCCTTGATTGATACCTTGGATCATTATTTAGCTTTCATCCAATTCGCTAGTAGTGATGCCAAGTTCTTTCATCGTGCGGATAGGCGGGATGTTGACTCCAGACCCCTCATCTATCAAGATTCTATTGATCTTCTTCCCTAGAATTTGACCCACCATGTATAAGGGACGGTTATGTAGGGCCTCACCAAGCAGAAGGTCGTTATTTGTGAATGTGATTTTTTTATCACACATATGTGCCTCTTCACCAAGAGTTTCAGCAAGCTTTCCGAAAGGTGAAGGAACCTCCATAGGTAGATTCTCACCTTTTTCCCCCTCTTTGGCGGTATTAAAACAAGACACCTCAAGGTTTACTTGGGCAGTCTTTACACGAAACCAACTCAGTAAGAATTCCTCTAAAGTCACTGAATGCTGAGGTTTTTAGTGGTGAACCTCAGTCACCCTCGCCTTCTTTGGAAATTCAACCAACTTCTATTTCTTTGGTTTCTTTACCATTCTCTTTCTGGTTGGCTGCTCGAATGACTCCTTTTGTAGACTCATCCTCCTACGTCTGCGCCTCATTACCAGAGTCCAACCTTCATCATTGCCTTCGTCAACTGAAGACCTGTTAGGCTTTAATATTTTCTCATTATGCTCTTCAACACATATTTGGACTGGGTCGAGCGAGCCAAAATTAATATAGATTTGATGAGAACTGGCCGTCTTATCATCGAAGAAGATCTTCTTCTCTTTTTCCAGTTGCATGACTTTATCTTTAAAGACAAAGCACTTTTCCATAGGATGACTTATGAGCCTATGATATTTATAATAATTAGGGTCATTGGTCCTTTCATCTTTGTTGGGACGCTTCATCTCTGGGAGTTCAATGAGCTTAAGCTCAAAGAGTTCATCGAAAATCTCAAAAACGTCAGAATCAAGGAAGGGATATTCCTTTTCTTATATCTCCTTTAAAGTTTTTTGATTCGGACGTGATTACCTTTATGGTGACCTTCACAGGAGACACATCAATATTCATGGACTCCTTATTTTCATTTTTGGGAACAAACTTGCCCCATCTTTTGGGTTATTGCTTTTTCTTTCCCCTTCGAGGGTCATGAATAAGAGCTCCTTCCTTTCTAGCAGAAGACATGCTCAACTCTATGTTGTGAGCACGAGTAGGTAACTCTTCAAAGGATTTTGGTTTAATTTTTTGCAAGATATAGAGAAGTCCCCATGCATTCCTTGGACACACATCTCTATTTCAGAAGCTTCACTAAGCCTATTTTTGCAGTTTAGACTCGTATTTCTCCATCGATTGATGAAGTCGATGAGTGGCTCATACTTTCTTTGCCGAGTATTTGTAAGCTCTATCATACTCACTGTATGCCTTGTGTTATAAAACTGATTTAGGAACTCGTGTTTCAATTGCTCCCAACTATCGATGGAGTTAGGCTCGAGGACTGTATACTAATCAAAGGCATTTACCTTTAGGGAACAAACAAACTGTTTGACAAGATAGTCACCATAAGTTCCAGCATTATTACATGTCTCGACAAAGTGTGCGACATGTTGTTTTGGATTACCTTTGCTCTCAAATTGTTAAAATTTGGGGGGTTGATAGACAACAGACATTTTGAGGCTATCTATTCTTGCAGTGTAAGGCTTGACATATGCAAGGAAAGAGTTGGTGACAACATCATACTTGTCTTTGAGGGTCCCTTCAATAAATTCCCTCAATTGCCCAATCGGGATTATTCCCTCAGCAGAAACTTACACCTCTTTAGTTGATGGTGTTTGTTTCACAGGATTTTCTATCTCATGAACCTCTGGAGCTTTTCTCGGTGCATGGCTAAATTCTCCGTCAATCAAGCCTTCCACCCTATCCACTATCTTATCAATCCTAGCTTCTTGATTCTGAACATAGTTGGTCAGGCCTTCAATTGCCTTTTTCAGATTCGCAAGCAGTTCCTCTATAGAGAGGCATCAGTTACCGTTGCTTGCATGATTAACCGAAGACATTGGAGAGTATCATGGATTATCACATAAGTTGATCCTTGAAGTGCTCATCTTTTATGGTGTAAGTGGAGATGACGCATTTGTTGAACGACCATCGCTCTTTACGCCAGAGTATTTGGAACCGAAATGCTCAAGTAGAGATAGAGTCTTCTTAAGCGATTGTTCCACATTTCTTCCTTCTTTCGAAGAACTTTTATTAGACTTCATTCCTTTTGGGATTGAAGATCCAAAAACTAGAGCTGGAGCGGACGAAATTGGATGTGTTTGTTGTCCTAGCAAGCCTGTCTTAGTTCTTGTGACAGCTCCCAGGCTTATGAAAGTAACTCCAAGGATGCTTTTTACTTTAGCAGAGAACTTTGAATCTGTAGCCTTGGAAACAGTTGATTGAGAATTGACATTCTTGGAAGTCATTTTGTTGTTCTTAAACTTTGAAGTATGAAAAGTTGAGATAAGAGATAGAGATTGCCCCACTGGGCGTGCCAGAATTTGTTGGACAATAAAATTTCCGAGACCAAAAAATAAATAATTGAGATAAGAAAATATTAAGGTCATCAAGATTCAAGATCAAGACCGCAATATTCAAGAACAAGCTCAAAAGCCCTTGAATTCAAGCACAAGTCAAGATCAAGTCCATCAAATCTTTAAATCAAGTTCAAGCTTTAAGCCCTTGAATTTATATTTGAAACAATCATTTTATTAATTTCAATGCGAGTGTTACAATCTCTATGAATCCTCCAATTTGCCTTTTCAAATATAAATTCAAGGGCTTAAAGCTCGAACTTGATTTAAAGATTTGATGGACTTGATCTTGACTTGTGCTTGAATTCAAGGGCTTTTGAGCTTGTTCTTGAATATTGCGGTCTTGATCTTGAATCTTGATGACCTTGATTTGAATACTCGAGCTTTTTAGAGAAATTGTGGAGTTTGATCCACGAGCTTTCTCTTGCTACTTGTTAGAGTTCTGGGGGTCCCATTTTCTAAATTATGAGGCCCCTATTTATAGTTGTAGGAAAGGAAGAGTCATGATGAATATGGACTTTCTTTGACCAATCAGATTTAAGTGATGTGGCGTCTTTTATGGGTTTTTATTTCATGGGCCTGCTGCATCAGTTTGACATGTGGCATGGTCCTATTGGATCCTCACTTGACTTGGCATGCCATATCCTTTGACACGTGACGCTTATTTGGGCCTCTAGAATATGACAATATTTTGGGCTTAGTAAAGTGGACTCATCATTTGTAACCCAAACTAATGGACTAACCCAATAAATATTGGACCTTATTTAAATCCATATCTATTTGGACTTAAATAATTAATTTAATTATATTAATCTGTAATATTTATTTAGGACTAATATATTTTGAATTTAATATAATTCGAATTTTGTACGAATTTAAATTTAATAAAATTGCATCGCCCATAATCCCCTAGTTTTGTAGAACTCCTTGATCAACTCAATTTCTAGATACTGCATTTATCTTCTCCTCAATCATAGCATTTGAAACAATTCTGAGCTTCCTTGCTTATCCACTTTGGTCTTAATGCATTGTCAGCCTTGCATTACTTCAATATGTAAGAACTAGTAACTTCTCTTTCATCACTTGTATGAAACAACTTGCACAACATGTTTCATTCACATGTCCATCATCAAAACTTCACATTCCCTAACAGATGTGTTATAGGCTTGTAGGTTGTAGTCGAATGCAACAATTGCGCGAAGAAAAAAGATCTCTTTTTGTTTTCTTAACTATTACCAGTATACTTTTTGATAAATAACCTTCTTGGATAGAAGCTTTTATCATATATTTGAAAGTAGAGAGCTAAAAATCCAAAAGTAGAAAGTTTTTATGGTAAAGGGAAGTTGTTGAACCAAAGATCATTGATTTACTACCTACTCATTCCTCTTGTGAATTTCAAAGGCTCAAAAGTACTTGATTAATGAGAAAACAGACTACCAGATGTAAAGTATTTAGATCTCTTGTGTAGAGTAAAACAAGTATCTCACAAGAAAAATCTCTACATTTCTTCTTGAAAATGATGGTTAAAAAATGACCAGTATCATAAAGTAGCTAGCATTTATATGTTAACAACGAATATATCACAGATAACTATATATAATTTTCTGATAGCTTTTTATTAAGTTATATGTTATCGATCATTCACATATGTAGTAGTTGTCTGTTCTAATTTCCTGCTTTGTCTTTGTTATCTTAGGTATTTCTTGATGTCTATATATGTAATTGATGATCTACACACATGCCAATCTTTAAAGACTTTGGTATGATTTGTTTTCAAGTTAAATAAAATTAACAACTCATATATCCTCCAATTAAACAATTCTAAATGGACTTAATTATTATGAAAGTTGGTTTCGACCATCATCTATTTGTGCAGCTTCGTGACATCTATTTTACTCCGAATTTCTCTTTCTGTATGAAATTGTTCTACATTTAGTCTTTATACGTGTCCAATTCATTTCTTACATATCCTAAACTATTATCCTGGTTGCATGTAAATCAAATCATCATCTATAATATCCTAAAATTCTACAATATTTTTTATGCTTAACTTATTCGTTGTTCTGCTATTGTTATGTCATAAGCTTGATATAGGATATAAGTTACTAGCTGCAATGCTAATGTCAAAATGTTCAAAAGTAATTAGAGAAAAGGACTTAATATTACTTATATTACTTTTACGTAATTTCTACATATGTAAATTATTTTTCAAAAATCTTGAATATTTTATGTGGTTTCTACTTAGATTATGCAAGCTCTTGTGAAACCTATGCACTAAGTTTTGGGTGTGTTGAGTGCATAGGTACTACATAAAATAAGATACTATTTGGAAAGCTGACTACAAACGAGTTGCGCGGATGATTGATTTGATACTTACTGTTAAAAATTATCTGGCAGTATTGGCTGGATAGAGCACACCTTATGAGGCAAAGAGAATTCTCTATTATGAAATTGCATACATTAATAGGAGGCAATTATCCCAAAGCAACATGGGGAAGGTGAACATGCAACAATCAAGGTTGTCCAAAGTGAACATTTATCCTACAACTTGTGCTAATGGTGAGACTAATCACTAGAGATCAACTATTGGGGTACTAAAACACCTGCTCCATGTCCATTTTATGATCAAAATGAAGAAAGTCATGATCATTTTTTCTTTGGATACGCCTAATCACGAAGGATCTGAAACAAAATGCTATAATGGCAATGTCTTTAATGCACCACTCAGATTTGGCAAGAGAAAAAATAGTGAGTTGTGACACATGCTAATTGTAGAACTGTATAAATTGCAATCTATCGTCTGTGCCTAGCAGGAACGATCTATTATGTCTGATTAGAAAGAAATGCACTAGCGTTCCAATATTGTCAAAAGGAGGAATGAGTCATGATTCAAAATATTATTCAAGAGGTGGTGATACGTGGTCCATGTTGAGGAAGATAGCCATGAAATTAGAGACTATGAATTTTTATCCTTATTGACGCAATTGTATAAAATAGGAAATAGTTGATACCCTGGGACAAATTGTAGGCTAGATGCTCAATCTGTGGGCAATTTATTTTGTATAGCTTACTTGGTAAATAAATAATACGCATTTGTTACCAAAAAAAAATCTTAAACATTATATATTTAAATTCACGGTCAAAGTAAACAAAATAATGTGGTGTGTTGATTTCATTACAATGGGTTCAAGGATATGTTGATGTAGACATCGAGGCAAATCCTTCTGCTGAGGGTGGCGAGGAGGATGAAGGTGTGGATGATCAAGCTGTTAAGGTTGTCAATGCTGTTGACGATTTTAGAATTCAAGTTTGTATACATTGTTATGGTAACTTCAGTCAATTTTAATATTCTTGTTAATTGTATGTGCATCAAAAATTACTTGCTATTTGTAGAAGCAATCTTCTTTTGGCAAGAAGTAATTTGTTGCATTCATGAAGAAGTACAATAAGAACCTAATACCCAAGCTAGAAGGAGAATCACAAGACACATTTAAACAGAACTTGAATTAGCAGCTAAGTTCCTCATGTCAAAATTCAAATTGTGCATATAAATTGGAATGGAAAGTGTACCAAATGGCAAATACTAATGGGATACTAATGATGCTATGCTTTTTTTTTTCTCCTCTTATAGATTTAATTTAGAAATTTGACTTTACTATGGAACTCATATGCTAGTTATGATCTGTAAACTATGTTTGAAGCATAATCTGTTGATGAGGTTGTATTAATTAAGTATAGAACACACTAAAAAGAGCAATACGGAGTAATATTTTGACGATATTGAGAGATTAGTAGAAATAATTAATTTGGTTATAGTACAACTATGATTTACTTGCTCGTAGAAAAAGAAAGTAGAAAATTATCAATTAAAATTGTCTGAATTTACGAATTATTTGAAGTTTACTTTTTGTTACTATTAGGTATTAATATGTACATTTAATAGTGTACCAATGACTTAAAGTTTTATACTTAATATAAAGTACAAATAATAATTTATTCTTCTCATATACATTATTATTATTATTTAACGTGATACTCATGTGCAAAGCACGTAAAACTAGTATAGTATAAATATATTTTTGCACCTCTGCACCTCAAATATTTGTATACTTTTCATGCTTATTTGTCTCTCGAGTTCTACTTTTATTTCTTCTTTTTTTTTTTAATTTTTCCTTGATTTTTGTCTTTACTTCTTTTTTTCTCTTGTTTTAATTCATTTGTCTCAACCTTTTACCATCGTTCCCACAGCGGTTCCAGAAAACAAAGGAGGATGAATGCTTTAAGAAGTTCTTTGAGGCGTTTAGAGAACTTCACATTAACTTTCCCCTTTTAGATATTTCGCAGGGAATGCTCAAGTACGCTAAGTACTTGAAGGACGTGGTGACTAACAAAGTTAAGCTTTAGGACATTAAGATGGTGGCACTGACGGAGGAGTGCAGCTTTGTGGCCCGACTTATAGAGAGTTAGTTGGGCAGGGTCAATAGCTCCAAGATCACATTGGATTCTAACCCTAAGGTGACTTCACTCCCTTTAGAAACGATTAAAGACTAATAAACGCAGGGCAGGAGAGAGGGAAATAAAGCAAGAAGTCATCGTCGCATCATAGCGGGTTAAGAACTTAGGCTTAGTGAATCTCCACTCAAATTTTGTATGTAATGTAAGGAAATCCTTTTTGTTAAAAGCGGATCTTTCTAAATGACTTTCTGAAGCAAAGACCAGAAAATGAAAGAGAGAGAAGACAATCAGTCCAGCTAGCAACTGAATTTCATGCTTTCAAGCTTAATGTGTTCATTCTCTCTAAGCTCGTTGAACTAGTTGAATGGAATTCCTTCCCACACGTACTTAATGCCAAAACTCAAAGTCGTTTGATCCCTTTACCAATCGTAGAATATGACTTATTCTATCTCTTTGCTATCTCAATTGGTTGAACAGGGGGGAGGTATTCGTAATGCCTCAAAAATGTACCCTGGATGCCACACGGTGCTTACGGCCACGAGAAACTATAAGCTAACCCATGAGCTGGTACCTGCTATGAGCACTGAATAAAACTGGTAATAAAGAACAGTTGCGGGATATAAATGAAGATGCCATAAGGTTTTTAATGATAAAACAATACTGCACCATAATACTGGAAATATCTTACTGTCTAAAAATGCCTGAAAGTCTTTAAAATTATCTAAAAGAGAGTTGATGGGACAGGCCCCAACTAACTCCAACCGTAAATAACAACAATGTCCTTGATAGTTAAGGATTCACCACTGCTACCACTGCGGATGCGCTGGAATGCCTAAGTACGGTCGAGAACTCGAGCATTCGAACCTATGATATGAGACATCATAGTGCAAGAAATAAGTATGCAGTCAGTACTTGGAATATACTGGTATGCTAGATGAGGTTAGGCTGATATACATGGGATTATTACATGAATAATAACTGACTGGATGAATAACATAAGATAACTAATGCATGGTATGCATGAAAGTTGTAAAATCTGAGGTTGCATGACCAAATATATAACATGACACTGAAATAGTCCGTAAACTGGAATCACTGAAATCTGGTAACTGAGTAACTGATAACTGTATGCCATGGTCATTACAAACCAGAACTAAATTATACTGAAGACTCAACTGAAACTATGGGAGCTAGCTATTACCGACATGCCCTAATATATTGTCAAGGTTTAACCTGTAACCCCTGCTGGAAGGATGTCAGTACCGTACCACGAGTACTAACACTGGCCGTGTGGATCCATTATTTGATGTCCCGAAGTACGAGGGTGTCATTCCTAACTGATGGGGGAGCCCTCAAAGTCTACGGTGGCACCGCAGGTCTAAAACCTAGGGAATGCTACTAACGCCTCATGCCTAACTGACGGGGGAGACGTCATCCCTAAGTTCACTCAGTTCTAAGTGTTACTCCCAACTGAAGACACTAATTCTTGAACTGATCTAAGCATGACTGAACCAACAACTGACCATACTAACTGATAGAAGGCTAATGCTTATAGTTTATATAAGATCATTTTATAATTACTAAAACTATGTAAACAGCTAAGTTTTATAGTATTCATAACCCCCAGGGCTCAACATCAATATCAATAAGAACACATGAGAGCATTTGAAACCATAATAAGTAAGCATTATTCCAAAAAATCATTGCGTAGGCATTTCACCGAACACTTGAGGGTCATAAGTTAAATCATGAAAATAGTTTAAAATATGTGATAGTAACATAACTTTAATATTAAAATTATGGGTTAAGGATTTAACATGCAACTTTCATCCTTCAAACATGTCAAGGTCTAATTCTAACAAAAACACATATAAGCATGTATAAAATCAAAGTTCATGGGAGTTCATAGATATAATTCATGCTAACTTGTAAATATTATGACTTTAAACTTGAAAATAGATTCTTGGACTCCATGGGTGAAAATGACCCATGGATGACATATAACATACCTTAATTGAAGAATTCGTGAAGGTTCTTGGGGGTTTTCTTGAAACTTGAGCTTGAATCTTGAAGAGGCTAGGGTTTGTTCTTGAGAGAGAATGATTTTCAATTGAGAGAATTTGAGTAAAAGATGACCAAATATGCTTTTGGGGGCTTTAATCCCGTGTTATGGACCCCTTGGGTGAAGGGAAAATGACTCATTTCCCTTAGAAAAATAGAACTAAAAACTGAAAAAATAAGGAGCGGGCGCCGCGGGCTCCACTGTGCTGCACTACAGTGCGCGTTACAGGCTTATCCCGATGCTGCTACTATTTCGGAAATCTAAACATGCCCTTACGTTTGTCTGAAAAATTCCACAACTCACCCGAGACATACCCTTGACATCTCTGATCATGAATCAACTTTAAAGTCGACATTCTAAGGTCGGAAAGATCAAAAATAAAAATCGTCGAAGTTTAAGGGGCTTCGAAAATGACTAAGTCTTAACACTTAGTGAAATTTTTCGAAGTCTTAAATCCCTTTAACATGCAATAGTAAGCTGAAATGAGGTAGGGTCTTACAGGGTCTTACAGTATCAGAAGATCTCTGCTTACCTTAGCCTTAGATAGAGGAGCTATGTGACTTTCATCAGCTCCTAGTACAACATATATGAATTCACTATAGGGTTAAGAGTGACTTTCTTAGACTACTGAATAACCTTCACTTTAGCGAGCTATAGGACAAACTACATTCAAGAGGACAAAGGAAACTTTGAATAAAGGGATCAGTGCCCGTAGCAGTCTTGGAGTTAGGTCTTTTTTTCACTTTTTTTTTTAATCAAACATTATTTGTTTCTTCATTTCCCCTTTTTAATTCATTTGTCTCAGCCTTTATTATGTTTTATTTTTGTTTTTATACTTTTTTTTCTTTTTCTCAAACTTTATTTTTATTTTTTTTTCTAATTTTTGTTTTTTCTCAATCTTTTTTTTTTATTCTTCTCTATTTTCTTAACCTTTATTTTTTCTTTTTTCTCAACTTCAATTGTATTTTGCTAATAAATAGAAAGTTGGATAATCCGCAAAGGAATCTTCTTTTCTTTGACATCAAAGTAAATTTAAGGGCATGAATTGTTGTTTAAAAGTCCTTTGGGATAGCCTCTAAGGGAAGAGTTATAGAACATCTCATAAATCAAGACACAATGTGGTAGTGTTAATACTTGCCCATTGGACGTAACTTATTCTTTTGATAGGTTCTTGGGCTAAGTCTTATCTTAGAGACAAGACTAATAGCGTATCTCATAACTCAAGACACAATATGGTAGTGTCAACTCTTGCCCATGAGGCGTAGCTTGTGGGCTAAGTCTTGACTCTATGGCAAGAGTTATAAAATATCTCATAAATCAAGACACAATATGAGAGTGTCACCCACGAGGCATAACTTACTGTTTAAAAGTCCTTGTACTAAATCATGCCTCTAAGGTAAGAGTTATATAACATCACATAAATCAAGGCATAATGTGGCGGTGTAAACTCTTACCCATGAGGCATAACTTGTTGTTTGAAAGTCCTTGATTTATAAAACATCTTATAAATCACTACAAGAAAAAGCCTTATTTAAGACCAATATTTAGGGATGAGTTAATAAACTCATCTCTAAAAGTATACTAGTTTAGGTGTACGCGTCTTGTGCGTGTACCTCACTTTAATGAGTTCAAACATTACATAGGATATTTGTTTAAATAATGAAGATGAATATGATAATTAAATTTAATATTTTCTGAGTATGTAAACAATAACAAAATAATATGATAATAGAGTTATCAAAATAATACAACTAAACCTAACCTTTATATAAAAATACCTCAAAGCCGACCAATATACAAAAATTTCTCAAAGCTGATCGAGATTCATCTACGAATTGTAAACTACCATAACACACCAAACTAATAGAGATATTATGACAAAAAACAATAAGATGATAAAAATATCAAAATAATACAATTAAACCTAACCTTTACAGAAGAAATTCTTTAAAGCCAACCAATATTCAGCAACGACCTGTAAACTATAAAAAAAAATATAATAGTGATCACAAAGATTCGATTTTTATTCAATTAATTCTTGTCAGGGCAAAAATTTTGACCCTAAAGAATAATTTTAAATAAAAATAAAGAATATATATATATATATACAAAAACAGTGAAAAAGTTGAGGGTTAGAAAATCAAACATCCACCAATCTAGACATGCCATTGAATCAAGTTAGATGAACATCAATCATATTCTCCCAATAGGTAAACCGGTTTGTTCTCTAATTTAATGTACATCTCAATATTTATAAAAATATTTTCTTAATTAATAGAGTCTTATTTTAGGATTATTTTTCTAATTGAACAGTAGAAAAAAATATTAATTAATTCTTTACCATATATTTTAGGAAGGAGTATTTTTATAATTGAATGGTAGAAAGAAAAATATTAATTAATTCTCCTACCATATATTTTAGGAAGTCTAGTAGAAAGAAAAATATTAATTAATACTCCTACCATATATTTTAGGAGTTTCATATATTTTAGAAAGTCTAGTTAATACAATAAAAAATAATTAAATAATAAATTAAAAAAATAGTGAAAAAATGATTTTATCTAAAAAAAAGTCTTTTAATGAAGGGCAAAAAGTTCAAATCACTTTTCTAAGGATTTTCACACTTTTAATATATTATAGATATAGATTATAGATATAGACTATAGATATATTGGGATGAGATATTAATCTCGTCCCTAATTTTATATCTTACAGCGAAGGAAGTAAATATGGTCCCTAAAAAACATAATAACTAGTCGCAAATAATCCCAAGTTGAGCGCCTAGATATCCGCCAATCGGTAAAATAATTTTTTTAACAAAAATTTGGGTGGAAGAGTCATGAAATTCTTAAAAAATGAAGAAAAACCGCGTAAATTTTTTCTCCAAAATACATTCAGCCCTAATCGATATTGCGATGCAGACTCAAATCATCGACATTCAGCTGCAGCCCTAATCGATATCAATTCATCGACAATAACATTCATCCCTAATCTTTAATTTAAGTAATTGGTGTGTTAATTACGTTGAAGTTCTCTAACACACGCTGGTCGTAAACCATCCAGCCCTAATTGATCTATTCATCAACATGTTATCCATCAAAATTCTTTAATTTCAACTAAATTGGCGTGTTTAGCTCCTTCCTAATCTTGAATTTGCATCTACTAGACTCAATTTCAGGTATTCCTTATCTTTCAATCAATTGTTTGATTGTTTGATTTCCTATTCCTATTCAAAAGCAGGTGTTGGAGAGGAACAAAGTTGATGCTGCTTGATTTGCACCTTTTTGGAATGAAATCGTCAAGAATTTGAGGGAAGAAGATTACATTGCTAATTTATGAGTGACTGTCTTTGTATTTTCACCCAGTTTCAGTTTGCTACTAATTATATTGCTATCTTCCAAACTTCTAATTTTGATGTATTAATTTTCAACCTGCAGGGAGTTGGAACAACTTTTGATGCCTAAGAATTCTGGGAGTCTGCCATTAGTTCAGTGGCCTCTTTTCCTACTAGCTAGCAAGGTTAAGCAATTGTTACAGTGCTGACAGTTTCTTTTGTTTCCTTTTTTCTGATACAAATGTGATCTATGCAGTTAACTGTTATGCTAAGACTCTTTACCTTTGTGTTGAATGTGCAGATATTTTTTGCAAAAGATACAGCTGTAGTCTGTAGAGAGTAAATACTTACAAGATGAGTTATTGGATAGGATCTCAAGTGATGATTACATGAAATATGTGGTTGAAGATGGCTATTACGCCATCAAGTTTGTTCTTACATCCATATTAAATGATGAAGGAAATAATGAAGGAAAAAAGTGGTAAGATTTCAACTATGTTGCTCGAACTCTTCAACAAAAGGTCAACAGGTGCGTATCGGAAAGTGCTACTAATGTGGTAAGAAGTGTCTTTTTGGAGCATACGGCATAGGTACGACATCAAAAAAGAGTCTGCACAACTTACGATTTTAAACCCTTCAGAGTTGCTCTGTTGTTAATGAACTCACACAAGTAACTGTTATTTGGAGTTGTGCATAGTTAGTTTATATCTTTGCTTTGTTTACCATGTTAGGGTTGGACAAATATATGAGGATATTCATGGGAGCATAACTAAAGGGAGTATTAATGTGGACGTTGATATGAATAAGCTGCCACTGGTGATTCAGAAAGTAACTGCACTCATGGTAATATTGGTACATATTCTTTTCAAGTTTGATAAATTTTATCCTTACGATACATAAGGTTTGATGCATTCGTTTGGGGTTTCTTTTTCCTGGCATCTTTATCATGACTATACTTGGGATTAGACAGTACTGAACTAATGCTTTATTCGATCGAAATCTATCATTTTTTACTTTATTTGATTGGGATCTGTCCCTTTTTTGTGCCATTCTTATATTAAGTTGATGTGTTTTGAATGTCATCTCAAATGATGACCTATTAATTGAATGTATTTGTGTTGTGTAGATTTCTAACTGGCCCGATAAGCTATCACATTGTCTATTTTCTATCTATATTATTCTTGTTGAAAATATCAGTATTATCTATACCTTATTGAAACACCCGTTGATAGTCCCGACAATATATATCATCGAGTTCTTTTGAAGTTGGGATATGTTCAAAATATGCTAGGTGATATAGTGAACTAATTATTGAATAACACCTCATATTTTTTTCTGTGTATACAGTCAACTCATTTTTTACCTTACGCCATTTTATTATTGACCATAGATTTAATCGGGAACATCTTCAACCTAAGAATATATAGAAGGTGTTTAAAAACCTTAAATCTAGAACAGGCACAGCACCAGGGAGTTCCATCAGATGTATGTTTTTTACAGACAGACTGTCCCTAGTAGGTACACCTTAACCAATCCGAGCAAATATGTACCAAGATCTATGATGTTAAAAGGCAGTAATCAAACATAATAAAAACATTTGTTAACTCATTCAGATTGTTATCATCTTTACAGTGTACAAAGATAAATTATTTCAAGAAGGACTGGTTATAAAGTGCACAAAAGGAGTATTGCACCGCTTGGTACTCTTTATCCACCAAGATTTTCCCCTACAAAGTCACAAAAGCATACTAATTCCAATTAGATTAAAATGGAAAGCAAGAAAAAAACAGTAAGGTAAAAGATACTTCAGAATGACACATTGGTAATAAAACCTAGAAAGTGAAAGATAGTACTACAATGAATGAAAATTAACGTAACTGATTTTACTTTCTCATACTACTTTCTATTACTTACAACATCGAGAAACATCCTATCGAGAAATAGCCTTCTCAATGAATTAGTTCATGAAGATTTCCACCGTGTAAAGCCTAATCTATATGTAAAACTTAACGGCCACCATTAAGTAAACAACCTTATAACATTAACGGCCACCGTTTAACCTTATAACCTTATATTAGTAAACAACCTTATAACCTTAACGGTCACCATTTAACCTTATAACCTTAACGACCTCTGTTTAACCTTGTAACCACCGGTAAGTAAACAACCTTATATTAGTAAACAACCTTATAACCTTAACGGACACTGTTTAAACTTATAACCTTATATTAGTAAACAACCTTATAACATTAATGGCCACCGTTTAACCTTACAACCTTATATTAGTAAACAACCTTATAACCTTAACGACCACCGTTTAACCTTATAACCTTATAACCTTAACGGCCGTCGTTTAACCTTATAATTACCGTTAAGTAAACAACTTTATATTTGTAAACAACCTTATAACCTTAATGGCCACCGTTTAACCTTATAACTACCGTTAATTAAACAACCTCTAAAATCTGTCATTTCGATTAAATATATGATATCACATCCAATTTGATTGAACACATGGTTTCAGTTTCCAAGAAAACTGCAGTCTACTGACCGGTTGATGAACTGTAACACAGAATCTAATTTCTGCTCTTTCATTTCCCAAATTATGTTTTGGATTCTTAGGGAATTTATCTGATAATGGAGCTAAAAATTGCTCATCTGTACATAGATAAGCCAATGCATGTGTTAAGTTAATAATAAATGAACATGTACAGTGTAAAGAAGTTAAACTCTTTTCTTTTTTGTAATCTAATTTGTTCTGTTTATTGATTCTTGTAATTTGGTGTAGTCCTGCTCATGTGATGCCACTTCTGGAAATTGTTCAAACCCAAAATACATCTTCCCAAGTAATTGTAGACTTGCTTGATGTTGGAAAAAAGATAAAGAAAACTCCTGTAGTAGTAAGGAATTGCACTGGTTTCATTGTTAATAGAATGTTCTTTCTTTGCACCCAAGCTACTCTTTTGCTAGTTGAACATGGAGCAGACATATACTGCATAGATAGAGCCTTTGCTAAATTTGGAATGGCTATGGGTCCTTTCAGGTAAAGTGTCTGGCAGCTTCATTGGTTTAATAAATGTGCCTATGTTACCATGATTTTCCAACTAAACTAGTCCAACATTCTTAAACATGGTGTACTATGTGCTGTCTTTCTTTATGGCAAAACTTGCAAGGATTTGCCCAAACGGTCTTCTACCACTAAGAATTCCAACTTTATTATCCGTAGCTTCTTTTCCTTATCAACTTTGAATGTAGAATTTTGTTGGCATAACTAACAATGACCAGATCTGGTATTTTTATTTCCTACATGCAGGCTGTGTGATATTATTGGTTTCAATGTTGCAATGGCTACATGCAGGAGTAATTTTTTACCAGAAATGCATTAACAGACCTTGAAACTCAGGGCTAAGCACTAGATCAAGAATTGAACAACAATTAACAAGGTCACAACTGAATACTTCTCCCATTGATTCTCATTTAGTGTCCGACTATGTTGACTTATTGTTTGTATATGGAATTTGTGTTTTAAAACAAACCTTAAATATTTGTGTTGGCTATAAATCATTTCATTGAGGGTAAAAGGGAAAATCTAAAGTTAAGTTATTCCTAATTATATAAAGGTGACATTCTTTATGGGATAGACTAAAAAGGAAAAGTTGTTTGTGACAGAGGGAGTACTTAATTATTTTTATTTTGACTTGGGATTACGCTGTTGTTTTTATAGGTCAGATCCAAGCGAAGACTAATTCTCACCTAAGTATTACCATAGAAATGATTTGGCTCTGGTTACCAGAGTGATGGAACTTACATCAGAAAGTGTTTATGGAACTGTGTCAAGTGCGATTATGAAGCTTCCTGATACAAATTATGTGGCTACAGGTTCAAAACGTGATCTGGATAGCCAATGAAAACTATGTCCTCAAATTTTCTGGTACTGATTATGTCGCAACATAAAGAGAAGGTAATGAAAGAAAGCAAGTAGAACAACTCTCATCATGTTCTGATGATGTAGGATATGTTAAATCAGAAACTGTTGACCCATCAATTAAGATGGGAAATATGCTGCTAGGGTCTGAAGGATCTGTTAAAATATCTCAGGTTGTAGACAATCAAAATTACAAAGAGGGTGGAACTTTTGAAAATTCTAATCTTACAACAAATATTATGGAGACTAGTAGTCCTTTTATGGAAAGAAAAAACAATGAATCTATGGACTTGGGGCTATCAACAATGAGCAGCAAAGGAATCATGTTGGAAGATCAGAGTGTAGAAATTCATGTAAACTGTTATAGGTAGGATTGTTGATTTGGATTGCGTAAACAGGGCCATAACGTTTATGTCATGGCTACTTGGCAATTTAAGATGTAAATACATTATTAGTTTTAATATATAGAGAAGTTATCTTCATATTTGTTATGTGCATCTTGTTCTGTGTAATGTATATTTTATATTTAGGAATTATGGTCCATAAAACACAATTTAGGAATTATAAATATTTTTTAGGACCAGTAGAATCTGGTCACTAAAGGTCTTCAATTAGGGACCAGAAAATTGGTCGTTAAGACATAGTTTAGGGACCAGATTTCAGGTATCGCAAAATACTTTTAGGGACCAGAAAAAAATGTGGTCGCTATTGTCTTTTAGCGAAGAAGCCTATAAGGACCAGTGGCGACCAGATTTTTCTGGTCGCTATTGACATTTAAGGACCAGAAATGGACTTTTAGGGACCAGATTTCCCTTCGCTAATAACCATTTTTATTGTAGTGAATCAAGACACAATGTGGTAGTGTCAACTCTTGCCCATGGGCATAATTAGTTGTTTACAAATCCTTGGACTAAGTCTTGCCTCTAAGATAAGAGTTATAGAGCATTTCATAAATCAAAACATAACGTAGTAGTATCAGCTCTTACCCATGGAGTGTAACTTGTTGTTTGAAAGTCCTTTGATTAAGTTTTGCCTCTAAGGAAAGAGTTATAGAACATCTCATAAATCAAAACACAATGTTGTAGTGTCAGATCTTGCCTATGCGGCATAACATATTGCTTGAAAGACCTTGGACTAAGTCTTGCCTCTAAGAAAAGAGTTATAGAGCATCTCATAAATCAATACACAATGTGATAGTGTCAACTCTTGCCCATGCAGCGTAACTTGTTGCTTGAAAGACCTGGACTAAGTCTTGCCTCTAATGGAAGAGTTATAGAGCATCTCATAAATCATACGCAATGTGGTAGTGTCAACTTTTGCCCATGAGGCATAACTTGATGTTTGATGGTCCCTGGGCTAAGTTTTGACTCTAAGGTAAGAGTTATAAGCATTTCATAAGTAAAAAAATATAATGTGGTAGTGTTGAATCTTACCTAATGTATGTAACTTGTTTGAAAATTCTTGGGATAAATCGTGCTACTAAGGCAAGAGTTGTAAAACATCTCATAAATCAAGATATAATGTGATAGTGTCAAATCTTGCCCGTGGGGCGTAACTTGTTGTTTGAAAGTTCTTGGGCTAAGTATTGCCTCTAAGGTAAGAGTTATAGAATATCTCATAAATTAAAATATAATGTGGTAGTATCAATTCTTGCCCATAGAACGTAACTTGTAGTTTGAAAGTCCTAAATCTTATCTTCTAAGACAAGATTTATAGAACATATCATAAATCAAGATCCAATGTGGTAGTAATCAACTCTTATCCATGAGGCATAACTTCTCGTTTGGAAGGAAATGTAGAAAAGAAAAGAAATGAAATATAATAAAAGTTGCGAAAAAAAAAAAAATCAAAGAAAATAAAAAAGAGAAAAAGAAAAATAGAAGTTGAGAGGAGAAAATACAAAAAATAGAGGTTGAGAAAAAAGAAAAAAAAGACAAAATAGAACTAAAGGCAGAGAAAAATTAAGAAAAAAAAGAAAAGAATAAAATAAATCAAAGAAAAATAAAAAAGAGATTTTTTAAAAAAACTAAAAGTTGGAGAAGAAAAGGAAAAAAATGTAAGTGTTGAGAAAAACTAAAAAAGAAAAATTAAAGTATAAAAAAAAAGAGAAAAATAAAACAAAAATACAAGTTGAGAGGAAAAAATAAAATAAAAAGTAAGAATTGAGAAAAATTTTAAAAAAAAAATAAAATAAAAAATAAAAAAATAAAAGTTAGAAAGATAAAAAAGAATGAAGTTATTTTGAAATATTTGAGATATAAAAAGATAAATTAGTATTTGTCCGTGTCCTGTATATAAAAAAGGAAACAAGAAGTAAGATTAGTTTTATAAGATTTTTCTTAGGAGGAATAAAAAAGAAAATCACCATTATGGTTATTTATTTAGTTTATCCCACTTTTAATGCATGGGGCAAGTGTTTTGAATTTTAACAAATTGCGTTGACCCATATCAGTAAAAGGGCTTTCAAAATGCATTGAATTTTGATTATATCACCGAAATCGGGAGAAGATAAAAAATATTGACGTTAAATAGCCAAGGATTAGAAATCCCCTTTTTTATCAAAATTTGCCGCTCCACTACATTTCTGAAGAACAATTCGCTGCTCTACTAGCTTTTTTTTTCATTTTCTTCTTTCACTTTTCAAAAGAAAATTTGTCGTCCGTTTTCTTTTCTATATTTTTCTATACTATTGAAAAGCCAGTTTCGACATCGCTGTTTACTGTCAATTTTTTTTTTTGATATTATAGTCATTTCACTTAGAAGCTGTAAATACGTGTTGCGAAGTAGTGAATAGTAAAAAAATATGGCAATCTATTGATCATGGTGCCATCTCTTCTCTCCCAAAAACCAAAGAAAAGGGGCAGGCATCCAACATTTTATTGTATGGAATAATCTAGAATTTCTCTGCCTATTCTCTCCATGTGTTGTTGCTCTATCGGTATGTATCTTTGTTTTCGGCTATTTTCTTTTGCTAATATCCAGTTTAGCTTTGGGGTTATTGCTGTCGTAGATATTGCTGTTGTTGGTGATGTTGTTACATTGTGAGGCTGTGATGATTGAGTTGTCTAGATTTCATTGGGGTAACGGAGCTATGCCTTTAGCTGGTGAGGCAACCCGGAAGGCCTTATTTGTAGAGCAACCGAAGTACTGCAGCCATGTTTGATGCATTATCTCCTTTGCCTTGATTTAATCCGAGCCTTTTTTGAGGTGATTTAGTTTCTGTGCATGTTTCATATACCAAACATAGTACATGCGATAAAGTGTAGCCATGAGGTCATAGGTTTATGTTTTAGAAACAGCCTCTTGCATGGGTAAGACTACACTGTAGTCCCCTTATATTTCGGCTATTCCCGGGACCCATGCATAGGGAGATTGAGTGCACTGGGCTGTCCTTTTTAAAAAAGTAAATGTACTATAGATTGAATTTTTCTTATTTTTTCTCTATGTTGAGAAAATGGTTGATTTGAGTTTGTTCAGTCTCTTGGGGCAAGTATGATAAAGCTTTGATTTTTATTGAACCATTTGGAGAAAGGGTTGATCTTTAGAAGTGGATTGATGCAAAATTGGGTTATTTCATCTTCTTGGTGAAAACTTTGGATTGTTCTGTTTTTCTTTATGCAAAACAGGTATACATGGGTGATATAGAAGAAATTTTAGATGAGTTCATGATACCTCTAAATAGTGAAGTTAATGATGGCAGCCTTGAAGAGGTACAATGCCAATTCCTTGCCAGTGTAATTTGTATTATTTTTGTTGGCCTTTTGGCTGTTAGAGTAGCTTATAATATTGTGAGAAATGAAGTCTTGTAGACAGAGAATTACGTGGAACAGTATACTTATAGTTGTTTTTCCTATTGCTATATATTCACCATATCTTCGGCGAGGTCATAATTCATCCCATATGTAACTGAATTCTAAACTTGATTAGCTTGACTTCAGCATGAACAAAGAAGAAAACAAAATAGTCCTACAGTAGACCAAGAAAACAGAATAGTGCTACAGTGAAGCCAAAGAAAAAACAAATTAGTATTGCAGCTCGTAAAAAGGCAGGTATTTCAATTTTTCCATTTTTACTTACATATTTTGGTGTATTATAAAGATAATACATGAAACTGAACTATAATTTAAAATTAAAATATATGTCAGGACCCTTATTATCCCCACAGAATTACATTTTTATATTGTCTATTAGATTATGATTTATGAGGTTGAAAGATATATTTATATGAATTGATCATCAAAGGCTGAGGGATGGCCTTGGCTCAGCGGTAAGCTTGCTTACCGTGGTGTGCCAGGGTCGGGGGTTCGAAATGCCCCTCCAGCAAAGCTGGGGTGAGGGCGCGTAGGTCAGGCCCGGAGTGGTCCCCCCTCTCCGACACCTACGGAGTAGGTATGAACCGGGTCGTCCCCCCGATCATCAAAGGCTGACAAGATTTGTTTTTTGAGTGGACTGGTGCACTGTGCATCTAAAGATGTTGACCTCAAAAAATATTTGTAGAACATTTCTTCTAAAAGGTTAGTCATTTTATCAATAAGTTCAGGTTAAAACACCCATATACAAGCAGCAACAACAACAATCATCTCCGCACCAACAATAAGCTTAGGCACGACAACAACTTAACAGCTTAGCCACGACTACTACACATTCAAAGCATGAATCAAAGTAATAGCTTTTGGGAATATCCAATCTTCGTATAGAGAGTAGGTATACCACCACCTCACCCACGAATGCCTCTTATTTCTCCATATTCTCAAATTCCTTTAACTAGTATCAACAAATGGGTATGAAGAATTTTAGTAGTCCAGCGCCATCACATTCACGATCTTTATCACAACCAACTGTTCTTTGTTGAAGAAATTTTATTCCGTAACAGGTTGATCCACAATTGATACAACGTGATTTATAGTTGGAAACCATCTAATCAATGTGTTTGGTTGCATCCTTTGTTTTTGCAAAACTCGTGTTTCATTTGTCGAGCATTACATTCCTAATGTAAGGATTCTCACACACCAAATGGTTCTTTGATACCCAAATTTAGTGTATATTTTGATGATATTTTTACTCATGTCATATAGAGGATATGTAACATTCAATGCCTTAATTTCACTTGACTAAGAACAGAACAACTTATTATGTTCGTTTTACTGTCCAGGCGCAAAACGTAGTGTATGAAGGGTACTTTAATGGAGTTGAAGTCTCGTGCAATTTCAAAAATTATGTATTTGAGCATCTTGTGATTTTATTATTTGCCTAGCTTTTTTTCGTGGTCCGTGTCATATGTGCGTTATATGCAGGTTTCATGGTTTTGTACCAAACAATGTGAATTATCACCATGTAATAGATGGAAATACCCTGACCGATGTTTACGCTATCGATCGTAGCGACTTGTGTGCTGTTTCATTGTATGTTCAGTTTTAAGGTAATCTTCATTGATCTTTTGTGCTATGTTTTGCCTGACCTAAAGTTCTAAGACTTTTCTTTTCTCAATTTGGGTGGAAGGGGTAAGGTGGTGGCCGATTGGGAACATGAAGGAAAGAGCAAGGGATTTAATTATGGTGTTTTCCATTAAAAATTTATTCTAGAAATTCATAGCCATGTTTCGGTTGGGATGTGAAGTTGAAAGACTATATAGCTGTAAAGTTGGAGCGAGGGCCTGAAGTTTAGTGATACTTATAAGTAACAAACAATGAAAATAACTTTGACATGCTTAGAGGAGCAATTGAAAAATATCATACAAGTAAAAAAATGTGAAATAACACCCACTTGCCACTTTTCAATCTTGTAATTGGAAAGTAGTCATTGTCATGGAGTTTCAAATTCCACAGGTGCAAAAATGCAGAAATAGAGCTGAGCACAGACTGACCACATTTCGATCTTTTAACTGGAAATAGCCACTGTCATGTAAGTGAACTCTGCAAGGAGTTTCGCTCGTGGAATTTGAAGCTCCGATAGTGGCTATTGTTCAATTACAGTGGCTTAAAAATAGGTATTTATCAATTTTATATGCTCTAAGTTATTTTTCTATTTGATTTAAGATGCTTCAAATGATATGGAAAAGTCCACCACCAAAGACACTAATTTACAAGGGAGGAAAAGAAGTTCAAAATAATTGGAGAAAATAAAAAAAACACCGAACTTCAAAAGTAGTGCATATTTGAAGGATTTGACACGAGTGTGATTATATTTTCAAAATCAAACAAAAGAGCAAAAAATAGTTGTTTCGCTTCTGGGTGTGCTGTTGTTTAATCAGGTATTTTGGAATTTTGAGTATTTAGAGATTTAAAGGTTCGATTTCTAGAATTTTTTTGGAGATTTAATACAAGAAAGCTTGAATCTTGGTGAGTTTTTTTGTTTGGTTTTGTTTTTCAGGAATTGGGAAATTTTGGAAAGTCAGAGGCTTTGGTTGAAATCAGAATTCAAGATGGGCATTTTCTTTATCCGGTAAATTTACTAATTATTCATACTTAATTGGGCTATTTGATTCATTTAGTTAAATGTAGCGAACTAAAAGAGATGATGCAAGGCGATAAAGGTGGCCTTTTGCTGCCACCCCGAGTTTTTCTCTTATGCTTACGTGTCTTAGATTGGTATTCTGCAATCTTCAGTTAATAAATTTTGTTTTTTGTTTGTTTTAAGGCTGCAACAACAATACATAGAGTAGAGTGGAGTCCAAAACTCCACAAGGCTAATTCACATCCTCCTGTAAGTTTTAAGCTTTATTGTAAGGTTTGTGTATATATGATAGCTCTGTTTAGCCATATGTGTGTATCAGTTTCTTCTGTTGTAAATAAATGTGAAAGTAGGTGCAAATTTGTAGTTACACAATTCTAATGGTTGATTTTTAATTCTTTACTATGTCGCTAATAACAAGGATGAACTATGTTTTTCATGTATAAACTAGATACAACATCAAAAACTTGAAACATGGTACTTTTGTTAATGTTTTCTTCCTTTTGAAGATTGAATTTGTCATTGACCATGCTCTTCATTTTGGTGTACATAGAAGTCTTACTGTTACAGAGAAACGTGTCGCCCTGAAAGAGGTCAGTTGCATATTAACTGAACAATACCTTCCTACTAGCTAAACACAACAGCTATAATCTGTTAATATTAAATACATTGTGCTGTGAGACACTTAGGTTTTCCCGCAGCTCATGTTCCAAAACTCCACTTTATACTCCTGGGAGCGTATAACCATTGCCTCAGCTTTTGAAACAATATCTTCTGGTGACTTCTCAAGACGATGATTAGCTATGTTTTGAAGAGCACGACAACATTGACCAAAACTATCATTGCCACATCTTTGACAATTCTCTTTTAGCTCTTCTGGGGTTTTAGATCCATCTGCTAAACAATATGCATAACTTTTTTGATAGACACCTTCAATTACCCAAAAGGTTGTAACAACAACTGTTTATTCTACTTCAGGACTCATTAACAACAACAACAACAACAAACCCAGTGTATTCCCAAATAGTGGGGTCTGGGGGGTAAGATGTACGCAGTCCATACCACTACTTCAGGAGAAGTAGAAAGGCTATTTCCGATAGACCCTCGGCTCAAGACAAGGATTAATAAACAAATACTTAATAAAGCATGGAACAAGATGTCAAGACATAAATACGCTACCCACAGGGAATAATAAACAAAGAATAGTAACCTTATTCGTAATAAGGCATGCAACAAAGTGTCCTAGCTAGAATAATACATCTACCAAGTAATGTCCTACCCCACGACTCAAACTGGCACTAGCCTTCTATCCTAATCCGCGTCCTCCAGATCTTCCTATCTAGGGTCATGTCCTCAGTGAGCTGTAACTGCACCATGTCCCGCCTGATCACCTCTCTTCAGTATTTCTTTGGCCTACCCCTACCCCGCCTGAAACCATCCAATGCAAGCTTCTCACACCTACGAACCGGGGCATCCGTTCCTCTACTCATCACATGCCCGAACCATCTCAATCAGACTTCCCGCATCTTGTCCTCCACCGAAGCCACTCCAACCTTCTCCCGAATAGTTTCATTTCAAACTCTATCACCCCTATTAAGCCCACACATCCAACGCAACATCCGCATTTCCGCCACCTTCAATTTTTGAATGTGAGAGTTCTTCACTGGCCAGCATTCTGCTCCATACAACATGGCTGGACGGACTGCTCCATACTTTAGGACTCATTAAGCTTTCCAAATTTGGTTTTGCATAAAGGAAAAGGCAAAGCAGAGGAGATTGTTTATGCACAAGCAAAGCGTGATCTTATTTTTTGAGAATAAAAAACATGATGTGTATTTCATACTTTTCTTTTCTTTCTGGAAAGTACCACTTGAGAAGAGGGTCTATCGGAAACAACCTCTCTGCACTTTACCCTTCCACGACCCCACTTATGGGATTACACTATGTGTGCAGTTGTTGTTGCTGGGTGCTGGTAAGTGAAGACTACAAACTACTATAACTCTAATTCTAGTGCTTTGCTTAAACCACTTAAATTTTCTTATTGCTTCTACATTAACAATAAAAACAACTATAGACATCATCGTTGAACTTTAGCAGACAAGATAGTCAACCAAATTGCATGGCTAGGATCTTGAATACAAGTTCGGTGGATTCTAAAGAATCAATTTGACTAGTTAGCCAAACTACATGATAAAATTTATAAGAGGATGACAAAAAGCTTAGCAATGCCTGCCTTGTTAGGATAAAAAGGTGGAACCGTAGAATATAAACTAAGCAGGGCTGGAGTGCATCTTCCGATAATTTTCAAATCATATTTATTAAATTCTCATCTTGTAACCTTGTTCGGTGCTTTACTTTGTATTTGTGTGGTATCTTGTGTCTTGAGCCGGGGGTCTATCGGAAACAGCCTTTCTACTTCTTTAGAGGTAGAGGTATGGACTGCGTACATCTTAACCCCCCCCAGACCCCACCAGGTGGGAATACACTGGGTTTGTTGTTGTTGTTGTTGCATATTTATTAAATTCTCAACAGCTTTTTCAGAAAAATGCTGATCGTAGTAGATAAGACATAAGCATACCTATACCATTTTGAACATAAATCATTCATAGTAATTGTGATAAAAACATAGAATGATAGAGATTATAGTAGCGAGACAATAACCACCAAAACAAGACTCTCCTAATTACAAAAATGTGTATGATCTTGTGTGTATATACTGCACTTTATACCTGCAATCAGGTAACTGTCTATGCATTGTGGATTTGTATTTTTTTGTTATTTGAGAAAATTATCTGTTTGTGTAGATGTTATGCAATTTAGAGAAGGATATGAAAGTGAAATTTGATTAGCTGTTAATTATTACCATGAAGAAGAGCACGTGTAACTCATTTTTAGAATGTGTTTGCTTGTTTGTTGCGTTCTGTGCTTTTCATTATGTGTTCTCACTTACTCAAATTTAAGCAAGTGTGTTTGTAATAAGTAGTAAGGTAAGTATTTGGGATTTAGAGAAGGAAATGAAAGTGAAATCTGGTTAGCTATTAACAACTATTATGAAGAAGAGCATGTGTAGCATGTTTTTAAGATGCGTTTGCTTGCTTGTTGCCTTCTGTGTTGTTATCATTTGTTTGCACTTATTCAAATTTAAGCATCCTATAACAAGTAAGCATCTTGTGGTGGGGCTCTTTTCCAGATCATGTGCATAACGGGAGTTTTAATGCACTAAATTGTCCTTTTTAACAAGTATGGTAGTTATTTGGGAGACCCAACGTGCTCAACTATTAGCACTTTGGTTCTAATTTCTAGTTTAAAGAGAGAAATGCCACTTTGGTGAGTGAAGACAATTCAATAAATTTTTCGCCTTATCAATCAGGATGCACTGAACAAGTTTGAAACAAATTCTCATATTATAGCTTATATTATTTTGATACACCAAAAGGTGAAGGTTATTTTATGACATTAATAAGATGTTGAACTGACGACAAGAATCATATCCTGTTTGATCATGTTAATTTTGCATTGTCCCTTTCATGCAATAGGTCAAAGTCTTATGTTTGCTTGCAAAGATCAATTTGAGGATGCATCACATCAAATCTTGTAATCTATGTAAATAAAATATACAGAACCGTTTTGTGAAACTTAGCTCCTTGATATATAATCTCCGTGTATGTCTCTGCAGGCTTTTGCTCCAAGATAAATTTCAAGTATTGTTTCAATTTTAGCTTAAACTCTCAGTTTTCTTGAAAAAAAATGGCGTTACTTGAAGCTTCTCATTGCTGAAGCTTTTTCAATCGCATAATTCCTTGAATGTTAATGCTACGTCTTCTCTACCTGTTGCAACAGGTCTCATCTCATCAACAATCAAGATAACCGACTACACGATGCATCACACTTTCTTATCTTGTGGAAAAATTGTACATAACTATCTTGCAAAGGTTAGCTCTTTAGCAAGTAACCTCACATAATCAATATATATATAAGAGAGTCATAGATAAGATGATGTGGCATCTCTCTGTGACCTCCATTTTGATTTATCTTTTTTCTCCTTTTTTTTGGCCATTTATTGAGTTTTCTCCATATTTTTAATATTTAGTATAAAGAGAAAAATCAAAAGTCATTCTCCTTAACTCTATATATTGATTGTGTAACAATTAATGTGTCAATTACTATATTTTTATTCATTAAAAATTAATGTGTCAATTACTACATTTTTATTAAATTTTTATTTTTCAGTTTCTATTTTTAATTAATACTCCATTCCTATTTTCTAATCTGTAAATGAAATTTCAAGAATATAAAACGTGTGTTTCTTACCAAAAGAGGAAAAAATATATCTAAAGGATATAATTATCATAATATGCTCTTGAATAGGTACCTTTTGTCCTTTTTAATTTGTTTTCTAATTTTCACCTCCATAACTTATTAACTATTAAATTTCTATTCTTAATAATTGTATTAACTTCATGACTTCTAAGTTTTCATGTTCATAACCTCCAATTATTTAATTATAAAATTTAAGATATCTTTTGATATTCCTCCATTTTCATCTATATAAAGTCATAATTTTTTGTTTCATGAGACTCATACTCATGAGTATCCTTTTTGTTTCATATTTAAAATAGTGTTCTTTATATTATTATTTACAGTATCAAATTCAAGCTTATGAAGAAGGCTTTTGAAGGTTGATCATTTGTAAGAGGAGCTATCAAACAAGGGCTTAAAATATTGTACACTGATTCTATATTTCTTTTTTCGTCTATATTCTTATGGTTAATATCCATAAAAAAAAGTATGTGTGTGTGAGTGTGCATGAATATGTTCTCTATATGTAACTTCTACAATTTGAATGTTCATGATTTTTTTATTCTTATAAATTCTATTTTTGTTTAAGCAATAGCTATTGTAATTTTATTGGTGCTAATTACTAACTAAGCTTCAACCAATACTATTGATGACTTTTTATTGATTAATGAAATACATTATTCTTGTATTTTTTATGATAAGAAAAACAATTTATGTTTTCTTTAACGATTTGCTTATTTCTTTTATTTTAATAGCAAAAAGAATTTGATAGTAATAAGTATAAATATTTGGGTTAATCATATTCATTTAAATAAATTAAATTAGAATACGTTTATAAGAATATGTACACTATCTTTACGTAGTTCTTGATTGCAGTTGAGATCATGAAGCAAGTATAATCTACCATTGTCATGTCATGAGATCTAAAGGCACAACTAAAAGATAATATTAAATATTTTTACTTAAAAGATCAATAGAAATTGTGTAAAAATGTAAGATATTTTTTTTTATTCTTTTTTCTAATTATTTGTTTCTCCCTCTCCCTCTCCCCCTCCCCATCTTGATGTGTTTTCTTATAAAATAATGCAAATATTGAAACAACAATAATTTAGGAGATGCCAGAAAGATAGAAATAAAATATAAAGATTCGTAAGTTTACATTTCTTAGAGTAAAGATAGGATATATATATATATATTAAAAAAAAAAAGGATAAAGAAATCTAAACAAATACCATAATAGAGGAAAGAGACAAATTAATAATAGAAAATTATTTAGATGATGATGAAAAGTTAAAAAAGAAAAAAAATAAATATGAACAGTGAAAGGATAAAATATCAAAAAATATATTGAATTGAAGAAGAATTATCCGAATAAAAATTTATCGTTTAATGAAAGCAAGAAGAAAATTAAATGTTTAAATACATATATTTGAATTGTATTAAATTTAAAAAATTGTATATTAACCACTTGATATAGGAAACTTTTTCTAACTATTTCTTATTTTCTTAAAAATATATAAAAGATAAAATTTAAGGCCTAACAATAAATTAGATCGGGAGTTTTTTTAGAATATTGAGCTCTCAATAGTTTTAAAAATATTTTATTAATTTAACGAGGTATTTTATGATTGCGCGAAGCGCGATTAATTTCTCTAGTTATTATATAAAAATTATCGTTTTAATCAATGTACATTTATATTTATAGCTCATCAGTGTCAAATTTTCGTGCTTAAAAATATTTATAATGTTGGACCCGTGTCAACACGGGCCTTGCACCTCTAGTCTTAAAAGATTTCACTGCTCTTTTATTTTTTTCACAGCTTTTTGTTCTATGCTCTTTTTTTGCAGCAATTTTTTTTAAAGAAAATAATCTATTTTTTTAATTGGTGCACTTCTTTTGTTAACAAATAAATACAATTCGTGACAATGTAATTGCTCTTTTTTTTATCAGTGAATACAATATTTGGTACCAAATACATGTATATATATATATATATATATATATATATATATGTATGTATGTATAATAATAATATAATTAACATATATATTTTATACATATACATATTTCTGTACAAACAACTATACAATTTCGATACAAATTATAACAATAATTATACTGTTTCTACATATATTTTATACAACCTTTAGCTGCAGTAATTTTTCGAATTCATATTATATACAACGATTATATAGTTTTGATACTTGTCCTATACAATCTTTAGTTGCAATAATTATTCAGATATATATTTTATACAAAACTTATTCAATTTCTATATACATTCTATACAATTTCTATACACATTTAATATAATTTCTAGAAATGACCAGCAGATGAAATTAATACATATATAAAATACAAACATATCTACTTCATATTGATACATATATACAATACAATATATAAAAATTGTATCATTATTGAAAAAAATGTATCCACCACAATTGTATTGTATTTGTGTATTTGTGTTCACGCACGGAAGCGCACATGCACATCCAAATACAATACAATCATGGTGGATACATTTATTCAACAGTAATATAATTTTTAAACACATTCTATACAAATACATATTAGATAAAATAATTATATAACTTCTATACTATACAACCTAGAGTTGCAATAGTTATGCAAATACATCTTTTTTTTTCAGCGCTTTTTTTTTTAAAAAATTTATACACCTTCTATACATATACATATTTTTTACAAACAATTATACAGTTTCTATATGTATCTTATACAAAAACGTATTCTATATAACAATTACACAATTTCAATACACATTTTATACAATTTATATACATATTCTATGCAGTTTCTTAAAATGCCAAGTTGGTGAAATTAAAATAAGAGAGTGGCTACTGCATGACATTACTTTGAAAATAGTCATTTTAGTGAAATTTCTTTATCCCGATGGATTTGGGGTGTCCCTTGATTATAATCGTTTTTTTTTTCGGGTTCAACTTGCTTCCTTCCCTGCTCCTCAATTATGCTTCTTTAATTAAAATAGAGAAAATCACACATACATAATTTTAAGACATTATTACCATTTACCAAACATATCAATTTTCTGAATATTTAGGGTGAATCTCAAAAATGAACCCAAATTGGAGTGGCTTTCAAATTTTAGTCCCAAATAAAAAAACTTTTTTAAAATAGCCTTTACCTATTAATTAATATTTTTTTGGATAAAATTGCCCCTGATCAATGAAGTAAATTACATAAATGATCTTCATAATAGCTAACAATTCCATATTTATATTTTTTAACATTTATTTTTTTTCTCTTTTTAATTTTACTTTGATTTTTCTTTTTTCTTTTCACTTTTTGTTTTTATTTTTCTCAACCCTTACTTTTTTCCTCTCAACTTCTTTCTTTTTTATTTTATATTTTTTTTATTTTTTATTTTTTCTTTGCTCTTTTTTTTTTTTGTTCTTTTTAGTTTTTCTCAACCCTTACTTTTTCTTTACACCTTTCAACGTCTACTTTTATGAAAAAAAAATATTTTTCTTTGATTTTTTCTTTTAAAAATTTTCTCAACCTTTATTTTTTATTTTTTTATCAACCTTTATTTTTTCCTATTTTCTCTCAACTTCTACATTTTCTTTGATTTTTATTTTTTTAATATTTTTTTTCTTTTTTCGTAATTTTTATTATTTTTGTTCTTTTCGTCGATTTCTTTCATTCAAGTTACATCTCATGAGCAATAGTTGACACTATCACATTATAAAGGCAAGACTTACGACTTTCGAACAATAAGCTACGTTTCATGGGCAAGAGTTGACACTACTACATTGTAGAGGCAAGACTTATGACTTTCAAACAACAAGTTAAGTTTGACAGGCAAGAGTCGACACTACCACATTGTATTTTGATTTATGAGATGTTTTATAACTCTTACGTTAGAGGGAAAACTTAGCTCAGGGATTTTCAAACAATAAATTATACCCCACGGGCAAGAGTTGACTCTACCACGTTATGTTTTCATTTATGAGATGTTCTACAACTATTGCCTTAAAGGCAAGACTTAACTCAAGGACTTTCAAACTATACCCCACGGGCAAGAGTTGACTCTACCACGTTATGTTTTCATTTATGAGATGTTCTACAACTCTTGCCTTAGAGGCAAGACTCTACAACTCTTGCCTTAGAGGCAGGACTCTACAACTCTTGCCTTAGAGGCAAGACTTAATTAGCCCAAAGACTTTCAAACTACAAATTATGTCTCATGGGCAAAAGTTGACTCTACTATGTTATGTCTTTCATTTATGAGATGTTCTACAACTCTTGCCTTAGAGACAAGACTTAGCTCAAAGACTTTCAAACTACAAGTTATGCTCCATGGGCAAGAGTTGACACTACCACATTATTCTTTATTTATGGGATGTTCTACAACTCTTGCCTTAGAGGTAAGACTTAGCTCAAGGACTTTTAAATAATGTTGACACTACTACATTATGCCTTTATTTATGAGATATTCTACAACTCTCTACTTAGAGACACGACTTATCTCAAGAAATTTCAAAGAACTTCGTAACAACAATTCATGCCCTTAAATTTGCTTTGATAGCAAAAAAAGAAGATACTATTGCGGATTATCCAATTTTTTTATTTATTAGCAAAATAAAATAGAAGTTGAGAAAAAAAAAAGGATCAAACAAAATAGAGAAATAAAAAATAGATTGAGAAAAAAAGGAAAGAAAAAAAATAAAGATCAAGGAAAAAGCGAAGAATTAAAAAAATTGAGAAAAATAAAAATGAGAGGAAAAATAAAAATAAAGTTTGAAAAAAATGAGGAAAACAAGAGAACTGAAAAATGAAAAAAACGATCAAACAAAATAGAGAAATAAAAAAAAAGAGTGAGAAAAAAAAAGGCAAGAAAAAAATAAAGATTAAGAAAAAAATGAAGAATTAAAACAATTGAGAAAATAAAAAAAATGAGAGGAAAAAATAAAAATAAAGTTTGAGAAAAGGGAGGGGAAAAAAGAGAACTGATAAAAATAAAAAATAAAAGAAAAATAAAGGTTAAAGACAAATGAATTAAAAAAAAAATAGACAATGCTTGAGAAAAAAAAGAGAAAAAAATAAAGGTAGAGACAAATGAATTAAAATATGAAAATAAAATTAAAGAAAAAAATAAAAAGTGAAAATAATAAAAAATAGAATAATAATTTTTTTTTAAAAAGAGTGAAAATAATAAAAAATAGAATAATAAAATTAAAGGAAAAAATAAAAAGTGAAAATAATAAAAAATAAAATTTGAGAGACAAATAAGAATGGAAAGTTAAAAAAATATATTTGAGGTGTAGAGGAAAAAAATGGCACTTGTACTATACTTAAAGGTCATTCTTTAAAGACATTTCTTATTGGGGTTAAATATCTAAAGTCACCTATAATTGGGTGTCCAAAATGATACTAAATTAATTGATATTTTCATTATTCTAATGATTATTTTCAAACTAAAATTTGACTGACAAGTAGTTAGATCTTCCATCTTTGTTTCATTATTATAAAGGCAAAAAAACATAAAACATATATAATATAAATTTCAACGAAAAAAATGATTTCTTTTACTACCTTCCTATTTTTTTTTAATTTTAGTTTGGCAACTAACATATTGTATTAATCACGAAAGAGTTAATTGCAAAACCCAAGATATAAAAAGTGCAAAATAATAAAAAATAGAATAATAAATTTAACGGAAAAAAATAAAAACTGAAAATAAAGTAGAATAATAAAAGTAAAGGAAAAATAAAAATAATAAAAAATAAAATTTGAGAGATAAATGAGTATGGAAAGTAAAAATATATGGTGTAGAAGGGTAAAATGATACTTTTAGTATATTAAAAAGTAAGGAACACTATTTTTCAAAGACATTCTTATTTAGGATCAAATATTTAAAGTCACCCATATTTGAATATATGACATGCAATTTCCTGAATATTTAACTTAGGGTATGCAGCCCTATATTTTGAAATTAATATAGGAATGGGGTTTGGCCCATCCGTGCTTTTGTGCCAAGTCAAAGGGTAAAGAGTGCTCGCCATTAAGGTCACACATACGGAAACAGAGGGACTTGTAAATTAAGCCATCAGCCGAGGTAACCTTAGCATCTAATGCATCCGAAATAGGCTAGATTGTCATTGCTAGTAAGTAGGAAGCTGGACTCTTCTTTTACATGGAAGAAGTAAAAGTTGATCACAAGAACACTTAAGATTTGATTTTACCTTGTTGGGGTGCGGGGTGAACTGCTCATGGCATGCCTGTCAAGTGCAATATTTATCATTGATTCATGTGACAAATTAAACTAGGTACAATCACGTTGAGGCCGTTGAGGGGCGAGCAACTATAGTAAAGTTGAGAGAGGGATTCACAATTTAAACTTGAGTTAAACTTTTAATGTCTTAGAATTTTAGTGGTTTTCCCACGCACATATATGTTCCATGGGTTCAGTTAAACCAATTGATTATGAGTGTAGGCTCTGGAAGTTGGCCATGGCTTTTCCCCGTAGTAGTGTACCCATCACCAAATTCATACAGGAAAATACTTGTGTAATCTTGGTTTACTATATGGTTAAATGAAATGTTTTTACCGTTTTCAATGTTAGTACCATATTTTATGCAGTACAGCAAGCAGTAATAGTCCATAAAAGTACCATGTCATAAGGAATTTTTCTTCCATAAGAAATACCTTCTCATGTTTAGTTTAGAAGAATTTTATATATGTATGGCCAAACCACAGGCCAAGTAATCATTACAGATCCTCGATATGTTTCTTATTGATAGTCATATCTAACACGTACGGGCCATACTACTCCGGGAAGTGTCAGGAAATACTTCCTTAAAAAATTATACTGCACGAATAAGTATAAAACAAATCTTCTTGTACCTAGGAATTACATGCTTATTGATCTATGTTAGCCCCATAGCGGCAATGAATTTCTTTTCCTTGAAGAATAACGTCAACAACATTTGTAGGAAGGCCAACCATTTCCAATGTCTTCTCCCATACTTGATGAGAAGTTCCCACATTAAATGCTTCTTTGCTAGGTTTCACCGTTCTACAATGGCAACCAATGAAGGCACAAACAGGCCACCTTTCTTCTTTCAACTTATCACAACATTTCAAGATATCAGCATCAGTGGCTGCAAAAAGTGCACTTCTTGAACCTTGTTGAGCATCAAACATGAAAAAGAACATTTCCTGATAAAGAGTATTCAAAATTCTCGGAAGATCTCTAGTAACATTTGTGCGTATGCTTCCTGGCTCTACGCATATCACATGAATATTACTATCAGCAAGCAGGTTTTTTTGAACTATACTGCTAAACATCACTTGTGCCAGCTTACTACTTGAGCAGGCCTTTCAATTCGTGAATTTATTCTTCTTGGTTAAAAAATTCATATCTTGGGTATCAACAAAGCCGATTACATGCATACGGGAATTCACATTGATAATTCTACTGGGAGAGCCTCTTTTCAGGGAAGGCAAGAGCAGAACAGATAGTAATGCAGGGGCAAGATGGTTCACTTGTAAGTATGTTCCATACCCGTCTTTGGAAAATTTTTGTGGCTGCCCTATGGAATAATTTCCAGCATTGTTGATGAGAACATGCAGTGGTTTTGATTTTGAATTCCATTCTTGTGCAAATTTTACAACCGATTTGAGATAGAAGAGATCAATGTTAGTAAGTGCGTTGATATTTTGCAGCGGAAAGTGTTGAATTTGCTACCGAAAAGAATTGCTCCAAATCTGCCTTGAATCTCGTGGAAACAAAGCTTTGATGTCACAAATTAAATGTTCTTTTCTCTTGGTGTTTTTACTAAATGCACTGTATTTTTTGTTTCTGATCTTGTTCTCTTAGTTTTTGTTGCCTGAAGAAGAAGAATACATATAAGGGAATTTGGCGGGTGAACAGTTGTTGAGTAACTGTTCCCACCCTTTTTTTTTAAAAAAATCAATAGGTTACTCCCTTACCTTCTTTTTTTAAATAATAAAAAATAAATAAATAACGGGTCGGGTCGGGTTGGTCCACATGGGCTACCTATGACCCATTATCTAACATCTCCCACTTCGCACATGGTGGACATGACCCGAACCAGTACGACATCAACAAATCACCAATTCATACAGCAAATAGTTCGTGCAACCTGTGAGCATCACGAGCTTTACCTATAAAGTTTTACAAGCTACATTTAGGAATCCAATCACATGTGGAAAAAATTCTCTACTGATATGAGGATACTAATACTCACAATTCCCCAGACATTATTAACTACTTCAGTAGTTAGTCATCCGATCCCTTATCCTCTTAAAGAGGTGAACTCGAGTTCATGATCCCTTTTCCTCTTAAAGAGGTGAACTCGAGTTCATGATTAACTTTATATGCACAATTACACTTGACTCTTATATGGTTAGTGTGATAGCCGGTTTGTGTAAATAAGTTAATATATTCATTTTAATCGGCTTTCCTTTCAACTCAAATCTATCTATTCCAAATCAACTGCTTTCCTAGACATGCACCACATTGCCGAATCTTTCATGACTATTAGTAACATGCTAAAGTAGCAACATCAATCGAAACTTCAAGAAACAGTTAAAGGTCTAAGGGTATTTCAATGAAAAGTTAAAATAACTTTTTAGGGTCTTACACAATGAAGAAGCAGGGATTTATTCTTCCATTAACCCATTGGTCGCTACGCACACGTGGTATGAAATACGTGCTACGATGTTCTCACCTTATTAGTGCGTGTGTCTTATTCTTGTAGCCATTCAACATCATACAGATCTAGGTCTAGACACCTCTAAATGTCTAACCTGAGTTTCTTTCTTTAATAATTCTCAAATCCATATTCTTACAGAAACTCACATCCGACGTTACAAAATAAGTTGTTATCTTATGGTGAAACTTTTCTCTTCACGTTCCTAGACGTAAGAGGCGATTGCTCGTGTGATAGAGCCACTCTCGCGACACACTATTTTAATACAACACATTTTAACATGCATATGAGATTAAACATAAATTCAAGATTCTTATATTGATAATAATTATAATCAAGTCATCTAAAATACATAAACATAATCATATCCTACGTAATCCTAGAGTCATAACATGTTTCTCAAACAAGTCTCTAGATATCGCCTTAGTAAAGGGATCAGCTATCATTTCTCATTTAAGAATGTATTATGAAATTATTTCTCCACTTGCTACTATGTCTCTTATAAAGTTATACGTAATATCAATGTTCTTGGTCTTGTTGTGATATTTAGGATCCTTCGTCTATGCGATAGCCGCTCGATTGTCACAATATACAATCATGATACCCTTAGAATTCTTTGTGATGTTCAAATGTTCAAAGAATCTCTTCAACCAAACAACTGCTTGTACTGTAGATGCACAAGCCATAAATTCTGATCCATAGTTGACAGGGCTGTGCAAGTTTATTTCTTACTTTTTCATGAAATTGCACCACCATTTAGAAAGAAAGCATAACTAGTAGTTGATTTTCTATCATACCGGTAACCAGCCCAATCAACATCTTTATAACCTCTTATGGATAAATCGAATCCACTATAGCATAGTGAATAATCCGCAGTTCCCTTCAGGTATCAAAAAATTCTCTTTACTTCTTTCCAATGATCTCTTTCAGGATTAGACTGATACCTGCTAACCATACCATGGCATAACAAATGTCTATATAAGTACACATCATAGCGTACATCAAACTCCCAACTACACTGGAATATGGTACTTGAGACATGTCTTCTTTTTGTTTTTCAGTCTTTGGATATATTTCAAGGCTTAAAGTTTCACCTCTTGCTATAAGAGTATCCATGGATTTACAACTATTCATTCAAAAACGTTCCAAAATTTTCATTATGTATGTTTCTTGAGATAGACTCAAAATTTTCTTGGAACGGTCACTTTGGATTTTAACACTTAATATATAGTCTGCTTCACCCATATCTTTCATGTCAAATGACTTTGAAAGTCATGACTTAAGAGTTTTTACATAGTCCAAATTATTTCCAGCTAGTAAAATATCATTCACGTAGAGCGAAAGAATCACAAATATTTCATTGGACTTTTTCACATATATGCAATGGTCTTCATCGATCATGGTGAATTCAAATGAAATCACTTTCTTATGAAATCTCAGGTACCACTGCCTTAAAGACTACTTTAGGCCATATATTGATTTGTTTAATTCACAAACCTTCTTTTCTTGGCCTTTAACAACAAAACCTACAGGTTGTTCCATGTAGATTTCCTCATTTAGTTCTCCATTGAGAAAAGCGGTCTTCACGTCCATTTGATGTAATTCAAAATCTAAACGTGCAACTATAGCTAAAAGCAATCGAATTGAGGTAAATTTCACAACTGGAAAAAGTTTCCTCATAATCTATTCCAGCTTCTTGAGTAAAACCTTTTGCCAGCAACCGTGCTTTGTGCCTTTCTATTGATCCATCTGATTTGCGTTTGACTTTGAGAATCCATTTGTTCCCAATAGCTTTACGCCTCGTAGGAAGGTCAACTAGATCCCAGACTTTATTGGTTTTCATGGACTCTAATTCTTCTTTCATCGCTTTTATCCCTTCATTTTTTTCAAGACTTGATAAAGCCTCAGTCACAAAATGAGGCTAATCCAATTCTGTTGGAGATACCAAGAAAATATAATCCTCAATCTCATAAGATCGTTAGGTATACCTTTTCTGGCACTCTTACGTAATTGAAGTTCAGATTCCTCAATAGAATTTTGGGATTCATGACTCCCACTTGGACCAAGAATCATTTCTTGATCAATTAAATTATTAAGCATGTCCTGTGACATTATTTGATCATCTGGATTCAACATTTCGTAAAGAGGCTCATTTTTCTTTATTTCATTCCTTTTTGAAAAATTATTTTCAGAAATGTGACATCTCATGATTCAATTTCAGTAGTACTTCCATCTTCCAATTCACCGATGAACATATATCCTTTGGAGTGTTCTGAGTATCTTATAAAGATACATTTCTTTCCTTTTAAACTTAGTTTTCCAAACTTACCAAAACAATCTTTAATATATGCAGCATAACCCCAAGGTCGCAGATCATTAAAGTTTAGTTTATTACAAGTCCATAGTTCATAAGGAGTAGAAGATACTGATTTAGAAGACACTTTATTCAATATGTAGGCCGCAGTTAATAATGCATCTCTCCAGAAAGAGATTGGTAAATTTGCCTATGCCATCATAGACCTTGTCATATCCAACAATGTTTTATTCCTTCTTTTGGCTACACCAATTTGTTGAGGTGTATAAGGAGTAGTCAATTGTCTGATAATGTCTTTTCAATACACAATTCTTCAAACTATTTTGACAGATATTCACGTTCTCTGTCGTTTCTTAATGCCTTTATACTTTTGTCTAATTGATTCTTAACTTCATTCATATATCTTTTGAAGCATTCAAGTGCTTCTGATTTATGAGATATCAAATAGACATAACCAAAATGCGTGAAATCGTCAATGAATGTAATGAAATATAAAGCACCAGTCCTTGACCTCACATTCATTGGACCACAGATATCAGAATGGATTAATTGCAATGGGAATTCGGCTCTTTTATCATTCCCAAATGGTTTACATGTAATCTTGTTAGCCAGATAATTTTGACAAGTTGGCATTTCAATTTTGGAGAAAGAATCTAGATGTCCTTCCTTTGCCAATCTATTCATTCGGTCTTTCCCTATGTGACCCAATCTAGCATGCCATGTAAGTATATCAACATCATTATTACTTGAATAACATGTCATTACACAACGGTCAACATAATAGTCATAAGTTGAAGGATTACAATCTAAAATAATAAAGCGATCATAACAATGTCCAAAATCATAAAAACATTATCTAAAGTAATTCTTACACAATTACGACTAAAGAACAAATGAAAACCAACATCTAAAAGAACAGACACAGACACTAAATTTCATCGAATTTCTGGAGCATATAGGATGTCATGCAATATTAAAGACCGGCGTCCACACAAATCTACTTTGCAAGTGCCAATCCCTTTGACTTTAAGTCTTGCATTATTTCCTACATAGATCCACCTTGATCCAGGTGGAACTCCATAAACCCTCTCGATCTTTTCACTTCTTCTTACGCTTGAATCCTGAAGAGTTATTACCACTTGATTCTGCCATAAAGGTATTAGAAGCAACTTTAGTGGAACCAAGCCGCTCATCTTCAGTTCAACATGACGGGTAACATCAGAAAAAGTTTTGATGTTGTCATTGTGGGTTAAGTTGACCTTCAAGTGTTTCCAATTGTTGGGAAGTGATCGGATCACTGCTTGAACCTTCTGATCATTCGAAAGAGTGTGACCAGTACTTTTGAGTTGAGCTATCATATTCGACATCACCCTAAGGTATTGTTTGATGTTCTGATCATGATGCTTCTTGTAAGTGTCAAACTTGATAGTCAGCTATCTGAGGCGGGTGACAGAAGTACCCCCCATATGTTCCTCGCAAGTGTGACCAGATGGCATTCACAGTAGAAAATTCCTCACACTCATATATCAGGTCATTAACCACAGAACTGACAATGATTCCACGTGAAATAGAATCAGTCTTTTTTCAAGCCTTATAAGCTTCAAGGTTTCTTTTGTGTTGTGCAGTATTGCCCTCTTCCGGTAGACTTAAGACATAGTTAATACCTTCAAGAGTGTTTTGCTCTTCCAGTACATACCACATCTTACGACTCCAAATGTCGTAGTTGTCTCCATTTAGCTTTTCTCCTTTGTTCAAGTCAACAATTATGTTTTTTGATGCCATGTCTGTTATTAAAAGATAATTACGCAAGTGTGTTATCAATTATGCATGCAAATTATACATTTAAGCAAATTATTTCGTCTAAAGATTTCATGTTTAGTGTAAAATCGAAAGGACACTTAAGAATCCAATCATCATATACAAACTAAATACTTGACCCAAATTAGAAATTAATTTCTTGACGTGTAATAAAATGATAGCTTTTAATTAAGCCGTTTTAAACTCAAATAAATAAATAATATTCATGTAAAAGGAGGTAAATAACTTAATATATATAATATAAAGTTAATAAATAACTTCATGTTACAAGTCAATCTAAAGATAAAAGTCATCCCACAAATATTCGAGACGATTTATATACACCCAAAAAGGCTCGCTAGGCCAAATATCATGGTAAACATCAATTAATCTCTCATTTCATAGTTCACGGTGAGAATTTGTTAAAATTACTAATGCTTCCTAATCCGAGATTTCTACATAATTTTCCAGTTCTACACGTTTCATTTCAAGCAGATGTATAAAACTAGCAACAGTAATGTTTGGGGTCATCTTAAAAGACTTGAATTCTTTTAGTTTCTTCTATCTTTTCCTTTACAAAGTCCTTTTACTTTGTAACAAATTTTGTGTCGCCCTGGGGATATCATTTCGTATGATCTCACGACCTCGAAATATGTCCTTCAACAACGTGCTCTTCCACTTTATTTCTTTGCTCGACATCCTGAACTCCCACGTGAAGTGATTCAAGTTTGTCCCCATTCAGCCATATCTGAAATAAGAACTAAAAAACAATAAGAATGGTTATCCATTCAATGCGACAACTTATGTCACAATTTATTAGCAGAATGCAAAATCTATTAAGGATAAATTAGGGACTAAATGAGACAAAATTATATCAAAATTGATTTAAACACGTATTTAAATCACAAACATGTCCCAAAATAATTTAAGTAGTTACACAATTCCACAAAAAAAATTATGTCCCCCTTTTTATAAAAAATTATTTGCAACTCTCATAAACAGTACATTAATACTGTTTTAGTATTAGTAAATAGAAACCATTAACAATATATAAATACCCCTTTTATCCTTTACAATAAATTAATAAAAGTAGCCTCTATTATTATAAGAATGACCCACCATTCTAAACATTCATGTGCAGAGAAATTTTTCTTGTTTTATTTACTTTTCCATCGAACAGAATGACCAAATACTCATTCTTCACTTTTCTTCTCAAAAAAAAACAAATGAATCTCTTCATTATTTCTTAAAAAAATTGAAGGATATGGAAGAAATTCTCTTTGCACAGATCAACTCTACCATGAAAATTGATCTTGTTATGCTACTTCTTCTTTTTCTATCCCTTTTTAATAATTATCGAAAGAAAATCTCTCTGTTCTTTAACAAAAGAGATAAAGAATTGCAGATCTGTAGCGCAATGGTAGCGCATATGACAGATTGAAAGGTTGTCAGTTTGATTTTTGTCGGGACCAAAATCTTGATCTACAACCGGTTATGCTATCTTTCTAACAGGTATGTCCGTTTTCAATAATATGAAGAGTTACACTTAAACTCGACATTAAAATCATGCAAAATGGAGCAATTTAGCCTGGCTTTGATGCCATTGTTAGTAAATTATGGAGTAAAATCAGTGTGTACCTTGATATTTTATTGCAGAAAGTGTTGAATTTGCTACCGAAAAGAATTGCTCCAAATCTGCCTTGAATCTCTTGAAAACAAAGCTTTGATGTCACAAACTAAATGCTCTTTTCTCTTGGTGTTTATGATAGATGCACTGTATTTTTCGTTTCTGATCTTGTTCTCTTAGTTTTTGTTACCTGAAAAAGAAGAATGCATATAAAGGAATTGGGTGGGTGAACAGTTATTGAGTAACTGTTCCCACCTTTTTTTTAGATCAATAGGTTACTCTCTTATCTTCGTTTTTCAGATAATCAAAAACAAATAAATGACGGGTCGAGTTGGGTTGATCCACATGGGCGACCCATGACCCGTTATCTAACAATTAAGATCCAAAACATCAATGCTTAGGGGCCTTGAGTCAGTTTTATTTTTTCGCTATTTCTGGATGAGTTGATGAGCAAGATTTTTGTTTCTCACTCAATTTTAAGTCCAATGCCCCATTAGTGGCTTCTGTGACAATGCAAATTAGTCCATTGAGAAGAGGCAAATACAAGGGTCCTTCAAATGTCTGGCATTGATTTTCTGAGAGTGTCTCTCATGTCAAATGATGCCATCCTTCTAGCTATTTTTTCCATCCCAATCTAGTTGATTATAATTTTATCTTATTTCTTTAAAATGCCCCTATCTTCAATTTTGAGTCAATCTTTAGAAAAATAAAAGGAAATAACCAATTCAACAGGTTGCCAATCTATTGGAATAGTGTTGTATCTATTTATTGGATTGATTGATTCACCTGTTTCATCTCACCGTATATTCGTCTGTAAATAACTTGGACCAGCCTTGGTTTCAACTGCATCAACATATTGATTTTGACTCAAATTTAAAAAATTATTGGATATTATTTTATTCCTTTGTGTACATCCTAGGTAAATATTTAGTATATATCTCTAATATTTTGTACCTTATTTAGGAGTGTATCCTATCTTATTTATTTAAGAGTGATACATTTTATTATTTTGTACCTTATTTAGACTTCTGCCTTATTTAGATGATTAATTAGTTGTATAAATAAGACACTGTACCTCAATTATATTCATCAGGTATTCATTAAATTGAATACATTCACTATTAATTCAATTCAATAGTCAAAATTATTCAATAATAATCAATTCATTCAAGTTATTCAAAATAATTCAAATTCAACTATTCATTCAATTTTTCGCAATCTCTCTTTCAAACTTCTTTCAATTTCCTACAATGTCTAAGAGTGTTGTGCTCTAGAATCATAGATTATCTTGATCAAGAAAACTGTTGGAGAAAGGAAACAGATGAATTCATATGAACTAACAAGAAATCTGAATGAAATGACTTGGGAATTTAAGATTGAGAAATAGACAAAAGTTAAATAACAAGGAAAAATAATATGAAAGAAATAATAACTCGTTAATCTTCAAACAATCAATAGAGTGAAACAACGGGCTTGCAGAGATTCCAGGACAGAAAAGAAATTACTTAATGCGCTAAACCAAGAAAAAGGTCACATATCTATCCTTTTAACTAGATTTTGTTTTTCTTTTGGGTAGATGTTTTAGATAAATTATCAAAAAATAATGGGGATCTTTTAGAAATAGCGGCACTTTGCTATAAAATCCCTCTTTCATAACCACATTTTATATAATTACCATTTATAGCCGTTGTATTCGATTCTCAGCTGTTGTATTCACTTTTACTCAGTGGTGCATTCATAAAAAATATAAATACACTATATATTTAGTATTTCCAAAAACAATACCATTATTTTTTTTTCTTTTTCGTGTTTTCCACTATTTTCTTCTTCTTTTTTTTCTATTTTTATTATTTTTTATTTTTTTCTCTCTTTAATCTCTAACTTCTATTTTTCTTTCTTTTTTCCTTTTCTTGTTAAATTTTTTTTTTTTGTACTTATTTTCTTTATCATTTTTTTGTTCTATTTTATATTTTTATAAAATATGAATAGTCGAGCACACAAGTCATGGATGATAAGATAAATACCACAATTGCTTATCGTATTTGTAGTCATACCGTCATTTATATTTTTGTATTCATTGATACAACTGTATTTGTATTTATATTTTAAAGTTCGCGCACATATTTATATTTTATAGTTCATATTTGTATTTGTATTTTCTAGTTCGCACATGTATTTATATTTGTATTTGTTAGTTTGCACCATCATTTATATTTTATATAATTCGCACTTGTATTTTAAAGAACTGTTTTGTATTTGTATTTTATAATTGACTGCATATTATATTGAATTATATTTATATTATGATTTTATTGTGATTGTATATTTAAATTATATTTGGATTATACTTGTATTTGTATTCTATTTTCATCGATACCTTTTTATTTTTAAGGAATTATTTTGTTTTTGTATTTGTAAGTTGATTGCATATTGTATTTAGCCGTGACTATATACAATTTATCATTTGTATTTGTATACAAATAAGTAAATGCATCAATTGTATTTTCTTGGTTCTAAAATATATAAATATGTAATGTATCATTTGATAGAAAAGTACCGTTTTATATTTGTATATCAAAATTATCATTTATATATGTAAATAAACAAATATCACTTGGTACAAATACAATTACAAACAAATAATTTTACAAATACAAATACAATATGTATTTGTATATATTGTATTTGGATAAAAATTTGAATTGTATTTATTTGTATCAATAAATACAACTCGTATCAATAAATACAAACAAGTATTAGTAGAAAGAAAATCAATCGTTCATTTTCAATAATTAGAAAAATACAAATGATAGTTCACATTTGTATTTGTATGTTATAGTTCACATTTTTATTTATATTTTATAGTTCACATTTGTATTTGTATGTTATAGTTCGCATTTGTAGTTGTATTTTATAGTTCGTACTTGTATTTGTATGCTATAATTCGCATTTGTATTTTTATTTTATAGTTCACACAGATATTTGTATGTTATAATTCACAGTTGTATTTTTATTTTATAGTTCGCACTTATATTTGTGTTTGCTAGTTCACACAAATAAAAATAAAATAAAAAAGAAGGAGAAAAAATGAGAGAAAAATTTTTTTTAAAAAAAAAAGAAAGAAAAAAAAAGGAGAAAAAATGGAAAGAAAAAAAAGAAAAATAAAAATAAAAAGTGAAAAGAAAAAAAAAAGAAGAAAGAGAACAACAAAAAAAGGAAAACAAAAAATGAAGAAAAAAAACTGAAAAGGGAAAAAGAAAGAGGAGAATAATAGAAAATAGAAAAAGAGAGAAAATACATGAGAGAGGCTATGAATTGTAATTGATTAAAATTTAGGCTAAATAATGTAATTAGAAATCTATGTTTGCTAAGATACGTAGTTATCCCAAAAATAATATCGAAAAATCACCCGGGGTGGAGTACAGGGCATTCAGATTGGATATGAAAATTTCAATTTTTGGATTGAAAAAGTTAGGGAAAATTGCCTAAAAGAATAACTTAAGTTTCAAAACTACTACAAATCCCTCTACTTTAAATATATTACTTATATCCCAACATTTACTATTGTTACTAAAAGTTGAGATACAAGTTAAAGGCTCCTCATTATACGTCCTTTCTCTACCAAATTAAGAACGACTTCTTCCACCATCCACGCCATTAATTCAGGGGATGATTTCAATCATTTTTTTTCCTCTGATTCAAAATTTTGAATTAAGGTAAATTTTCCCCCTAAAATCTTTTTCAATTTCTTCTAATCTTGTATGGCGATTTTTTTTCAAATTTTTTTTTTGGGACTGTTTTTACAAGTGATTTTTCGGTGTTATTGTTGAACAAAGTTTTTTATTATCATTTTTTCAGACTACTTTTTTTTAATTAACATAATGAATAGAGATTCGGGACCATCTTTTAGTCTTGGAATCTCTCAATTAGACATTATCAAACCGAATGAAGAAGTTAATTACTTTATTTCTGGTAGTTTTGACTACGAATCTTATGGTTTTGATGAAAATAGATTCAAGCATAGAAATGATCCACATATTATGTAGAAGTTGCGGGAAAAAATATTTCAAGAAGGATAACAAAAAAGAAGTTCAAGTTTCTAAGAAAAGTGGTTTTAAAAGCGCTGGAAGTAAAGATCCTGCTAAAAGAAGAAGACTTGTTGAAGTTATTTCAAGAGAAGAGCTTCCAAAGGTATTTTGCATGTCCAAATCTGAAAAATATTTGGCCGAGATACATATTTAGACATGCTTTATACGTTTTTCAATCTCTTGTATAACTGGTGCTTTGTTGATGAATTTATATGTATCTATTATTTTTTAAATATTTTTGAAATTAACGTAACAATAGATACATGTTTATAAGCTTATAGATACATATTGTACTATATTGTATCAATCTTTTCCTATTTATGCATTTATATGTATCTCGTGTTGTTTAACTTTTCATGAAATAAGCTTACCAATAGATACATGTTATTTCAACCGTTGTTTTACTGGTTATGTGTTAATGTTGGTGTATGTATCTATGAAAATTTTATACAATTTTATAGGTGTAAAACATAGGGGTAAAACAACAGATATATTTTATATATTTTTGTATCTGTGGTTCTATGTTAATGCTGGTTTATGTATTTATGCAATTTTTATACAACTTTGTAGGTGTAAAACATAGGTTTAAAACAACAGATACATTTTATACAATTCGTATCTATATTTCAGTGTTAATGTACATGTATGTATCTATTAAAGTTGTCTTAATACTGGTGTCTTGTTATTTTCTTTATTTGATACAATTTGTATCTATGGTTTTTGGCTACAAGCATATATGTGTTTTTAATTCAATTAGTAATCACTATGCAGGGATTGTGGTATTTTTGTAGCTGTGTTTGCCGAGTATCTGAGCGAGGGATTAGGCATACTATCTTCGAGTATTGATGCTCAATACCATCGTTTGAGATATGCAACACTTTTGTGCAAGTATGGATCTCTAAAGGCTGAGAGTGGATACTTTAGTGAAAATGATGATCCACCGAGACCAAGGAGCAACTTCATACCAACAACAAAATACTGTGTTCTGAATGTTGAGATTTTTTTTTTTTTGTAAATTAAAAGATTTGATGATGTTAGTAAATGCTTTAACTGTTGGTTATTTTGGAATATTTACAAAAACATACATTAGCTCTTTTGATTATAAACTAGTTTTGCTTTATCAGGATTATTTACATATGACTATTGCAGTTTCTGATATATTATTGTTTTGATATACGTTTTAGTTATATGTTACAAAGAAATGCTTTTATATTTTTTTTTGCTACATTACGTGAGATACATATTAGTTATTTTTTTATCTCAAATAAATTATTATGTATCTCTTTTAATAAATATATACAAATAAGTAATTCCCATATTTATAGTACATAGGCTTTACACTATGCACAAAATATATTTAACAAGAGATACAATCTATTTACGCTTGTATCTATTATTAATTTCGCAACATTGACTTGTACAATTTATTGGCTTTTTCACCATGCATCGTTCATCTAACTCTTTTCATATGAATTTGTTAAATTGAAATAGTTATTATATTCACCGTTTCTTAAGAAAGCACCTAAGATTCTTAATGTGCAAGTTTGTCAAACAGAATAAAAAAAGTTGTTCTATCTGGAAATTGATAATGGAAAAGTTTTTGTTTAAAAATATGGAATAAGAAACAAATTACCTATTTATGCGGGATTTTATTGATCCTTTACCATTATTGGTTAGGTTAATTGCTACATTAATGGAGATTTAGCCATTACATCTCTTGATTTAAGTAAATTAGTCTACTAACTACATGTATCTATTGGATATATCTAAAATTACCTAAATTGTCTAATATATTTGACAGAGGGATGTTGAGATAACACCTGAAAAAGTCTTTACAAATAAGTCAGTAATGACTTGAATTTTCCTATAATTGATAAGTTTTAAAGCAGCAAAACCACTAACAAACCCAACTGTAGTTTGAAGCTTCGTAAAAACTTAATCTTTCAACGGGCATGTGTGGACATCTTGAATAAATTTAACTTTAAAGAGTTCAGTCCCCCACCGACATGATGCTTTAAATATCCAAAAACAATCCTCCAAACATCTTAGGACATAGCTGTAACAATGAAAACTAAACTTCAGCATATTTTTCTTCACCTACTGGAAAAAAAATCATAGATACATAAACTGCACAAACGTGTACAACATGTATCTATAACAATACTATTATATATCTTTCGTATGTTCATATAGATAAAACTAAAACACAACGAGATACATAATTAAACACAACTATAGAACCTCAGATACAATATTAGAAAAATGTATCATACGCACAGAAATATGTATCTCGATCTTACAATAAATTTATATAAAACAATAATTATGTAATGTTAGATACATAATTCATTAGAGTAGATATAATTAACAATAATTAATATGTTAAAGACGAAACATGTCTTTTCTAGTCCGATCTTTTTGCATAGAAATTGAAGGAATGCTCTACTGCATACCTTGCCATAACTGAAATTAGAGTACACTTGTCCTTGTAGATTTGCCCAACCTTAACATCATTATGTTTGCAATCAGTAATGATTTTGTTCTCCTTCATATCGAACAAAGGCAAAGGAGCAGAATAATTAGATTTATAACTAATTAATTCCACAACTTTTTCGTATGAATTTTTCAAATACCTTACTGCACCAACTTTCCTATCAAACAATAATTCACTAGCAGACTTATCTAATGTAGTGATGATAAGTGGATACGTCCCAAAATCACGCTCACTTTTTGTAATTTTGATATAAAGCTTCACACCCATCTCGTTACGAATCAACAACGGTGCCGCATTACCATCAACTATGTAACGAGCCTTAATTTTTTTTCTGCTTTCATCAATTTCTAGTTCTACAATAATTATCGAAATTAAGTTATCGTAATATACATGTTCACTAACCACGATTTCATCGCTCTTATAGCCTTCATAGTTGATATTGTTAACCCAAACATCGAAATAACGTAACAAAACATTGGAATATTCATTGCAATTACTCAAACAAAATCAACAAATAAAAAAAAGGTCGTCGGATTTTTTGAACAGGTCGTATGAACTTTTTGCAATTTGAAAAAGTTCTGGAAAGGTTATACAATTAGATTATGGAAAGTTTCTTCTTTAGAATAGTGAAATAACAAACTAATTACCATATATTGTGGGATATTATTTTATTTTTACCATAATTAGATAGCTTAATTGTTGTTTTAATGCTAGTTTAGCCATTAGATCCTTTAAAACGTGCAAATCAACTTAATTAAAACATGTATCTGTATGATGTATTGTAACGCCCCGAAATTCGGGTCCCGGAGCATCACACGGTGCTTGAGGCTACGAGTAGCCCCAAGCTAACCCTTTGAGCCATTTTTATTCAGTTCAACACGAATCAACGGAGTTTCCATAAATAACCCTCAAATATCAACAGAGTAATCATCATCCAAGAATAAAAGAATTTCAAAAAGATAACACAATACGACTTATTAGTCAACTTCCAATATCTATACTAGTCTGACAAGCCTCTAAGAGAATCAATAAAACCAGCGAGCCATTGAGACATGTCCCAACTAACTCATACTCAATATCAAATATAAACAATTCTGTGAAACCAACATCAGACATCACGTCCTTGGAACATGAGGACTCACCATGATAGAGGATGTAGAACAGCGCGCCCGAAGAATCACTGTAAACCTGGAACTGAGCACCTGAACCTACATTCCGAGAAAATGCAGCCCACATCCGAAGATGTGGGTCAGTACCATGAAACGGAACTGAGTATATGGGGTGTATGCAGTTTTATAAACATCATCATCATAAATATTTATAAGAAATATGCAGGATGTATGAAAGACTCACATAGCCCGAAGAAAATCATCATAATCATGAGAGGATGAAATAAGTACAATAACACATGTGAGTCATCATATAATTTGTCAATCACTTTCAGTTCATCAAGAAAATCAATTCTCATAATGTAAATATCATTTAAATCTTTCGAAAGAATAACTTTTACAATTCCACTTTCAAATCACTTCACCATTCACCATAGACACAAGGAAACACACACACACTGGGAGATCCTATAACCGACATAAACCATGTGAGCTACATGGAGTCTAACGTACAACCCACGTTGGGGAGAGCCGTCCTATCCTTGCCATTGGAGTAGGACTATCGATATCAAATTCACATAAACTAGTGATCACTATATAAATCAGCCTCAAGCTCACTCCTACGGGGGCACGTAGTTCTAGGAAAGTAAGGTCGCTTTATACCTCCCACTCGGTGCTAAAGATTTCTCCTGGACTTAGCTTAGATCATTTCAAAGACAATCCACAACAAAATAATTTCAGTAATATATAAATATACATTGGGAGCCATCATGCTTTCCATCTATCAAAATCAACCACGTTGTGGATTTCCTTCACACTCGAGTTCAAAACAAATCCATTAAGACCAAAAGGTCAAATCATTCAAAATATCTCAAATATTCAACATCAATGTGCTTATAACACACTTTCTAAAAAAACATAATTTTCAATGGGGATTTACGACCCAAATATCAAAATCATGATAAATATCATTCAAGATTCATGCTTTATATCCCCACACATGTAAATCCATCTTTTAAAATCATAAACATCAAGATTTCATAATAATCATCATAAGATATGGGTTCATACTTCAAATTCGTAAAAAATCAAATAAAAATCATCCCTTTGTAAAGAAAATTACTTTTGGGCACAAGAACGAAAGAGAGTTCTTGTTGACAAACCCCACATACCTTGAATGATGAACTTTAGATCGATACTCATTTTTGAGATGTTAATCGTGCCTTTGAATGATGGTTCTTGGAGTTCTTGAACTAGGAATTTGGAAGCTTGAATAAATTTGTTGAATTAATGGTGAACTTTGGAGATTCTTGAAGTTTTTGAACTAGAAACTTGGAATCTTGAATAAATTTGCAGAATTAATGGTGAACTTTGGAGGTTCTTAAAGTTGGATGTAGGAGCTTAGGGTTTTCTTTTTGAGGGAATTTGATGAAATATAACATATAATGCTTCTAATAGGCTTTAATGTAGGGTTTGGACGGATTTTGGGTGAGGAAGAATGACCAAAACGCCCCTAAAAATCAAATAATTCTTGAATCTGTCCTTTGGTAGACTGTTTTGATAGTCTGAAGTAGATCAACCACAACGTTTTACTCCGATATCCAAATTGGATGAAACTAATTTCATTAGAAAGAGGACTCTCATATATTTTCGTTGCTATATAGTATTTCACCCAGATCATTGTGTACGAGGAGTAATGATCGTTTGAAGTTGACCCAAAAATTTTCTTTTGATAGGTTGAAGTAGATCGACCATAACTTTTTGCTCCGATAGACAAATTGGATGAAACCAATTTCATTAGTAAGAGGACTTACAGAACTTTTCGTTGATATATAGTAGATCACCCAAATTATTATGTACAAGGAGTTATGATCGTTTAAAGTTGGAGTAAAAATACGTCAGGCCTCAGTATTTTTTCCTGCACGTTTTACTGTTCACTACTATTCAAGGTTCGATCAGAATGTTCATAACTCGTCGCTCAGGTGTCCATTTTGGATGATCCACATATCGTTGGAAAAATTATTCGATACTCTACGTAATGGTGGGTCATAATCTAAGACATTCCACACGAAAAAAATTATAATTCATTCTAGAAGATAGAACCCAAGACGTTTACGCACAAAATTTCAACGAAAAATTTTCCGGGGTATTACATCATCCCCTCCTTGGAAACATTCATCCTCGAATGACGCTATACATGCCAATATTAGATAGGGAATAGAGCATACAGCTGGAACCATTCGTTAGACTCAGCACCACATCGTTTCTCACTCCGAATGCAACATAGAATGCATAAATTCAAGAAACTACAGCTGAACACATAATAAATGACAGCTGAACTGCTTCAACTTTTATCAAAAGTGCATGATTTAGGAAGGAATGGTACCTTCGGCTTGATTAGAGTTTGCGGAAAATAGGTGTGGGTACTTGGATCGCATATCCGCCTCAGCTTCCCAAGTTGCACCCTCAACAGATTGGTTTTGCCACAACACCTTGACCAAGGGAACTTCTTTGTTCCTTAGTCTTCGGACACTGAAATCAAGAATCTCAATAGGAATCTCATCAAAAGAAAGATTTTCTTGAATGTCAGCACTCACAGAGGAACCACTACCACAGCATCGCTAATATGCTTTCTAAGCATGGAGACATGGAATATTGAATGAACAGAGGACAACTCGGAAGGCAACTCGACCTCATAAGCTACCTTACCAACACGGCTAAGAATTTTGTAAGGACCAACATAACGGGGGACTAAGCTTTCCCTTCTTTCCGAATCTCTTCACCTCGCTCATGGGTGAAATTTTCAGATACACTAGGTCACCAACTTCAAACTCAAGGTCTCTTCTTCTAACATCCGCATATGACTTCTACGACTCTGCACAGTTTTCAATCTTTCCCTAATCAACTTAACTTTTTCCATAGCCTCGAATACCAAATCAGGACCATTCACAGCCGTTTCACCCACCTCGAACCAACCTATGGGTGATCTACACTTCCTCCCATATAAGGCTTCAAATGGAACCATGCCAATACTAGAGTGGAAACTGTTATTGTAAGAAAACTCTATCAACGGTAAGTGATCATCCCAGTTTCCCTTAAAGTCAAGTGTACAAGCTCTCAACATATCCTCTAAGGTCTGGATGGTCCGCTCAGCCTGACCATCGGTCTGCGGATAAAAAGCAGAACTCAAAAGCACTTGGGTACCAAGACCCTTCTGAAAAGCTTTCCAAAATTGCGAAGTGAACTGAGTACCCCTATCCGAAATGATAGACAAGGGAACTCCATGCAGTCTAACTAGCTCTCGGATATACAATCTAGCGTAATCCTCAATAGTATATGAAGTATGAACAGGAAAGAAATGAGCAGACTTAGTCAACCTATCAACCACAACCCAAATGGAATCATGATGGCGTCGGGAAGGAGGTAAACCAATCACGAAGTCCATTTTTATCTCTTCCCACTTCCAGGTGGGAATACTAAACTTTTGCATCATACCACCAGGTCTTTGGTGTTCAACCTTAACCTGTTGGCATATTGCACACTTAGCTACAAATGCTGCTATATCTTTCTTCATGCCACTCCACCAATAGATTTCTCGTAAGTCTCGGTACATCTTGGTGGCACCAGGATGAATAGAATATCGCGCCCCTTGTGCTTCAGCCATAATCCTCTGTCTCAGATCATCAACATTCGGAACACACAATCTACCCTACAATCTCAACACACCATCTCCCCCTTGGGAGAAAACCTTTACTTTTTGGTCCTTGACTGACTCCTTCAGTCTGACCAAACTAGCATCTAAGTATTGTTTTTCCTTCACTTCTGAAACCAAGGAGGATTCGGAACTACTTTGAACCCCTATACTACCTTCAGCAGAGTCAAGCAACCTAACCCCCAATCTATCCAAACGATGTACATCACGAGCAAACTCTTTCTTACCTTCTACCACATGCGAAACACTACCCATGGACACTCTACTTAGGGCATCCGCCACAACATTGGCCTTGCCCGGATGGTACAACACACTCATATCATAGTTCTTTAATAATTCTAACCATCGTCTCTGCCTAATATTCAATTCTCTCTGGGTAAACACATACTGCAGACTCTTATGATCAGTGAAAACATCAACATGGACACCATACAAATAGTATCTCCAGATTTTAAAAGCAAACACAACAGCAACCAACTCAAGGTCATGGGTAGGGTAATTTTTCTCATGAGGTTTCAAAAGTCTAGATGCATAAGCTATCACCTTACCCTTCTGCATCAATACGCAACCCAACCCAACTCTCAAAGCATCACAGTACAACAAAAAACCATCAACACCATCAGGCAAAGTCAAAACAAGAGCTGAAGTGATCGAGTCTTCAACTCCTGAAAGCTCTTCTCACAAGATTCGGACCACAAGAACTTCACTTTATTTTGGGTCAACTGAGTCATAAGAGACGCTATAGAGGAGAAACCCTCAACAAAATGGTAGTAATAGCCAGCTAAACCCAAGAAACTTCGAATATCAGTCGGAGAAATAGTTCTAGGCCAATTTCTAACAGCTTCGATCTTTTGGGGATCAATTCTAATACCTTCGAAAGAAATGATATGACCTAAAAAAGCAACTGACCTTAGCCAAAACTGATACTTACTGAACTTGGCAAACAACTTGTGATCTCTAAGGGTTTGCAAGACAGTTCAAAGATGATCAGAATGTTCATCCTCACTACGGGAGTACACCAGTATATCATCAATGAACACTATGACAAACATATCCAGATATGGTCTGAACACTCGATTCATAAGGTCCATGAAAGCTGCTAGGGAATTAGTTAACCCGAAAGACATAACAAAAAACTCAAAATGGCCATAACTAGTTCGAAAAGTGGTTTTTGGGATGTCACACTCCCTAACTTTGAGTTGATGATAGCCGGAATGAAGGTCTATCTTTGAGAAATAACTTGCACCTTGAAATTGGTTAAACAAATCATCTATTCTCGGAAGGGGGTACTTATTTTTTATGGTGACTTTATTCAGTTGGCGGTAATCAATGCACATACGCAAAGAGCCATCTTTCTTTCTCACAAACAACACAGGAGCACCTTAAGGAGAAACACTGGGCCTTATGAAGCCCTTATCTAGTAGATCTTTGAGTTGCTCTTTCAACTCCTTAAGTTCTGCAGGGGCCATACGGTAAGAAGGAATAGAAATGGGCTGAAAGAGCTCGCTCGACGTGGAATCATATTTCTGAAAGAGGAGAGCATGAATCAATAGCAGAGAGAGAAACTTTAAGCATGATAGACTTCTAAAAGAAAGAATCACACTTTTTCCTACAACGTCTTATAGCATCTTGCTCATAGATGTGGTACGCTGCACACCGATGATCAAGACTCTACTTAACGCGGCTTGTCAGACTCCTTAGGACACCTTAAAACCTTAGGCTCTGATACCAATTTTGTAATGCCCCAAAATTTGGGTCCCGGAGCATCACACGGTGCTTGAGGATACGAGTAGACCCAAGCTAACCCTTTAAGCCATTTTCATTTAGTTCAACACGAATCAACGGGGTTTCCATAAATAACCCTCAAATATCAACAGAGTAATCATCATCCAAGAATAAAAAAATTTCAGAAAGATAACAAAATACGACTTATTAGTCAACTCCCAATATCTATACTAGTCTGACAAGCCTCTAAGAGAATCAATAAAACCAGTGAGCCATTGAGACATGCCCCAACGGACTCACACTCAGTATCAAATGTAAACAATTCTGTGAAACCAACATTAGACATCACGTCCTCTGGACATGAGGACTCACCACGATAGAGGATATAGAACAGCATGCCCGAAGAATCACTGTCGAACCTAGAACTGAGCACCTGAACCTACATTTCGAGAAAATGCAGCCCACATCCAAAGATAAGGGTCAGTACCATGGAAAGGAATTGAGTATATGGGGGTGTATGCAGTTTTATAAACATCATCATTATAAATATTTATAAGAAATATGCAGGATGTATGAAAGACTCACATAGCCCAAAGAAAATCATCATAATCATGAGAGGATGAAATAAGTACAATAACACATGTGAGTCATCATATAATTTGTCAATCACTTTCAGTTCATCAAGAATATCAATTCTCATAATGTAAATATCATTTAAATCTTTCAAAAGAATAACTTTTACAATTCCACTTTCAAATCACTTCACCATTCACCATAGACACAAGGAAACACACACACACTGGGAGATCCTATAACCGGCATAAACCATGTGAGCCACATGGAGTCTAAAGTACAACCCACGTTGGAGAGAGCCGTCCTATCCTTGCCATCGGAGTAGGACTATCGATATCAAATCCACATAAACCAGTGATCACTATATAAATCAGCCTCAAGCTCACTCCTACGGGGGCACATAGTTCTAGGAAAGTAAGGTCGCTTTATACCTCCCACTCGATGCTAAAGATTTCTCCCGGACTTAGCTTAGATCATTTCAAAGACAATCCACAACAAAATAATTTCAGTAATATATAAATATACATCGGGAGCCATCATGCTTCGCATCTATCAAAATCAACCACGTTGTGGATTTCTTTCACACTCGAGTTCAAAACAAATCCATTAAGACCAAAAGGTCAAATCATTCAAAATATCTCAAATATTCAACACCAATGTGCTTATAACACACTTTCTAAAAAAACACAATTTTCAATGGGGATTTACGACCCAAATATCAAAATCATGATAAATATCATTCAAGATTCATGCTTTATATCTCCACACATGTAAATTCATCTTTTAAAATCATAAACATCAAGATTTTATAATAATCATCATAAGATATGGGTTCATGCTTCAAATTCGTAAAAAATCAAATAAAAATCATGCCTTTGTAAAGAAAATTACTTTTGGGCACAAGAACGAAAGAGAGTTCTTGTTGACAAACCCCACATACCTTGCATGATGAACTTTAGATCGATACTCATTTTTAAGATGTTAATCGTGCCTTTGAATGATGATTCTTAGAGTTCTTGAACTAGGAACTTGGAATCTTGAATAAATTTGCTGAATTAATGGTGAACTTTGGAGGTTCTTGAAGTTCTTGAACTAGGAACTTGGAATCTTGAATAAATTTGCAGAATTAATTGTGAACTTTGGAGGTTCTTAAAGTTGGATGTAGGAGCTTAGGGTTTTATTTTTGAGGGGATTTAATGAAATATAACATTTAATGCTTCTAATAGGCTTTAATATAGGGTTTGGACAGATTTTGGGTGAGGAGGAATGACCAAAACGCCCCTAAAAATTAAATAATTCTCGAATCTGTCCTTTGGTAGACTGTTTTGATAGTTTGAAGTAGATCAATCATAACGTTTTACTCCGATATCCAAATTGGATGAACCCAATTTCATTAGAAAGAGGGCACTCATATATTTCCGTTGATATATAGTATCTCACCTTGATCATTGTGTATGAGGAGTTATGATCGTTTGAAGTTGACCCAAAATTTTACTTTTGATAGGCTGAAGTAGATCGACCATAACTTTTTGCTCCGATAGACAAATTGGATGAAACCAATTTCATTGGAAAGAGGACTTGCAGAGCTTTCCGTTGGTATATAGTAGATCACCTATATCATTATGTACAAGGAGTTATGATCATTTAAAGTTGGAGTAAAAATACGTCAGGCCCCAGTACTTTTTCCTGCACATTTTACTGTTCACTACTATTCACGGTTCGATCGGAATGTTCATAACTCGTCGTTCGGGTGTCCGTTTTGGATGATCCACATATCGTTGGAAAGCTTATTCGATAATCTACGCAATGGTGGGTCATAATTTAAGACATTCCTCACGAAAAAATTTATAATTCATTCTAGAAGATAGAACCCAACACGTTTAAGCACAAAATTTCAGCGAAAAATTTTCCGGGGTATTACATGTATCTAACTTAAGTTATATGTATCATCAAAGGCTAAAAGTTGGGATTTTATGAAATTTTGAAAATAGTTGAGATTTTTAGTAAATACTAGTAAAAATATCGTGATATATGTAATTTTTACAAAAAATTATAATGCAAATAAGTTCAAATTAAATTGGACTGCTTTTTAAGTTCAACTTCAAATTAATCAGTTTGGATATTTCAGTTCCTTTTACCACCAACCACAAATCATCTGTTGTTTTCGTACTCGTTGTCATCATTAGGGGAAACAAAATTAATGGAGTTAATGTGTAACAGTTAAGGTACAATTGGACCTTTGAAACATTGATCATAAGAGTGGGACTAAATATAAGATATATCATACATTGGATTTCGGATATTTGAAACTTTCGACGTGTAAAATTCAATATCCAATTCAAAATTCAAAATTTTTAAAAATAAAATCAGAAATCAATTCATAACCAAAAAACTGAATATCCCCAAAAAATTAATTTTAGTTGGCCCAAACTCTGCCTGTTCTAACTAAATTTGGTATAACTTATTAATTGCATATTTCAACTATATTTAGTCTTAATTAACCTTATAGACTTGGCTATTTGATGGACTTTACTTTAGGGACGATCTCATCCTAGAGAAGTGACATACACATGCCTAGCATGTATTTTTTTTCTGCCCACGTGACATATTTTAAAATAGAATATATTTTATCCTTTTAGATTCATTAATTTTTTTTTTTTTCAAAAATGGCCATAAGGACTATTTATTAGATGAAAAACTGCACGAAATAACACACTTAAGACTTAAATTATGAAAAATAGCAACACTTTTATGAAAGTACATTATATAGCAAAAATAACATTTTTTAAAGTGGGGTCCCTCATTTACCGCATTTTACAACTTACCATGTATAAGGTTGCACTTTTCACGCCACTTCTTTGTACTCTCTTTCTCTTTCCCTTAATTAATTTTTACTTTACCTTTTATTGTTCTAAATCTCTCAGATTTCTCTTTCAAATTTTTTCCTTTCTCACTTTTTTTTTATGTTTTGATAAGGATAGTGTTCTACAATTTCAGGTAACAATTAAATTTAAGTTATTGCATGTTATCTATTTCACAATATTATTTTTTTGTATTTTTTACTGTAAACCATTATCAACTTCGAGTTGAGATTTTTATACTCTAATGGCAGAACACACACCAAAAATAAGCATAAATAGGGGTATACCACCTATTAATTTATTGTCTAATAATACACCATTATTTAGTCTTGGATTAACTCAAGATGAAGTATTTAAAATTATTTCTACTTTTATATAGTCGAAGAAATCAGTGAGTACCAAGGAGCATAGGTCTAAGTTTCGTAACGATCCAATGAAGATGACTGATATTTAAAAAAAATGATTGAAAAAAATTTCTTCTCCAAAAGCCCCAAAATTACAAAAATATTAGAAGAAAAGGAAAATAAAAGAAATTGAAGAGTCAAGCAATGTTCTAAATGATGATGTTGAAAACTCTTCTGATTTTGAATCGGAAGAAGATAGGGAGAAAGATGTATTTTTCTGTGTATATATATTTTTATTTACTGATATGTATTTAGAAATTTCTGTAAAGCTGATATCATTTTGGGGTAATATGTATTTTGGTGAAGCTGATATGTATTTACTGATATGTATTTTGGTGAAACTGATAGCTTAAATATACATTTTGTGGTAATATGTATTCATATGTATTTTCATGTTAAATACATATGCTAATTTGCATGTATAAAATATATATTTTTATATGGACTATTTATGAAGAGGTATTTGTTTATATGTATTTTTTTTACAATTGTTATGTATTTTCAGTATATCGGAATGTTGAAGTATATATTTGGATATTCTGATTGTTTAAATATACAGTTGGGGTTATGGATGTTTTTGTATTTTTTGAAATACAAATACATTTTCAAATATTTTTTCAATACAGTATATATAGGTTTGGTATATATACAATTTAGTATTTTTAATATGACTGGCTAAATATACATTTTAGGTACATGGAAGTATTTTGTATTTTTGTTTATACATATGCACTTTCATATGTATTTTTGTGTAATGCTGGTATTATATTTTTGTACTGTTCAATATACATTTAAGGTACATGGAAGCATTTGTATTTTTATACATACTTATCCACTTTCATATGTATTTTTGTGTAGTGTTGGTATTGTATTTTTGTTCTGTTCAATAAACATATGCATATTTATATTTATATTATATGTATTTTTGTGATGTGTTGATTGTGTTTGTTGTTTGTTACAGTGTACTAAGGTATAATTTTTTTGTTTTATAGGTGCCATGTGATGAAATATTCATGAAAAGAAAACTTTCAAAGTTGGTACCACATATGTGATGCTACAGTGATAATGATATTGAGGAAAGTTTACAGGTAGTATTAACCAATGAGCAATACAAACATTTTTTTGATAATAATATTTTTTATTATTTCATGAAGAAGAAACACTATGTAGTTCAAGTACAATTATACAGATGTGTTATGTCCCCTGAGATAAAGGGAAGTTGTACTACTGCGATAGTCATTCGGGCTACTAGCACTTCTTTATTCACTCCAAGGAAAGTTGCTATTATTGCTGGGTTGAATTATGCTGGCAATAGGTACGACTTCATTTTTTATGAGGAGGTACCAAATAGGATTGTTGAGCAGTACTTCAATGGTTTTAATTGTATACAAAAAAGACATTTGTTTAGAGTAGTCTCAGACAAAGTTTGGGGGTAGAACAATGATGAGGATGCAGAGAAGTTTGCAATTCTATATTTCCTTCATGCTTTTGTTTTATTGAATGTTGATACTGCTGTTATACCACAACTCCATTTTGATTTGGTGGAGAGTGGTCGATATAAGGATTTTCTATGGGGGGAGGGGGGACTTTATCATTCAAGGATGTAACTAAAATTTTGAACAATAAGTTGAAAACAGGTGGACAATTTTATTTACTACAGGAAATGCCACTTGCTATTCAAGTGTGGCTTTATGAGTGTTATTCTAATGTTCCTCGAAAGGTTGCTTCCAAGGTTGACAATCGAATTCCCCGATTATTAAACTAGAAGACAAATGCACCTCGATCACGCTTTGAGTATCTGATGGCCGCTATGTTTAATGAAGATGGAAAAGTTTGTAGTGAATAAATACATATGTATTTATATGTATTCTATTAATATGTATTTTGCATATACATATATAGTCTACATATATATATTTTCTTTACAATTATTTTACAGATACTTTAGCATACCTTTTGTATATTCCTAGGTTGTATTTAAGAACATTAAGCCAACTCGAAGGGAAATTTCAAAGTTTGAAATACCACAGCAAGATGGGGTTGTAGCTAAACCTTTAGTTGATTCAAATGATGATTTTTAGAATCCACCACCAAAATAAATTTATGAAAGCTAAAAAAATAAAAGGCTGATTCATCAACCTTACTAGTGAAGAAATCTTTGAAGCAACAAAAACACAATATTGTTAATGAGCATATACAATAGAGGACACCACCTCCCTGTGCTGCAAAGGTACCAAGTTTGAAGACACCAGTTTTTAAATAGGTTCAAACACGACATACAACTGCTTCAAATTAGCAGAATATGAAGCAAACAACAAGTGTAATTTTTACTCCAATCCAGTCAAAGAGTCCTGTAGATAAAGAAGTAGTTATTTCAAAGAAAGTGCTTGAATCATTCCATGATGAGGTAAGTTTTTTGATAAATACGTGTGCACATTACAAAAATTGCTAATTGATTTTATTTGTAAACAAGTTCGTAAAGACTTGAAAGAAATTCATATTCTAGTGTCGACAAAGTTTGATATGATTATGAAAGCAATAGAACAAAGAAAGGTAAAATGTTTATTATTCAAATAAGCTTAAAAATACATATCTGACGTAAATATGTATTTTTAGTGGATTGACATATACATATTCAGTATACAAATGTAATGCCTGTGTATTAATAGTTGAATGTACTTGTATAAGTATTTATAGCAACAATTTAAAGAGAAAGAATCTGATCAACCACATATGAATGAGGCCGGTGTAAAAACATCACCCCAACGCTTCAGTCCCGATGTGGTTCATAGTTCAGATAAGAAGTTTGATGGTACAATGATAAATAGTTAACTTACATATGTTTATTTATAAATACTATTAAATAAATAAAATTTCATTATGTTTGTTTTGTTTTATATTTTCATGTATATGTTTATATACATATGCAGTTACACTTTCATATGTAAAAAAATATATGTATTTTTGTACTTCTATTTTATATGTATATAATGATATACAACTGGATGACTTATTAATGTTGTTTTATGTTTTTTACTTATTTGCAAGGGATCTACAGACTTTTAGTCAGATCAAACAAAAGATCTATCTGAATCTCAATTTTTAATACCCGATGAGCTTCTCCAAAACATTAATTTGGATTACGTTCTGAGATGGTTGCTCAAGATGATTGTCGAGTATGTATAATGAATATACTTTTGAGGTAATGTCATTTATAATGGCCAGAACAAATTATTTTATTTTTATTTTTTGTAGACCAATAAAGAGAATGCAGGTATGAGCGGAAATATATCAGATCATGGTGTGGCTAAAACTTATTCAGAGGAGCAAATTAGGACACCAACACAAACTCATTTATCAAACAACTATGAAAAAAAGGGATAAACTAATTTTTTTTGATACATAAATCACAATTCCTGATGAGCTGCTACCTAGTGTCAATGCCTACCCGAACCAAGAAAAAAACATCATCGTACATCCATCAGCAAATCGTGAACAACAAACTCCTGAACCAATGATAAGGAATAGGTGATCATCTAGATTCAAGGAATCCCCATACACAATTAAGTTTGGTTCAGCAGCTGGTAAGTACACTAACTTATATATTTTTTTTTACTATCATATGTTTGTACTATCTTTGTATTTTAGACAAAAGGTAGAACTTCTTGCAAGTATATTTTATCATTTAGATTTTTTGATTTTGTAATTACAAAGGAAGCTCTGCAGGGCAACTACATACATTCTCTCAGAAGCATCCTTTTGTTTCTCACCCAATTCATGGGATAGAGGACACTAACGTTGGCAACAAGTTCATAGAGTGGATTTCAATGGAACTTATTAAAGGTCATGCAAAAAGGTATTTATGTTCAACTGAATTGTATTGTTCTTTTAATTTTGTTTGTTCATGAATTAGTAATGTATTGAATAAATTACCAGAAAGGGTAAAGAGGAACATTACAAAAGGACCAAGTCAATCAGATCAATTATGCATTTTGGAGTTTGGACAGTCGAAGATAAAAATTAATTCTACATTATGAGTTTTGTTGGTCAGTTATGGACAGACTCTGTAAGTAGATTATTATTATGTAGGCCAAACCCATCAGTAGCCCCCTAAACTTGGCACGATCTTTCACTTTGGCACTTCAACTGGACGTTGTTCACTTTTGACACCTCAAGTAGCCATAAACTGTGTCACTTCGGCACCTTTTGCTGATTCAACAAAGAGAGTGCATTACACTCGCTTTTGGGCGCGTTTCAGGGGTATTTTCATAATTTTTGAGAGACATTTTGTAATTTTTTATCTTTAAACTTTTTTAAAATTATACATTAAGATTTTTCAAATTTCATCTTCTCCACACAATTTTTCTTTACCTTAACCTCCATTAATAGAGGTTGAATTTTTTAAGAATCAATGGAACACACTACCACACTAACAACAACCAAATTACACCCAAAACAGCAACTCAAATTTCTCCTCTTCTACCCACGACATCATTAACACCCAAAAGAAAAAAAAATATTCATTCCATCAACCCACATAAAGAACACAACAAAATACTCCTTTCTTCTCCATTTTCTTTTACCCATTGAACAGACACATATGACTTTAATAAAAAATATTCAAATTAATATTTCTCCAAAACTCCTCAAAAATGCAAAGAATCACTAAAAATGCAATGGTTTACTTCTTTGGGAAATTTTATCAAACACAAAGCGTGCAAAGAAAAGTGAAATTATTTAGGAGGACAAATGCAATTTTTTTTTACTTTTTCACAAGGATAGTGGATTCTTTACTAATAGGAAAGAATCAATGTAGATCTAAGATTTATCATTCTCTGTATTTCATCATATATCTGGAATTCGTGAAGCTATTAATATAGATCTATTATTGTTAGAGAATGAGGAGGTATGTTTATCATTATTGAAAAGTTCAATCTCCATTAATGGAGGTTTAAGCTAAAAGAAAGTTGGGTGGAGAAGACAATGTGGGGGATTTTTTATAATTATTTAGGGAATAAAACATGTGTCATTAATTCATTGGATATAATTGCCATGTATTTGTCCCTTTTTTTAAAATTAATTTTGTGTATATATAATGATGTGGCAATGTAAAATTAGATGGCACAAATTAATTGATCGGATAATCCACATTGGCAGCGAGTGAGACCCACGCACCAGAGCTGATGTCGAAAGGTGCCAAAATGACATGTTTTATAGCTACTTGAGGTGCCAAAAGTGAACAACGTCCACTTGAGGTGTCAAAGTGAAAGATGGTGCCAAGTTTAAGGGGTCGTCGATGGATTTGACCTATTATGTATATTCTTATAGAGTTGTAATACAAATTAAAATACATATAATGTTACCTAAAATACATATGCTGTCTTAAAAATCCATATGTTGTTTCATATATGTATTGTACAATGTGTTTTTTAATATACATATGTTATTTTAAAAATACATATGTTGTTTCATATATGTATTTTACATTGTGTGTATATGTAGATGCAGTTTACATATCATTATATACATATGCAGTTTTTAGATCAAACCTAAAAATACATATGTTTCTTACATTACATACATATATTTCTTATATATGTATTTTACAATGTGTTTCTTAATATACATATGTTGTTTTAAAAATACATATGCTATTTCATAGATGTATTTTACATAGTGTGTATATATGTAGATGCAATTTACCTATCATTTTATACATATGCAATTTTCATATTAAACCTAAAAATACATATGTAGTTTACATTACATACATATGTTTATTTTATATAGAACTTATATGAATGTTCTTATATTTGTAGTATTACTTATTGTAGCAAATTGAAGTTTGCTTTTACTACTTGTGGAAGAAGTCAAAGTATAAGCCCCACAGCACATACAAATACAACATAGTAGATTGCAACTTCATGAACATAGTTAAGAATGTGATGGTAGTTTATTCGTTAAATTATCCAACTCTTAACGCGAGAGGACAGAAGCACCATCTTAATGAATATATTAATGAATTCATATGCATGCTACAGTGCCATGGCACACCGTTGATAATATTTTTATTCCTGTCAATGTAAAGGACAAACATCATTGGGTGCTTGCTGTTTTATTGTTTTCAGATAGGTGCATATTCATATATGATTCATACTCCTCTTCTGGTCATGATGCTGTTGTTCTTGATGAAATTGAGAAGTTAGCCCAGATTATCCCTTTTTGTTTCCAGGTTTGTAATTTCTATGAAAATAAATTATTGATCTTGATAATCATCGATACAAAGATAAAGATATGAAAGACCTTTTTAATGTGTATTTTGTAGAGGATTTTTCTCAAGAACAAAGTGGAAGCATGTAAGCATTTTAATTATACATATACCAAGTTTTTAAGTTTGTTCAAAATATATTTTAATTATTATTTAATATTTTTTATGTAGGGACTGTGTACTCTATATGGTTACATATGCAAAGTGCCTTTCTTATGGTCAAGGCATTCCTTTGGCTGAGTTCAATCCCAACACACTTCTTATAAGATATGATTCACTATTGTGGGACTACGGTATGAGAAAATAAGAAGCTAAAGCTCAAAGTGACGACGAAGCACCATTGGCCTATTAGGGAAAGCAAGATAACAAGTAGCATATAAGTAGTTGAAGTCTGATGGTTGATGATTTTATTCCATTTTGTATTTGAGAAAATTTAACTGGATGTTGATAGTAATTTAGTGCAGTAGTTGTTGAAACTTATGTTCTGTTTTAGTATTTTAAAGTGAATGAAAGTTCTTCATTTTAGTCTTTTATGTTGCATATATTTTCGATAATTATAGTATGTGTTTTATTAAAGTGTACAGTAATATATATATGGGTTCAGTTTACATATCAATATATACATATACAGTTTACAAATTTTTCTTTAAAATACATATGTAGTTTACATTACATACATATGTTTATAGACATACATATAAGGTTTCACATATACTTATGCACTTTATATATGTATTTTAAGTTGCTTCAAATATGTTTTTTATTCTTTGTTCATATAATATCAAATACATATATGAAGATCAAATACATATGTTGCTTCATATATGTATTTTACTCTGTGTTCATATACTATATAGTTTAACAAATACGTTTAGCCAAATTCATAAAAAACCTATGTTGTTAACTATGACGCCTAATACAAATAGACAACTATAAATATCATTTTAAGGAAATACATATAGGTCACAACACATTCATCAAATACATTTACCTAAAAGCATATGTATTTTTCAAAGCAAAAGCATATGATTTTTTTATTAAAATTTGAAATACATAGATACGATAAATGTGTTTTCAAATACATAGAGGCGATAAATATATTTTTGAATACACATCTTTTAAACGAATTATGGAAAATTATTATTATGATTTAAGCGTTAATACAATTTTAAGAAAATACATATAGGTCACAACACATTCATTAAATATATTTACCCAAAAGCATATGTATTTTTCAAAGCAAAAGCATATGATTTTTTCATTAAAATTTAGAAATACATTACTGTATTACCTATTGCCATCTATAATGCATTATAGTATTTAGAAGTCATAGCAAAAGCATACGTATTTTCATTCAAAGTTAGAAATACATAACTATATTACTTATTGTCATTTATAATGCATTATAGTAAATGGAAGATAAATGTCATTAAACACATTTAATAAATGATTTCATTATTATGAAAAGTGTAAAAAAATTATAAAGAAATAAAATATTAGAACAAATATATCATTTACGATATTTCCTATATGAACATCTATTGTGACCTTTATACCCACAACCACTACACGAGTTGATAATAATATTTTTACTTTCAGAATAGATTTCATTTGTTGTCCCTATTAAGTTAAGGAAATTATATGATAGCAAATTATTTTTTTGGTCTTTATTAATCTTAATGGAAAAAGAAAAGTTAGGTAGTGGCAATTCTGGGGATTTTCGCATTGTTCTTGTCTTAGACTAGTGAATTATTTATTGGTAATTAGCAAATATGATGCCATTATTGGAATTAGCAGTGTGCTTTCAAAATTTAAAACCAACAGTTGTTATTTTTGAAATTAACAATGTAATAATAATGACGCCATAATCATATTGAGGATAGTATTAAGATAGATTGAGAAATTGAGGTTTACACGTAGAGTTTGGCAATTGCAAGCTATTGTCTTGATTGTTTCTGTGGTCTTAAACTTTAAAGTGATAACGTGTAAAATATCTGTCATTAGATCCATACTCTTATTAGGATAACATACTAGGAAGTTTTATGGAAGGGCAATACCCTTGCATCGTGGATTGGGTTCGAGTTCTTTGGTTGAGGTAGGTTACGATTTAATTGGAGTTTAGACTCGACTTAATTATGTGTATGCTCCTAAATTGGATACTTGTGGATTGGTATTCGGATATGCTTGAAATTGTTAATGTTTGGATTATTGATTCGTGTATGAATGTTTATTGAAAATTGACTTGATGGAATTGTCTTATGACTTTAAGTGTACTTGTAAATTTGGTACATTGTGTGACATGTTTTGAGGTTGTGTAAATTGATATTGATAATACTTGTTTATATTTATGTTAGATCCAGTACCACGTCGGTATGTTTATGTAAGACCCCACAAAATCCTAAGCTTAATTCAGTCCATTTATGTTTGTTAAGGGGGTCCCACACTTGGAAGGCTCTAACTAAGTTTCTAGACTTAGTTTATTTTAGCCTTTGAAAGTCCACAGTCTCATTTTGTGACTTTAATGTTCTTTAATGGTCCGTATTCTTGCTAATTCATGATCAGGAACGTCAATAGGTGTTCTTGGACAAGTTTTGGATTTTTTAAAACTCGTTTAGACACGTTTGGAATCCCAAAACAATGGACCAACACGATCTTAGCGCGCCGTCTAGCCAATCGTGTTGGTTGATATTATTGCAGGTTTCTAGGGCCAAAGTACTGAGGCTTGATGCGATGATGGCATGATGCATCGACTATCGCGTCGATGCCATGACGCGCCACGTCGCTAATAGCGTCGATGCTAAATTTTTAGTCATTCAATGTTCGCATCTTTGAGGGGCAAAAGGGTCAATTTCTCACCCCTATATAAGTCTAAAACACGGGATTAAGCCCCATTTCAACAATAATATAGCTACTTCTCTCAAAATCTTCTCAAGAACAAGTTAGGGTTTTCAATTGGGGATCCAAATTGAAGGGAATTCCACCGTCAATCTTCATATAATCAAGAACTAAGGTATGTCAAGTGTTCATTCATGGATTCGTTTCATCCATGAAGCCCAAGAATCTAATTTTTAAATTATAAATTGTGATGTTTATATTGTGGATTTATTATGATCATGTTGATGTTATGTATGAATACCAAGTTGGAATCTTTAATGTGTTTTCATGACTCTATATTAGTATGTGGCTTGAAAACCTACCAATTGAATTATTTTGTGGAATTATGATGTATTAATTTGATGATTATGTCTATGCCCTAAGTTATGCATCCTAGGTATTTGATAAAATGCCTAAAAGAACAAGAATCATGCCTTATGACTCAATAGAACCTAAATGATGAATCCATGTTTCACCCTTATGTTCAAAATGACTTCTATGTTAAATCTATGCCTTGTAGTTGTTTGGTGGAATGCTCATGAGACTAGAATTGTGAAACTATGAATGTGATTGAATGCATTCCTATCCATGTACAAGATTATGAATGTCAAATACTTCATGAAATTTTCCAATGATTGTACTATGAATTGTTGACTATGGTTATGTGTCAAGAAGTGTTATGTCTTGTCAGTTTCATGCTATCGAGTCCTGGGGGTATTTAATACCCGGCAATTTAGCTGTGTTCTTAGAGCCAGCGTTAGTTTTCATGATACTCACAGTCAAGCCATGATCAGTAGAACTCAGTCATTCATGTGACTCAGGAAAATTCCATAAATATAGTATCAGTCCAGTAATCTCAGTGATCTCAGTAATCTCTGTAATCTCTGTCAGTTATCAGATCTCAGTAGTATTCAGTTCAGACCTTAGTAACTCAGTCAGCTAGCAGAACTCAGTAGCATTTTGTTAGTTGACAGAATTCAGTTGTATTCAATCATTCAACGGAACTCAGTAAACTCAGTTCAATCAGTAAAAACCATACTATCAGTAACAGCTCAGTCATGCCTAGTGTAAATTAGGAAAACTAGTTCAGTGTCTATTCAATTAGGAGTATGATTCAGTATCGAGTGAACCCAGGGATGAGGGGCTCACCTGTTAGCCAGTAGAGGGTGTGATCTTTAGTAGCAATCCTTGCATTCCAGAACTACGTAACCAGTGTAGGTTGAGATGTGCCCTGTCAGAGAGGGTTTACTCACATCTTGTCTTTACCCGTGGCATGGTACTGACACCCTTCCAACTGGAGTTACAGGTTGGACCCCTCCAGTTTAGATTCGGGATATGCCAGTTAGATGATTACCTCCCACAGTCTTAGTTTTAGATTCAGTCACAGTAATAGAACTCAGTTCAGTTCTAAAGATATCAGGACTGTCAGATACAGTCGCTCAGCTCAGTACGGAACCAACTAGTTCCATCAGAATCAGGACTGTCAGATACAACCATCCAGTTTAGTCTAGAACTCAGATAGTTCTCCAGATTCAGGACTATCAAATACATTCACCTAGTCCAGTAAAGAACTCAAATAATTTTTTTATTATCAATATACTCAGTTATTAGTTATCAGTAATATATTACCAGTAACCTCAGATATCGGTTACACGTAAACTTCATAATTCATATCATTAATAGACTCAGTTATTTAGTATCCCAATATTAGTAAACTCAGATATTAGTACATCAGTATTCAGTATTGTCACGACCCCAGTTCCAATCTATGTACTCATGTATATACTTCTCACGCGTTCATATTCATGTCATCAGTCAGTTATTATTGTTCATGAATATGGACCCTTGCATTCAGCTTACCTCACTTGCATATAAGTATATTCAATCGTACTGACATATTTTTGCTATGGTGTTTTATACCATAGGTTTAGAAGCACGAGCTCCCGAGTATCCTTAGTAGATTAGACGTTCAGCAGCTAGACTAGTAATGAGTCCTCATCATTCAAGGATAGCATGATTATTTTATTACTTTATTATTTCAGTAGTTTAGAGTTAGTTGGTAACATGTCCCATCAACTCCATAATTTTTAGTCAATTTTAGAGGCTTTCAGACTACAGCACGTTTCAAATAGTTTATTTCAGTTTTAGGTATTGTTATACCCCATTACAGACATTATTTTATATTCAGTGTTAGTTCAATTTTGAACCTTATGACCTTACAATTTATATTCCACATATTTACAGTATACTATTTAGTGCTCAGTTATAGATATCAGTCATGGGTTAGCTTGTGGTCCTTTGGGGTCATGAGCACCGTATAGTGTTCCGGGTACCAGATTTGGGGTGTTACAAACTTGGTATCAAAGCCTAAGGTTCGACAGTGTCCTAGAAAGTCTGAAAAGCCGTATCAAGTAGAGTCTTATACATGAGTGTGTTGTGTACCACACTTATGGATATGAGGCTATGATATGTTTTTGGAACAGTTCCCTTCTTACAATATTCATGTCGTGCCAGTGAGCATGAGCTCAAATTTAACTTCTATTCTAAAATATTTTTCCTTTCGTTTACAGAATATACCTCCCAAAAGGTCTAGATAAAGGAGAACTAATAATCAGTCAGCACCTCAGCCCATTCAGGAAGATCCCCTGGACGAACATATTTCTCATGCAGAATTCAGGACTGCATTTACTACTCTAGTCAATGTCAGTCCCAGTCCTAGTCCAGTCAGATTGTAAACTCAGTTCACTCTCAGGATTACCTGACCATAGCATATGGCCATAAATTCTTCAATCATTGGTATTTTAGTACCTCAGTTTATAGAATATTTCTGAATTATGTTGGATGCTTGGTTTTGCGTTCTTAAGGTAATACATTTTTTCACTCATTCATGCTCAGTTACCCAGTCAATCATTGCCTTTTATGTATAATACTGTATAGTCTAAGTCCAGCCTTTCAAGATAAGTACAGTTAATTCTTACAGACCCAGTAGTCAGCTATCAGTCATTCAGTTAATTAGATAAGTTAGTATATTTATGCATTTGTGCTCAGCACCCACGTGAATCTTTTCAGTAGTCTTAGTTGTAGTGCATAAGGCTTAGTCGCTTTATCTTAGATGATGTTTCATAGTCCTTGTCTCCTAATACAAGAATCCCAGCCATGTAGCAATCTCCTATTCTAATGTCCTGCTCAGATCAGGCTAAGATTTGCTTTCTCCCTTTAGTCACTAGAAATCTACAGAAAGAGTGTCATAGAAACGCTCCAGTCGAGTAAAAGTTTTTGGTAAGAGTTATTTAAGTAGCCAGTAATTCAGTTTAGTAGCCAGACAGACAAGTTCAGATGGTGTGATTTCCCATCTTTCCATTTAGTCGCACTACCCAGAGTTCAGACTAACTAAAGTCTCATAAATGTGATCATTCTAAGATGGACTAACCAGGTAGTTGCGTGTTCAGCCCAGTTCATGTATCATGTCTTAGTTTCAGATCTCAGATATTTAGATAGAAGGTGCCTCGTGCATCGCCATAACTTTTCTCACAACTCAGCAAAGTCAGCCCAGTATATTTTCAAAGGACATAGTTCCCCAAAGGGGAGATACACTATAATTTCTTAAGCCTTCATGACATAAACGTGCCGCTCTCTTTTTTCATAAAAAATCCAGTTTGGGGTAAGGGGTACTCATGAGTTGACCCTCAAACTCTGATCTCAGTCGTAAGCCACATATTCAAGGTACTCAGTTTAGATCACGATGTCCAGCTCATGTATCATATTCCAAACTCAGTTACATTCACGTGTTTCTGCTCATGCATATCTAGTAATTAATTTCAGGCTCATTAGCATTTTCAGTTTAAGGAAATAGTCTCCCTTGAACTTATCTAGTTTGATGCTCAGATTTTTATGATAAACTTTGTATCAATTACCAATGCATATTCAGTCATGCATTCATGTGTCAGATCAGTCATGTATTCATGCATCAGATATGCATGTTTAGTATAATATATTCTGCTTATCAGTCATGCCAGTCATGAATTCATGCATTAGATATGCTCAGAACAAATCTCAGCAAATCAGTAATGTCAGCCATGTATTCATGTTTCAGTTGTTGATGTTCAGCATGTACTTCAGCTTACCATTTCCCCCATCTCAGTCAGTCTCATTCGAGGATGAATATTCCCAAGGAGAAGATATTGTAAGACCCCGCAAAATTCTAAGCTTAATTCAGTCCATTTATGCTTGTTAAGGGGGTCCCATACTTAGAAGGTTCTAGCTAAGTTTCCAGACTTAGCTTGCAGTCTCATTTCATGACTTTAATGTTCTTTAATGGTTCGATTCTTGCTAATTCATGACTAGGAAGGTCAATAGGTGTTCCTAAATATGTTTCAGATTTTTTGGAACTCGTTTAGACCACATTCAAAATCCCAAAATAGTAGACCAACATGACATTGGCGCGCCGCATCGCCAATCGCGTTGGTTGATATTGTTGTAGGTTTTCAGGGTCAAAGTATTGAGGCTCGACACAATGATGGTGCGACGCATCAACTATCGCGTTGATGCCATGGTGCGTTGTTTCGCTAATAACGTTGATGCCCAATTTTCAGTCATTAAATGTCTGCATCTTTGAGGGGAAAAGGGGTCAATTTCCCACCTCTATATAAGTCAAAAACACGGGATTACGCCCTATTTCAACCATAATATAGCCACTTCTCACAAAATCTTCTCAAGAATAAGTTATGATTTTCAATTAGGGATCCAAATTCAAGGGAATTCCACCATCAATCTTCGTAGAATCAAGAATTAAGGTATGCCAAGTGTTCATTCATAGATTCCTTTCATCCATGAAACCCATGAATCAAATTTTTAAGTTATAAATTATGATGTTTATGTTGTGGATTTAATATGATCATGTTGATGTTGTGTATGAATCCCAAGTTGGAATCTTTAATGTGTTTTCATGACTCTATGTTAGTATGTGGCTTGAAAACCTATCAATTGAGTTGTTTTTTAGAATTATGATGTATTAATTTGATGATTATGCCTATTCCCTAACTTATGCATCCTAGGTGTTTGATAAAATGCCTAAAAGAACAAGAATCATGTCTTATGACTCAATAGAACCTAGATGATAAATCCATATTTCACCCTTATGTTTAAAATAACTTCCATGATAAATCTATGCCTTGTAGTTGTTTGGTGGAATACTCATGAGACTAGAATTGTGAAACTATGAATGTGATTGAATGCATTCCTATCCATGTACTAGATTATGAATGTCAAATACTTCATGAAAATTTCCAATAATTGTACTATGAATTATTGACTATGGTTATGTGTCAAGAAGTGTCATGCATTGTCAGTTTCATGCTATCGAGTCCTGGCGGTATTTAATACCCGATAATTTAGCTATGTAGCTAGAGCCAGTATTAGTTCTCGTGATACTCACAGTCAAGCCATGATCAGTAGAACTCAGTGAGTCATGTGACTCAGGAAAATTCAATAAATTTAGTATCTGTCCAGTAATCTCAGTAATCTCTGTAATCTCAGTCTGTTATCAGATCTCAGTAGTATTCAGTTTAGACCTCAGTAACTCAGTCAGCTAGCAGAACTCAGTAAACTCAGTTTAGTCAGTAAAAACTGTACCATCAATAACAACTCAGTCATGCCTAGTGTGTACTAGGAAAACTAGTTCAGTGTCTATTCAGTTGGGAGTAGAATTCAGCACCTAGTGAACCCAGGGATGAGGGTTTACCTGTTAGCCAATAGAGGGTGTAATACTTAGTCGCAATCCTGTTTTCCAGAACTACGTAGTCAGCGTAGGTTGAGATGTACCCCTATGAGTCTAGGGACTATACATCTCCTTTGAGTTTTCCTTACAGAAGGGGTTGACGGAAGAACTCCCTGTCAGAGGGGGTTTACTCACAGCTTGTCTTTACCCGTGGCACAGTACTGACCCCGTTCTAGCTGGGGTTACAGGTTGGACCCTACCAATTTAGATTTGGGGCATGTCGATTAGATTATTACCTCCCACAGTCTCAGTTTTAGATTCAGTCTCAGTAGTTAAACTCAGTTCAGTTCTACATATATCAAGACTGTCAGATGCAGAAACTCAGCTTAGTACGAAACTCAGCTAGTTACATCAGAATTAGGACTGTCAGATACAATCATCTAGTTTAGTCTAGAACTCAGATAGTTCTTCAGATTCAAGATTGTCAGATACAGTCACCTAGTTTAGTAAAGAACTCAGATAGTTTTTTTATTATCAGTATACTCAGTTATAGGTAATCTATAATATAGTACATGTAACCTCAGATATAAGTTACCCATAAACTCTGTAATTTATATCATCAATAGACTCAGTTATTCAATATCCCAGTATTAGTAAACTTAGATATCAGTACATCAGTATTTAGTATTATCACGACCCCAATTCCAGTCTATGTATTCATGCATGTATTTCTCACGCGTTCATGTTTATGTTATCAGTCAGTTATTATTGTTCATGCATATGAACCCTTGTATTCAGCTTACCTCACTTACATACCAGTACATTCAATCGTACTGGCGCATTTGTGCTATGGTGTTTTATACCATAGGTTTAGTAACACGATCTCCCGAGCATCCTTAGTAGATTAGACGCTCTGCAGCCAGACTAGCAGTGAATCCTCATCATTAAAGGATAGCATGATTATTTTATTACTTTATTATTTTAGTAGTTCAGAGTTAGTTGGGAACATATCCCATCAACTCTACAGTTTTTAGTCAGTTTTAGAGGCTTTCAAACTACAACATATTTCAAATAGTTTATTTCAATTTTGGATATTGTTATACCCCATTACAGACATTATTTTATATTCAGTGTTAGTTTAGTTTTGAACCTTATGGCCTTACAACTTATATTCCATATATTTACAGTATACTATTCAGTGTTAGTTACAAATATCAGTCATGGGTTAGCTTGTGGTCCTTTGGGGTCATGAGCACCGTGTAGTATTCTGGGTACCAAATTTGGGGCGTTATAGTTTATATTTATATTGGATCGGATACCACGCTGGTAAATTTATATTTATGTTGGATTGGGTACCACGTCGGTACGTTTATATTTATGTTAGATCGGATACCATATCGGTAGGTTTATATTTATGTTGGATTGGGTTTCACACCGGTACGGTACATGAACATAGATTGTTTCCTGTAGGTCATGACTATTTGGGCAAAAATAAGTCCCATAGCATGTGTGTACATATTTGTTTTATTTCTGTGGATGTTTACATTATGGTTGATACTCTTGATGGTTATGTGGCTTGTTTGTGAGCATTGTTTGACCTGTTATTGCTGTATTGTTGATTCATTAAATATTTGTTGTGTGAAGATGCCTGTCTACTTATTATTTGATTTATGTTGTGTACATGCTATTAAATTGAGTTGGCTTATGATACCTACCAGTACATAGTAGTTTTTACTGATACTAGCCTATACTCTTCTTTTGTTGAGTGCAGAAAGTGTTCTAGGCTCAGTCATGACCTCACCTCTAGAGTTTGATAGCAGATCTTGATCCATTGGTGAACACTCCATCTCCAGGATATCGTGGGTTATCTTATTTATTCTTGTCCATCTTTTGGGCAATGAAACATTCTTTATTTACTTTATTTTTGGATATCACTTTAGATATGATCTTTGTTTGTAGTTCTTGTACGATGACTTTTGGGTCTTGGGAATTTTAGAAAGTAGTTTGTTTGAATTTCTACATTAATAATAATTAGTCCTGGATATTTGTTATTATGTTGAATTTTATAATAATATCATCTAGTATTGACTAAGTGTTTAGGTAATGGTTCGGTTTAGATGGTTTTTCGACAGAAAGATTAGTGTGGGTGCCACTCATGGCCTTTTGGGTCATGACAAAGTTGGTATTAGAGCCCTAAGTTAATCGATCTCATCGTACCAGAAAATTTCTAGTAGAGTCTTGCGAAATGGTACGGAGACATCTGTACTTTTCTTCGAGAGGCTATAGGACACTAGGAAAATTCAAATTCTTCTTTCTTACATGCTATTACTTAAATTCATTTGGTATCTAGCGATTTCAATCGGTATCTATTAATAAGAGCAATGTCAAGTAGAGGTTCATAGATTGGTGTGTAGGGCCTTACACCCAATCTTTGTAAGGCTATAAGGCATATAGAAGTGATTTTCCTTGCTTTCTCTCTATTGTACCATCCTATCTTGGACTACTGGATTGAATCCAATTGATATCTAGACAATTCCAACTGGAATCTTAATAATTTTGAATAAAAATCTAGGAGATTTCAATTGGTATCTGTTAATAAGATGTAAAAGTTATTGTTAATAGGTAAAGACTTGTGATAGTTGTGAACTTATTGATTGCTTGTGTTTGGTATTTGACTAAACTTGTGTTGCTAGATTTTTGTCATTGTTGTGAATAGTTTTTGTTAATTGATGAAAATTGACTAAGTTATTTTTGTTGATAAATATGATGGGATTATTTGATTTCTTGTTATTATGAAACTAGAAATTCTATGGTGCTTACTTATTTTTGGTACTATTATACTGATGAGATTGGTGGTATGAGAATTAAGAGGATGGTATGAGAATGTGATGTCGAGAAAAGATGGTGAAAACGTGACATGAGTAAAAGACTAAGGTGATATGTGTTTTTCATAATGAGAGATTCTTTTTAATGATGTTATGAATGAACTCTTGTGTAGTTCGATTATTTGATATTATTTGGGGATCCTTGTGTGGTCCGACCATTGAGACTATTTTTAAAATTTTTGTGCAGTTCTATTATTGAAAGTGTAACGGGTTCCTTGTGAGGACTAGCTAAGTGACATTATCTTTGAGTTCCTTATGTGAACGAATTCTTAATGCTTGGTAGAATATTGAGTTTTAAATAAAAGTGATAAAAACTAGAAGAGGTTGTTGATACCTACAGAATTTGATCGATGACTTGTCTGGGATGTGATATTGGTGATGAGACTGTCAATGACCTATAATCGATTTATTTTGTTTGGCCTTGTTTATGTGCTAGTGATCTGGGGACCACTCTTGAGGTGATTAAGAGTTAAGTAAAGCCCATAATAAAAATATTGTTAGGTAGAAATAAGAATGACTCTATATATCTTAAATTGGTGTTAGTGATATAAGAGAGGATTGGTTTGACCATGAAGTGTTTGTTGTTGAAATATATTGAGTTAGTGATTGTCAGAACATAAGTTGTAGCTGTGGATTTATGCATTAGGAAAAATTTGGAGAAGAAAAATTATTATTGACTTGACCTTGTAGTTGAATTATACATTTGCATATCCCACAAAGTTGGCTGATATATGACACTTTTAGAGGATAGTAATTTTCATGTAGTGGCAATGCAAAATCAAATGGCTTAGTTACATTCATAAAATAATTAATGATGGCCCTGAATGGGAGAACAAATGAATTATTAAATGGCATGATTGATATTTTCTTGAGTGATACTTAATGGATATTTCTTATTGAGTGGTTAAGGTATGATGAATAGATGGATATTAACAATATTGTGGAGGATAATGTGTTGTAGGCTCTAATTCTGTGGTCCCCGTAAAATAGCATGTTTCTACCTCTTTTGAATCTTATTGCTTTTCCTTTCTAGTTTAGATTAGTTGTAGCGTGGCTATGATGTAAACCTATGTTTGAGATTTGGTTTTAGTAATTTAAGCATGATTTGTATATTTAACGTTATTGGGCTAGTGTGGTAGTCTTGAAATCGTAGGTTGGGTAGAGTTGACTTGAGTACCTTGGTTCTAGTCGAAGTTGCTATCTTAGGCTTGAATATGGCTTACTTGAAATTTAAAAGATGAACCAGATACCTTAGCCTGGTTTGGGGCATAGTGTGCCTATATATGGAAATTGAGGATTAGGGGTGGGATTGTCTTGCCCACTTAGGCCTAACTTGTGTTAAGTCTTGTGGAATAAGTTGTGGATGTTAGACATAGATGAGGCTCGTAAACCTTAGAGTAAGGTTACTTCGTAACTTGGTAACTTTTATTGATGTTTGTAGATTGTGGCTTTTGAGTTATAGTTATGATACTTACTGTGGAAGGGATATTGGGCATTTAGAGATGTTATTTCGTCTTAGACTTGATGATTGACCTATAGAGATGTTATTTCCTCTTAGATATGCAAATTGTCCTAGAGAGGTGATATTCCTTGTAGTCATGATGTATGACCTATAGATATAAGATATTCTACATATGATTACATGTTTATCTATATTATGCCTCTAATATGTGAGATACCTCCTATATGTGAGATGATTAGAGACATGCTACGACTTATAAATATGATTTCTCGATATGAGTTTTGGATATGTATATTGCCCTATGGCCGTGATTATGATGTTTTGACTATTCCAGATGAATTAATGAGTGTTATGATACTGAATGAATATTCAAGAAGTGTTTATCGGTGTAAAGGATACGATTACAATTTATGAATACATATATGTTTGTATACACATCTCTCCAATATAGGACGGAGGAAGATGCAACATATTGCTTACGACTTTATTGATTGGATACTGATGATGGAATGGAAAAATTTGGTACATTCATGAGTATTATGGTGGTAATTGGTGTGATTTTATCTTAAATATGATCTTACGATTGTTCTGCCTAATTAACGGTTAAGCTATGTGGTAACTAGTTGTCTATGAGGGTACTATAGCACTTGTATGGCTAGGAATCTAATATATTAGTTAATGAATCTTGCTTAGTTGAAACATGGTAGCTAGCGATGGTTAATGCATGGTTTATGGTGATATGACTATTTTATGAGTATTTAAGTCTATGTTATTCAGTAATGACTATTATGATGATATATCCATACCCGGCAAGGCCGGAGGATACTATTGTGATGATATTGAAACCCGGCAAGGTCAGAGAATACTATCATGATGATGTTGATACCCGACAAGGTCGGAGGATACAATTTAATATGTTGATACCCGACAAGGCCGAAGGATTATATTGATGATGTATTGATATCCGGTAAGGCCGGAGGTTGATGACGATAATAATGGTCCTGATGAGGACATTTGATGAGTTATGGTATTGATTATGTACTTTACATTCATTCCTGTATGCTCATCGCCTATCACCAGTATGCACTTATATTTATCAGCCGATATAGGACGGTTGCATATATATGGGTGGAAAATATGCCTTGTATTGTTGTAAATTGATTAAACCTTTTGAGTTTGGGTGGTGGGGGTACGCATAGGCTCAGCTAGGTATTTAGTTGTCCGTAAGTTGAGGACGAAGGAGATTGTGTCTGTAAAGGTCCAATGAAAGAATCATCTTATTGAGGAGGACACTTAGGAGACCGAAGCAGACATGCGTAGCAAGTATCCACATCTTTTTGATGATTCAAATAACTACTTTTTCCTCTTCTTGCCACTTGTTTGTCGTTCAAAGTTGAACAATTATTTAATTGGTATCTGATGTAACAACCCTCCCGATTATTTGTAAAATTTTCTTATCTTCCCTATTTTAGCGCTCTCCGTAGTTGTATACGTGAATTATGACTCACGGGTTGAGTAGTACTAATTTTTTTAGGTGCTCAGGACTAATTTAAGTCATTAATGGAGTAATTGAGTTGAGAAAGTTAAACCCGATAATAATCAACCTTTGATCGAGACAGTTTCAGACTAGTGTTGTAATATTTTCAATAGGTCTGAAATATATCTTTCAGTCGATGTACATATTTGACTTATTTTCTTGAGGTTTTTAATAATATCCGAGGATCAATTGAATATTTTAAATAGTTACTTAATCTATAAATTAATGGGTCAAAGTGACAATTTATTTACTTATATGGTTAGTATAAGGGTGAAATTAAATGGTTAGGGTTTATCATCTATAGTATCAATTAATAGCATCAGAAAGGTAAAGGAAGGAGGTAGATAATAGCGGTTTTCATTATTGAAGTTCAAGAAAGAGATTTCGACTTTAGGTTTCAGGTTAGCATCCGCTGTTCATCGAAATATTGATGGAAATTGAAGTGTGTTATTTTTCATCATAATGGTCTAATGAATATTTATAGCACTTTTGTCTGTATTAATAATGAGAAGTAGTAGTACGAATATCAATTTCCTTTTAAAACAAGAGGGAGTTGAGTTGAAACATTATCAGTAAGAAGCTAATAATAATAATTAACTATGAAAAGAACTTATTCTAGGAATGTTTTAAGTTTCTGAGAGGAAATTTCTTTTGCCAAAAAAAATTATTTCAATAATGCTTTCCTCTTAGCTACCACTGTTCCTTATCTTCAATGCAGCCAGGTTCAAACATAGATATCAAATATGATAGTAATATTTTTACTTTCAGAATAGATTTCATTTGTTGTCCTTATTAAGTTAAGGAAATTGTATGCTAGCAAATCATTTTTTTGATCTTTATTAAGGTTAATGGAAAAAGAAAGGTTAGGTAGTGGCAATTGTGGGTATTTTTGCATAGTTCTTGTCTTAGACTAGTGAATTGTTTATCAGTAATTAGCAACATATGATTCCATTATTGGAATTAGCAGCATACTTTCAAAATTTAAAAGCAACAGTTATTATTTTTGAAATTAACAACGTAATAATAATGACACCATAATCATATTGAGGATAATATTAAGATAGGTTGAGAAATTGAGGTTTACACGTACAGTTTGGCAACTGCAAGCTATTATCTTGATTGTTTCTGTAGGTCTTAAACTTCAAAGTGATAATGTGTAAAATGTTTGTCATTAGATCCGTACACTTATTGAGATTATATACTTGAACCGATTTGAAATATTCAGAAGTTTTACGGAAGGGCAACACCCTTGCATCGTAGATTGGGTTCGAGTTCTTCGGTTGAGGAAGGTTATGGTTTAATTGGAGTTTAGACCCGACTTAATAGTGTGTAAATTGGATACTTGTGGATTGGTATTCGGACATGCTTGAAATTGTTGATGTTTGATTTGTTGATTCATGTATGAATGTTTATTAAAAATTAACTTGATGGAATTGTTTTATAACTTTAAGTGTACTTGTAAACTTGGTACATTGTGTGGCATGTTGTGAGGTTGTGTAAATTGATATTGATAATACTTGTTTATATTTATGTTGGATCGGGTACCATGTCGGTACGTTTTTATTTATGTTGGATTGGATATCACGCCGATACGTTTATATTTATGTTGGATTGGGTACCATGCCGGTATGGTACATGAACATAGATTGTTCCCTGCAAGTCATGACTATTTGGGCAAAAATAAGTTCTATAGCATGTGTGTACATATTTGTGTTATTTCTGTGGATGTTTACAGTATAGTTGATACTCTTGATGGTTATGTGGCTTGTTTGTGAGCACTGTTTGACCTGTTGGTTTTGTATTATTGGTTCATTGAATATTTATTGTGTGACGATGCCTGTGTACATGTTATTAAATTGAGTTGGCCTATGATACCTACTAGTGCATAGTGGTTTGTACTAATACTACCCTGTACTATTCTTTTGTTGAGTGCAGAAAGTGTTTTAGGATCAGACATGACCTCACCTTTAGAGTTTGATAACAGATCTTGATCCAAGGGTGAGCACTCCGTCTCCAGGCTACCATGGGTCATCTTATTTGTTATTGTCCATCTTTCGGGCAATGAAACATTCTTTATTTACATTATTTTTGGATATCACTTTAGATATGATCTTTGTTAGTAGTTCTTGTACGATGACTTTCGGGTCTTGGAAATTTTAGTAAGTAGTTTATTTGAATTTTTGTATTAATAATAATTAGTCCTGAATATTTATTATTATGTTGAATTTCTTAATAATATCATTTAATATTGACAAAGTGCTTGGGTAATGGTTCGGTTTAGATAGTTCTCCCACATGAAGATTAGTGTGGGTGTCACTCAATGTACCAAGTTTACAAGTACACTTAATGTCATAAGACAATTCCATCAAGTCAATTTTCAATAAACATTCATACGCGAATCAACAATCCAAACATCAACAATTTCAAGCATGTCCGAATACCAATCTACAAGTATCTAATTTAGGAGCATACACACAATTAAGTCGAGTCTAAACTCCAATTAAACAGTAACCTACCTCAACCGAAGTACTCGAACCCAATCCATGATGCAAGGGTATTGCCCTTCAGTAAAACTTCCAAATATTTCAAATTTGTTCAAGTATGTAATCCCAATAAGAGTACGAATCTAATGACGGACATTTTACACATTTTCACTTTAAAGTTTAAGACCTACAGAAACAATCAAGACAATTGCTTGCAATTGCCAAACTCTACGTGTAAACCTCAATTTCTCAACCTATCTTAATATTATCATCAATATAATTATGGCGTTATTATTATTACGTTGTTAATTTCAAAAATAACAACTGTTGCTTTTAAATTTTGAAAGCACGCTGCTAATTTTAATAATGGCATCATATGTTGCTAATTATCGATAAACAATTCACTAGTCTAAGACAACAACAATGAGAAAATCCTCACAATTGCCACAGCCTAACCTTTCTTTTCCCATTAACCTTAATAAAGACCAAAAAATGATTTGCTAGCATACAATTTCCTTAACTTAATAGGGACAACAAATGAAATTTATTCTGAAAGTAAAAATATTACTATCATATTTGATATCTATGTTCGTACCTGGTAATCCTTTATTGCATGTATTGAAGATATGGAACAGCGGTAGCTAAGTGGAAAACATTATTAAAATAATATTTTTTGGCAAAAGAAATTTCTTCTCAAAAACTTAAAACATTCCTAGAATAAGTTCTTTTCATAGTTAATTATTATTATTAGCTTCTTACTGAAAACGTTTCGACTCAACTCCCTCTTATTTTAAAAGGAAATTGCTATTCTTACTACTGTTTCTCATTCTTAATACAGACAAAAGTGTTGCAAATATTCATTAGACCATTATGATGAAAACAATAATGTACTTTAGTTTCCATCAATATTTCAAAGAACAACAGATGCTAACCTGAAACCTGAAGTTGAAATCTCTAACTCCAATAATGAAAACCGCTATTATCTGCCTCCTTTCTTTAACTTTTTGATGCTATTAATTAATACTATAAATGGTAAACTCTAACCATTTAATTTCACCCTTATACTAATCATTTTGACCCATTAATTTATTAATTAAGTACGTTTATATTTATGTTGGATCGGGTACCACGTCGGTACGGTACATGAACATAGATTGTTTCTTGCAGGTCTTGACTATTTGGGCAGAAATAAGTCCCATAGCATGTGTGTACATATTTGTGTAATTTCTGTGGATGTTTACAGTATGATTGATACTCTTGATGGTTATGTGGCTTGTTTGTGAGCACTGTTTAACCTGTTGTTGCTATATTATTGATTCACTGAATATTTGTTGTGTGACGATGGCTGTATACTTGCTATTTGATTTATGTTGTGTACATGCTATTAAATTGAGTTGGCCTATGATACCTACTAGTACATAGTGATTTGTACTAATACTACCCTGTACTCTTCTTTTGTTGACTGCAGAAAGTATTCTAGGCTTAGACATGACCTCACCTCTAAAGTTTGATAGCAGATCTTGATCCACGGGTGAGCACTCCGTCTCCAGACTGTCATGGGTCATTTTATTTGTTCTTTTCCATCTTTCGGGCAATGAAACATTCTTTATTTACTTTATTTTTGGATATCACTTTAGATATGATCTTTGTTAGTAGTTCTTGTACGATGACATTTGGGTCTTGAAAATTTTAGTAAGTAGTTTGTTTGAATTTCTGCATTAATAATAATTAGTCCTGGATATTTGTTATTATGTTGAATTTTATAATATCATCATCTAATATTGACTAAATGTTTGGGTAATGGTTCGATTTAGATGGTTCTCCCACAGAAAGATTAGTGTGGGTGCCGCTCATGGCCATTTGGGTCGTGACAGACATGAACATATTTTTTTCTTGAGACAAAGAATAAAATGATTTTCTTTGTCATGTACCATATAGACATACTCTCTGCCTGGTACAACATGATATTATTTTTTAAAAAATAAATTTAAAAAGGTCAAACGCAAATATGTAAATGTATTGCTACAAACAGATGCAAACTGCTTACTACATATGTATTTTTTTACTTACAGCATTGTGAGATTATAAATACAACTACAAATAAATTCATACCAACAAATGTCATAAATATACATATGTATCTTTTTCATAACAGAGATTAATGCATATGTATTTAACAGTGCATATTGCTTACTACATATGTATTTTTTTGCATAACAGAGAATATTGATTACCTTAATTTTTTTAAAGCATATACACCCATAGCTATTTATAAATACAACTACAAATACCATCATACCAATAAATACCACAAATGTAAATGATCATACCGTCATATGAGTACACACTGCCTCGTTCTTTGTGAGTATGTCATTAAATTTTTCAATGAGAGTTGTGAATGTATATGAAGCCTCTTGTCTATTTTCACAGTTTCATCTTTCAAACATAAATCAAACTTCTTCTAGAAAATTATATATCGGTAGTTCTCAAGCCGATACAAGTGCAATATTTCTTGTTTTAGGAATGTTTGATGTCAAAGTTTATTCTCTATGAACTGTTGCATAGGACCTACCCCACTTTTCGTAACCCACCAATTCCAAGTATTTCTTCACTCTAATATCAATTGCCTTTACCTTTTCCATTAATTTGTGAAATTCAGACTTTGAATATGATTTTGCCATTGTATAAAAGATCTTCGATAACGTATAATGTGACTTTCTATAAAGTTTTTTCACGTTCTTCCATAGATGCCACATGCATGCATAATACAGTACATCTTTGTACACAGTACCAACAGCCTTTATGATGCTTGCATTCTGATCAGAAACAACACATATGTGTTGTCTTTTCCCGTATGCTTCTTTCAGATTCTCAAATAACCAAGTCCAAGATGCATCATTTTCTGAATTAAGCATACTATATGCCAAAGGAAATATATGCCCTGCATATATAAACACATTTTGTGTAGTTATATATAAATACATATAGTAACTGCATATGTATTTATTACAAATACAGTTGAAAATATGTACGTATTTTTGAAAACAGAGTTACAAATACATATAATAAAATATATTTGTACAACACACATATACATTATCAACTCTACATGTTTTATTCACAAACATTTGCAAAAATACATATAATCACACAAGCATATTAGTTAGAGATATGTAGATATTTTTTTGAAACATTAAATGTATTATAAAATGTAACTTACCTACTCCATCCATGGTACAAGAAGCTACAAATGTCCTAGAATACATTTCTCTTAGATGACTACCATAAAAATTACGATAGGTCTACATTATTCGAATCCTTTGATAAATGCACGGAGAGCAATAAATACATATCATAACTCATTTTCATCAGTCTTCTTCATTCTTATATGTGAATTCAGATAAGTATTGTTCAATACATATAATTATATTGGTAATTTACCATATGATGTTGATGGTTTCCCCCTAAATTCTTCTAAAGCTCTTTCCTTTGTCCTCTAACATAAACTGTATGTCAAATTCATACCAAACTCTTTCATCATGTCACTTTTGATTTCAGTTGCACTATATTTTCGTTTGTGGCTTTTTAGTTTTTGTTTCACCATACCACCTATCAACATACTTGTAGCATGCATCTTAGGATAAACTTTGTCCTTTACCGGACATGTATATTCTGTTACGAATTCTCCAATTCTGAACATCCAGCATCTCCCATACCGGAGGCACGACATAAAAATTCACAATTTCTTGATTCGCACACCAATGTATAACTGCATACAACAAATCTAAATACATATCTAAACTCATATTAAATGCAAAAAAATTTATCTAGAATGTACTTGCCATTTCTTGACCTTTCACTTCGTGTTTGAAATTTCTCTCCAATTGTATAATCCTTTCTGACTGACTTTAATTTTTTTTCAAGAAGTACACCTGGTTTACTTCAACATGCTTATGATGTGGGTTTGAGATAATCACTTGAACCTTATCCGTCTCAAATACATCTAATGATTTTGTGTTATCAGTAACCACCAACACACCTTCAGTAGATGTATTTACCACTTCTTGCGAATTGTAACAAATATTTCTTCTTTCAACTGCACATATAGATGAACTTGCAAAGGTGATCATAACATCTTTCTCCAAAATGCTTACATATAAAGGAAGAGAATTCATGTCTCATATCTTTCTTTTGCAAATAAACACTTTTAGACCCTTATCATTATGTATTTGTATTTGTCTTGCATTACCAATGATTTGATATTAAATTTGGATACGTTTGCTGCTCAAATCTACACTAATGTGAGATACCAAAAGAATGTATAGTTGATTGTACGATGCTATCGTACTCAACAATATTGCATCAATAATGTACTCTTCATAATTTTTTTCATATGTCCATCTTCCAGAGTGCTTCACAAGAACTGGGATATTTTCCGTTGTGAATTATTTTCACCTAAAAATATTATAAAAAATACATAATTGTAAGCACCTAATGCTTATAATATAAATATACAATGACATATAAATGCAAAACCAAAAAGACCAGCAATCAAAATATACAACAAAATTTATAAGTATACAATTGAACACAGAAATATACAATTACAGTTTGAAATACAGTAATCCACAAAAAAAATATACATGCCAAAATACACTATGCAAATATAATTACAATATATAATTACACACTAAAATTTCAAACAGAGATTTATATTTATAAACGTAAATAATATATACATACACAGCTAAAATGACCAGCCAAAAATACAGTTACAATATATTTGTACAGCGTAAAATACAAACACATCCACAATATCCATAATCGAATACAACCAAAATATTTATAATCGAACATTACGAAAATACAAATATAATCCTTGACTATATATTAGATTCTGAGAAACAGAAATAAAAAAATAGTGTTTGAGCAGATTGCAAAATCAATTTTGATCAAAATATTAATCGATCAATTCAATTTACTATTTACTGTTGCCATCAAACTAAAAGAAGACCTTTTCATTTTCTCTATCTACAAATCTGAACTCCTTCGACCAAGATAAGTGCTACTCTTCTTCCATTAGTCTCAAAAATACTTGATTGTGACTGTCGATTTCACCTAAATTTTGTTTACTTGATAGGTTGAGCTCAACAAGGAGCTAATATCACTATCTAAGAAGGATAAATTAGAGTTCCATCTTCCTCCTTATCAGATATTAATTATACCTGTGCAAATAGTTGTACTCATCATCTTAATTTAGTGTTCATTCTTCATTAAATTTACCTTCCCCTATTATCAAAGTTTCATTTTGAATTTTTTTGATTCTAAGGTTCGGTATTTGATGCTTGTCTATGTATAGGATTGCTTCTGCCTCCCTTGGTAATCTACATTGATAAATATGTTATTCTATCTGCACCTACAAAAAAGAATACTTGGTTAACAATAAAGTTTGTCAATTTGTTGCTCTCTCTATACTCATGTTCCACCACTGCTTCTACCTTAATTATTAAAGCTTCGATCTTCTTGATCTCCACAGCAATACCCCAAGGCACTTCCCAACTCCCATCCAATATCTTCTAACAACCAAAGAATCTGTCTCATATATTAATGAAAGGTAATTCTAATTAATTCAACATTTTAAATCCATATTTAATGCTAGAATTTCATCCAACAAATTTGAATCGTCTACAAGTCTTCTTCCCTCATCATAGAATAAAGATTAAACATCATTGCTTGTAACAGGTATTTCAGCAATAGGTAGTCACTTCTATCACAACACCCACAAGAAAATTTTCACATTGATCTCTTTGCCTCACACATTCCCAACCAGATCCTACTATTAATTTTCCTAAACTATTAACATCTACCAAGTCTTGTCCACACTAATGGATCTTCCATACAATTTACATCGTTGATAATATGACTGCATACATCCTCAATAAATGATTATTTAATACCTCTATATTCCAAGTACTATTTGAAAAGCATTGACTTACTTCTTCCAGTAGTTGATCAATCATAAAGTTCACAAGATGTAGCGATCCTCTTGTTGTTACAAAATATTCATCGTAAAAAATTTAAGCTGTCTTTTTACTCGAAACAAAATTTAAAAATTTCAAACTAAGCTAGTCTTGGACAAAATTGGAGTAAAGTATGGTCTAGGACAGTAAAATAATGGATTGGATAAATGTAATAAAATGTAGCATAATTTTATGTTAGCTAACATGATAATAAATTCGTAGAATTTTTTTTGAAGTGAATTCTGGTGAGTAGAAATTTCGATATCAAACTTGACGTTAATGATTTAGTCCAATATATCATGATTTGCGGGTACATTGTGGAAAAGGAAAAATTGGGAGCAATTTCACGTTTTTTCCATGCAACACCCGTTATAGCGAGTTGCAGGCTGCTCGGGCTACCACTATAGCAAAACAATTCATGCTATACCAGGATTCAAAGCTGGTCAATTACGCTATAGCATGCGAATTCCGCCATTGCAGGATCGAGCTGCTATAGCAGGGTAAATTGATGTTTATGCAAAAAACTCCCCCAAAATAATTTATATTTCAAAACTCATTTTGGAAAGCACTAGGGCAATTTGGGGCATTTTCACCTATTTTCCATTAAAATTCTTCATAAAGGTAAGTTATTTATCCCGATTGACTAATTTTTTTATTGGCAAACCTTAGCACCACTAGTTTATGAATTTTGAGGAAGGTTTAACTTGACCTAGCTAATTTTCTAGTGAAGGGGGGAAATTGAGTGTAAAGCCTTTGGGTTTTAGTTAAGAGTTGATTATTCACTCTTGCACGACTATAATTCACTTATGTGACTATGAAATTGGTAGGTTTAAGGTAAATTTATGATAGAAAAGTCCTAGAATGGGGGAAATAATTATGAAATTGGCTTTGAAGTTTGAGATTAGGTTGTAATTCTTGATGTTGTAGGTCATTTGATTGATTACGTGTTATATTCCTATTATTAGACCACAAACAAGCTAAGGTTGCAAGAAAAGGGAAACTCTGAAGTTCGCTCGAGCATTTCAAGCTTAGATTGAGGTAGGTGATTGTTTTGTAGGGGCATAATAAAGATGAAAGCAGAGTACTTCCATCCGAAATTACAAAAGGAAAAATAAAAATCAGAGAAGGAATCAGTGGTATACCATGATCAAAAGAGATTTTACAAAAAAAATGAAAACTTATGAGTAACAAGGTAGAAGAGAGGAGTAATGTTGTTAAAAAAACATCCCCTTTGAGGTTCTAAACCAAAAGAAATAAGAAAAGAGAAAGACAATGAGGGTGATGTAACTAGCCAGAGTTCCAAAAAAAAAAGTAGCATTAGAGAGGCATAATATATAAACATGCCCTTTAACTTGGCTTCAGATCACATCTATGACCTCCAACTTTGGATAAGCATAAGTAGGAACTTAAACTTGTATAAAGTTGAACAAGTAGACACACGCATCCTATGTGGCATCCTACATGGTCAATTATTGTCCTACATGGCATCCTACGTGTATTATGCCACATAGGATGTGTGTGTCTACTTGTTCAACTTTATACAAGTTTAAGTGTCTACTGTGCTTACCCAAAGTTAGAGGTCATAGATATGACTTGAGGCTAAAATAAAGGGAATGTTTCTGTCGATACCAAATTCACCCAAATCTGATACTCGAGAAAAGAGTTAGAGCTATTTTAGTGAGACAGTGTGCCACCTGGCACTTCAGCGCATCGCGGAGCCAGCCAAAATGGCAATAATCAAAAATCCAGTGAGCCTCCGCAATTATGGCGCGTCACGCCAAGGCTTAATTTTAGAATTTTCAATTTCCAGTGCACCAATATGATTCCACCGCGTCGTGGTGCCTTTCCAGTTCGAAACCAAGGTGGCAACATAATTTCTACCGCGTCACGCCGTCATGTAGTTTCCCAATTGTCCAATTTCCAGTGAACTGGCGCGATTATGGCGCATTACGCCAGTATGTAAAATCGGGATTTTTCAGTTTAATTCCAAGGGCATTTTGGTCTTTTCCCACTCTTCTTTAGCCCCTATATATACCTGATAAAAGGCTCTTAGACTCATTTCCCATCTTCAACATCAAAACTAGGGTTTTACAAAATCAAAACCCTTATTTCTTCTTCAATCAAAATCAATAGAGATCAAGAGAAATCAAGAGGAATCAAGAATCTCTCCAAGAACTTCCAAGAAAAGAGTTTCCCCAACGTATGTAGATGTTGATTCTTGGGTCCCTTTCATCCAAGAAGCTCAAAAACCCTTGTGTTTATGGTTTTTAATGATTCATGTGAGTTGAAATTAATGTTCTAGCTATTATTGAGTTGTGATTCATATTTGTTTACAAGGTTTTCAAGCTTTGACCCTGGTATGTGATGTTCATGATAAACCCTCTTTAAGTTGCTTGTTAGACGATGTGTTCATGCCAATTAAGTGTGGAAATGGTTGAATAATCAAAGCATGCTCCCCATATGTTTGATAAAATGCTTGTGTGAAGAATTAGGGCCATTATGGAATATTGATTAGGAAACCCCAAATTGTGAGCAAGCCTATGCATGCCTAGTGTTTGATGAAATGCCTTAGTGAATGAATTGTGATATCATAGCATGAAATCCCTAATTAGGTGTAAACCTATGCATACCTAGTGTTTGTTGAAAGGCCTTAGTGAACAAGTTGAGACATGATAGTAGTAAATTATCCAATTACATGCTCTTTGATACATACTAAGCCTTTAATACATGCCAAGTGCTTGACGAGTTAGTTGTGACATGATAGTATGAAGTTTTCCCAAATCATGTGCTATCTAATACATGCCAAGACTAATATGCGTGCAAAGTATTTGATGCAATACCTTGTTGAATGGAGTATGATCCTATACCATGTTCCCCCTATGCTATTACATATCTATGATTCCTAAATGCTTGAAGTGATGACTTAGTGATTGTGATGATGAATAGATGTTTATGATTCCTAAATGCTTGATGATGCCTTAGTGATTATGATGATGAATAGATATTTATGATTCCTAAATGCTTGAGGTGGTGAGTAGATGTTTGTGGTGGTGAATAGATGCTTATGATTCCTAAAATGCTTGAATTGATGCCTTAGTGATTGTGATAGTGAATACATGTTATGATTTCTAAATGCTTGAAGAGATGCTTTAGTGATTGTGATGACGAATGAATGACCGTGGTTATGACTACTCAAGAATGGTTATCTTTTACTTTTATGTTATCGAGTCCTGGGTGTATTTATACCCGATAATTAAGCTGATATATAGTCTCTGTCAATTTTCACAATAATCCCAGTCGGGCGATGATTCTCAGAACTTAGTGAATTATAGAACTCTGTATCCTCAGACAGATACAGAACTTAAGAAATCTCAGTAATCTCAGTAATCTCCGTAATCCCCATATCGCTAGTTTTCTAGCCTCAGTGTTGTACTCAACTCAGATCTTGTAGTATTCAAGTGTTCAATTCTGGCCTTGGTACTGATCGAGTAATCAATTCAAACTCTGTATCATCAGTCAGATATCGTGATTCAGTAGTATTCCATCAGATACGGAACCTTGTGAACTCAGCTTAACTCAGTCAGATCATTTGAGAAATATGATCAGTATCAGATTTAGATTAGTTTGTGTTCAGTTGATAAATTTAGTTCAGCATCTTTTAGTTAGGAGTAGGAGCTAGCACCGAGTGAGGGAAGGGATGGAGGCTCCCCATCAGAGAGAGGCCGAGTCGTTAAGAGCAATCCCTGAACTCTAGAACTGCGTAGCTAGTGCAGGATGCAGGAGTCCCCGTCAGTAGAGGTTGTCACCGTTAGAGAGATTTGACTATTATATTGCCTTAGGCTGACTTCCTGCGAGGGTTATCCGTTAGAGAGGCTTTACCAGAGAGGTCTTTACCCGTGGCACGGTATTGACACCCTTCCAGCTGGGTTTATAGGTTGGACCCCACCTATGGAAGGTCAGGGCATGTCAATTAAGTAACTACTTCCCACAGTTGCAGTTTCAGTATCAATCTTCAAAAATCAGGACTGTGAGGTACAGTCGTCTATCTCAGTGAGGGTCTCAGATAGTTTCATTGATTCATGACCATCCGTCAGATAGGCTTGGTCTCATATACAGTTATTTGTTATCAGATCCAGAGATCTCCCGATAGATAGGCTTGATCTCAGTCTCAAATCCTGTTGATTATTCTTGTTATCAGATCCAGAGATCTCTCGATAGATAGGATTGATCTCAGTCTTAGATTCTGTTGAGTATTCTTATTGTCAGATTCGAACATGATCATTTTCTTATCATTTATAATAGATTTCGGAGTCATCCATTAGAGAGAGGTTAATCTTCGATTCCGTTAGTCGAGAGCAGTGAGCTCAGAATTCAGTCATTATGTGAGTATATTCAGTTAATCAGTTATCAGTATCAGATAATTCAGTGATTCAGTATCTCAGTGTTAGTAGTAAGTTTAGATGACAGTAAAGCGGTATCCGAGTTTTAGTATTTAGGGTTGTGATGATTGTGATTATGGTTAGTGCATTCCTGTATGTGTTCTCGTTTGGTACTCTAATGATTATTCAGTTATGTAATTATGCATGCATGAGCCCTTACATTTAGCCTTACCTCATCTGCATACTCGGTACATTCCCGTACTGATGAATTTGCGCTATGGTGTTTTATTTGACACCATAGGTCCAGAGGCATGTGATCCAGAGTTCCCTCAGCAGTTCAGTCCTAGTCAACAGCAATAGACGTAGAAGTGAGTCTCCTTCATTCGAGGATGATCTTTGTATTATTGTTGCATCAGACTTTGTTTATTTTCAGTTGACGGAGTTAGTTGGTGACATGTCCCATCAACTCCACAGTTCAGACAGCTAGAGGCTTTTCGGACAAATGTATTAGTATTCAGTTTTCAGTTTTGAGTATTTATAGATGTGTTGAACCTTATGGCTTGTTTCTGGCTGTTTTTCACGCATTTATTTTTAGATATTATGCAGTGTTCATGGTACAAATATCAAGGAAGGGTTAGCTTGTGGTCCTTCGGGGTCATGAGCACCGTTTAACGACTAAGGGGTAGTCTCGGGTCGTTACATTAACATAGACTTGCATACCATAATAACATTAAGCAACTTAAGTATAAAGGAGAGAAATTAAGAGAAGTCACTGCAAACTCAACCCAATAGACATTAGAATCTAGAACTTGATTATTATATTGGAATGAAGATGCAAGAGCCAGACAATTTTATACAATGATTATCCTATGTTGCATAACAAAAAAAAATTCTTCAATAATCTCATGTATAACCTCCTTGACAAAAGTCTCATAAATCATTTGAGTCAAATAAAAGTATTACCAAGATAAATTAGTTAGTGGAGAACCAATAAATTCTTACAATGCCAGTAACTCAGAATACTCAAAGTAAAATAAATGGTAAAAGAATCCATACACGATGATAATAATAATAATAACTCAAGATATACTCAAATGGAACTTAACAAGAAAATTCAAAATCTCAAGACTCAACTTTCATAAGTGATAACTCCCAAGCTATACCTTCTCTCCAAAGATGATTGTGGTCACTGTCAAATATAGTAACCCAACAAAGGTTATGGTGAATCCCAAGGGAATACATGGACTTGTGAATTGTAGATGCTATAATTAATAGGCAAAAACTAGAAAAGTAAATGGGTTGATTTAAATAGCAATATCAAACAAGGAGAAAACATCAACTTTGATTGTAATCAGTATTGATGAACACTAGGATTGTGTTTCCCTGGCTTCTCAATTCCATAGGTTTATCGTGCTTTGTTGAACCAACCAGATACCTTGCATGTAGAATGATAAGTTATGTACCTTCTACAGTCTTTTGGATGAATAGAAGGATTTTATCATTTACCTTTTGAGTCTCAGTGTCACCTTACTAACCCTTATCTTGATCCCAGTTAACTATCACCTTTTGAGTCTCTAGTTAATAGATGAAATCTAACCATCTTACTAAGATAAACCCTAGAAGCGTGGATCGATGTAAACTCCAAATTAATGTTGTCTTTATCTTTTCCTAGTCACTGCTCCTCTTTTGGAGTAAGTAGCAATAATCTAGATGGGATCCTAACGTTAGCCACCTATTAAGAAAACTATTACATTAAAGATACAATAATACATGCATGGGCATCGATTTAGAACAACAATAGCACTTTTCCTACTTCGTCAACTCGTCAGGGTTTCCACAACCCTAGTAATGGGCTTTAGCTGCTCTTGCTTGTGAAATAATCAATAACATTCATGATTGAAAGCATAGATGAAATCACAATAATAAGAGGTAGAAAACCCACAACCGTAACTGATTTAATCAACTGAAGTCAATACAAGAGAATTCCAATCAAAATCAAATCTTGGAACTAAAATATGTTTATAAGCATCAAAAGTGTATCAATCCTCCTAAAAAACACATAAAAGGTATTTATATTACATGAGGAAACCCTAAAACCAAATCCCGAACGAAATAGGAGAAAACAAGGTCGGTGGCCACATGTGGTTTATACCTAGCTCTGACTCTGGGTGCAGGTAGTACCTACAGTCTTGATCCTGGGCACAGGTACAGGGCGCAAGTAACGGATCAAAAGATCTTGTAAGTTCAGCTCTCGGAATCTTGAAATTCTAGCACTTGTTTTTCCTACTTGCTGTACATAGGTCCTACTTACGGTACACATGTTGACTTAGTAAGTACTAGGAGTTATTTTTCAGCTCTTCTTCAATTCTTGAACATCCTTTGATCACGATCAAGCCATAAAGTGTCTCGAACATCCATAATTGCTCCAAAAAGTATCCAAAAACGTCTTTTTTCATCTTTTTGCGAACTTAGCGTCCAAAATATGATTTCCTGTAAAACATACCCAAAACGCATCATACCTAACAAAATAACCTCAGAAACCTGCATATTTTCCTCATTTAAGCATTGAAAGTGTTATATTTCTATAGCATATCAACACCCTCAACATAGAATGTATGCATGTCCTCAAGAAACAAAACATAATAAAAACAAAAATTACACTTAACTAGGAAAATCTAAGATATTCAAGGCAGTCAGTCAGCACTTTAACTCAAATTACAACACCCACTCCAATCTTATTATTCAAACCAACTATGTTTGAACATGAAGCACAACCATGCGACACAATGGGATCAAGGTATGGCAATTACATTAGCAACAGACAACCACTCATATATACAAGTTACACTACCAAAAACAAGCAAATAGGTAGCAATATGACTCAAGTGCACTCATAACAAGGATGTCCCACTCACTCATATGAAATAATACATATCAATATAGGGTCGGTCAAGAGACACTCACACTCAAAAGAGAAGTGCAATCAATACATGTCAAATACCATAGGCTTGCCCTTATTTCCTTTACTTAGCATTCAGATTGTCAAGTTAAGATCACTATAGGACTTCTCTCGACTTTTAATATAGGCTTGAGGAATGGTACGGTACATATAGACATATCAAGTGACTATGCCTCCTTGGCACTACTCTAACCTTGGGTTCTCACTTACTAGCCAATTTTCTTTTTATTTCTCCTTTTTTATTCTTTATTGCACATTCAGGTTCGGTGTGGTCTTTTATTCTTTCTTTTTCACAATTTTTCTTTTCTTTTTCTTTTGCTACCACACCCAGCCCTACTAACTTATTTCTGTTATTTTACCCTTCTTCATACCTATTTTACATTATGCACCCCTATGATAGCCACCCTTAACTTTGGTATTTTGCCTGAGTTAAGGTGCACATGTCCAAGGAGGACCAGGGTCAAAACAATTTCAATGCAACACAAATAAAAAGATGAATGGTGAAACAAGAAAAATAGGCTATAAGGCTCGAAGGTGAAGGCTGAATAATGAGGGATACAATCGGAGGAATGGATAATATGTGGCTCTCAGTGAGAGAGCATACCTCTTCTTGTAAGATATCCATCTCCTTTCTTATATGTCCTAGATCCGGCATCTCAATCTATGCAAATCGGTCTGCCACATATCTCTCATCAACACCTGGTGCATTTGGTACACTAGCCTCTATAGCAACATCCTCATCAATAGTGTCTATTACAGACACCACTCGTATATCGTCTGGCTGTTGCACCGTCACACACACATTAAACACTACTTGTTCATCATTCAGTTTGAAGGTGATCTCCCACAAGTCCATATCAATCAATACCCTACTAATGGATAGGAAGGGTCTACCCAATATAATGGGGGCTTGAGAATTCACCTCACAATCAAGAACCACGAAATCAGTGGGGAATATAAGGGATGCCACCCTTACTTTTACGTAACAGAAAATACCCATCAATTTCTTCATAGATGAGTCTGTCATCAATAATTTTATGGACATAGGTTTGAGTTCCCCCATCCTCAACAACTTGTACACAGCCAGTGGCATCATATTTACTCTTGATCACAAGTCACATAAAGCCTGCTTGACATTGAAAGGCCCAATAGAACACGAAATGATGATTGCTCTTGGATCCTTCTCCTTTTCTACTAATGGTAAGGAAGGGGTCGCACTATAAGGGTGCACAAGATCATTGGTTTTGACGACCCAATATGCACCACTATCACACTCAAAATTATCATCACCATGTCGATTTCTCAGACTCTGCCTCAGGTGTCTCATCGCTCTCAATGCTATCAATCTTCAACTCCTCAATTATAGCTACAGGGAGATCATTAGTAGTGGCATCACAATTAGTGGTGATAGATAGACATTGACTTATAGCGGTGGACTCTGAACATTTTCACTCGAAAGAGTAAAAAGTTGTTTTTTTTTATCATTGCATACATTTACCCAAACTGGTGCTCCAACTACTTTATAGTAGTGGCATGAGACTCCACCTTCTAGGTAAACCCTAAAATGTCAGCCATAATCTCCTTAAGGTTGTTCTCATTATTTTCTTGACCCTTCACCAGTTTAGACAACATTTCTTCCATTCTTGATTTCGTATATTGTCTGCCAGGAGAAATTTACCGTCTCCCTTCTCCTTGTAATCAGCTCTCCATCTCCAGTCATTATTTTTGTCTCTATTGCAGTCTCTATATCTATCATCATAGTAGTTCCAACCTTGGTTGTCTTTCCCTTAGGCTTGAAAACCTTCCAACTGACAATCTGAATACCTAGCCTCCTCTTCTAATATAGACTCATAAGCTCTAGAAGTTGCACCCTGTGCTCCTACTGTATGAAATTTCTCAAAATTCATGGTCTCAAACTGCTTTTCCAGCAACCCAAGATCAGTCCTCAATAGCACAATCTCTTATGCTACAGAATCATCAGCTACTCCCTGGTTACCAATAGCTCCAATGGTGTAAGTTCCAGAACCTCTTTATGCCTTTCGAGTTGGCCACCCTCAGTTAGTGAGAGAGCTCTGGTCTAGAATATCATAAGCTACCTTCCAGTGTAATCTTATAAATGCCCCTCCAGAGACAATGTCTACCATATAGCTTTGGAACTTATGGTCAAGGCTCTATAAAATAACTCCAATAAATTTGTCCCTGAAATCCAATGGTTGGGCACCATACTCAGCTTTTTCTTGAACCTGAACCAAGCCTTATACATGGACTCAGAGTTTAGCTGCCTGAAATTATTGATCTTATCCTTAAGCTACAACATCCTGGATGGAGGAAAGAACCAGTTCAATAATTGTCTGTGCAACTCATTCCATGTAGTGATAGATCCTTTTGGAAGTTCCCCTAACCATAAAGATGCTTCTCCTATAAGCGATAAAGGGAACAACCTCAATCTGAGTGCCTCCTGATTCACCCCTGGATATGTATATAAAGTGCAAATTCCAATAAAATTGGACAAAATCATGTTTGCGTTTTCTGTAGGCAACCCCGCAAAAACACCATTCATGTATAAGAGTTGGATCATAGCACTCGATATATTAAACTTAATATCTAGGGGTAAAATAGAAGTAAAAATGGCTCCAGTCTTTGTTGGCTCAACATACCCCAGATCCTCTTCATCACACTTATATGGTTGCAAGTACTGGTATGCTGGGATGATATGGGCTTGGCCACCTCAAACTCTATTCTGGTTTCCACCGAGTACTAATCTGCTCTCTTCTTCCTATCTGTGCACAGTTAACACTACCTCCTATCTCTGCACAGCTAACTCTGCCTCCCGAGCTATCCGTTGAGCATCTTCTTCTGCCCTACTCTTATTTTCATCTTGAGCTAACAGCACCTCTGCCTACTGGTCAATAATAACCTGAACTCCTTCAGGAGAAAGGGGGAGGCATATAATTATGAACCCCTTCAAGAAGTTCATATCTTTTTTTACTCAGACATCCTACCAAGCGTTTGTAGGATCCTCTTTGGATTCGGATTTAGTGAGAGTAAGGGATTGCATCTACTCCATATACTAGGTATACACCGGTGTATGCCCAACTAAGAACAAAAATAAAAATGAAAAACCCAAAAACCGCAACAACTTCAAATTACAAATCGGAGCCAATATTTGACAACGCCAAGCTACACCTTCTCTCTAAAGATGATTGCAGTCATTATCAAATATAGTAACCCAACGAAGGTTGGGGTCAAATCCAAAGGGAATACGTGGACTTATGGATCTCAGATATTGTAATCAATGGGCAAAAACTGGTCGAACAAGGAGCAAATATCAACTTCGATTGTAATTAATATTGGTGAACACTAGGATTGTGTTCCCCCTGGTTTCTCAACTCCATAGACTTATCGTGCTTTGTTGAACCACCTGATACCTGGCATGCAAACTCAATAAGTTATGTACCTTCTACACTATTTTGGACAAGTGGAAGGATTGCACCCTTTACCTTTTGAGTCTCAGGATGTCGCTTTACTAACCTTTATCTTGATCCTAGTTAACTATTACTTTTTGAGTCTCTAGTTATTCGATGAAATATAACCATCTTACTAAGATAAACTCTAGAATCATTGATCAACAGTTAAACTCCAAATTACTATTGTCTTTATCTTTTCCTAGTCACTACTCCTCTTTTGGAGTAAGTAGCAATAATCTAAGAGGGGTCCTAACGTTGGCCAATCATTAAGAAAACTATTATATTTAAGATAAAGCAATACATGCATGGGTATCAGTTCAGAACAACAATAGCACTTCTCCTACTTTGTCAATCCGCAAAGGTTTTCACAACCCTAGGTATGAGTTTTAGCCATTCATGCTTGTGAAATAATCAATAACATTCCTAATTGAAAGAATAGATGAAATCACAATAATAAGAAGTAGAAAACCCACAATTTTAACTGAATTAATCAATTGAAGTCGATACAAGAGAATTCCAAGATCAAAATCGAATCTTGGAACCAAAATATGTTTATGAGTATCAAAAGTGTATCACTCCTCCTAAAAAACACAAAGGGTATTTATAGTACATGAGGAAACCCTAAAGCCAAAGCCCGAATGAAATAGGAGAAAATAGGGTCGGTGGCCACATATGGTATATACCTGTGCTCTGATCCTGGGCGCAGGTAGTACCAGCAGTGCTGACCCTGGGCGCAGGTACAAGGCACAGGTAGCGGATGAAAAAATCCTGGTAGGTCCTACTTGCGGCCCACATGTTAACTTAGTAAGTACTGACAGTCATTTTTCAGCTCTTCTTCAATTCTCGAACAAGCTTTGATCCCGATCAAGTCGAAAAGTGTCTTGAACATCCATAATTGCTCCAAAAAGTAGCAAAAACCTCTTTTTTCATCTTTTTCATGAACTTAGCATCCAAAGCATGATTTTGGATGAGACATACCCAAAATGCATCATATCTAACAAAATAACCTCAAAATCTACCTATTTTCCTTGTTTTAAGCAACGAAAGTGTTATATTTCTATAGCTCATCAATAAGTAGAAGATCGACTCTAAGATAGAATACCAAATTCAAATACAAGTCTATACAAGGAAAACAAAATAAGACAGCAGTTATATAGATAGACACTAAGACAATATCCCAATTCGAGAAGTTCACTACAATTGTAAGTACCGCTAAAATGCACAAGCACTAGCCACACGGACCACTCATATTAGGATCTGAATCAAAAGGGTACAAAAAATCATGAGTACAACCACTAGTACTCAGTAGGCATCATAGACCGACTTAGCTTAAGCGAATACTATATCAATTAAAGAATATTAAAATAAACATGCACACATAAAAGTCTCAGAAGTTTAATATCGATAAATATCACAAACTCATCTTAAATACAACAATAATCTACCAATTGTGTAATGCAATAATATGCGATGATATGAAATAGTCAATGCCTACCAGTATAAACCCTCCAGTCGTGTGCTGCAATGTGAGAGCCATGAGGAACTCACGAGGTCCATATACCCCATCCAGATATGCCTTATATAAGATCAATAAGAATATCATATCTCACTATCTAAAGTACGCATTGTATCAAATTAATCATCCGGAATATGCCTAAGACCAAATCAATAGACGGTGGTTTATTTTCTTTCAAAAATTAGTGTTTTCTCAATAGCACCATTCCGTGATCCACGAGATTAATGAATATGCATGCTAGATATGATGAATCCAAATACAATAGATATGTATAAATGTCAAAATATCAATCAATTCATGAATAAAGGTTACAAGCCTCAAAAACAAGTCAAAAATCTCAATTTCATATCAATAACACGATATAAGCCCCAATAAGGGCATCACAATAACAATCCATCTCAATTAATACTCAAATTCATGAATTCACCAAATTGATAGCATATTTTACATGATAAGTCCCTACCCAAGTAAATTTTGAAGAAAGTTATGTCATAACCAACCTTGAGGCCAAACCGCAAGCCACCAATACTCACAAACTAGACTTATTCTTTTGAATGGCTTCAAATCCTCCCAATCTATCAAGAACAAGATCTGAGCATAAATACGAGTACAATGATATGCATATTGCTATCTTTTTATTTTGGATCCAAAAACTCAAACCAAATGTCAACCCCAGGCCTAAAAGGCAAAAATTGGAATTTTATTAGAAAATCAATTTACCCATAACTTAAGAAGTTCAAATCTTAAATAAAATCAAGTTAAAGTTGACCTTTAAATCATTAAAATATCATTTCTTAACTTAAGCAAGAAAATACTAGATTTTCAAGTTGAAAAAATAATTTTGAAGATGAAATCATGACACAATCATTGGGGAATGTGTAAATATAATATAAGAAACTTATCCGATGAAAAAATCTCAAAAATCCCCATTTGACTCTCACCAAAATAAGTTCCAAAGCTTCAAAAATTGAATTATAGGGTTTATATTTGAAAATGACATTTTAAAATCTACTCAGGCGATTCCTTCTACTGGAAGATGATGGATCGTACATGATCACAATAAACAATTAACTTAAATCTAACTGACCCCCAAATACCTTTTGCAATTCTGATTAAGCAGACGATTGCTTTTTACTATTGCAACAAGGTGCCCACGAATGTGAAAGAGGAGTCGGTTGCACCAATTGACAGCAAAGGTAAAAAGGAGAAAAACTCTTGAGTGAACTCTCAAAATTCATTCAAAACCCTGTGAACATAAACCAAATATGCTAATAGACCAAAATCAACATTACGGACTCAATAGAACTATTAAAATTGTGAACATAGGTCAGGAATTTTGATCAAAGTCAACCCTAGGCCATAAACTTCAAAATTTTCATCTGAATACTTAATATATATATATATATATATATATATGAATGCCTCGGGTCTCGAACCAACATTGCTACTAACCCAAAATGACATTTTAGAGCTAACAAAATTGACGGAATCTTCATATGACCTCAAACTTTAATGCTGATTAAAGTCAACCCTATCCACTTCAAAACATTCTAAAATGAAAAAACTTGCATAAAACATAACCAACCACCTCAGAAGTTGTGCCATCCACTCTTGCAGATCACATATACTAGAATATAACTACGGAGAGGGGTAAAAAGGTCAAAATACATAAAAATACAAAATTTAATATAAGGGTTGTTAGAATATACCATGACACCTCATTTTGAATATATCGTGTCAGTTTATCCATGCATCACCAAGGAAAATAGAAACGCGCTAAGAGTTCATCCTTGATGCAACTTCACCTCAACTAGGAAGTTCTCTGAGTCTCCTTCCTTTGTTCTTACCCAGATCTTGACTTTATCTTACATGTCATTCATCACCCTAATGTAATCAACTGGGACACCTCTAGCCTTCGAACATATCTTTGATTTGAAATTCAAATAATACTAAAATGAAAGGTCGGGTTGTTATATTCCTCTCACTGTATGCATTTTTTTTTGTATCAAGGAATTAAATTAACTATGTTAAGCATGACTAAGATCTCTTAGAATAAGGAGATAAGATAATATAGGGGTAGTACAACATATTCCTTACTCTGAAAGGCATAATATAGGGGTAGTACAACATATTGCTTACTCTGAAAGGCTAAGATTTTTAGTTTGCCGTACACACCCTAAAAATGAAAGATAGTGTAATTCTCTAGCCCAATGCAACCAACCATGAAGAGTTCACCAATGGAAGAATACCATGTTACTTCAGCAGTAATTGTCATTGCCAGAAAGACCAATTCTTACTCGTGAATACAAGCGATCTTCTGAAGAAGAGATCACTCTGAAGGCAGCAAAAACTTTTGCATTTTTATGGGAATTGGTTTCTGGTAAGCAACGCAAATTTGTAATTAAAAGATTAAACTTCCTGGGCATAACATTCTTGCCTTCAGTTTCCCAGTCATGGACAAATGATCCTAGATTCTTGCAATGTTTCATCCTATAGCGCTCTGAAGCCACATCAACGTCAAATGTTTTAGAACCAAATTTTTGAAGAACTTTGCAATATTGTGAGGCTTCGTTACTAAGTCCTTGGTTTTGATGATTGACAAATTCATAATTTGGGACCTATTTCCTGAAGCTTTTGTTGTGATAACAAAAGCCTCTGTGGATTAGGGAACAGGTTGGGCTCACCTATCACTGTCACTGTCAATTTTTCAGGTGACACATAATACAAGAGTTGGTGAAAAGTTGTTGCCACCTTTTTGCCTCAACCAATGAGAATGCTTCTAGGTTTTCTTGCGTTACAACATATAATGGTCTTCTTCCTCAACAAGAAAACTATCACTTCCATATACTCACAATTAGAGATCTTTCTGAAGTGAAGCAGCACTACAAATCAAAGGATGAAACTATAGTAGGGAACCTATTGTTCATCGAGTTGTATCTTTATTTCCTTGTTATAGTTGATTCGTTGTAGTTATACTTAAAAATCTGCCTACGTTGCTTATGATTATCAGTAGGTATGGTGTACGTCTCATTTTGTAATCATCTAGAGTTAGGTGATTGGTTCAAGCTAGAATTAGCCTGAGGAGTCCAGTTAGAGGTAGCTGGAGGTGGAAGTAGTAGAGTTACTGCTTGGTTTCCTCATAATAGAGTTATTGCTAGGAAACAAAGGATTAGGAGTCTAATCCTTGGAGTCTTTATTCAAGGGGTAGCTTGAATATAGTGGAGTTAAAATCTTGGAGGCAAGTCGTGGTACTTCTCTCTTGAGCAAGGAGTTTTCACGTAAAATCTTGTATCCTTATCTTTCTACACTCCTGTACTTTTTACTGCATTTATCTCCTAGTTCTTGTTGCTTGTGTGATTCTAGGAACAGTTCCCTGAGTCGAAGAGTGACCCACCCAAAAACCCTTTATTTGTGGACTCAAATTCTGCTATTGGGAAGTTTATGACATGAATATGGATTGCAAGATATAGATACAAGTTTCTCAAATACAAAATGATATTTCGAGTAATAACTCAGCTGCAAAGAAATTTGGACCTTGTCGAAATATTTGGTTTCTGACTTCTTAATTTAGACTTCTCAACTTACCAAGAATTCCATTGCTAGTTAAAGTGAATATCTGAGGATATTGAAGAATAAGCATTATACGATCATCCTTCATGAACGAGCGCTCAAAACTTTTCATGCAACTATATTTTGAGGACCATTCATAAGGATCTACAGAATTTTCTGAAAAAGGGTACACTGAAGTCCCTAATAGACATATCAGATGGTCTTTGTCATTGGCGTCCTCAACATAGAGTCCTTCAAAAATGATTGTCAAATCAGAGCAGCCAGGGCTTGTATGGAACCAAGGAAACCATATTTATAGAATGTACGAAAGAGTATTGTTTCATGTAATTGCCATGGATAAGATTCCACAGATACCCAATACATTATCTGCGTGCCAGTCAAAATTCACGTCCATTAACCAGAAAAAAGCCAATTTTAGAGTGGAACAAAGACCAAAATAGTTCTTTGGCATATCACTCTCATCAAATGGCATCAAAGGTGCACTTCCAGCTAGGGGTGAGCATAAAATACCAAAAACCGAATTACCAAACCGAACCGAAAAATTTGGTAATTGGTATTTGGTAATTTGGTATTTGGGATGATATTTGGGAGTAAAATTTTAAAATTATGGTATTTGGGTTTGGGATTGGTAAAAAATATTACTACCATTTGGTATTTGGTATTTCCCGAAATTCTAATTATAGTTAAGTGACTCATAGGCCACATACCTAGTCCACACTCCAAAGGTCACATACTTGTGTGAATATTGCTCAAGCAAACTTTGAACTGTTTAACATAGTCATAAAGTAGACTCTTAACTTTACACAGCAGACTTCCTTGCAACCAACATATGACAACTTTTGAAGAAAATATCACGCTAAGACTAAAAATCGGGGCGTGGAAGGGAACAACAAAAAAAAAGTCTTCATGATATGATACATAACACCATTGTTGGCTGCACTTGCCCAACTCTAATGTTCCTAACGTAGGTCAGAATATGGATTTAACCAAGGGTACTTAGTCAAGCTTTCTTAAACCATGTGTTCATATGTCAACAGCAGATAGAAGAAAAACTCAGCATTTGGCAGACAACATAACATATATTACTCTCCATAATATTTATAAAAAGTAATATAACTTTACATCACATTTACATCCAGTTCGTGTTGCATCCAGTTTGATGTAAATGTTATTCGTGTTACATCCAGTCCTCCCCTTCTTGGAGCTGGATAAAACTACAATAACATAGGTTTTAAGATGTTTCATTAATTGAGTCACACGTATCAATGTGTAACAAGACCAAATAAAATTGATTTTTTCTGGTGTAAAACTATGTATTCAGAGGTGTCAAACTACCAAAATTGAATTTTTCTGAAAATGTTGGTTGAAAATCACCACTATTATCACCAAATAGGATCACACAAACATGTCCAACTTTAATATGGTAATACCAAATTTCGTACCGAACCAAAATTTAATTTACCGATTATCGAATTACCAAACCGAAGTTTAATGGTATGGTATTTGGTATCTACTTTTAATTACCGATTATTGAATTATCAAACCCAAATTATGAAAATACCAAACCGAATATCGAATGCCTCCCCATTCTGAAAAGAGAGTTCTTTGGAAATACCATATGTTTTAGGTATGCAAATACTTTTGACCTCATCATGCTCCTCTGAAGGTTCATAATCTGAAAATGATTGAAGTAAAATCAACCAAACCATTAAGATAGCTAGAACCAGGAGCCAGCTAGACAAAAAAAAACATGTAGAAGAAGGAAATCTTTTTCTTCAGGTGGAAAACAAAAGGCTCACAGATTTTCAACTTAAGTTGAAATCATGGTCAAAGAAAACATCAATCATTTTTAATTGTCTTTTGATAACTAGTGATTTGTAGTATTGAGTGATATTTGCAACCAAATAAAGTTGAGACTTGGAATCTGTCTTCATAATTACATTTATTTAAGTAATTTTCCTTTGGTAATTACATGAGAACTTTGCGGCAAACTAAGCAAGCAATTACGACAAAGTTCCAGAGCCTGTAGAGTAAAGAACGTGAATACCTAAACCCAAATTAGTTATCAAGAGAACACTTTGTTTTTTCTTACTGGGTGGTGTATCAGGAGAATAAATGTCTTTTTAATGGTGAGTCATGCTTAATGTCAGCAATTCAGAATTCTTGGAAAGAATATGTAGTGTTGCATTTGTAAGAAATCTACTAAATTGAAAAGCACGTAACTTTTTGGTACTTCACTACTCCTATGAACTCTTAAGTTTGAATCCGTTGAAATAAATTCAGGTTTCATTGTCATTAAACATGACATGGAGCAGCTATAGCTTACCGAAGATGTAAACCTAGATAGGTAAATATGGAGGAGGCGAATTAGGGTAGAAGATTAGTAGAAAAGAGTGTGTCCTTGTTCTGGTAGGTAGGATTTCTTTGTTTTGGTATGGTCATAGTGCTATGTTTGTAGTGTTTTGTTTGTGAAGTTCTGATAATATTTGTTGTTTTGGATAAATCAATTGGAGTATTACTTTGTCATAGTCTTGTTTCTGTTGTTCCTACATTATCTCTTTTATGAACTATTTTTGTCTTAAGACTGGGGTCTATTGGAAACAATAACATATCCAGTATATTCCTACAAAATAGGGTCAGAAACAACCTCTCTCCCTCCCCAGACCCCACTTTGTGGGAATATACTGGGTATGATGCTGTTGTTATTTGTATTGTAATTACCCAGGACTGAACACAATCACCCCAGTGACTCAACATTTTATATATCGGAGTTGTACCACTTCACCAGTCCAGCAAAGATGGCTAGTATGGGAAAACAAATGGCAAAGATAACGTCATACAACCTGATGATAGTTGTCCCACAATCCATTCCAGTAAGAGCTTTCAAACGAGTTTATAGAAAATCATGAACCATTCAATGAAGTTTTTGCATTTGTTTATGCAACGCAATGGCAAACTCTTGGTTGAGCTATGAAACTGATGGATAATTGAAGTTCAATAATATGATGGCCCATGTTCAAACAATTGCGTTAAAGAAATGTGTTTCTGATAATAAGTTCATAGTATCACTTCATCAAAACTGCAACAGTTGATACATACGAAAAATTCTTCCGAGGACTGAGAATTTGACTAACTATCCCTCCCATTTCATGAGAATGTGTTGCTCTTCGAGAACCAAATAGTTTTTTCTTTAACTTTGATTTTTTCAAACTTTTTTTTCTTACCTACAATCAAAGACTGGTGAATTTTGATATGATGTATTATCTATTAAGTGACTTACAAGTTGAGTTTAATCAACATTTATTTCAAGTGGTAGCAAATGGTAGTAACATGCTAAAGTTAAACCCAAACACAAGGATTTTGCCTCGGCCTCGAAGACCTTAGTACTGTAAGACATACTCCTAAATCCAAGAAGCCAATCTCCAAGACAATTTCTAAATACTCCCCCCAGGGTGGAAACTCCCAAAGTAGAATCATAGGAACGGTCAGTATTAAGCATGATGTTAGGGTTTATAGGATTCGATTTGACATACGTTGTAGTCAGTGACTTAGAGGGCTTTCGGTTGGCTATAAGAAACCAAAATTCAGCTGCAAGCTGAGAGATGTCTGATATCGTGGGATTAAAAAGGAATCCTTGGAAAATGCATTTGTTTTGGGAAACCCAAATAGACCATAAACAAAAAGGTAGGAAAATTTTTGTAGGAACATGATTAATGTGTATTTTCGACAACAACTGCAGAAAACTATGTAGCCACGGGGATGGGCTGGCAGAGGCAGCTAAGAGAGCATTGATATCTTGAGTGATGGCAATGGACAACCAAAGTGATTGGAGTTTCAGGCATTAGAGTAGAAGGTGACTTGTAGTTTCCACTTCCATTGTTTGGCAGATTCTACAAAAGGGGTTGTTTAGGACGTTAATGTTGTGCAGGTAGCTCGTAGTAGGGAGCCTATCCAGTAGGAGTAGCCATAGGAATTGCTTGATTTTAGGCGAAAGTTAGAGAGTCCAAATCCAATCACCATTTGCTTGAGTAGGCAGCAACATGGAGTTATTTTGTTGGGTTGAAGCATTAGCATTTAATGCTGAAAAGCAAGACTTAACAGAAAATTGCCCCGAGTCTGTAAGGCCCCAGGAGATTCGATCGAAGAAGCCCGATTGCATTGGAAAATGGATAGCATCAATAAGAGATATAATGGTGAGGGTAAGGACAAAGGATATGGAGTCAAAACACCATTTATTCACTTGCCTAAAGTGACTAACCGGCAGACTCATCTTGTGGCATTGAAGAGGCCCGTGGATTAAACTATGCAGAGTAATATTCGGCCTAATCCAAGCATCATTAAAAAAGTTAATGTGTTGTCCCGTACCAGGATTCCATTTTATTCCAACTTGATAACAGTTCCAACCCTTTTTGAGGTTTTATCAGTGGGATCCCGTAGTGAGGTACTTACGGGCGATATTGTTCCTAGTGTGCAAATATTTATTTTGAAGAACACTGCCCCAGATGGTGCTCGTTGAATAAAATAATCTCTATGAAGTACTGGCAATGAGGGCCTTGTTCTTAGTGCTTAAGTCTTGAATACTAAGGCCACCGCTATCCTTAGGCCTAGTAACATTGGACCATTTGAGGAGATGAATTTTCTTATGAGTTGGAGTGGTACCCCAATAAAAGTTTCATTCATGATGCTCCATTTCCTTTATGATATAAGGTGGGAGTTCAAAAAGTTGCATTATATGGTTAGGGAGGATGTTTAAGGTAGACCCAAGTAGAACAGCTCTCCCAGCCGTAGAAAGTAAGTTTGCTTTAGCTCGCAAGCTTAGTTTTAAAATTATCCAATAGAAATTGGAGATCTTGTTTCGTTGGTGTAGCTCCAGTAACTGGGAACCCTAAATATTTTTTGAATCTAATGCCTTCCCTGATCGTGAGAAAAGATTGGGCAAAGGATTTGTTGGCAGACAAAGTGTTGCCAGAAAAGAATATTCTAGATTTTGTGAGGTTAACCTTTTGACCAGATGTGGAGTTGAAGTGATCCAGGATAGTGGATATGGTGGAGAATGAAGTAGCATTGATCTCATCCCAAATAATTATATCATCCGCAAATAAAAGATAAGATATCAGGGGACCTTGCGGGGATATAGTAATAGGAGACCACAGAAGACAATCCACCGCAGTATTAATCCAACAGGATAGCCATTACATATATAAAATAAAGACGTACAGTGTGAGAGGATCGCCTTGACGGATACCTCTTGTCGGGGAGAAAAAGCGGTAGGGCTACCATTGATAAGAATCGACATAGAATATGTAGAAATACATGACATAATAAGCCTAACCAAGTTGTCTAGAAAATTTAAAAAGAAGAGGGTCTCCCTGATGAAAGACCACTCAAATAGGTCAAAAGCCTTTTCAAGGTCAATTTTGAGTAACATGTAATTTTTCCTACTCTTGATCTTCTTAAAGAAGTATAGAATTTTCTGAACTACTATTGCATTATCTGAGGCTCGTCTTTTTGCTAAGAAGCTCAGTTGGGAAGTACCTATCAGGAAAGGGAGCAAAGGCTTGATGTGATTGATGAGGATCTTGGTTATAATCTTGTAAATAGTATTACAAAGACTAATAGGACGATACTGACCTATGGTAGCAGCTGACGAGCATTTAAGGACCAGGCATATATAAGTCTTATTGATAAGGTAAGGTATCTCCTAGTTTGAGAACACCGAGGTGCAAAAATCGATAACTGATCTACCTATAATGTTCCAAAATTTTTGGAAGAAGAAAGTATGCAGGCCATCGGGACCCGGTGCCTTGTAAGTTGTAAGGCTAAAAGAAGTTAATCTCCTCTACAATCTCATGTTTCATTAGATTTTGGAGAAGTCGATTATGATTCCAAGATAGAAGCCCCTGGGACGGTGCAAGCAGCTTGCACTTAGAACTAGAGGACAGCTCTGTAGTGTACAAAGTGGCATAAAAATTAAAGATGTGAGTCCAGAGAGCATTGTTATGCGTAATCTAAAATCCAACTGGATCCTTCAGGGAGGTGATACGGTTCTTTCTCCGTCAACAAAGAACGGATACATGGAAAAATTTTGTATTCATGTCTCCCTCATTTAACCAAGTAATGTGTGATTTTACTTTCCAAAAGTCATCCTCAAGTCTAAGGATTGCTTTGTAATCATAGATGAGGTCTTGCTCCAGGTTTTGCAAAAACAAGCTTGTAGGGTAGTGGGGAGATGCTTGCAAACCCGCAAGTCTCGCTAAAAGCCTTTTTTTTTTACTAAATATGTTACCGAACTTATGTTTGTTCCAAGACGTGACTTGGTGTTGAAAATGAGTAATGGACGGTAGTAAAATGTGGTTTTTGTCCATCCAAGCCTGGCGTACCACCTTAGTGAACTGAGGATGGGAAGCCCACATTGTTTCCATTAGAAACGGCTTATTAGGGACATAGATCGATAGAGTTAGGAGTAGAAGAAGAGGACGGTAGTCTCCATGAGTACGTGGCAGGTGTTTAACACAAGCGTCCGAAAAAAGATTAAGCCAATCCACATTAGCAGTGAGATGATCCAATCTTTTTATGATCCTACCACCATGTCTTCTAAGTTTTTCCAAGTGAACTTACTACCACTGAAACTAAGATCGACCATACCACAATAATTAAGGCAGTCTAGAAATCTATTAACTCTAGAGTGGCACAATGCTTGACCCCTAAATTTTTCAGTGGAGATGTTAACCTCATTAAAATTGCCGCCCAAAAGCCAAGGCTCATTGTGGGAGTCGGAAACTCTTTTGATATTTTCCCAAAGTGAGAGCCTACTAGCAGGGCTATTACGAGCATAAACTGCCAAAAGTAACCAAGAACTGGCGGAGAGGTTTACCTGAATTGTGTAGTGAATTTCCTGCTGAGTCAGAGCGACGTTAGTGATACGGAGAAGGTCTACATGCCATAAAATAGCGATGCCACCTGCTTGACCCTCAGCTGGCACAGCTATGATATTGGAAAAATTAAATTCGTAGGGCATATTAAGATGATTGCTCCTATGAGTTTCAAGCAACACGACTAGAGCAGGCTTATGCTCATTAAGGAGTTATCTAAAAATAATTTTAAACTTCGAAGAGTTTGAACCCCTACAATTCCAAATAAGAAAATCCATGGGATGGCGGAAATTATAGGGACTCTTTATCGAAGAGCATGCCGGGTTAGTGTCCCGCATTGAGGGACTCATGATCACCGCATACTTCCCCACATCCGAATTTAGTACCGGTGTGACATGGACTGAGCACTTGAACATATTTATGGGATAGTTTAGATTATATTTTTTGCACACTGCTCTTTGAGGAGGAATACTCATACCTGTCCCATGAACAATATTGTCGTCTCTGATTCCCATTTCTCTCCTATTTGGTCGTCCAAGTCTGCGTTCCTTTATTTCACCAGCAACTCTTCTCTGTTCATAGTTATCTGAGTCGGTCCCTCCATAGGGTCCAGGGGAGGAGATTTCGTTGGAGCTGTTGTCACATACCTCTAGATCAATGACATAACTTCCATTTCCTGCGGAAGTTGTGGATAGAACGGTAGTCCCGACATCATTAGGTTTGTCAAGACAGGTGGGTAGACATTCGACGGGGATGCGCGAAATCGGTTGGGAATTGGGGGAGGTGTCGCATACCACTGCTGATGTGCAAAGGCCTCCAACCCCAGCTTCATGCCTTCCGTAATGATCTGAGAAAGGTCCTTTGGATTCTGGATTATTACTAGGCACTCTTTGCCCTCTACATACATGGTAAAAGTTAGGGCATGTCCCTTTAGAGCCGCCTCCAGCCAAGACTGGGGTGGAGTCGTCGGAATCGGATTCGTCGTGGTGAAAACTGGTTGAGAGGGATTGGTGTTGCTTTTCGTCATTTGGGAAGTTTGGAGTAGGTGATGGAAAGGAGGTTTGGGTTTGTGGTGGATATGAACTCCCTTGAAGGAATAATTGAGGAGAGCTGGGACATTATATGAGTGAGGGAGTATCTGGAGTAGGTAAGGATGGTTTATTTGTGGATATGTTATGAGTTGATGAATAGTCAGTACTGAGAGTACCAGTTGTAATGCCATGTAAAGGGGTGTCACATGGTACACAAGGATTGGAAATATTTTGGGATATGGATGAAGAAGCTTTAGGGCTAAGGGGCCGACTAGGAGATTGCATGTTCACCACATGGGGTCCAGGTGGAAAAAAATTTGTTGCTGCATCATTTATTAGGTGTTGAGAAGTAAAATGTAAATCCTTAGATGATGAAGCATACGGCGTGTCGCATAGAGATTTGTCATCGAGGGTAGACCTAGAACAATGGGGATTGGTCGAAATCGAGGTGGTCCCTTCTTTAACAGGTAGACTAACTCCATTTAAGGAAAGGGGCAAAACGAGAATGACTAACATCAGCGGACGTGGCACTACCCGATTCGCCCGAGATTTTAGAGTTAAAAAACTTACCTGTGCTTTTTAGACCCGCTGATCTAGGGCTGCATATCGGTCGGTTCGGTTCGGTTTTGAAAATTATCGGTTTCACTTATTCATTATCGGTTTGTATATATGCTAAACCGTTAAAGAACCGTTAAGATATTGGTTAATCGGTTATCGGTTTATCGATTTTTCATTGTTATCGGTTCGGTTATCGGGTTAACCATTAACATTAAATATTAAAACTCTAAGTCACAAATTAATTTAAAACTGCTAGTACAACTTCTTCACATTAAAACTTCTTCAGTATATTCTGATCTGTACTTTCTCCTGAATTTAATATTGAACTCACCAAAAGACTCAGTTTTTTCATTAATATTTGCCTTAAACCCGATCACACCTTGCATATTTATTATTTAGTAAAACAGAAGGTTCAACAGAATCAAGAAGACTTGCCATATTGTCTGAAATAATCCATACATAATCTTTCTCCATCATTCCCATTTCTGTAGCCATCTCAAAAAGGACCAAACCAAAGTGTAAAGAACATTGTGCCTCCACAAAAACTTTAACATTCTTGGATCTTAACTTAACCAGCTCTTCTTGAATGAATGATTTTGAATTTGAGAGAGAGTAGAGCGGAGGAAAAGCCAAATGATGTTCAACAGAGGAGTCAACAACTTTGAGTGAATCTGAAAGGTGAGTGATGAGCTTAAAATGCATATTGGAGAAACTGTTACTAATTTCATATAAAGCTATCACCTTTCTCCATTTGAAATGGCCAATTAAGGCAGCAAAGCATTGCATTTGGGAGTTAACATCACCACTCATTTGGATAAGTGAAGGTGGTTCCGCGAGTAACATTATCGAATATGTGGCAGCTGGACTTAGAGAAATAATGGGGATGCCCTTGAAGGCTTCATCATCAAATTCAGAAAATAAAGCAGCTTCTTGGTGCGTCAATGGTCCAAGGATGGCATGTACTTGCTTCTTGTTGGCCAGATAAGTTGCTGCAAAATTTTAAGGTTAGTCTGGTCTCTTTAACAAAATTTTACAGAATATAGTTACACACTTTAATATGATACCAGAGCATGAAAAGATTATATATAGTTACAAGTCACATGCTCACAGAACACAACCACAGATTCGCAGAACTCCAGGAAACAGCATACCCAAAATTACCAGGAAACAGCGCATACATACATACAGCTGCACAACAATGAATGGAGCACAAGACATATATCCAGTCAGGTCCTGAATATTTTACACAATGCAGCCATAGACCCTCTTCATTCCCTTCATACCTGCATTTTGAAATAAAAAGGAGCATCAAACGAGACATGAGAAAGGCTTCCAAAACCAAGAACAATATTCTTTTCTTACCTTTATTCAAGTTTCTATATGTCATCAATGCTAGGTTCTTTTCCAACTTTAGCCAAATCTAAATAAATTAAAAGAACAAGTCAAGACTCAAGCATAAAAAATATTAAATAAATAATTCACCAAATACAAGTTTTTTTTTTTACCTTGTTCAAGTTGCTCAAGAGAATCTAAATCCTCCTCGATACTTATAGGTTGTGATTCACTTCGAAGTCAATCCTGTAGACACACTAGAGCTTCTACCAATTTAGAAGTTAATGAACTCCTAAATGAATCAAGAACACGCCCCCCGGTACTGAAAGCACATTCCGATGCTACACTAGAAATAGGAATAGCTAAAATATCTCGAGTCATCTCAGAATGATAGGGAAATCTAGCCGAGTTATACTTCCACCAAAGTAATACATTAAAATCGGATGTTCCAACTTCAGTATCTTCTGCAAGATATTTATCCAACTCCGACTTAGAATTCCCGGCTCCACTCCCAGATGTGTGTCTACTCAACTCCTCATAAAAGTCTCCAATATCAACCATAGAACTTGAACTAGAAGCCTCCACTTCTGAAGATAGTTTACCACATTTGTCTTTTGAAGCAGACGATGAATACTCATTAAACAATGATTTCATGTACTCTCGCACATCTTTTTCTATAGTTGCTCCATTATCCCCAAACATCTTCTTAAGTGCAAAAGTAAGAGTGGTAAAATTGTGACGAGGATCCAAAACACAAGGTATAAAAAGCATCTTATTCATTTTTGTTGGATCACCCCAATATTTTTCAAATTTCTTCTTCATGTTTGTTGCCATTTGAGCCAACACAATATCATCACTTGATATCAATTTTGACAAACAAAAACCAACTTGACAAATTTCAAGAAAATGAATATTTGATGTAATATATAATGATCCAGTAACCTTCAAAGTGAGCTTAAAAAATAATTCAAGAAATTTTGCAATCCTTTTAACGCTATCCCAATCACTACACAAAAGTGAACCTACAGGTTGTTCTTCATCCACAATATCATTATCACTATCACACACACAGATATGGCCAAACTCGAGATGATGTGCCAACCCAATATCACGATCAGCATAAGTCAAAATTGCCGTCTCATATTCAATAGCCCTATTCAACATCAAGTAGGTGGAATTCCACCTTGTGGGAACATCTAAGCATAAAGATTTTTTTGTAAGATTTTCATCGACACAACATTCCTGAAAGTTCTTCCATCTAGCAGGAGATTGCCTAATGTATCTCACTGCTTGCCTAATTTGTTCAATTGAAATATTTGCTTCTTTTATGCCATCTTGAACGACAAGGTTTATTATATGCGCCATACACCTAACATAAAGATGCTTACCACCTAAAAGATTGGTCCCCCACTTAGTCAATTGCTTAGACAACTCAGCCACACACACACTATTTGAACTAGCATTATCAACAGTTACCGTGAAAATCCGATGCAATCCCCACTCATGCAAACACTTAACAATGCCCTTTGCTAAATCTTCACCTCTATGGCTAGAAATTGGACAAAAATTGATAACTCTTTTATGCAAAGTCCAATTTTTATCAATCCAATGAGCAGTGATACACATATAATTAATTCTTTGCACAGAAGTCCAAGTATCAGTCGTTATACACACTCTTTGTTGAGTTTCCTTAAGAATGCTCCTCATTTTATTTTTCTCTTCATCAAAAAGATCAAAACAATCACGAGTAACAGTTGTACGAGAAGGAATTCGAAACAAAGGTTGTACCACTTTCATAAATTGTTTAAAGCCTTCTTTTTCAACAAATCTAAAAGAAAGTTCATCAAGAATTATCATACGACACAATGCTTTCTACACTCTTCTTGATCAAATTTCCATGAAACAATTGATACATCACCCTTGTTACCCCCCGTAACCGGTTGAAATGCTATCTTTGATTGCCTAGTATCAATATTACAAGCTATTTTTTGGCATTTTCGTATATGACCAAGCATTGCCGTCGTACCATGTTCTTTTGTATCAGCTAAATACTCTTTCTTACAATAATTACACACACCTTTTTTAATTCCTTCCGAATCAATTGTACTAGTAAAATGATCCCATGCAACAGATCTTTTTCTCCTTTCTTTCTTTCCTTTAGACTCAACTATGGAATTTTGATTCACTACATTCGAATCAGAAGCTACACTCTCAGCCATCACTTTATCAACTCTAGTATCTTGTGACATGTTGTATCAATGTGACTGTAATTTTAAAATAAAAATAGTCAAACAACAAGCCAACAACAAAATTACAACATAACATGACCAAATCACCAAAACTTGACAATGTGCAGTTGTGCATAGAGCATGATAGAACACACGATCACAGAATATCAACATCGGGTGTCGGGTTGAATCTCCAACACCCCACTACCCAAAAACAAGAAAAGATTCAAATCTTTAAGCAAAACAAGAACTGAACTTTCTAATAATACAATAATGGGGGTGTCAGGATATGGTTTTATTGAGCTATTTCAACACCATTAATGGCTACTGCTAAGCCATTAATACAATAAAATGAAGATGAAGTAGAATACTATCAACAACAACAGAAATTGAACATGCAAATGAGATGGAGAAAAAGGGTTACCTGATATTTTTGACCTTTAATTTTAGATCGGAGATGTGAGTAGCGAATAGACTCTAAGTCGAATTTTTGGCTCAATTTGAAGTTTGATCTTCCGCACAAGTTCGATCTTCTCAGCAATAACAATTACCTTCAATTTTTGATCGGAGATGTGAGTAGTGAATAGACTCTTAAGTCGAATTTTCAGCTCAATTCAAGATTGCTTGACAGTGGCATATAAGAACATAGAAGGCTTTTTTGTCTAAATATGCAGAAGGAAGGACTGTTGATGCAGCATGTTTTATGAGGTTCAGAATCATCAGCAGGACTTTCAATAGGTCCCAAATTCAGATCAAGATTCATCATTTTCGGTGTACTATCCTCCATAGCAATTCAACCAATACAAAACAAAACACAAAAACCTGAGCTTTCCCACTTCACCAAAAAAAAAAATCAAGATTACCCTTTATCCTAATCAACTAAACAAACACCCTCAACCTTCAATTCTCACCCTCATCCAATAACTCCTACTGCTATTCCACTTTAAAAAAAAATCAAACCCCAAATTCATCAACCAGCTAAACCTAACCAAAAGCCCCAAATAATTTATAAAACAATAAATCAAAACCAACAATTCCAATAAAGGTGCAATCTTTTTAGCTAAATCACAACAACAACAACAACAAACAAAACCAATATTTTTTTAAAAAAAATCAAGAATACAAACAAATTCAAAGAAGTAGCATCACCTTTCGCAAGTATTATAGATCCTTGAGTAGATTTGTGAGTGAGAGTGAGATCTGAGATGTGAGATTGTGATTTGTGAGTAGCGAGTAGTCTGAGAGAGAGTGAGAGACTGAGGAGTGAGAGGCGTGATGTGAGATTGTGATTGTAATACCCTAACCCTATTGTAGTATTGTGAATTAAATTGTGAAACAGGAATGTGAATAAATGGATTATGGACTTGGGCCAGTGGGTATGGGTGGAGTGGACTTGGGCCAGTGGGTATGGGTGGAGTTAATGGGCCTGTGCTTATCGGGTTATCGGGCCACCCGATAAAAAAAACAAATAAACCGTGGCCCGAACCGATTAACCAATAGCAGAAATTCTCACCCCGATAACCGACCCGATATATAAAATAACCGCCCCGTTAACCCGATAAGTAAATTAACGGTTCGGGTTAACGGTTTGTACCAAAATATGCACAGGCCTACGCTGATCTATCTGCAGTAGCAGTTGGAAGTAGCTTACCACGTGGTCGTTCACTTAATTGATTACCAGTCTCTGTTTTTGCTGGCGATTTCTGGTGCGATCGGGCAGGGTTTGCACCAACTTCCAGCCATTCACTGGGTATTCTTGTTCTTTTGACGACTCCGCATGATTGGTATGGAATACCGGGTTATAAAGACACATAGTCGTTGTGTGCCCCAATCTTACACATTTGGTACATAGCATGTTGGTGCCTTGTAAAGAATCTGTTGCTTGTGAGTGCCTATGTATATGTGGATTGCAAAGGTTGTTCCAAGGGCACTTGGACGCATAACCTAGCGTATTTCCCCCGAGACGTAGATGAAGTAGTGGAATCTATTTTAAGGAGAGTGCCTATTTTACTTCCTACCTTGAGAAGGATGTCCAAGTCGTAGAACTCTGTTGGTAATTCTGGCAACCTTATCCATATGGCGGAGTAAGCAATACGTGCCTGGGATGCTCTAAACTTAGGTTCCCATTTTTGTATTGATTGGAAGCTATTAAGCAAAGACCAAGGCCCATCGTGAAGGACATGAGTCATATTCTGTTCTTGTTGAAACATAATCAAAAAGAAGTCTGCTCCCAGATCAATTAGGAAGATCTCTTCGGTTGGGCGCCATAGGTTGGTGAGCTTCTCCTTGAGCAATTGATGCCCTACTTTTCAACCGACTAGTTTAACTATAACATAGTATTTCCACGGCTAGTAGAGTCTATTCTTATCAGTTGTGGTTAGTGGAATGAAATAGTCTAGACTTTGCAGAGGTGTGATTTCATCCTTTAGGTCTGCTTCTTGGATTTGGAGGGAGTTCGTATACTATAGAGTAGGTAGTAAAGTATTTTACAGCAGTTTATCTCAGAAGGATGTATTTACAGGTCCTCTAATTGCATCGGGTCAGCAAGAGTTTCTGGTTTTTCAGCCATCATCGCATGAAGAGTTCATTCAGGAGAACTTTTTAACTATGTTGGTCTATTGTACTTTCCATGTAATTTTCGGAAAAGGCCTACACAAATGATCTTTGAAAAGGATTATCGACTAGCTTAAACCTGTAACCCTTCCATTAACAAAGACTTGCATAACATAAAAACATTTAACAGCTGAAGTCAATAAGACAATTTACTGCAAACTCTATCCCGATAGACATCAGAACCCAGAACTTGATTTTTGGATTGGAATGCAGATGCACAAGCCAGAGAAGTTTTTACACAAGATTATCCTCATCGTGCAGAACCCAAAAAAAAAAAAGTTTCTTCAGTAATCTCATGCATAACCACCTTGACAAAATTCTCATGAAGCATTCTTGAGCCAAATAAAAGCATTACCAAGATAATTTATTGTAGAAACAACAAATGCTTACATTGCCCAAAAAAAGTTGTTCAACAACAACTCGAGCTACAAAACTGAGCAAAAGTATAACTGTCAGGAAATAAATATGGGATGGCAGGTTGGCTAATTTGGTGACATGCCTTGCTTGTATCTAAACATATTTCTCTGGTAAAAATGAATTCCTATAACCAACAAAGATTTGACATCAGAGTTCATAGTTGGACAGCATTAAAGATACCACCTGATGCATCTTATATTCGCTTTTTATTCCTCCTGTTCTGCAAGTGATCTCAACAATGACATTACAGGCTCCTTGGGGAGGAGGTTTCCGATGAAGCGTTGGTTGAGTCACCTCCAGCGGGATTCAGTGACGAACTACTTGAGAGAGGACCATTTCCATTTTCAGATACAACAGGGATCTTCAAAGTTGCTCTCTCCATTTCCTTTTCAAGCTCTTCTTCTCGGCGTAATTGAGTGAATTGTCCATCCAAAGACTTGGCTGCTGCCAACCATGCAAGGACAATTACTAAGAGCACACTGCCAAGGTAGGGAGTCGAGCTAGCAAGTGAACCAAAAGTCAAAATCATGAACTGTTGTATCAAAGCTCCTCCTGACTTTCCTAGTGGATTGCAAACAACATCAATTGCTGCCTTCCCTTTAACCTGATACAAGAAATTACTCAATATTAATTTTCAGCGAAACCAGTTGGTTTGAAAAGTGATACTAGAACTTTTCTGGTTGTATGTAACTAAACAGACATATCTGTCATGTCAGTGACATATATCACCAAGAATTATATGTACCGCCAACATTAGGCTTCAGGTACACATGTTTGAAATTTCATTTCTAACATAAACGTTTGATTGCACTGATGTGAAAATAATTCAGCACTTCGGAAAGCTCTTTTAGCTGCACTGATACCTTAAAGTTAATAATATATACAGAGGATATCATGATACCTTGGTGTCCTCATCCAATGGAATGTAGGCCATTTCTTTGCAGGGATCAAACAAACTATACTTTGCACTCTTACTGAAAATGTTCTGCATTGCCCCCACATAGACAGCTGCTAGAAGAGGAGTCATCCCAAACTTCGCAAGGGTAGGTGTTAGAGGGGCACCAAACAAAAGCAGGGAGAAGAAGCCAACTCCAGTAACAAGCAAGACTGTAGGTGTTATCTTCGCTGCAGCTCCCCAACCATATTTGTCAAAGATCCATTGGCTTAACAACATCATTGTGAAAGTTGCTATTCCAGTAGCAGTTGAGAAGTCACCCATGAATGCAGAGTATTCATTGGGGCTTGGGAACTGCACATGGAGAGAGAATGAATGAGATAGAATATCAAATGAGAAATAAATCCGAATTCAAAACTTTTAAAGGAAAAAACTATCAGTCGGTCATAATTTACCTGAGCTTTGAGCTTCGACTTCCATGTAACTTCAACAAGGTTGATACTAATGCCATATGCTACAACCAATGTGGCAAGATTCCTGATATATTTTGAAGAGACCAAGAACTTCAAGCTCTCCATTGTGGTCATGTTAGGTTTTACCTGCCAAGTCAAACAATGCAGATATGTAAACATGATTCTTTAATACAAAAGATCTGTGTATAATATCTGAATGACACCATTGATAAATATTTGAAAAGATTTAACTAACAATGGATTTTCGTTTTTGTATAAGAGATGGAAGAGGGACAAAGAGGTTTGCATCTGCTTCTCAGAAACAAATTGATGACTTAAGAGTGCTTTATAAGAAATAATATTAGTCAAGCAAAAGATAAATAGTTTCTTCTACTATCAACTAGTTGCTTCGGAAGTAACTGTCACATATATCAAAGCAATGGCAAATGGTTTAGCTACTTACCTTCTTCTTCTTGCTACGAGTGGGGAGAGGAACATTTCTATTTACCCACCAGTTAAAGAAACAGATTGTCCCACCCATCAACACTACAATGCTCATCATCCCTTTCAGGGAGATTGCCCAGCCATCAACTCCAGGACCTAAAGAGCTTCTCAAGCTAGAAAAGTACTTCACTGTGCGACCAGAGAAAATAAGAGCAACATTTGCACCAAGTCCAAACAAGGGATAGAATCTCTTAGCCTCATCAACAGTCGTAATCTGCAAAGAAATTATCCAAAACAACCACTGGTAAGTTCAATAATAGTGATTTCCCCCGCCAGAGGTCAAGGGCAATGTTTATACAGATAGCTATGTTGATGAACATATTAAAACTGTCCAACACAATCGGTAGAATGGTAATAACAACAGGGGAACAGAATGAAACGTTAACAAATTTGTATGACTAACTGCAACTACGAAAACAGCAGACCAAGACAAACAATGACAAAATGATGCCACCAATATTTGAAGACTCAAATGAGTATGACGGCACCACAAAAAGAACCATTAGCTAAGTCATCTACAATTAGAGCTATATTAGATAAAGCTGGCAAACAATTTAGAATGCCACCCTTATGCTATACTACCTTGCTCCTCCCTCCACAAAACAATGCCAGGAAGGCAGAGTGTAGGAGCACATGTATATCAGACTGTTTCCTGCTATAAATAGATCGCACTTACCTCACAAAATTGCAGCAGCAACCATCCAGAAACAAAGAGGCAACATGCAAATTCTAGATAATATCATAATCTAACTAAACAGATTATCCATACAATAAGACTATGCATCCATAAAATGGTTACTAATGCACAAAATATATTCATAGAAACAATTTTACCTGATTAGCTAATCCCCAAAAGAGTACTGAAACCACCACACTTCCCCAAAGCTCAGCCATGACATAGAACAAACAGAAACTCCAGATCCTCAGTATAGCAATTGGCCCAAGAAATCTTGGACCAAGAGTGTTAAGAAGTTTATCAGCAAAAGCTGTAGGGTGCAAGTAATTGCTAAAAGGATACAAAACAAACCCAAATGCCCCAAAGAATGCAATAAAGGGAAATATAACAGTATAGAAAAGAGCCTCTTTTGACAACACATTAGCCAACTTTGTGTACATCAGCATGAAACCTATAGCCATAGGCAAATTTACCCAAGTTTTCAAGAAAGGGATAATCTCAGCACTGGACCCTTTAGCTGTTACAACCAATACATCCTTAGTATCCCTAAGAATTGTATAATTGAATAGAATACAAAAGAACATTGCCCCAAGTGGTATAATTTTCTTAAGGGTCACAAGTTCAATCCCCATGAACTTAGGTTGCTCCTTTTCTGCAAAAAGTGGCTGGCCAGCTGCAGCTGCAGCAGTCTCAGCTTTGCAGATGGGAAAAGACCTGTTCTTTTGGCCGAACAACTGAGTCTTTGGGGCAAATTCTTGAAATTTTTGAAACCCATTAGAGGATAGAGATAAACCATTAAGGGGCTTAGCTTTTAGAGGAATTGATGAATTGAATCTATGCCTTACACCCCCTTGAGGCAGTGGGTAAAAAGCCTTGATTTTGGGTTTGGAAGGTAGGGAAAGAAGCCCTCTTGTTTGCAAAACACCTTCCATTTCTACCTCTCTCTATCTCTCTCCCTCTTTCTCTATCTCTGCTAAGTCCAATAGAACTCAAAAGATTGGACCTTTAACAGCTGAAACATAAAGAGAAAGAGAAGGAGACGAGAGGGATAAGGTCCGAGGGAGGTAAATAAGAAATCTCTACTCTCTCTCTATATATACACATGCAAGGCACGTGTCAGCACGAGCCTAATAGTAGAACATGTGGATTATAATTTTTAATTTTTAAAATTTATCTTGTAGTAAAAAGTTTAAGCAGTGAAATATTTTTATTAGTATGATTGAGCGGGATCACAATTGAAACCTTTTTTTAAACTTCTTATTGAATTTTGCGATCAGAAATATAAAGAAAGAAGAGACGCAAATCTGATGAAATAGCTTAAATCAAATATCTAGCAGATTATTGATTTTCAATATCACAAAGATTAAAAATCATGTAAACCTACCCAATAAAGAGAATACACATTTTAGATTCGCTATTATTTTGTTTAATTATTATTTTTAACACAGAAAAAGAGTGTTGCTTTTTAATAAAGAAGGAAGAGTTGAGATTTTCTTCTTTTTATTTTATTTTTAAGACAGAGAAAAGTTAATTAGTATTGAAGAGCTGTAAAAAGTTGAAAAAGATGGCTACGCATATTTGATAGAAAATTTATTAATGTTAAGAAAGTGTGAAGAGTTTGATAGTAAATTTGTGATAGATACACAATTTTTGTACCTAAATTTACTTTATTTATATTTAAATTAGTTTATAAAAATCTTTTGCAAATAATCTTTATACTTCTTTTCTTTAATTTCTTTAAAATATAGTAATAAAATTTACTTATGTTTTATTCTTCTCACACTTTACTACATACATTTTATCCTCTTTAAATCTCATTATACCATTTTACCCTCTTTAAACATCACTATACATTAAAATCACGATTAAATCAGCTGAAGCAGAAATTAGTTAATTTTTAATATTTTTATTGTTAATTATTGTTATTTACAGTACTTTTTATTTCATTTTCGAATAATATATGTTGTTTTATATCTTCTTCTGTCTCATCCCAATTTATGTGGCACTAATATAATTTTGATAGTCAATCAAATATTTTATGTTGATATATCATTTTGTTATTTTTATTTTTCGAATTCATAAATGACTTATAATAAGGAGTGATATAGTAAAATCATCGTTCGAAAGACAAAAATTTAATTTAAAATATTAAGAGTTAGTTTCGCATTTTATGTCTATTTTATTTTTTATTGAATATTATTTATTTTCTTAATACCTAGATAACTCATAATAATTAATTAAGAACGATTGATTATGTTATTACTATAAAAATTAATATAATTTTATCATATTCAATAGTAATCATCGATAATTCACCGGAATAGTATATTAATTAAATACGGGATGCTATATTTGCATATGCAAAATATAATATTATTAAATATTATTGGATAGTGCATTATATTTATCTTTCACAATAATAAAATTTTACTGTATATTTTTCGTTATTTCTTTTTAACTTGATACATATTGATCCAACACAAATTCTAAGAAAATATTCATTAGAAATTTATTTTATTAAATTAAATTATTAATTTTGTACTTTAAAAATCTAAAGTTAAGTTTAAATATTAGTGTTTCTATATAAGAAAAAAATAATTTTAAAATTTAAATTTTCTAAAATAAATAAAAAGATTGTTTTTCTATATAAAAGTCAATTAAGATAATAAAATTAATTTACTTTAAATATTTAGTTGCAATTAATTAAGATAATTTTTTTATTTTATCATGATTTATGCTGCACCGATAAAATTTTGAGAATTGAATAGAACTTTTATCTATTTTTTTAAAATTATTTTAACTTGTTAATTACTGTGATTTATAATAATTTTTACGTAATTATCCAATAATATATTTACTCCTTGTGTCTCAATTTATGTGGTTTCGGTACAATTTTGAGAGTCAATTAAAATTTTATATATCTTTTAAATATTTTAAGTTATTGATTATTATGATTTACAGTACTTTTTCTTTTATCTCAATTTATGTGGCATTGCTAAAATAATGAGAGTCAATAAAATTTCTCTATGTCTTTTAAATATTTTAAGTTATTAATTATTGTGATTTGTGGTAACAAATTAGTTTTGAACATGATAACCGATTTAAAAAAAAAAATTACTTCCAATATGTAGTTATAGTTAATTAATATAAATTAATAGAATATATTAAATATTTAAATGTTTTGGAGAAAAAATTCAAAAAGAAAAGGACTTTTTTTCAAAATTTTCTCAATTGGATTAAATGTTTTGAAAAAAAATTCAAAAAGAAGGATTTTCTTTCAAAAAGTAAGAAAAATGACGGTTATTTTCATAACTTTCTTTTAACTCAACTCTCAAAATCGCCCACTTCTACCTCTGACATTCAATCCCCTACCACCCCCAATACATAAAATATGTTTTATTTTTTAAAAAATATTTCAGATTTTTTTCTTACATCATCTCCTCCCCTGCCCCTTACCCCCTACAAAAAAAAAAAAAAATTGAAAAAAAATTCAAACTTTTTTCTTACCCCACTTCCTATCCGACCCCACCTCTTCCAACCCCACCCCCCAAAAAAAGTAAATTTTTTAAATATATTTTTTCAAAAAATTTCAATTTTTTTTCTTACCCCACCCTCACATCCTACCTCGACTCCCCCGTCACCACCACTAGTGCCCCCTCCAAAAAAAAAATTATTACATTCAATTTTTTTCAATAATTCTTATCCCATCCCTATCACCTATTTTGACCCCTCCCCCTTCTCCCGAAAAAAAAAAGCTTTAATTATTTTTAATAAAAAGTTCAAAAAAAATTTCTCACTCCACCCTTCTTATTGTATTCGTTATCATTTTTTTGTTAAATAGTATATATAATACTTTTATAAAATATTTTCCTACTTGCATAACGAACACAAGAATATAAGTTAGAAACAACTTATTTTCCTAGAAAATGTTTTCCTCCTCCATATTGAACACACCCTAAAAAAAATATTTTTCGAGGTCAAAAATTATTTTTATAAAAAGTATTTTCTACTCTTAGTTAAACACTAATACGTATTTTCTGAAAATTATTTTTTTCATTCTCCAACCAAATACTAGAAAATATTTTTTGAAAAATATTGTTCGCTCACCAACCAAACATAAGAAAATAAGTAAGAAATCAACTTCTTTTCCTTGAAAACATTTTCTAGGAAAATATTTTCCGTGGAAAACATTTTCCTTCATACCAAACACACCCTAGAAACGTAGCTATATTTGCGTGAAAATCATATGAATAAATCTCGAGGGTTTTGTTATTCTTTTTTTTTGTTTGTTTTTCTGAATAATTTATTTTTACTCATAATTTCAAAATGAAGATATTTTAAATTTTTGATTTTAAATGTAATATATTAGTATAGTCTTTAAGGTATTGTTGCTAATAACTTATAATTTGTGTATTTGTGAAATCTTTTCAATAAGAAATATATGGAAGCATCAATTTTTTAAATAAATTAATAAGAGAATATTATCAAATAAAATGAAACAAAGAAGTATATTAGCTCGTAGTAATATTTTTATTTATATCTTAGCCGCATGCTTCTGTGGCATGAAATCATCCCCCATTGCCTATGGGAAATCTAGAAGACCGGGAATCAGAACCTCTTCTAACAAAACACTGTAAAGCCCTCCTTCTCACAGGCTTACAATGCAGCGACTGAGTACAATCTACTCAACAACAAACCTCATTGTAGAGTCCTCAGGACTACCATTTACATCAATTAGATCCCCCCACCAATGGGCCACTATAAGCTTAATGTAGATGGTTTTTGTCTTGACAATCCTAGAAGAGGAGGTATTGGGGGGGGGGAGGGGGTTATATGCAACCACAATGGTGAAAGGATGATAGGATTTACCAAAAGTTATCTCTTTGCTACTAATAACCAAATGGAATTACGAGCTCTCAAAGTTGGCTTATCTATTGCTATCCAACAAAACCTTACCCCTATTGAAGTCAACACTGATTCAATGGAAGTATTACAAATGCTCAAAGATGAAAATGTTCAGTATAATGGCATTGTTAAACTATGCAGGTCAAAGCTGAGGGAAGCAGGGGCTTCAATAGTCCAGCATTGCTTCGGGGAGCAGAACCAAGTCACCGATAAATTAGCCAAGCAAGGATTAGCCTCAAACATCTTCAAAGAAACTCATCTTTTGCAAGTTCCACCTGTGTATGGGCTTTAGGAATTGGGTGCAGTCATGCAAGGAACTTTTTTTGAAAGATCCATTAAAGCAAATGCTCAAATTCTAACTGAGCAAAACTGCTCTTTTGTAATTAACCCAGGCTGATTGGCCCTGATTATGTAGTATTATGCTCTCTATCTATTTAAATGCACCCAACTACCAAAAATAAAATTGGTTTCCAAAGGAAAAAGACAATGAAAAAGAAGCAACAAAAATTGTATATCCTACTTCCACTTTGAGAGAAATCCTCTTGACCTAATAGTCAAAAGTAGAAGAGATCTAACATAGGCAACATTAGTTTATCTCTAAAGGGTGAAAATTATTTTTTCACCTTAAGTTTACTTTAAAAATTAAATTCTCTCCTCAACTTTTAATAATAAGCATTCTTTCCTCTTTTATCGTAATAATATCTATTTTAACCTTGACATTTGTAATATTTTTTTATATTATATATTATTTATTTTAGTCAAGTATTTATATATTTTTAATTAAATTTTTTTAATATTATATTCTCCCCTCCCCCTCCCTCAAACTATAATCGAAATTGTTATGACACACCTCTTTATGGAGGTTCTATTACCCATTAAATTCATTTTTTTTATATTTTGTGCTGCTTTTTGCTGACGCGACGGTGAAGTATTAGAATTTTTTTATACTCTTTTTGTGCTAACTTGGCCAAAAGGAGTACGAAAATATTTTGATAGTTGGCGACTAGGTCAGCAAAAAGAAGCACATAAATACAGAAAAAATGAGTTTAGGTAGTAATAGACCCCACTTAAAGTTTAAGTGTGTCATGGAAATTTCATTTGTGTGTATATATATTTCTGCACATGAGTTTCGATATACTCCTTTGTTCATTTTACTTGTCACTATTTCATTTTTTTAGGTCAATCTACATAAATTTTGACCAATATTTTAAGATATATTTTTTTATTTTATTAATATGAAGAAGTATTGCAACTTACTAGTATTTTTCATACAATTTTCGATCATCTAAATTTTAAATTTAAAATATTAAACTATACATCTTAAAATGTTGGTCAAAACTCATGTAGGTTGACCCAAAAAGCAAAATAGTGACAAGTAAAAGTGAACAGAGGGAGTATATATTTTCAATATAAGTAAACTTTGGAATTAATTTATTATAAAATATATCTCCATTTTTATTATATATTATTATATTACATGTAGTGAAATATGTTTATAAAGTTATTTTTATTTGTTATTTTCACTTGTATAAATAGATATTATAGTTTTAGTTATTATTAATAAATTAATTTTATTATTCTGATCATTTATTTCATGTAGAACGCCATTAACTTATATACTTAATAAATGTTTCTCACTTTTTTTCGTCTAGAAAATAATGTTTCTTTTTATTTAAAAAAATTTAATATATATATATATATATTAAAAATAAAAAAATATAATAATTTTAAAGAGGTAAAGAAAAATAAAGATTAATAATGTAAGGGTAAGATATGTATTTAAAAAAGAAAATGGGAAGGGGAGGTGCTTGTTGTCTAAAGTTGAGGGGCAGGGGGATTGATTTTCAAAGTAAAGTTGAGGGAGGAAAATGATTTTCACCCTATCTCTAAATCTTTAATATTTATTTCTAATCTCTATCTCTAATATATAAAGGACTTTAAAAACAGAGAAAATACATCAACCCCCCCCCGCCCCCCCCCCCCCCCCGAATTTGTCGTCAAAACTTACTTTAGATCCTAAACTAATCGGACAATTATTTACCCCCCTTAACAACTTTCAAGTGAATTAATTTCCCCTCTACGACTGACGTAGAAAAAAAAAGGAAAGCGAGCGAATTTTTTTTAAAAGGGCCCACTTTATTATTATTATTATTATTACTATTATTATTATTATTATTATTATTATATATAAAGCAACTTCATCCAACTTCATCTTCTTTCCAACACCCCCTTCCCCCACCCCCATACCCACCCCGTTTCTTCATCTACTTTGAACCCGTACCCCGTTTCTTCATCTACTTCGAACTCCCACCCCGTTTCTTTGTGTATTGGTGTGTTTCTTTCTTAGCACTTTTACTTGTGGAAGATTGGTTTTTGAATTTGAATTCATTGAGATCTTTAGTGTTGGTGTTTCTTTGGTTGTTTTATTCTTTGGCAAAGAAGAGCTGGTTTTGGATAGATATAGGGAGGATTTTTTAATTGTAGGGGAAGTGGTTTTGGTTAAATTTGAGTATTTGGTGGAAGTGGAATTGAGCTTTTTTAATTGGAATTTTAGTGCAAGTTTTTCTTCTAGGGTGGGCTTGATGAGCTTGATTTTGATTTTGGTTGAATTAAAAACTGAATCAGACAAAGAAAATTTCGTTTTTGCAAGCTTGATTTGATTTTGGATTGTACCAAAATCAGAGAAAGAAGAAGAAATCTTGGTTAGTTTGGTTTGATTCTTGGAAGAGCTTGTGGATTTGATGAGCTTAGTTTAATTCTTGGAACTAGAAAGTGAATTTATTTTGAATTTTTTTCTTGATTGATTGTAGAGGATCATCATCATCAATGTTTGAAATGGACTTTTCTTGATTGGATTAGAAAAACATCATCTTCAATGGTTGAAATTAATTTCTTCTTGACTGGTTTAGGAAAATCACCATCAATATCTAGCTCCAACATTCCTCTTCTAATTCTTATTGATAAAAACATTAAATTGATATCTATATGGTTGTTCTCTTGGTGGTGTTAGTGGCGAAAATTAAAAAAATGAAGAAAAAGGTATTTTCGTAGCAGTAATGGGGGATGAAAGGGGAGAAAAAGTGGGGGAAGGTGGGTTGCTGTGTCTGCTGAAGAAAAAGAAGGAATTGGGGTGGGGGTTAGGGTGGGGGCTGTAAAGAAGAAGAACGAAGGGGGGGGGGTCTATTTTATTTATATAAAATATATATTTTTATAAAAGATATATATATATATATATATATATATATATATATATATTCTTTCTAAAAATATATATATATAAAAAGTATGTGTGTGGGATTATTTTAAAAAAAAAATTATAATTTCTTACGTGGCAATGATTTGGCGATGACATGGCGCGTGTATAGTGCACTCTCCGTTGTGAGAGTGGATTTTGATTTTGAGGTTGAAATTAATTCACTTAAAAGTTGTTAAGGGGGGTAAATAGTTATAAGTTAAGTTAAAGTGCTAAAGTAAGTTTTGACTACAAGTTCGGAGGGAAAATGATGTATGTATTTTCTCTTAAAAATATTATATAAATTTTTTGTTCTTCATTAAAAATTTATGCAATAGATAAAATAATTATTTACAAAATAGTAATTTAATTATTGTCCTAACGGTTCCTACTATTAAAAAATATGCTATAGAACAGAAGTTACCTACTACTCCCTCATTACGGACCAAGAGAATCAAGTCGCATGAAGCTATATCATAAGCAAAAAAACAGACAGGAAATAAGGAGAGGCAACAAATATATTTATATAAGAGTATGTCAGGTTAGGATCATTACAGCTACACAAATTAAAATTTTGCTAAACTATGTTAGCATACAAAAACTTTTACAAAAAAGTCAAGGGTACGACATCATCATCTTCAACTCTCATGCATGGAAGGGAGAACAAAAGACAACTACAAAAAGGAAAAGTAAGGTCGGATCTAAACAAAGGACAAAGGAAGAGGACAAGAGAAAGGGATATATCATTGATCGAGCTATGAATTCCAAACGACTATCTCCTTCAAAACCACACAACCTATTCCATCCTAAAATGGTAAGAAACTTTCATAAAAGGAACAAAAACACAAAAGATAGAGGTAAGAAATAAGATCTACCTCCAAGCAGTGATGCTCTTATGTGAGCTAGAGTATACTGAGCAAAGGTGGAAACAAATCCACATAAGGAGACGGCAGAGCTGGAGGTTCTGACAGCTGTCGAACGGGAGCATTGTTGAAGAAGGAGTAAATTTGAAAAGAGGGAATAAAGCATTTAGGGCAAATAGCTCTTTTAAAGGAAGTAACCTTGGTTTGAGCCGAGATTTAGATAGGATAGATTTTTTTTTGTTGTCTTTTTTGGTTTTGGGTCATCTGGCCGGACTAAATTTGTGTATATAAATTTACGTAAAACTTACATAAATTTCAACTAGTTTACTCATAATTACACTCCATCTTAACTTTTTTTAAACATTTATAAAACATTAATTTTTAATTTTGTAGATACATAATATTAAAAGAGATACATGATTGATGATACATCTTAAGAAACAACTAATTTGCTATAATTATGAAAAATAATAATAATTAACACAATTAAAGAGTAATTTACTCTACAGATCTTCTATTTAATAGTTAAATATCCCAAAAAACGTTATTTCATTAATAGCGTAATTTTTTGAAAATATTTTTCTTCATATTCAACTTTCAAATTCATTTCTACTTCTGCTTTTCTCTTTTTTTGTTGGCTCTATTTTTTCTATTGAGGTTTTGTTGAACTTGATTGTGAAGATGATGAAACTGGTATATTATTTTTTGATAGGATGAGTCAGTTCTAATCATTGAAAATTGATAGGGTTGACATTACGATGTTGGATATCAAATTTAGGATTTGTTTAAATTAATTTTGATGCAAAGAAAATTATTTGAAAAGCTTGAGTTTTGATATGCAACAAATTAAAGTTGTGACATTTGCAAGTACTCAAGTTATGACGAACCATCAAGACTTCCGGCAATGCATGTTTTGCTTATTCACTAAATATTTATGGTGATGTATCAGCTAAGATTTGTAAATAATTCGTTCTAAAGTTGATGTATCAGCTAAGATTTGTAAATAATTCGTTCTAAAGTTACATCACAATGTGTATTAAAGATTAGGTGATCCTTCACGGCAAATACAAATTTTTGCTTATGCATCATAAGTTTTAAATAACCATAGATAATTTATTCTAAAATTACAGTTTCATTAAAAATTCTAATAATCAACGAAAAGTTATGATAAGAAGTTTTTGCTCATCTATTTGGACTTTTGGCGATATGTCAATCATAAGTTCCAACATGCAAGCTATTCTTATTAAACTTATTCAAACAAGGTCAAAACTAAAATCAATAAACTATTTTATCTGTATAAATCGTCCAAATTACTTAATTAGGTTTATATAATTGAGATAATTTGTTGAGATACATAATTATGATTGTATCTAAGTTGAGATATACTTTTTAAAGTCTGTAAGAGATACATACTACATTATAACAGTTTTATATGTATCTCTTACTATACTAATATGAATGTCTCTTATACATGCTACATTAAAATTGTCTAACGAGATATATATAAAGTAGATGTGTAATGTACACGGAGATACAAGATGACAAAATGTATCTGATGTATTGAAAGATGTATTTGACATCTTTGAACTTGACATTTAACAATCTTATATCAAGAAATACATTTTTTAAAGTCTAACAATTTTATATGTATCTCTTGTTGTACTAATATCATGACTTTTATACATGTTGCACTGAAGTTATTTAAAGAGAAATACATAAAATAGATGTGTAATGTAGGCGGATACAAAATAACAAAATGTATCTAATGTATTGAAATATGTAGTTGACACATGTGTATAGTTGAAATCAACATGTATCTGATAGATATAACCATATTCTTGAACAATATTTCAACTGGAATACTTCTTATAGATAATCAAATTACCATGAAAAAAGTTACAAAGTTGGATTCTCAGACTCCTTATTCTTTATAGATAAATTGAAACTTGAAAGATATAATTCGAATATATGTATTTTCCATCAAAATATGATTTTTTTTGCCCACTTTAAACTGACTAATAAGATTCCCTTGGCTAACAATTTGACCCACAAATTAAAAAGGGGACTACATAAATATTCCATTATTGGTACAACTTATCATTTGTTATACTAAAAAAAATAATGACAATATCATTATATCGACAATTATATTGTACTTTAGCAATGAAATTTTTGACATTGTTTGAAGTTGAAATAAAAGAAAAATAATAAAAATTTTGACATTATTTGAGGTTGATATAGAAGAAAAACAATGAAACACATATACATCTATACAAGAAAAACTAACAAAGGAACTATTAAAAACGTTAAAGAGGAGAAAAAAGTGTGAACTATATGGAGAAAGGGGGGGGGGGGGGGGGGAGGGCGGAGGGATAGGAAGGAGAAAGTATTCTAAAAAATATTTGAAGGAGAAGGAGGTTAGACATTAATGAAATTAAACTGGTGAAGAGAAAGGCAAATTTTTAGGGGGGCAATAAATATATTTTAATTTTTAGGTTAGAAGTCATGTGTCTGAAAATTTAAAGAAAGAGAATGTAAATAAGAGATATTTATAATTTTTAATAAGTGATGGGATTTTTAGTAATTTAGATATTTAAGTTGTGGTTTTGTGAATTTTTTTCTAAATTTAAATGAATAAAATGGTCCACAAAGCCACCAAAAATTAATTTTTTTAAAAAATGAACTACTACTCCCTCCATTTCATATTATTTTCTTATTTTCTGTGAGTCAATTTGACTTAGTTTCAAAATTAAATTAGATTAGATTAATTTAATTTTTTAAAATTAAAATTTAGATATCTAAAAATTACATGAAAAGTACTATAAATTACAATTTTTCTTTTTTCAATTTGATTAAGAAATACATCTTAAAATATTAATCAAAATTTGTATCGTTTGCAATTAAAAAGAAAAGGAGGAAATATAAAACAATTTTCCAATAAAAGTATACCTACTTTTATTAAAATTGTTATAAGAAACTATTTTGTATAAACTCTGACCGAAATCATATACGAGTCCTTTTGATTTATAATCCGTCTTCGTTTATTTAAAACTTTTATAAAATAAAAAGAAAAAGAAGATATTACGGAGTCTTAATTACTTGCAGCTCTGTTGTTCTCCTTCTCTTATATAATTTTTCGTATTTCTCTCTCAGATGAAACAAGCATGTTGCTGATTTATTGTCGTCAAAATTTACAATTGTTAACTTCTGCATGATGTCATGCTATTTTGATTCCAACATATTTTAGATTTATGAGTTTCTTAAGGACATACGGGGATGGAAATTATGAACTTTCTTTTTTAGATATTCAACATATATATTCGATATGTTATTTTAATATATTATATTTAGCTATTAATGCCTAGTAATTATGTATTTCTGTGTTTGTACTGATTTCAATTCTATTTTCTTTTGTTTAATAGCAGTTTGCTTTAGTATTTTGTGAAGAATCATGTACGAGTAGTTTGTTTTGTCGAATTTAGTTACAAGTTTATGGATTAATGTCCATGAACTGTTGTGTAGCATGTACAAAATTATATTAGCTTTGTGTACCCATCACCATGGATGAGATTCTCACTTCGTAGAGAAAACTCTTAAGGATTTTAAAAGTCGCATCAAACTCCTCAGACCTTACACATGGTATGCAAATATTATTACAGGATAGTGATGTCTTTTGTAACAAAAGTTAAAGAAACAGTAACTGAAGATGAACTACTTGTATGATATATAAGTGGTAATGGAAGAGAGAGAGAGGGCGGGGGGAGGGGGGGAGGGAGGGAGGAGGTATTTCTTTGGTATTATTTCTAATGGAAGAGAGAGAGAGAAAAGGGGGGAGGAGGTATTTCCTTTGGTATTATTTCTGGTGGGGAAAAAAGGGGGGGGCGGGGAGGAGGTATTTCTTTGGTATTATTTCTAATGGAAGAGAGAGAGAGAAAAGGGGGGAGGAGGTATTTCCTTTGGTATTATTTCTGGTGGGGAAAAAAATCACATCAAAAAAATGTGAAGGTAAATATTGTTGTGGTCTAAGAATGCATTTTTCAGGTAACCTAGAAATAATTTTACAATCTATACACTAAAATAAGCCACAAAATTTCAATATCAAACAATCTTGATGACTTCTTTTATTCCTTAAAAATAGATTTTTGTTTTAAAACTATCCAAGAATAACAATATAAAGCAATAAAGTAAACGAGAAATATATAGAGACAAGCTAAGAGAGGAGAGTATTCTTATTTCTTACAAGTATAAATGTGTATCAATATGAGCCTTTATGTCTGACTATACAGTGTAACACAAAGACATACAAAAGGTTCCTTAGTTAGCATGAAAAGGCATACAAAAAGGTTTTTTCTTGATTTTAGTATCGTGTTCTTTTTTAGTTATTTAATGATCTACTCTTAACAGTATTATTTAGATTTGAAATTTCTGTATGTATAATAGTAGAATTGTCACACAAGCTTAATGAATTGTCATGATTGCTTAGTATGCTTTAGGGTGCTTTTAATATGAGAATGTGTTTCATCATGTAAAAATATGATAAAACAAATGTCATGCTTAGTAGATCGCTTGCTGTAGAGTAGCTTGTTGACAATTAAGATTCGTAAAATATGAAAGAGTGAGATAGCGTCGGCCTTAATTTCCTCATGTTCTGATATTCTTGACTCAATATTAAATGCATAAAATTGACTTGGATGGAGATTAAACACAAAAATTTGACTTGAATGGATCAGTATATACCATCAACAATTTTTTAGATCTCTATTTCTTTTCAGATCTGTGTTCATACAAAATAAATAAACTATTCAAAATTAAGGGTAAAATATTGTAAGAGTATGTTTCAGTGTGCATTAGCCAATAGATGTCACCATTATCATCTCTAACCAAGAAGTAAATAAAATAAAGAATGAGATAATCCGATTATAGTCAATCATAATTAAAAAAAAAATTATTTTATTTCTGAAAAAAAAAAACGGTAAGACAGGTCAAATAGACTAGGAATTATATGTATCTAAGGTAATTTCATCTTGCTACTACAACTAGTTGCCTTTGGTTATTTATATGTGTCACGATCCGGCCCGATGCCCTGGCCGCGACGAGCATCTCGAACCACACAGGTCTGAGATAACCCTACCACTCTTCAACCCACTAGTGATATTGTCCTCTCTGGACTTAGGCCCGCACGGCTTTAAAACACGTCACTAGGATGTAAGGTTTTCTCACTTATATACCCAGCATCCCACCTGTGTTTTGTCGATGTGGGACTCCTTCCTAAGTTGGGGTGTTACATACATCCCCTTATGGACTCAATAGATGTCACCATTATCATCTCTAACCAAGAAGTAAATAAAATAAAGAATGAGATAATCCGATTATAGTCAATCATAATTAAAAAAAAAAATTATTTTATTTCTGAAAAAAAAAACGGTAAGACATGTCAAATAGACTGGGAATTATATGTATCTAAGGTAATTTCATCTTGCTACTACAACTAGTTGCCTTTGGTTATTTATATGTGTCACGATCCGACCCGATGCCCTGGCCGCGACGAGCATCTCGAACCACACAGGTTCGAGATAACCCTACCACTCTTTAACCCACTAGTGATATTGTCCGCTCTGGACTCAGGCCCGCACGGCTTTAAAACACGTCACTAGGATGTAAGGTTTTCTCACTTATATACCCAGCATCCCACCTGTGTTTTGTCGATGTGGGACTCCTTCCTGAGGTTTGCCCCGACCCGGCCCGAGGCCCTGGCCGTGACGGGCATCCCGAACCACACAGGTCCGAGATAAGGCTTTCTCACTTATATACCCAGCATCCCTCCTGTGTTGGGGTGTTACATACAGGTGTTACAATATGATGTTCTGAAAAGTTTAATAATTTGAAATAAATTCATTATGAGATGTTTCTGCATTTTTTTTATTTTCAGATAGTTAATAATATAAGAGTTATAAATTGAATGCAATTTCATGAAACTTAAAGGTGGAAAAAAGCGGAGTGAGGTGGTGTAGGTATATGCGGGTGCGCTGCGCGACAAATTGATGCGGATAAAAATACAATGAAATGTTGGGAAGGATGGATTAAAATTTTGAGGGTTAAAACAGAAGCTACACCACACTTCAGATTCTGTACTATTTTTCTATATTATCCATATTTGTTTACTAAATTTGATTATCATGTCCTTTACAATATTGGTGTTTTCATTTAATTGGTTTTTCCAAAGATAATTACGAAGCCAAATCTTTGTAATATCAAAACATGCATGATCTCTTACTCTTTTAATGCTAATTTATATGATATGATTCATGAAAATCATGGAAGTATACTGTAAAGAGTCCTGAGGGCCTAGCGATGACCATCATATGTTGATTGACAAAGACTTTAAAAATGGGTGAAAAGAAAATGAGAGATCAATTCAGTGATGGTATGCAGAGAACAAGGATGAACTAATGTTCGCCTTGCCCCGAGTCAGACAGGACAATTGTCTTAAGCCCTCATTCTAATATTGACGCCTTCACCATCCTTCTCCAACTGAATGAAGTTGAAGGTATTCAAATGCAAAAAGACGATATATATCTGGGTGTCTGTAAAATTCTCTCAAAAACCTGAGTTTATGGGATACGAGAAGGAAAGACATTTCACACTCTACTTGAATTTATGTGAGATGAGAGGAAAGGAAATTTAACACTCAACTTGGGTTTATGAGAGATAACAGAGAGAAATTTAACACTTAACCTGTGTTTATGAGAAACGAAAGAAAGAAGACGAAGTGGTTGATGGTGCTAGATAAGCATCTACGTTTCATATATAACCATGAAAAATCAAATATTATGTAGCCATAAACTTTTGTTTTAGCATTATGTATAGGATATCTGATAATGATAGTGTAGAGTTTTACATTTTAAAGTTCTTTGATAGAGTATTAATTGATTGCTTTCCTATTAATCTTATAGCAAGAAAGTGAGTTGATTGAAAATAAATTTCATTTTAAATCAATTAAATATATGTCTTAATATTGTATAACTTCAGTTAAGAAGTTGAAATGATCAGTTAAGAAGTTGAAAGGATTCTTCAACCTTAAATTTTGAATCACTATAACATACCATATGCATTCAGCGATTTTTTATCTCACTTTTCAAAGCCTAAATTTAAATTCTGTACCGTTTAAATTTTAACAGATTAGGTTTGATATAAAAAGGTAAACTAAGAAACGTACACCAAGACATAAAAATGCAAGATTATCTGTAGTTTCAATTAAAGGCATCAATTTCATTACTATTTTGCTCTCCTTTTTCTTTTAAAAAATTTTATTAGTGTCCAAATTGAAGTCCCACTAAATTTAAATTTCTGCCGAAAAATCACAAACTCTTGTAGGATTAATACCATACCATATACATAGATATACTAGATTATGAAACGTGCGTTACACGTTTATCCCAAGTTAACTATTAAATATAAATTTTATATTGCAAATAATAAATTTTAAATGGTACATATACTATTGAACTTTATCTGCGCTATAAAATATAAATCAAATAAAAAAAAAATAACAAAGTGTTTTCTTTATGTAATGTATAAACTTGAGTTTAGCAGACAATATTAAAATTTATTCTTCTGTTGGTGGAAGTAGCAAGTATGTGGTAAATTGATTGAGGTGTGTGTAAATTGTCCAAAATTTTATCTTTACTAGAATAAACAAATAAAAGATCTTCTTTCTGGATATTATTTAATTTATGAAAAAGGACCTAAAATGTCTTTCAACTATGTGAAATGGTATAAAAATGTCGTCCGTCTACCTATTGGGTCTAAAATGTTTTTTCTATCTACCTATTGGGCCTAAAATGCCCTTTCCGTCTATCTATTGGGGCTACTTTGCCCTTTTATTTAAGAAAAAATTACATAATACTACAACTTATCTTTATTTAACTACATAAAATCTATATCCTTTTTATTAATATTAACCCAAAAAATAGTATAATTATATATTAAATTTTCATATTTCTTATTTATTGCTTATTTTTATGGAAGCTCTGTTCATTCATTTTTTATATACAATATAAAAAAAATTATGTTTTTTTATTTTTATTGTCTGTTCACGATGCCTCCATAAGAATATATGGTATATTTATACCATAAAAATGTATGATATATTTACATATTATACAAATTATATTTATATCATAAAAATACATGATATATTTATACCATATAAAGTATATTTATACCATAAATACGTGATATATTATACCATATAAATTATATTTATACCATAAACATGCATGATATATCTTAGATATAAAAAGTTTATATCACGTAATACTGGAAATATATATTAATATTTAATAAATAAGTTTTAACAAGAAAAGTACTTCCGACATAATGAGATATAGCAAGAATATTTATCCCATAAATTATGTAAAAAATATAATAATAATCGGACAATGACATAAATTATATTTATACAATAAAAATACATGATAAATCTGTACTTCCAACATAATGATTTTTATTTCATGAATATTTATCCATAAAAATTATGGTTAACCTACTACATTAGAATTAAAAATACATGATAATCAAATAATACTAGATGATTAACATACACGAAAATAAAAAGAAACATACACGAGCAAATAATGAAATACTTGATTTATTTAAAAATATTTGGCTTTTGGCCATAATTTGGCCATAATAATAATAAATTCCATTTACACTATAAATTAATTTTTTCTTGGACATTTTTATCCTTTTACCTTAAAAATTAAATATATTTTTCTATCACATTTTCAATGCATTGATTATTGTAGAGGAACTTAATTACAATCAATTCATTGAAAATTGTTTCTCAATTTTCCTTAGCATTAATGATATATTTCGGCAGATTATTTTTGACATGGAATACGGTGGAACATACGGTTTGACATACTCATATCTTAATGATATAGCCTTAATGAAACATACGGTGGAAATTCAAACGTATTTTCAAACCGATTTAAACATAATTTTTACTAATTTTAATTCTCGCGTACAAAAAATTCTCTAATTTAATTCTTTACTAAAATATTTTTTATCCACACTTAAATATTTTTTCATTGAAACGTATTTTCAGTATTTGGAAACATACGGTGATAAATACGTTTATAGTTTACTAATTTTCATACATACTCATTATTTGTTAATTTCAGTATAATTTCATATTTGAAAACATAATCATTAATTGTTAATTTCAATTTAAATCTGTGTAAATACATTTTCAAATACATTTACTTAGATAGACATTCTTAATTTTAGTTAGTATAATTTTACACCTTTTCAAGTTAAGAAAAAAATAATTAGGTAGAGATCTCAACATTTCAGCATGATCTCAGTCAATGCTTATTCTTTCATAGTAAGGGTTTTATTTGTGACAGTAAAAGACAACCAATACATTAGTTTGCATTTTCTAAGTTTGAACATAACACCCTTGACTCTAGCTACGACTGTTCAAAATCGAACTGAAATCAATAATCAGTAATGACATTTAATTCATTGAACTAGTGGTTCGACTTATCGGATTACCAAGTGTAAAGTGTGTTGATTTGTTGCTATCGCAATATTTTACAAACTATTTATGATATATATATATATATATATATATATATATATATATATATATATATATATATATATATATATATATTAATTTATCAAATCATCGTAATATAGAGGTGAAAGACTTATATGATTAACACTTATATCTCATTCTCTTTTATTCGACAGATGTGAACTGTGTGCATAATTTCTATAAGTGTCAATGTTTATCAAGTTTAAGGTATGTTGAGTTGTCGTTATTGTGAAATCTTACAAATTATGTCTGAGAATTATATATTTTAGTTTTATTTAAACATATACTTAAAAAAATAAAGAATTAGAGGTTATTTTAGTAACAAATATAAGAAATGATTCACAATTTATTAAACCGGCATAACATAGGGGTAAAAGACTTGTACCATCAATACTTATGTCTCACTCCCTTTGATTCGATACATATGACTATACGAATGATTTTTACAATGTGTCTACATTTACCAGTTCTAAATTGTGATGAGTTGTCGTTATTGAAATATTTCACAAATTATGTTTAAAAATTAATTAAATATATAACTTAATTTTATTTAAATATAATAATTAAAAAATAATTAATTGAAGGTCATTTTAGTAACGAATATAAGTAATGATTAATAATTTATCAAATTGGCATAACATAGAGGCAAAACACTTGTATGATCAACACTTATGCATGTGTCAATCTTTTTGGTTCGACACATATGAACTATATGCATGATTTTTATAATGTGTTGATATTTACCAATTCTAAAGTGTGTTGAGTTGCCGTTATTGAAATATTTCACATATTATGTTTAAAAATTATTTAAAATAAAGTTTAATTTTATTTAAATATAATAGTTTAAAAATAATTAATTGGAGATTAATTTAGCAATATATATAAGTAACGATATGCAATTTATCAAATTAGCATAACATAAAGGCGAAAGACTTGTATGATTGACAGTTATATCACATTCTTTTTTGTTCGATAGATGTGAACTATATGCTTGATTTCTATAAGTGTCAACGTTTATCGGGTTTAAGATATGTTGAGTTGTCGTTATTGCGATATCTTACAAATTATGCCTGAGAATTATTTAAATATATATTTTAATTTTATTTAACCATATACTTAAAAAATAAGGAATTAGAAGTCATTTGAGTAACTAATATAAGAAATGATTCACAATTTATCAAACCGGCATAACATAGAGGCCAAAGACCTGTGCCATCAATACTTATGTTTCACTCTCTTTAGTTCGACACATATGACTATATGAATGATATGTGTCGACATTTACTAGTTCTAAATTGTGATGAGTTGTCATTATTAAAATATTTCACAAATTATGTTTAAAAATTATTTAAATATATAACTTAATTTTATTTAAATATAATAATTAAAAAATAATTATTTGGAGTTCGTTTTAGTAACGAATATAAGTATTGATTCATAATTTATCAAATTGGCGTAACATAGAGGAGAAACACTTGTACGATCAACACTTATATGTCAATCTTTTTGGTTCGACACATATGAACTATATGCATGATTTTTATAATGTGTCGATATTTACCATTTCTAAAGTGTGTTGAGTTGCCGTTATTGAAATATTTCACATATTAAGTTTAAAAATTATTTAAAATGAAGTTTAATTTTATTTAAATATAGTAATTAAAAAATAATTAATTAGAGGTCGTTTTAGTTAAAATATCTAACTAACAATATGCAACAACAACAACAACATACCCAGTATATTCCCACATAGTGGGGTCTGGGGAGGGTAAAATGTATGCAGTCCATACCACTACCCCCGACGGGGGTAGAGAGGCTGTTTCCGATAGAACCCCAGCTCAGGACCAAGGACTGTAGACCAACAGACAAGCAAAATGATAAAATAACATAGCACTAACATCTATAAAAATAAAGTATAATTAACCAAAAGCAAGCATTATGTTAAAGTAACAAAGAATCAACATTCACAAACAAAACGTATAGTTAACCCACCAAGGACCCTCCGTCTCCCAAACCTAGAGCTACCAACTAAGCTACCCTTAACCCTCCTATCTACAGACTACGACTCGACCCCACTCCTTAGCCCTCTAACTTAATACTCTTCTTCCAAACCTTCCTATCGAGGTTCATGTCCTCAGTAAGCTGTAACTGTTCCATGTCACGTCTAATCACTCCTCTCCAGTATAACTTAGGTCTACCCTTACCCCGCTTGAAACTCTCCAAGGACAACCTCTCACACCTACGAACTGGGACATCCGTGCCCCTTCGCATGATATGGCCAAACCATCTCAACCTCACTTTCCGCAACTTATCCTCTACCGAGACCACTCTCACCTTCTCCTTAATAGTCTCATTCCTAACCCTGTTAGCCCTTATAAATCTACACATCCAACACAACATTCTCATTTCTGCCACCTTCAACCTTTGGACGTGAGAACTCTTAATCAGCCAGCACTCAGCCCCATATAACATAATCGGCCGTACCTCAGCTCTATAAAATTTAGCTTTAAGCTTAAGAGGCAACTTTTTATCGCACAAAATTCTCGAGGCAAGCCTCCATTTCATCCAACCTGCCCCAATACGGTGGGAGACATCCTCATCAATCTCATCATTCCTCTGTATCATAGACCCAAGAAACCTAAAACTATCTCTCTTACAAATAGGGACTCCAACTTTACCACTACCTCTTCTTCTTTCCTCGCATCACTAAACTTGCACTCCAAGTACTCTGTTTGGTCCTACTCAACCTGAATCCTTTAGATTCCATGGTTTGTCTCCAAACCTCCAACTTATTATTAACACCTCGGCGCGACTCATCAATCAAAACTACATCATCTGCAAAGAGCATACACCAAGGAACCTCCCTTTGTATATCACACGTTAACACATCCATCACCAAGGCGAATAAAAATGGACTAAGAGTCGAACCCTGGTGCAGCCCTATCAAGACCGAAAAATGCTTGGAGTCCCCTCCCACCGTCCTTACCCGGGTATTTGCCCCCTCATACATGTCCTTAATCGACCGATATACGCCACAGGGATCCCTCTCGCCTCCAAGCATCTCCACAGAACCTCCCTAAGGACCTTGTCATAAGCCTTTTCCAAGTCGATAAACACCATGTGCAGATCCCTCTTCCTCTCTCTATACTGTTCTACCATCCCCCTCACTAGGTGAATTGCCTCAGTCTTTGATCGACTAGGCATAAATCTAAATTAATTCTCTGAAATAGGCACTATCTTTCTCAACCTCCATTCCACCACCCTCTCTCAAATCTTCATTGTGTGACTCAACAACTTAATGCCACGGTAGTTGTTGAAACTCTGAATGTCACCTTTGTTCTTATATAAAGGAATCATCGTGCTCCATCTCCACGCCTCGGGCATCTTAGTGGTCTTAAAAATATTGTTAAACAAATGGGTAAGCCACCTCAATCCAGCACCGCTAGCAAACTAACAATATGTAATTTATCTTGTATGATTGACAATTATATCTCATTCTCTTTTGTTCGACAAATGTGAACTATATGCTTGATTTCTATAAGTTCCAACGTTTATCGGGTTTAAGGTATGTTGAATTAGAATTATTACAATATCTTATAAATTATGACTGAAAATTATTTAAACATATATTTTAATTTTATTTAAACATAATACTTAAAAATAAAGAACTAAAGGGCATTTTAGTAATAAATATAAGTAATGATTCACAATTTATCAAACAGGCGTAACATAGGAGAGAAAGACTTGTACCATCAACACTTATGTCTCACTCTCTTTGGTTCGACACATATGACTATGTGAATGATTTTTATAATGTGTCGACATTTACCAGTTCTAAATTGTGATGAGTTGTCGTTATTAAAATATTTCAAAAATTATTTTCATAAATTATTCAAATATATAGTTTAATTTTATTTTAGCATAGTAATTAAAAATAATTACGCATTGTGCCACTTAAATGGGCATTTGTGATTTATTTATATCACTTATAAAGGATGATACACAGACAACAAATCGACATATTTGCTTGTGTTGCCTCCTTGGATATTTTCTTTTATATATGTTTATTTAACTTTTCTTTTTAATCTATTATATATTTGAGAATTACGTAAAAGAATAATAAATCATAATAATTACCAATTTAAAATAATTAAAAAGACATAAAAAAATTAATTGACTCTCTAAATTTTATTACTGCCACATAAATTGAGACAAAATAACAAGTACTATAAATCTCAATAATTAATAAATTAAAATATTTTCAAAATTGTATCAATACCACATAAATTGAGACAAAGGGTATAACATATATTATTTAAAAATTATGTAGAAAATTACTATGTTTTAAAAAAAATTAAACTACATAATTTAAATAATTTTTTAAAATATAATTTAAAAATATTTTAATAACGAAAGTTAAAAGTCTAACACTTTAAATATGGTAGATATTAATGTATCATAAAAATCATAAAAATTATATAGTTCATAAGTATCGATCCTAGTTAATATCAACCTAAGAAAGTCGTGTATTAATATTGTAGTCTTGCACCCTTATGTTATGCTGGTTTGATAATTTGTGAATCATTACTTATATTTGAGCATATTTTATTTGTTAAATTTTAAATTTAAATTTTTTCATATTTGAATGATATTTTAAATATAATTTGAAAATATTGTAATAACGACAGTCAAGACTTAAACACTTTAGATGTGGTGGATATTGACAAGTTATAAAAGTCAAAGTATTCATTATCGTTGACTCTAGTTAACAACAACCCAAGAGAGTCACACGTTAATATTGTAGTCTTGCACCCATTGATTTGATAATTTTAGAATCATTACTTATATTTTTGTTATTATTCTGACTTCTAATTAAATTATTTTATAAATTATTATGTTTAAATAAATTTAAAACACATATTTAAATAAATATTTAAACATAATTTGAAAATAATACAATAACGATAGTAGAAATTAAACTAAAAATATCTTAGACATGGTAGAAAGTGTCACTCTTTATAAATCATAAAAATCATTGATCCATAAGTGTCAATCCTATTTTATAACAACTCAAGAGAGTCACGTATTAATGTTGAAGTTTTATAGCTTCCTGGTGTTGTAAACGTTCACTTGGTTAAATAAAATCGTTTATTTACCCAAAAATAAATGTTGACGTTTTACATATTTATTAGTTATTATCTTTTAAAAAGTACAATAAAAATTCAAATAATTAATGATGACTTTAGTTAATATCGACCTAAGAGAATACTCACACACTAATGTTGTATTCTTGCTCCTTTATATTAAGCCGATTTAATAACTTGTGAAACATTAGTTAATTTTATAATTAATGAAACCTCTAATTAAGTAATTCTATTATTTCTTATATTTAAATAAATTTAGAAACTACGTATTAAATATTTTTTAAATATATAATTTTAAAATATATCAATAAAGATAGTTAAAGCTCAAAACACTTTATAATTATCGACACTAATTAACTACACTAAACACTTACATCTTCTATGTCATGAAAATCTTACAATTACATCCTCAAAAACGTTGATTCTATATTTGCTAAAAACATTTAAACCTTGCATATAATGAAGATCATATGTAATTGAAACTTTATTTAACTAGTTATATATAAATAATTTTCAAGGAAAAAATAAATAAAAACTACAATAAAAAATAGATTATATATAATAAAATATTATAGTTAATAAAATTACAAAAAATTTACGTACTTAAAGCCATAGAAAGTTATAATTTATAGTGAGTATATCTTTTAAATAAGTTGTATCATATTCTATTTTCAAAATATTTATTTATTTTTTAATCAAATGTATGAATAATTTTTTATACCCTTGTTTTAAATATTCGTTAGAATAACTTTGCAAAAATATTTTCTTCATATTTATGGTTATAATTTATCGTTTAAAAATTATATTATATATTTAATTATAGAGACACTTCATAGGAGGTGTAATGTAAAACTATCAAAGTACATGTGTAAGCATTTCATTTTAAAATTTAGAAAGTATATTCATATTATAAAGTGTTCAATACTAATAATTTATATATTGAAGATTTTAAATTAAATGTCATGAATTATATATATATATATATATAATTTTTCATCTATGGAATTTTGTAATATTTCAAATTTCAATTGTTCGACCTAACTACTTGCATTAATGCCCCCTCTCCCCACAAAAGCTTCTGAACTTAGAAACAAATCGAAAATTATGCATAAAACGCTTCAAAATAGATGATGATTTGAAGTTCTGCATATCTTGTTTCTATCAAAAAAATGAATAGTAGTAGTTAGTAATTTGTTTATGTCGGTAAAGTTGTTATCTCTGAGAAAGCTGGAAATCAAGATTTCTTTTTAAGATGTTTTTAAAATAAGTTGTAATATCCTATTAAGTTGTATCATATTCTACTTCCTTCGTTTTATTTTACGGTATTTTATTTTACTTGTTCTTTTTTACTTATCAAGATAAGATAATTTTTTTTTCATATTTAACTCTTTGTATTAATTACTTTTTTTTTAAAATTTAAAATATAAAAATCATTTAATAGAAGTATTATGATAAATTAGCCATGTTATTTATTATTTTTCTTAATAGCTGTGCCATCTCAATTTGAGACGAGTAAAATGGGACAGAGAGAGTATTAAAATATAAATTATTTAAAATAAATAAATATATTTTATTATTTTAATGAATGGTCTTTTATTTATTGTCATTTTTCAATGTGAAAATTGACTTTTAAGTTTAGGGAATAACAAAGACTTTAATTTTCTTTAATTAAAAAATAAAAAAAATTACTTCCTCCGTTTTAAAAAGAATGATCTATTTTAACTTGACACAAAAGTTTAGAAAAATAAAAAAAACTTCTGAATCTTGTGCTCTTAAATTAAAGTAGTGTCAAATGTACCAAAATATCCTTTAATCTTGTGATCATAAACATGTCAGGTAGAAAGTTGAAATTAAAATATTGTCAAAAAAGAATAAAAATCATTCTTTTTAAATAGATTTAAAAAAAATAGGCCAATTTTTTTAAAATGCAGAGAATGATTTATTTTTTAAAAAAATTATTATAATTTTTGATCAAATTATAGCCAAATTTTTATGTCATTTACCCTATCAAAACTATAACAAGTCCAATTCTTAAAATTTCACAGATTGGCCGTTGGGCTCGATAAAGAGAGCAAGTTGCTGATTAAATGTAAAATACACACGTGTCAACTTCTTATCCCCATAAAACCACCGATAAGAAATTCATCCTTCACCCTAAATAAACGATCATCTTATCTCTTCATCACCGTCCATAACTTTTTCCCTTTCAATCTCTACCGTCCATTACACTCCATAATCCCTTTTCCCATTTTTCCACTCACAAATCCCCCACTCTCCTCTCTCTCAACATTTCCATCAAATGGCGGCTCTCCAACAAACTCCGATCACTTTCCAATCCCGGTCACCGCCGGTCACTCAAATCATCACCGGGCCGGTAGCAAAACTCAACTTCTCCGGCGGACTAAAGCTCCCCAAACTCACAATCAAGCGCCGCATCTCCCGCCGCGGCAGAGGAGGCGGCGCACTCGGTGCAAAAATGGCGGAAACCGCCGCTGGAAGCTATGCCAACGCTCTCGCTGACGTAGCTCAATCAAACGAAACACTTGAGCAAACAATCGCCGACCTCGAAAAAATCGAGAAGCTCTTCGAAGACGAAGCAGTCTACAATTTCTTCGTCAGTCCTATCGTTAGCGAAGAGAAGAAACGTGAACTCGTAGACGAAATCGTCTCGTCCTCGAGCATTCAACCACACGTGGCAAACTTTCTTAACATCCTAGTTGATATGAAACGGGTTGAGTTGATAAAGGATATAGTGAAGGAATTCGAGAAAGTGTACAACACACTTACTGACACAGAACTTGCTATTGTGACATCAGTTGTGAAACTGGAATCGCAACATTTAGCGCAAATCGCCAAGGGAGTACAGCGATTGACTGGTGCGAAAAATGTCAGAATCAAGACGGTAATTGATGAATCGCTAGTTGCTGGATTTACAATAAGGTATGGAAATTCAGGATCTAAGTTGATTGATATGAGTGTGAAGAAGCAACTTGAAGATATTGCTGCTCAGCTTGAAATTGGGGATATTCAATTAGCTGTTTAATTAATTGTTATCTTTTTATAATTTTAATTTTTTCAAGTGATTAATTTTGTAATATATAATTTGCTCAAAAGGCGAATTAAAATACTGTTCTAAATTTTTGGATGAATATAAATTAGTTGCTGTATGCAAATTTAAATTGGATGATAGCAACTATCTGTCTTCAAGATTAATTGAAATCAAGCCAAACTAAATGCTTGAGTATATTTCTCAGAATTTTCTGGTTATGTGAAATTAGGATATTTGACATGTGATAAGTGATATGGGGACCTTTGACTAATAATATCTAAATCTATATTTAGTAGCCGTCTTGCCATGAATTTTTTTTTTTTTGGGGTTTGGGTTTGGGGTTGTCTTTTTGATTTTTTTTTAAATTTTTGATTTTTTTTTAAATATGGTTTTATACTCTCAATTTTAAAAATTATCAAAACCACTCAATTACTAATATACCTACTAACATACTACTATATGTTGAGAAAATAATTTATATGTCTTTAATTTGAATAATTATTATGATTGTTATTCTTCTAAAATTTGAATAAAAATATCACAAGTACGAGCTAAATAAGTTTATCTAACCATAATCGATTACATCAATATACCCAGTGTATTCCCACCTAGAGAGGTCTGCGAAGGATAGAGTGTACGCAAATCATATCACTACCTCAGGAAAAGTAGAGAGGTTGTTTTTGATAGACCTCGGTTTAGGATCAATAACAGTATAACAAACATAAAAAGTAAGCGTATATAAACAAATTAACAGTATAATAAACACAAAAGATACGTGCATAATAGACTAGTATCGGATGCAAAATAAACCAACACTACTAGCCCCAAGATAAAATTACAGTCACAACACTATGAACCAGAAACTCCAGTCCCAAAGGAGCGCTCCGCTACTACTACCCTCTTCTGTGTCCCTCGTACCTTTCTATCAAAAGTCATGTCCTCTGTAAGTTGTAATTGCTCCATATCATGCCTAATTACCTCACTCCAATATTTCTTCGATTTACCTTTATCCCGCCTAAAATCATCCATAGCCAGAGTCTCACACCTCCTCACTGGAGCATCAGGGCCCCTCCTCATCACGTATCCGAACCAACGTAGCCTCCCTTCTCGCATCTTATCCTCCACCGAGGCAACTCCCACATTTTCCCGAATAATCTCATTCTTCACCCTATCTTTCTTGGTATGTCCACACATCCATCGCAACATTCGAATTTCCGCCACCTTCAATTTTTGGATGTGAGAGTTCTTAACTGGCCAACACTTCGCTCCATACAACATAGCCGACCAAACTATTACTCTATAGAACTCACCTTTAAGCTTCGCGGATAACTTGTGTGGTAAAATAAATCTATTATAACTACAATGGATCTATTTTATTTGTGCGTGGATATTTCTTAATTTCTCTAAGTATTTTTATTTTTATTTTGCGTTTATTTATGTTAGGTTTATCGATATTCATATCTTGGGGGTGATTAAATGCTAGTTGATTAAATGCTTTGCTATAATATTCTTTAGCTTTTTCTCTTAGTTTTTGTAAGTATTCTATATTATTTTTAAGATATTCTAAATATTCTATATCTTTTGTTTTAAAATATTCAATTAAATTTATTTTTGTAAGGTTTTCTGTTAATCTTATTTCTTCTATTTCTTGTCTCCAATATTTTAGATATTCGTAGTTTATTAATTTATTCTTCTAAAGTAAATGTATAATAATCTATTCTATTTGTACTATATCTAATATCTTGTTTGAGGTTATTAATACTACTAACTTTTTTTTCTTGTTCTCTTCTTAATGAATTTTTTAAACTATCTAAACTTTTATCTTTGTTTTTTTCTAAATTTTTCAAGGTTTCGTCTATTCATTTTATTTTTTCTATTAGATTTTCCATTATTTCTCTAATTTATTTTCTATAATTAATTTCTTTACGTAGGTCTTCTTGGTTTTCTCTAATTTTCTTAATATATCCTGACATTTTTAGTCTGTATAATATCCATCTGAATCTAGATAATATTGATGTTCATAATATATGTGTAATTTTCTATATTGTTTAATAAATCTTCCTCTTCATAATCTGGTAATTTTTCTCATATTATTTTCTTTATGTCTATAATTTCTATATCTCTAAGTATATATAAAACAAGTATTTTTTTTATCATCTGTCATTTTTGCTTGATTAAATACTTTTTCATAATATTTACTAGTTGTTTGTTTTAGTCTAAATAATTCTTGCATATTTTCATTAAGAAATTCTATATATTTTATATCTTTAGTTTCCATATATTTGTCTAAATTTGTTTTCATTTATTTTCTACTAGTTGTATGTTTCTCATATCTTTTTTCCAAAATTCTAGATATACGTAATTTATCATAATTGGTGTGTACATAAGTATTTGTAAGAGTAGTTGGGTAGGTATGGTATGTAATTTACTCTAGTCATATAATATTTACCAAATATTTTTTTTAATACGATTTTTCTTATATCTGTTATTTCTATATTCTTAAACACATACAAAATAAGTATTTTAAATTTATCTACCATTTCGTCAGATAAATAATTGTTCATTTTTCATAAAATGCTATTATCAAAATATTCGTTCCAATCATATACATAACAAAATATGATCATTTTAGATTACTATATACTAGATTATTCTTAAATAACATGTTCGTCGGTCACTATTAGCATGGTAATCCTGATACTTTTCCCTTAAACAGCGCCTCTACTCTGGTTACTTCCCTATCACGGCTTTCTTGCCTCACCGGTTTCACCTTTAGGATGACATAGTTCTTAGAAATTTTTCTCCCTTTTCACTTTGCTAATAAACTTCTTAACATGCTATTTTTCGAATAATTCTACTATAAAGCAACTAACATGAACTTATTTTATCATATTATGATTGTTAGGAATTTATGAATTTAGCTATTCATAATAGTAAATGAATATACTGTTCTGATAGGTTTGATAATTCTAAGCTTTGTTCCTCTATAGATTTTTCCATTGAAGTATACCTGTTTTTTAAATAATCAAATTATTTATTGTAGATAAGAGAGAGTTCTTTGCTTCAATGCATGAAAGCTTACTTTTCTTTCTGCCTTCGATGCCTTTTATTTATAATCTGAAACTTTACAAAAGTTTTCCTTCCTCATTTTACACGTTTCTAAAACTTTACAAAAAGTCTTCAAAAATTATCTACCTAACCTAATTTGCTATACTTTACAAAAGTCTTCTAAAAAGACAAAAACTAATTAAAGCCTAAATTAATAATAGTCAAAAACCTATACAATTCTAATAATTTACGTAAAGAAAATTGTGAAAGTTTGTTACATGTCGCTTTCACAATTTAATAGCTTGTCCTTTATCTCCATTATTGTTTCCGCTGATATCTTCTTCTTGTCGTATCTGCTGCTTTTTTATCTTCTTTCCAGCTGGCATGCTTATCTTCTTGATTTTTTATTTTATTCTAGATGAACTTCTGGGATAATATTATCTTCTCCATTACATCTCGAACATTGATGATCTGGACATTTGTGTCCAATTATCTTGCAATATTTTGTCAATAATCCGTTTGAAATAAATCCTCTCTTAATTGCTCTTGCAATAGATTGTTTTTCTAGGTTAAGTAATGTCATTATCCATTGTCTAACATCTTTCATATCTGTTTGTCGTAATTATTTTGAATTTGAATAAATCATCTGATGGTCTCTTGAATAATAGCTCCATATTCAGTTTTCATTGGTATAATTGTTTGCTAGTTCTTGAATAATTGTAGCTAGTCCAATAAGTCGTATGTTTGCATAAAAATCAGGTATCTCGATTCTGAGTATCTCTGGCTGATGCACAATATCTTCTAGTATAATCATATCTCCGGTTAATCCCATTTTTACAACTTGTATAACTAATTTTATCTCGTCGTATATTATCTCCGCTGGTGCAGTATAACACTTTATGTAAAATAGATTTCCTTTGGTTACTGTTTTATAGGTGTTGAATATTTTTTGTAATTCTTTCATAGCTGATAGTTCTTCTCTATCTTGGGTGTATATGATATTTAATAATCCATAATCAAAACAAGTTTTTATTAAGCTTGGGTTGGTTTTGGGTAGTGCAATTAACTTGTTATGACCTTGTAATCTTTGAGTTATATAGTTTGTGTTGGGTTCTTTGATATCTGTAGCTCTGGGGTTAAGGTTTAGAAAAGTTTGTACTCGGTAGATATTTACTATCTATTTTTGGGCTGTATAGTTATAAACATTTTTATCTTGGTTCAGACTATATCGATATGTGGTAATTTGTGGGGGTATGTTCAAGAGGTCTTTTTGTATTTTTGGTGTAAATGGTTTTTCAAATATCTTACTTAAGTTCATATTCTGGTATCTTTGTCCAATAACTCCTTTGCTTGTACCTGCAATTATAGATTGATAAACGTTATGGGTTTTACGAAGTGTCCCAACGTCTCCTTCTAGCTCTAGAATTTTAATATCTTCCGATCGATATAGCTCTACACACTGCTGAGTTAGCTGATTTGTAGCTACAGACTTCAGTTTATCTTCATTAGTCTTTAGCTTTTCTATTTCAATACCCATACTGTCCACTTTCATTGGAAGCGTACTTAGGGTTTTGGATATCTTTTCTAAAACATCAACTTCTATTATATCAGTGTGTGTAGCTTTGTCTTTATATGTAATCTGCAATAATGTTTTTGTTAGTACTAATTACTTCAATTATAAATGTAAAATTTAATATATTCAATACTAGTCTCCAAATCTCTTTGGTTGTAACTGAATTTTATATTTTCTTTGTTAGCCACGAACTTACCTGTGTATTATCTGTTCGTATAATAAACTTGATATATACAATATATGACTCAAATGCTAATAAACATTTATATAATGAACATAATTCTTTTCTATTTATTTCTCATTTTATTTCTGTTTCATTTGACGTTCCTGAATAATATCTACAATGATGTTCTATTTTTTCATTTTCATACCTATATTTAAGTACTCCTTCATAACTACATTTACTAGCATCTGTTTCTACTATATCTATAAATTTTCTATTTTCGTCCGAGAATTGTAATTTTGGTAATTCTTTATAAAGTGTTTTTATTTTCTAGACTTGTTTTTTATTTTCTTCGTTATAATTATATTCTACATTCTTTTTTAATTTTTTCTGTAAAGACTTTAAATTTTCTGCTAATTTTGATATATATTTCCTTACTTGGTTTACTAATCCCAAAAATGATTGTAATTTTTTTTTTGTATTTAATTATTCTTTCGAATTTATTATTTTTTGTACTATATGTTGTATTTTTACTTCACTTTTATCTATTTGTATTTCTAAAAATTCTATCTGGTTTTTCATAATTTCAGCTTTCTTTTTACTTAAACTTATTCCCGATTTTTCTATTATATCCGTAAATTGTTCTAACAATTTAAATGTTCATCTTTTGTTTTTGTATATAATATTATATCATCTATATATACTATATAATTAGGTAATTCTTTAAAATAACTATCCATAAAATGTTGATATCTACCTGGTGCATTTTTATATCCAAATGGTAGTACATTCCATTTATAAAATCCTTGTGGTACCATAAATGCGGTTAATTCCTTAGATTCTTCTTCTAACTTTAAATGGTAAAATCCTGATTTACAATCAAATTTACTAAAGTAGTTATATCCTTGTATTTGTCTTATTTTTAAAATCTTGTTTAGTATTGAATAATTATATGTCATAATTTTCGCATTTAAATTTCTATAATCAATAACCATTCTACTTTTACCTCTTTTTTGTTCACTATGTTTATCTACTATAAATGCTGGAATATTGTGTTTACTATTACATTTTTGTATATATTGTTTTTCTAATAATTCATCTATATGCATTTTAAATTCTTTTAGATCGCCAAAATTATATATTAATGGTTTTTGAGTTATTATACTATTTTTATCTATTAATTCAATTTTTATAGTAGTTTTATGTTTTTCCCATCCTTTTAATGGATCTTCACTATATAATTGTTTTAATTTTTTCTTAATTATTTCAATCTTATTTATTGAAAATCTAGTTATTTCCCTTTTATTTATCAAAAAAACGACTAATTCTATTGTATCTTCAGTATTTTTTATATTTTCCAATTTTTGTGTAATTTTTTCACTTCCTTCTATCCAATCAGTATTGTTTCCTATTTTATTAATAACTCTTTTAGCTCTTACTTTCTGTTTACATGGTGTTGTAAACCACCAATCCGTTCTAGTTATTATATGTGGGTATAATTTATCTAAAAATGGTATTTCTAAAAATATATCTTTTGATGTTAGCTCATAATTATAGATTTCTTCCATTGTTAATATTTTATCCTATACTAGTGTTTTTACATTCTTAGCTTTATAAGTAATTAAGCTTCCTTCGTTATTAAATCCTTTAACTATTATTGGTGTTTTAAATTTATCCCATTTACTTTCTGATAAACAATTATATCTACATAAATTACCTTCTGCTCCTGTATCCATCATAGGCGTATAATATCTACTGTAATAACCTTCTACTACTATCTTCATTAAAACATATATTTTCATATCATGTTAAAGCTCTTCTTAAGAATAATTTCTCTCTGTTATATGTTATAGATAATTGTGTATGCTCTGTATTATATGGTTTTACTTGTTCCAACCATTTTATTCCTAATATTATGTCTGCTTTTTGCATTTCTTCCTTTATTTCAAATTCTATTTTTATTTTTCTAACTCCTATTGTTATTTCTTTTTCTGCTATATTTTTAGTGTTTATTAAGCAGCTTCTTGGTAGATCTGGGCATATATTATTGTCAGATTTTATTTCCTTATTTTTTATTAGATATCTTTGTAGACACGTGATTTCATCCTCTTAAAGTTCAATTTTATTCACTTTTACCCATTTTATGTTATCCTACCGTGTACCCTCACCCGTGTGATAATCCCTCCACAAAATGACCAAAAATAACAATCCCCTAACTATTTTTGTCTTATCCTAATATTCTAACAACCCACCCAACTAAAAATTGACAACACATCCTAATCCCTACCCCTCCTACCCCTACCCACGTGACCCCACCTACCTGACCTCACTACCCCACCCTCACCTCACAGCATATATACACACACAAAGGGACCATATGCGGATATATATTCCATTGATACACATTAAAAAATAAATACCAAGAACCGGATGATGATTTTTTAGTTTCTTCCTCACAATAACAGAGGATCCCATTTTTCTTCATTTTTTTCCCTGGAATACACGAAAGGCACATATACACTAACATATACACTAAAATTTTCTTTCTTCTTCAGACAAACTCACGAAAACCACCATAAACACACCTCCATTCCCTTTCCATTTCTTACTCCCTTCATCTTATCATCATCATCATCTTCTTCCTTTAGATAAATATATATATATATATATATATATATATATATATATATATATATATATATATATATATATATATATATATATATATATATATACCACACAGAATGCACATAAGGGGACTCGGACCTTGACATATTCATTGAAAATTCAAGAATCAAGGTCTTCGATGCTGAATCTGTCTAGAAACAGCGAGACCTGCTGGAGTCCACCTGGGGTCCATCGTTTTCCGCCTCCGCCTGAGTTCATCGGAGCTCAGGCCCCACTGGGTTCGATCTCCTGTCGTGTGAATTGAGGTTTTGGGTTCGTCAATCTTAGTGTTTCATTTTTCAAATCGTGCTTGGATTCATCGTTTTCCTCTCATAGAAATCGCGTACTGACATACCTATTCATGGCTGCACTGTTTGGGACCGTTGGTTTTTCTACTGGTTCTGGAATTTGGACGCTGCTTGGTCTCAATCTTAGTGTTGTTTTCACTATCGGATCTTTGTTTCTCTATACCGAGTGAGGGATTTTGTCGTTGTTGAGGTTTTCTATTCGGGATTTTAATTTGGGCTTCCTTAACGTTATTATCAACAAATGTCAATATTGAGGTCCAATTCTTTAACCTGTTCTCTTCTTTATTTTTGACTGGTTGCATTGACTATGATTATGTGTTTGGATGACTGTGATAGTTTGATTTCACTGATATTGTTGCGTGATTTGAATTTGATACTAAAATTAACATGAATTATTGAAATGGTTTGTTAATCATGGAAATTTGATACAAGAAAGAAATTTGGGGTGGAATTAAAAGTTGATAAAAGTTGTATAGTTAAATTTTGGTTGGTTGTTATTTTGTTCAATTCGGGATAAACATGAATGTGATCGAGCTCAGATAGGTAAATGTAGGTTGGTAGGCGAATTTAGGGATTGCGGATTGATGGAATATTTGAATTGTGTGATTGAATGGTTTTTTAGCTATATTGCGTTGGGATCCTTTGTATCATTTGGTTGGGGAATGCCCCAAAGTACTTGTATTGATTTATTTGGGGAATGCCCTAAGGTATCTGGTACTTGGAAAATGATCGTGATGAAGGCCCTCAGCATCGGGTAAGGCATTGGATCTTAGTCTAGATTTAGTTTAGAATAGGATTTATATTTTTGTATTTTTTATTTTTCGGACTGTATAATTGGACTGGACTTTACATTTTGGATTGTTTTGTTTTGTTTGATTATTTTGCGTGCTTTTGTGTGGTTTATACATTTCTTAGTGCCAAAAAATAGTCGATACACTCTACCAAGCGACCGTGGTTGAACCACGAGATCGAGAGGTGCCTAACACCTTCCCCTCGGTCAACAGAATTTCATAGCCAGAATCTCTGCTCGTAAACCAGTTTAAAGAGTCAAATGGTTATGAAAAGGATTTTCCAATGGTGACTTGGCACACCAGATTATGCCAAGTGGCGACTCTGAATAAAAAATGTTAATAATCCTTTTCCGAAACAAATTTTCATTTCTTGTCACTTAAATAATAAAATCCTTTCGAACATTAAATTATAACCATTATGTTTTTTTTGGAGTACGAAAAAGGGGTGTGACAGCTCTGGCGACTCTGCTGGGGAACTGTATGAGAATTCGAGCTTATTTTTTGAGTCGTATCGGCTTTGTTTGGCATTACGAGTGTATAAGCATTATTTGTGATTATTGTTCGTGTTATTTTTTTTCACTTTTGTGCGTTTTCGTGCTCTTTGTTTATAGTATTTATCCTATGTGTTACCGCTTTATATCTGTCATCATGAGTCCATCCCCCGGCCTTCTTTCTGCAACAAGTCCGTAGTACACATGTTGTACATAACCTTTAGTTGAGTCACCCTTATTTTAGAAGGGGAGCTGTCGGTGTTATGGAGTAGGTGGAAAACAAAGTAGCCACTATCGACCATACGTTCCCCCGAACAGCCTTGTTAGTGAACCACAACGTAGGTCAACCTTTAGGTCATGCTTATGTGCATCATACGGAGATCTAGCGGGACCCATATGGCCCTTTGTAGGGGACTCACCTCTAAAGCATCCCTACGTGCTAACTGTTGCATCTTTAAGGGTAACGTGGTCATTTAACGGACTGATTTAAAAAAAAAGTAAGTCAAAAAGAATGAATCAAAAGAAATGTCGTAGTTTATTTTAGTTATGGATGATGGAGCATTTGCATGCGCCTTCTTTAGTTAGACCAGATGTGGTAGACCGTAGTATTCCTAATCGAGTGAAAGCCATGGACTCCAGGTTGCGTTTGGATAAATTCTCGCCACCCGTGGGAGTCGAGGCTTGGATTGAATTTCTTGAATCAAGAACCGGGGATAACATTTTGTGGACTTATCTGTGGCTTCGACCGAAGATAATCTTGTTGGGTTGTTAGACGCAGCTCCCTTTAGTTATGTTAGGGCTCAATTGCACTAGACCATACAGTCCTTCTAGGGTAATGCGCCAGTTGGGTAGGCTGCTGGACGTGCTGCCAGCAGTGGATCTTCTAAAAGATATTGAGTACTTCAAGGACCAAGCCTTTGGTGAGAGAAAGTACGAGCAGTTTTGGAAGCATGCGACAAAGCTAGGTGTGGACACACAAAGAAAGTTTGGATAATCCGGGGTACACTTAGGGATATGGGGTCTGGCTTCAATCTATCCCTCGGGGTATCAGTCAACCCTTACCAGCGTAGCTTAGAGGGAGAATACAAGAAGAATGCATAGTAGACGACCATCAGGATGAAAGTGTAGGGTCCAAAGTGGAAACACTGAGAGTTTAGTTAGCAGATTTGTTCAAGACGGTAGAAAGGTATTAGAATAATCTTTCCAAGTGCACTCCTCATGAGGCAGGAATACGGGCCCAAAGCTTCTTCCCCAATATCAGGGTGTCTTTACAGGATATGCTATAAAGTTTAAATGGGAGAAAGAGAACTTCACAGGCAGGTCCATCTCAGCCAGGGTCATCACGCAGAGCACCAGTCGGAAAGAGCGTTTCTTATCTTTATTCAGTTTGAGTCTTTTATGTGTCTGTCATTGTAGGGTGGTGTCTGCTTTAAGTCAAAGTCAAGTTGTTTTTGGTATTAGGCTTTTTATTAGTAATTTCACCTATGTCGTCTTAGGGGTCTAGAATGTTGTTTCGTATTTGTTGTTTAGTTTTAAAGTGGTCCCAAACTTTTTGTACGTTTTTGTTGTTTTCTTTCTTCAAAATGTTATGATGTTATGTCTTTCCTTTGTTTGTTTATTTTCGTTTTCGCAAAAAAAAAAAAAAGAAAAAAAATGGGTGATGTTTATGCACATGCTGTCCGAACTACGCAAGATCTGATTCATGTACAACATGATACGTAGCAACCTATTTTTGGGTTCGATCTAATCATTTTGTTTCGTTGTTTTTCATTTTTTTTTAAAAAGCAAAAGCCATAAAGAATGATAAAATGAAGGTAGATTGCGAGAGAAGAAAAGAAAGAAAGAATGATGAGACAAGAAAGGAAAAGAACAGAGATTGATACGAAAAAAAAGAAAAAAAAAGAAAAAAAAGAGAGGGAAAGAAAAATAAATAAATAATAATAGGTGTAGATAAAAATAAGTGTAGATAAAAATCGGGATGATGTTGAAATGACCTTGCTATCCTCAAAAGCTGGTAGAAATGAACATGAATTTAGGACAATTTTACCAATGTGATTCCCATGCTTGTTGTGTGCCCTAATCCTAACGGATGTCGTCTTTGATGAGCATGTTCTTTCAGATAACAGTGGTAGGTTTGCAGAACTCTGGCTAGTCACCCATACTTCACTAGATCCAAAGCAAAGCTCGCCATGGCAAGCAGGGAGATTGAAAATTCGCTCATTGACCCGTATCAGGATCACAGGGAAGAAAGTTCTGAACACAATGATGAGGTAGTAAGGCTCCGGCAACAATTGATAGATTTACACCGGGCATGGGCCAGCGGAATGCCTCCTTCTCCACTCCCTGAAGGTCTTGGGAATATCTCTAACTGCCCACCGCTCTCTCAGGCACAATTCTATGCTCCTACTGAGTCACCTGAGCACGCGCCATGATTCACTCCGCGACATTATTATCTTGACAATTCTGGTGTGCCCTTGGCAGCTCCCCAATCAAGACCAGCTGCTCAGCCAGCGCTACCGATCACATCGGTATTCGTGGCTCTGCCACCACATAAAACTCCCATATATGCTGTGCGTCCCACAATGAGGCTTCCTAGGTCTGCCAGTGAGCCAGTACTGAAAGTTTCAGATAGTCAGTATTATGCCCCATAGCCTACTTTGCAAATGAATGAACCGTATGGGTACACTCAGCCGCCTGCATTTCCATTTGATACGGAGAAACCTGTCGCAACAGAGGAACAGGATATCATAGCCCGGAAATTGAAAAGTTTAGAACAGGCTATGAGGAATTTGCAAGGAATCGGAGATTATAGGAGTGTTTCCTATAAAGATCTTTGCATGTTCCCAGACATCAACCTTCCCCTCAGTTTTAAGATGCCTAAGTTCGAGAAGTATGCGGGACACGGTGATCCCGTGGCATACTTGAGACGTTATTGCAACCTCTTGAGGGCTGCATGAGGAAGGGAAGAGCTGCTCATGGCATTCTTTGGCGAGAGTCTTTCTGATCTGGCCTCAGAATGGTTAATCGATCGAGATATCGATAAATGGAACAACTGAGATGACTTAGCTTCTGAATTTGTTCAACATTTTCAGTATCACATCGACCTGATTCCGAACGAAAAATCCTTGGTCAACATAAAGAAAAAAAGCGCTGAAGGTTTTTAGGAATACGCGGTAAGGTGGCTTGAACAGGCTGCCAGGGTAAAGCCTCCAATGAAAGAAAGCAAGTTGGTAGAAGTTTTCATTCAGTCACAGGATGAGACCTATTTTCAACATTTACTTCCGGCAATGGAAAAATCTTTTATGAAAGTCCTCAAAATGGGGGAGATGATAGAGGACGGAATCACGACCGGCCGAATAGTGAGTTTTGCCGCATTAAAAGCCACCACACAAGCGATTCAAGGTAGATCTGGTGCATTCGGAGGTAAAAAGAAGAAAGAGGACGTGGCGATTGTCGTAGTTGGAACCCATTCCTATACCAAAAGACCACCTCGCCCCTATCCCCAATCCCAAGCCCAAGTCTACGCCCAAGCTCTATATATTCCTCCCCACCATTATTACCCTTCACAAAACCCTTTATATTCCATTCCACCACCCCCGTACCCAGTATATAGCGCGCATCCATATACGCAAACCCCTTCTTACCCGCAGTGGCACGTGTAAGGTCTACAAAATTGCCCATTCGCTCCACCAAATTACCAAAACCCCTACAGACCCAGTTTTCAGCCTAGGCCCGAGTATAAGAAAGAGAAGACGGTCAAAAATCAATTCACACCTCTTGGGGAGTCATATACTAGCTTGTTTGATAGGTTGAGAAAGTTGAAGGTTTTAAGCCCAATTCAAGGAAGGCTTTCAAATCCACCACCGAGGAATCTCGATTATTCTTTAAGGTGTGCGTACTGTTCTGATATGCCAGGCCATGATATCGAGAAATGCTGGCATTTAAAGAGAGCTGTCCAAGATATAATTAACACAAATCAGATGCTGGTCCAGGCCCCGGAGGGTCCAAACATTAACCAGAATCCGCTGCCAACCCATATTAAAGCCAATATGTTAGAATTGATATATGATGGAAAAGTGTCTTTGAGGTGTTATAAGCCTATTATCAAGATACAGACCATTGAGGAGAAATTGGTGAATGTAGCAGAGTCTTTGAAAGCAATGTCATTGAACCGGGAAAGAATGAGAGAAGATAAAGCCCAAGAAAGCACAAAGAAACCCCTGATCACAGTACAAGGCGCCAGAAGGTATGTTGATTTAAGTCAGGATAAACCTAAGTTGACAGTGGTGGGAGCTCTGAGTCAGCCCATCTTGACTGTGAAAGGAGCACCGACAGCGCCTATTATCCTCAAACCGATCACCCAACCTCGGATAGTTGATACGAAAAAGGTTCCCTGAAATTATAGACGGACTGTGATGACCTATCACGAGAAATAAGTAGTGAAAGATGTAGATGAGGTAGGGGGTTTGACTCGATCAGAAAGATGCTTCGTGCCTGAAAGTTTAAGAAAGTCCAAGCTAATTGTGAGTGGACCGTCATCTATTAAAAAGCCTATCACCAAAGAAGAAGTCGAATTTTTTTTGAAAAAGATGAAATTTCCAGAGTATTCAATAATAGACCAGTTGAAGAAAACCCCTGCTTAAATTTCCCTCTTATCTTTGCTGTTGCACTCCAAGGAGCATCGTGATGTTTTACTGAAGGTATTAAATGAAGCATATGTTCCTAGGGAGATTACAATCAACCAACTTAAGAAAATGGTTGGAAAAATCTTTGAGATCAATCGGATCAGCTTTTCTGACGATTAATTGCCTGTTGAAGGTACAGGGCATAACCAGGGCCTTTACATTACAGTGAAGTGTGAAGATTTCTATGTCACTCATGTTATGATTGATGGAGGTTCAGGTACAAATATTTGCCCTATTTCTACTTTTCAAAAGTTGAATATTGGTGCTGACAGGATCAGGCCCAACAATGTATGTGTTAGGGCTTTCGATGGTGCAAAATCAAATTCCATTGGCAAAATAGAACTAATGTTAACCATAGGGCCTATTGAGTTCGCCGTAGAGTTTCAAGTATTGAATGTAGACTCCTCTTACAATCTGTTGTTGGGAAGGCCGTGGATTCACAAGGCCAAGGCGGTTGCATCTACACTGCACCAAATGATTAAGTTTGAGCATGACAGGCAAGAAGTAGTTATTCACGGTGAAGGGGATTTACCCCCTGCGAAGATTCTCCCCTGTCTCTTATTGAAGCAAATAATGTAGAGGAGACATTTGTCTATCAAATTTTTGATAAAGTGCCAGTGAATCGTATCCTTGAGTGTCAGGTTATACCGGGACCACAATTGTCTTCCGATTCTATCATGATGGTGAGTGAACTTTGGAAATACGAATTTGATCCAGGAAAGGGTTTCGGAGTGTCTCTGCACGGTATAGTTCATCCCATATGTCTAAGTGAGAACGCGGGCATGTTTGGTCTGGGATTTAAGCCTACGGCTGAAGATCTAAAGAAAGCCAAGGGAAGGAAAAAGAAAACATGGTCACTCCCTTGCCCAATGCCACTACTCAGTGAATCATTTGTTAAGAGCGATGTCACGAAGCATGTGGAATTTGAAGTTGAATTGGTTGATGAATTCTAGAATCTTTTTATTGAAGTTGATATGGTCAAAGCAGGAGAAGGTACCAGTATGGCAGACGTGCAATTCATAGGTCTAGCTGTCCGGCTCAATAATTGGAAAGTCACTCCTCTCCCCGTCAGGAGGGAGTTTTGGTAGTTTATTTTGTTTTTCTTTCTGTTTATCCAAGCTATTTCAGGGTTGTAATTTGGATTTTGGTAGGTTCGTGGATTGCTATGCCGGATATCACCAAATCATTATGGATGATGAAGACGCAGAGAAGACATCTTTTATCACACCATGGGGAACCTATTATTATCGAGTGATGTCGTTCAATTTGAAAAATGCTGGAGCAACATACATGAGAGCCATGACCACTATGTTTCATGATATGATGCATAAGGAGATTGAGCTCTACGTGGATGATGTGATTATTAAGTTAAAAAGTCAGGCCGACCATGTTAAAGATTTAAGAAAGTTCTTTGAAAGGCTTCGCAGGTATAATCTCAAACTCAACCCAGCAAAATGCGTATTTGGAGTTTTGTCTAGAAAGCTGTTGGGGTTTGTAGTTAGCCGTCGAGGAATTGAATTGGATCCCTCGAAAATCAAAGCCATTCAGGATTTGCCCCCGCCCAAGAATAGAACGGAGATGATGAGTTTGCATGGTAGACTGAACTACATTAGCAGGTTTATTACTCAACTCACAACCACTTGTGAGCCCATATTCAAGTTGCTGAAAAAGAGTGTTGCGGTAAGATGGACTGAAGAATGTCAAGAAGTGTTCGATCGAATCAAAAGATATTTGTCAAATCCGCCAGTGCTGGTACCCCCGAATACTGGTAGGCCTTTGATCTTATATTTATCAGTCATGGACAATTCTTTCGGTTGTGTCTTGGGTCAGCATGATGTCACAGGCAAAAAGGAGCAGGCTATTTATTATCTTAGCAAGAAGTTTACCGCATATGAGGCCAGGTATACTCTTCTTGAAAGGACGTGTTGTGCCCTAACTTGGGTAGCATAAAATTTGAAGCACTATCTCTCATCCTATACTACTTATCTCATCTCCCGTATGGATCATTTGAAGTATATTTTTCAGAATCCTATGCCGACGGGTCGATTGGCAAAGTGACAAATATTTCTTACCGAGTTTGACATTGTATATGTGACTTGAACCGCCATGAATGCCCAATCCTTGGCAGATCATCTTGCTGAGAACCCCATCGATGAAGAGTACGAGCCATTAAAGACATATTTTCCTGACGAAGAAGTGTCGTGAGTCGATGAAGTCGTTATAGATGCTGATCTAGGTTGGAGGTTGTTCTTCGATGGAGCTGTCAATATGAAAGGAGTCGGAATAGGTGCGGTTCTTATCTCTAAATAGGGACAATATTTCCCGATAACAGCACAACTTCGATTCTACTGTACTAATAATATGGCAGAGTATGAATCGTGCATTCTTCGTTTGAGGTTAGCTGTTGATATGGGAGTCCAAGAACTATTGGTGTTGGGAGATTCGGATTTGCTCGTCCATCAAATTCAAGGCAATTGGGAGACGCGAGATTTGAAGCTCATCCCGTATCGACAATGCTTACAGATGCTATGTCAACGGTTTGTGTTGGTAAAATTTAGGCATATTCCAAGGATTCATAATGAAATCGCTGATGCTTTAGCCACTCTGTCTTTAATTCTCTAACATCCTGATAAAGCTTACATCGATCCAGTACATATACAGAGTCGTGATCAGCATGCTTACTGTAATACAGTTGAAGAAGAGATCGATGGAAAACCCTAGTTCTTGGATATCAAGTGGTACATTCAGTCAGGAGAATACCCAGCATATGCCACTAACGATCAAAAGAGGACTATTAGGTGTTTGGCTAGTGGATTTTTCTTAAGTGGGGGAATCTTGTATAAGAGGACCCCAGATCTGGGACTTTTAAGGTGTGTAGATGGAAGAGAAGCCTCGGCAATCATGGTTGAAATACACTCTGAAGTATGCGTGTCGCACATGAACGGTCATGTCTTGTCAAAAAAGATTCTTCGAGCAGGTTATTACTGGCTTACTATGGAAAGGGATTCTATTCAATTTGTTCGAAAGTGTCATCAATGTCAGGTACACGGTGATCTGATACGTTTTCCTCCTATCGAGTTGCATGTAATGGCCGCTCCATGGTCGTTCGTGGCTTGGGGAATGGATGTGTTTGGACCGATTGAGCCGAAGGCATCAAATGGGCATAGATTCATTTTGGTAGCCATTGACTACTTCACAAAGTGGGTAGAAGTAGTAACTTGCAAGTCAGTGACAAAGAAGGCTGTGGTAGATTTTGTTCATGCCAATATCATTTGTAGATTTGAAATTCCTAAGGTGATCATTACAGACAATGCTGCCAATCTCAATAGTCATTTGATGCAAGAAGTATGTCAACAGTTTAAGATCGCACATCGAAATTCTGCTCTATATCGTCCAAAAGCCAATGGTGCTGTAGAAGCCGCCAATAAGAATATAAAAAAATACTGTGAAAAATGATACAAGGGTCTAGACAGTGGCATGAAAAGTTGTCATTTGCATTGCTAGGTTATCGCACCACTGTTCGCACTTTAACAGGGGCAACTCCATATTTATTGGTGTATGGGATAGAAGCAGTCATCCCTGCAGAATTTGAAATTTCCTCTCTTCGAGTCATTGTAGAAGCAGAGATTGATGAGGACGAATAGGTTAAAAACCGACTGGAACATTTGAGCTTGATTGAGGAAAAAAGGCTAACGTCTGTGTGTCATGTCTAGTTGTATCAGAGGAGGATGGCTTGAGCGTATAACAAAAAGGTCTATCCCAGGAATTTTGAAGTTGGTCAGTTGGTATTGAGACGTATCCTTCCTCACCAGGTTGAAGCGAAAGGCAAGTTCTCCCCTAACTGGCAAGGTCCCTTCGTTGTGAAGAAAGTGTTGCCCAATGGAGCCTTATATTTGACAGATATTGAAGGCAAAATGTCAGAAATGGCTATCAATGCTGATGCGGTCAAAAGATATTATGTATGATATTTGATCCTTTGTTGATTTTATTGCATGTTTAGTACTTGCATTTTTTAAGATTGACATGATGAAGGCATTTTATTCTTCTATCCAAACATTGTGTCATTCTTTGTTTACCCATTTGAGCTTCATTTTAATTTTCTTTTATATCCCTCTTTTGGAATCAAAATGGAGTCAAAGATAAATGTCGAGGAAATAAGAATAAAAGAAAGTGTTCGAAAAAAAATAAAATCAAAATCAAATCAAAACAAAGAATAAGCTGATGGAACTACGTCCGACCTGATTCTCCTCTCTTGGGAGTGAGATATGTAGGCTGCCCTATTTTGGGCTCGGTCTAACCAAATAAAGATCTAAGATTCATCCAGTCAACAAAGCTGGAGCATGAGTTAATGTGTTGTTTAAGTCAATTCCAAAAGTTGTAAGTCCCACCCTCACTTCAAGTATCGTTTGAGCCCCTTACCATCTTTTCTAACCTTAACCAAAAGCAAAGTTACAACCAAAGAAAGTCCTTCAGATCAATTTTTGATAATGTTAAGGCTAAGCATGCAATAGATATGATGATACATTGTGAGGTACCACTTGTCTCTCTCAGCATAAGAAATCAGGAAAGAAATACAAAAATTAGAGAGTCTTATTGGTGAAAACCTCCGTGGGCATCATAAGGCGATGGTGAGTTAAGAGAAATGAAAATGAGAGAGTCTTATTGGTGAAAAACCTTGAAGGCACCATAAGGCGATGGTGAGTGGAGAGAAATAAAAATGAGAGAGTCTTATTGGTGAAAACCCTCACGGGCACCGTAAGGCGATGGAGAGTTCAAGAGAAAAGTGAAAAGTGAAAAGAAAGAGATTTGTTGACGAAAGTCTTTTAAGATGTCGTCAATCGAATGTGATGTATGAGCCTAATGGATTTGAAGAAGCGGCTCAGCAGCAAAGGCACGAACTCAACAACAAATGGGGAGTTTGGATAGGAAGATTAGGCAGCTCAATCCAAAATGCATGTCATACTCATTGGAGTTGGTTGTCGTATTCAGATAAGTTTTCTTTTTGAATATGGGACATTGCCCTTTTCTTTCATTTTCATATTCATGCTTTTTGTCTTTTTATTATCATTTATTAAAATAAAAGTTACCATCATTTCTTTACATTTTAAGTCAAGTCTGTGTCAAAATAAGCAAGAAGGGATTTCAAAATTTACTACCAGACTTTTTAATTATATGAGGAAAAGCCAAGGAATTGCACAGGAAAGAATATGATCACAATTCAACACGAAGCAAAGGAACTTTATCAATCGACAGGCTATTGGATTCATGGAAGCATTCAGATTTGGGAAAAGAGTGCATCTCAGGGGCATGATAAATAGAAACCCGTTGTTTGAGTCAGAACTCATTTACCTCAATCTGGATCCGGGTCGATGATGCGGCAAGACAGGGCAAGTGTTAGCGATTTAGAACAAAGATGAAAGGAACGAGTACTGGACAGATACCTGAGAAGCCAAGATCTGCAAGCCACCACTAAGTTTTTAACTGATAAATTTTCTTTGTTGAAATAGGGGAAAATTTGCTTCACTTAATTCAGCTACCATTGGAAATGCACATCCGTGAGATTTTACTTTATGTTCAGGACCCTCCTGGAAAAATGGGATTTTAATTTATGTTCAGGACCCTCCTGAAAAATGGGATTTTACTTTATGTTCAGGACCCTCCTGAAAAATGGGAATCTACTTTATGTTCAGGACCCTCCTGAAAAATGAGATTTTACTTTCTGTTCAGGACCCTCCTAAAAAATAGGATTTTACTTTATGTTCAGGACCCTCCTGAAAAATGGGATTTTATTTTATGTTCAGGACCTTCCTAAAAAATGGGATTTTACTTTATGTTCAAGACTCTCCTGAAAAATGGGATTTTACTTTATGTTCAGGACCCTCCTGAAAAAAATAGGATTTTACTTTATGTTCTGGACCCTCCTGAAAAATGGAATTTTACTTTATGTTCAGGACCCTCTTGGAAAAAATGGGATTTGACATGCTGTTCAGGACCCTCTTGAAAAATGGGATTTTACTTTATGTTCAAGATCCTCCTGGAAAATGGGACAACGCTTTCAAAAATGAAACACTACTTTATTATAATTCTTGTTTAGGATAATTTTCGTTCTGGTTTTAATTTTGGGTTTCAGGAGCCCGCCTGAAGAACAGGGTGATGAAATAGCAAGTCAGGAGCCCGCTTGGAGAACAGAGTGAAAAAATGAAAAGTCAAGAAACAAAGTGATGAAATAGCGAGTCAGGAGTCCGCCTGGAGAATAGGGTGAAGAAGCGAAAAGTCAAGCATAAGCGAAGCAATTGAAAGCCAAGCAATAAGTTAAAAGAAATTGCAAGTCAGGAGCCCACATGAAGAATAGGGTGATGAAAGTCGAGTCATGAGCCAACAAAAGTTGTATAAATAGGATTTTGTAATTTCATTTATTTTTTAACTTGTAATTTTTATTTTTGATGTAATGACAGAGCCACGGACCGGAGCCTCGATGGAACCTCACTCGACTCTCCAACTCGGTATAGTCCATCTCCTTCCAATCCTTTGAAATACTTGTCACTTGATCCCCTCATAACTTGGGTGGGTAGGATGTCCTAAGTCAAGACCTGGTTTTCCTCCTCCCTCTTGCTCCGTGCTTTTAAATAAAGGTCAGGACAAAATTTTGCCTCGTTGTCTACTGCTTTGTATGAAAACACCATGTGTTTACATTCAAAGGGGGCATGATGTAGACACGTGATTTCGTCCTCTTAAAGTTCAATTTTATTCACTTTTACCCATTTTATGTTATCCTACCGTGTACCCTCACCCGTGTGATAATCCCTCCACAAAATGACAAAAAATAACAATTCCCTAACTAATTTTGTCTTATCCTAATATTCTAACAACCCACCCAACTAAAAATTGACAACACATCCTAACCCCTACCCCTTCTACCCCTACCCCACGTGACCCCACCTACCTGACCTCACTACCCCACCCTCACCTCACAGCATATATACACACACAAAGGGACCATATGCGGATGGATATTCCATTGATACACATTAAAAAAAAATACCAAGAACTGGATGATGATTTTTTAGTTTCTTCCTCACAATAACAGAGGATCCCATTTTTCTTCATTTTTCCCCCTGGAATACACGAAAGGCACATATACACTAACATATACACTAAAATTTTCTTTCTTCTTCAGACAAACTCACGAAAACCACCATAGACACACCTCCATTCCCTTTCCATTTCTTACTCCCTTCATCTTATCATCATCATCTTCTTCTTCTTTAGATAAATATATATATATATATATATATATATATATATATATATATATATATATATATATATATATATATATATATATATATATATATATATATATAAATATATACCACACATAATGCATATAAGGGGACTCAGACCTTGACATATTCATTGAAAATTCAAGAATAAAGGTCTTCGATGCTGAATCTGGCCAGAAACAGTGAGACCTGCTGGAGTCCACCTGGGGTTCGTCATTTTCCGCCTCCGCCTGAGTTCATCGGAGTTCAGGACTCACTGGGTTCGATCTCCTATCATGTGAATTGACGTTTTGGGTTCGTCAATCTTAGTGTTTCATTTTTCAAATCGTGCTTGGATTCATCGTTTTCCTCTCATAGAAATTGCGTACTGACATACCTATTCGTGGCTGCACTGTTTGGGACCATTATTTTTTCTACTGGTTCTGGAATTTGGACGCTGCTTGGTCTCAATATTAGTGTTGTTTTCACTATCGAATCTTTGTTTCTCTATACCGAGTGAGGGATTTCGTCGTTGTTGAGGTTTTCTATTTGGGCTTCCTTAACGTTATTATCAACAAAAGTCAATATTGAGGTCCATTTCTTTAACCTGTTCTCTTCTTTATTTTTGACTGGTTGCATTGACTATGATTATGTGTTTGGATGACTGTGATAGTCTGATTTCGCTGATATTGTTGCGTGATTTGAATTTGTTACTAAAATGAACATGAATTGTTGAAATGGTTTGTTTATCGTGGAAATTTGATACAAGAAAGAAATTTGGGGTGGAATTAAAAGTTGATAAAAGTTGTATAGTTAAATTTTGGTTGGTTGTTATTTTGTTCAATTCGGGATAAACATGAATGTGATCGAGCTCAGATAGGTAAATGTAGGTTGGGTAGGCGAATTTAAGGATTGTGGATTGATGGAATATTTGAGTTGTGTGATTGAATGGTTTTTTAGCTATATTGCGTTGGGATCCTTTTTATCATTTGGCCGGAGAATGCCCTGAAGTACTTGTATTGATTTATTTGGGGAATGCCCCAAGGTATCTGGTACTTGAAAAATGATCATGATGAAGGCCCGCGGCATCGGGTAAGGCATTGGAGCTTAGTCTAGATTTAGTTTAGAATAGGATTTATATTTTTGTATTTTTTATTTTTTGACTGTATAATTGGACTGGACTTTACATTTTGGATTGTTTTGTTTTGTTTGATTATTTTGTGTGCTTTTGTGTGGTTTATACATTTCTTAGTGCCAAAAAATAGTCGATACACTCTACCAAGCGACCGTGGTTGAACCACGGGATCGAGAGGTGCCTAACACCTTCCCCTCGATCAACAAAATTCCTTAGCCGGAATCTCTGCTCGCTAACCAGTTTAAAGAGTCAAATGGTTTTGAAAAGGATTTTCCAATGGTGACTTGGCACACCAGATTATGTCAAGTGGAGTCTCTGAATAAAAAATGTTAATAATCCTTTTCCGAAATAAATTTTTATTTCTTGTCACTTAAATAATAAAATCCTTTCGAACATTAAATTATAACCATTATGTTTTTTTTGGAGTACGAAAAAGGGGTGTGACAATCTTGCTATATAATTTTCTACTTGTCCTGTATTTAAGAGTATTAAATATTCTTTTTTATTTATTGTTCCTGTTATGTAATATTGATTTAAATTAGTTGTTGAACTTGTTTCATAACTTGTTCTTTTTGATGAACTTGATGATTCTGGTTTTTCATAAGCTATTCTTTTTGTTGTACTTATTCTATCATTTATTATTTCTAAATTTTCTTCTATATCTATGTCTCTATAACTATAATCATTATTATTAATTGTTTTTACAAATTGTTCGAAAGGACTTTCTATTTGTATTTTGTTAATTTTATTTTTTTCCGTTATTTTATGTTTTGCTGTTAATATATATAGATTTTTACATCTTGCAGTAAATATTTTACTTCTGGGTTAGTTCTATTCTTGATATTTTTCAGTATAATACTAATGATTTATCTATATTTTTATCTGTTATTGCTACTGAATAATTCGCATTTATTATAAATTTTAATTTTTGGTATATTAAATTTACTTTTGTGGCAATTATTATACTTTTTTCTAGAGATTTTATAATTCTATCATCTGTTAGGTATAATTCTATTGGTGTATCTATTCCTTCTCTAAAACATGGTTTTATCAATATCTCCGTTCCTCCAAGGTGTACATATTTTATTGGATCTTTACTTTATATATCGTTTATTTCTTTATTAATTATTCTTTTTGTTACTAGTGGTATACTAGCTCTTTCTTTTACATATCTACAATCTATTACATGTTCTTTTTGACTTACTGTGTAGTATTCTTCTTTTCTTCTACTAAATATATTTTTTATTATTGGTATTTTAAATATTTTTTCTACACTTAAATCTAATTGTTTTCCTTTTATTTTAATCAAATATATGACAATCAAATATTATTTTTTGATCTGTTCCTTCTTCATTTAAATATTCTTCCTTTGCCATTATTTTTATATCTTTTTCAGTTATTTGGTTTATTCTTATATCTTTTCAGTTATTTAGTTCATCTAATTCACTATCTATTTCATTATCTGTTTCATTTTTTGAAATTTCATATATACTATCTTTACTTTCTAATTCGTAATCTATATAATCTATCTGCATATATTCTGCATTTTCTATTTTTATTTTTGATATTTATTTATTTTTTGGGTGTTTAGGTAATTTACAATCTCTAGCTAAATTTTCTAATTTTCCGCAATTATAATAAGTACATTCTTTTATAGATTTCTTTTTCCTATATGGTCTTTTATGTTTATAATTTTTTACATAATATCTTTTTCTTGGTTTCTTATATTTATATTTTGATTTTTTGTATTTTTTATATTTCTTATGTCTTTTTCTTTTCTTAATATGTTTCTTCGCATCCAAATTGAGGTGCTATTTTATCTTTGCAGCATGATAAATTTCTTATTAATATTTTTTCCATTTTTATTTATTCTCTATATTTTTCACATAGGTTTCTATACCATTGTTGTAAGAATTTTATTCTTGCTTCTAGAGTATCTACCATTTTTGCTTCATCCAAATTTTTTATTATTTTTGAACTAAATAGTTCAGGTAATTTATTAAAATATAATTTTCTTATTTCTTTACTTTCTTCTGTATTATATGTTCCTTTATGATAATATTCTTTAAATGCGCAAGTATATTCATTTATGTAACACATATTACATATTCCTAATTTTAACATTAAATTCCTATTTATATCTTTCTCTTCATTTTGTTCTTCTTCTGTTGTTGTCATGCTGCTAAATTCGTCTTTTATAGCTATTTCATATTTTTTTAATAATTCTGTAGGTGTTAATTTAGTTGTAGTTGTTGATGATGTTTCTTCTGTAGGTTTGTCAGTTCTTAATACCCTTTTACTATTTTCAGTTAGATTTGAAAATCATAATTTCACTGTTCCTATGAGTGTTCTTTCTATATATTCTGGTGCATCTGTTACATTTATATTATTATCTAATAATTATTTTGTCATAAATCCTATCCATAATTGTATTATTTTTTCTGTATCTATTAAACAATCTAAGTCTAAAAAGTTATAATTTTTATTAACTATTTGTTTTGGTGTCCATTTGTCATATTCATCCTTTAGATTATATCTTTTAAACTTATTCTTATAATATGTAGGTTTTCTTATTTTTGATGTTCTAGGTATTATATTTTCATCTTCTTTTTTATCAAGAGTATTTATTTCTATATTTCTATTTTCTTAGTTTTCTTCATTAATTACTTCTTGTTTTTCATTGATTTCTAAATCTTTTGTATTTGTTAAGATTTCTGTATATGTTTCACTATCTTCTGAATCATAATTATCTGTTTCTTCAACTTCTATTGTATTTATTTCAAATTTTTCTTTAAATTGATTTATCTCATTTAATAATTTTTGTTCTTTATCTTTTTCTTTATATCTTTTTAATACAAATCTTTTAGCATTTGTAGTTCTTTTTCTAATTCAGCAATCCTACTATTTTTAGTTTCTTCTATTTTTCGTATTTCTTCTGTAGTTTGTTGTTTTATTTTTTCTATTTCTTTTTTTCTATCTATTTCTTCATTTTTTTTTCTATTCTTACCATAACTGTCAATTTATCTTCTAATTTTAATTCTTTTTTTTCTAACATTAAATATAAATGTTCACCTATTTTCTTATACCTTCTTCCTAAATTAGAAAATACTATTTTTATTTTTAATCCTTCATGGTTTTCATATATTTTTTCATCTATTATAAATTCTTCTTTGTTAATCTTTTATTTAATTATTAATAGATCATGTTGGTATGTATATTCTAAACTATCTATTGTTGATTCTAAATTTGATATTTCTTCTTTTTGTGTATTTATTGAGTTTTTACTAACTCCGGCAATTATGCTATATTGTAGTCTTTCTATCCTTATTTTTAATTCTTTACGTTTTTTAGATATTATTTGCTTTAATTCTTTATATTTTGATATTTTTTTGTACATTATTCATCTAAATAATATTTTGGGGAATACCTAAATCTAGTTTTATCAGATAAGTCATGATTAATAAATTAATTAAATAAATCTAAATATATACTACTACCGTAACTTTAAACAACATAATCTCTAATACGAATTGTAGGGGGTACGGATAACTTGTGGTTAAATAGATCTATTATAAATACAATGGATCTATTTTTATTTGTGCAAGGATATTTCTTAACTTCTCTAAATATTTTTATTTTTATTTTTATTTTTATTTTGAGTTTATTTATGTTAGTTTTATCGATATTCATATCTTGGGGGGTGATTATATGGTAATTGATTAAATGCTTTACTATAGTATTCTTTAGTTTTTTCTCTTAGTTTCTTTAGTTCTTCTATATTATTTTGAAGGTATTCTAAATATTCTATATCTTTTGTTTCAAAATATCCAATTAGATTGTCTTTCATAAGTTCTCCAATATTTTAAATATTCATAGTCTATCATTTTATCTTGTAGTAATTGTAGATTTACAAGTTTCTGTATTATAATTTATCCTAATTATACTATAATGTATATCTAATTCTAGATTTTCGATACTATTTATTATCTTGTGTTGGTCTTCTCATAGCGAGTTTTTTAAATTATATAAACTATCACATGTATTTTTTCTAAATTTTCTAGGGTTTTTCTATCCATATTAATTTTTCTTTTAGATTCTCCATTATTTTTCTAATTCGATTTCTATAATTAATTTCTTCATTTAGATTATCTTGATTTTCTATAATTTTTCTAATATATTCTAACATTTCTTAATCTGAATAATATCCATCTGGATAATTATCCAGATATAACTATTCTATCCAATTTATAATTTCAATTTCATAGTCTAATACTTTTTTAATATTATTCTCTTAATATCTATAATTTCTATATCTCTAAGTATATATAAGATTAATATTTTAAGATTATCTGTCATTTAAAATTGGTTAAATACTTTATTATAATATTTTTTAGTTTTTTGTTTTATTCTTATTAATTCTTCTATATTTTTACTAAGAAATTGTATACATTTTATATATTTAGTCCTCATATATTCATCTAAATTTGTTTTCATTTGTTTTTCTGTTGATTGTATATTTTTCATATCCATTTTCAAAACTTTCTCTATATATAATTTATCATGGTTGATATGTAGGTTTGGTTTGTAGGTATTTGTAAGAGTAGTTAAGTAAGTGTGGTATATAATTTATTATAGTCATAAAATATATATCAAATATTTTTTCTAATATGATTTTTCTTATATCTACAATTTCTATATCCTTAAGTACGTACAAAAGAAGTATTTTAAATTTATCTACCATTTCGTCAGATAAATTAGTATTCATTTTTCATATGATGCTTTTTCAAAATATTTCCTTCAATCATGCACATAACAAAATATGATCACTTTAGATTGCTATATACTAGATTATTCTTAAATAACATATTTTTCGGTCACTATTAGCATGGTAATCTAGATACTTTTTCCTTAAACAACGCCTCTACTCTGGTTACTCCCCTATCACGGCTTTCTTGCCTCACTGTTTTCACCTTTCGGATGGCATAGTTCTTAGGAATTTTTCTTCTTTTCCACTTTGCTAATAAACTTCTTAACATGCTCTTTTTCGAATAATTCTACTATAAAGCAACTAACATGAACTTATTTTATTATATTATGATTTTTAGGAATTTATGAATTTAGCTATTCATACTAGTAAATGAATATACCTGTTCTGTTAGGTTTGATAATTCTAAGCTTTGTTCCTCCATAGATTTTTTCATTGAAATATACCTGTTTTTTAAATAATCAAATTATTTGTTGTAGACAAGAGAGAGTTTTTTGTTTCAACTCATGAATGCTTACTTTTTTTTCTGCCTTCGATGCCTTTTATTTATAATCTGAAACTTTACAAAAGTTTTTCTTCCTCATTTTACACGTTTCTAAAACTTTACAAAAAGTCCTCAAAAATTATCTACCTAACCTAATTTGCTATACTTTACAAAAGTCTTCTAAAAAGACAAAAACTAATTAAAGCCTAGACTAATAATAGTAAAAAACCTATACAATTCTAATAATTTACGTAAAGCAAATTGTGAAAGTTTGTTACATGTCGCTTTCGCAATTTAATAGCCTGTCTTTTATCTCCATTATTGTTTCCGCTGATATCTTCTTCTTGTCGTATCTACTATTTTTTTATCTTCTTTCTAGCTGGCATGCTTATTTTCTTAATTTTTTATTTTATTCTAGCCGAACTTCTGGGATAATATTATCTTCTCCATTACATCTCAAACATTAATGATCTGAATATTTGTGTCCAATTATCTTGCAATATCTTGTCAATAATCCGTTTGAAATAAATCCTCTCTTAATTGCTCTTGCAGTAGATTGTTTTTCTGGGTTAAGTAATGTCATTATCCATTGTCTAACATCTTCCATATCTGTTTGTCATAATTCTTTTGAATTTGAATAAATCATCTGATGGTCTCTTGAATAATAGCTCCATATTTGGTTTCCATTGGTATAATTGTTTGCTAGTTCTTAAATAATTGTAGCTAGTCTAATAAGTCGTATGTTTGCATAAAAATCAGGTATCTCAATTTTGGGTATCTCTGGCTGCTGCACAATATCTTCTGGTATAATCATATCTCTGGTTAATCCTATTTTTACAACTTGTATAACTGGTTTTATCTCGTCATATAATATCTCTGCTGGTGTAGTATAACACTTAATATAAAATAGATTTCCTTTGATTACTCTTTTATAGGTGTTGAATATTTTTTGTAATTCTTCCATAGCTAATAGTTCTTCTCCATCTTGGGTGTATATGGTATTTTCAAGTTTTTATTAAGCTTTAGTTGGTTTTGGGTAGTGCAATTAGCTTGTTGTGACCTTGTAATCTTTGAGTTATATAGTTTGTGTTGGGTTCTTTGATATTTGTAGCTCTAGGTTAAGGTTTAGAAAAGTTTGTACTCGGTAGATATTTTCTATCTATTTTTGGGCTGTATAGTTATAAACTTTTTTATCTTGGTTCAGACTATCTCGATATGTGGTAATTTGTAGGGGTATGTTCAAGAGGTCTTTTTGTATTTTTGGTGTAAATGTTTTTTCAAATGTCTAATTTAAGTTCATATTCTGGTATCTTTGTCCAATAACTCCTTTGCTTGTACTTGCAATTGTAGATTGATAAACGTTATGGGTTTTACGGAGTGTCCCAATGTCTCCTTCTAGCTCTAGAATTTTAATGTCTTCCGATCGGCATAGCTCTGTACAGTACTGAGTTAGCTGATTTGTAGCTACAGACTTCAGTTTATCTTCATTAGTCTTTAACTTTTCTATTTCATTACCATACTGTCCACTTTCATTGAAAACGTAGTTAGGGTTTTGGATATCTTTTCGAAAGCATCATCTTCTATTATATTAGTTTGTGTAGCTTTGTCTTGATATGTAATCTACAATAACGTTTTTGTTAGTACTAATTACTTCAATTGTAAATGTAAAATTTAATATATTCAATACTAGTCTCCAAATCTCTTTGGTTGTAATTGAATTTTCTATTTTCTTTGTTAGCCACCAACGTACCTGTGTATTATCTGTTCGTAAAATAAACTTGTTATATACAATATATGGCTCAAATGCTAATAAACATTTATATAATGAACATAATTCTTTTCTATTTATTTCCCATTTTATTTCTGTTTCATTAAACGTTCTTGAATAATATCTACAATGATGTTCTATTTTTTCATTTTCATAACTATATTTATGTACTCCTCCATAACTACATTCACTAGCATCTGCTTCTACTATATCTATAAATTTTCTATTTTCGTCTGGAAATTGTAATTTTGGTAATTCTTTACAAAGTGTTTTTATTTTCTGGACTTGTTTTTTATCTTCTTCATTATAATTATATTCTACATCCTTTTTTAATTTTTTCTGGAAAAGCTTTAGATTTTTTGCTAATTTTGGTATATATTTCCTTACTTGGTTTACTAATCCCAAAAATGATTGTAATTTCTTTTTTTGTAACTAATTCTTCTTTCGAATTTATTATTTTTTGTACTATATGTTGTTACATTTTTACTCCACTTTTATCTATTTGTATTCCTAAATATTCTATCTGGTTTTTCATAATTTCAACTTTCTTTTCACTTAGACTTATTCTCGATTTTTATATTATATCTGTAAATTGTTCTAATAATTTTAAATGTTCTTCTTTGGTTTTTGTATATAATAGTATATCATCTATGTATATTATACAATTAGGCATTTTTTTAAATAATTATCTATAAAATGCTGATATCTACCTGGTGCATTTTATATCCAAATGGTAGTACATTCCATTCATAAAATTCTTGTGGTACCGTAAATACGGTTAATTCCTTAGATTCTTCTTCTAACTTTAAAAGGTAAAATCCTGATTTACAATCAAATTTACTAAAGTAATTATATCCTTGTATTTGTCTTATTTTTAAAATCTTGTTTGGTATTGAATAATTATATGTTATAGTTTTTGCATTTAAATTTCTATAATCAATAACCATTCTACTTTTACCTCTTTTTTATTCACTATGTTTATTTACTATAAATGTTGGACTATTGTGTTCACTATTACATTTTTGTATATATTGTTTTTCTAATAATTCATCTATATGCATTTTAAATTCTTTTAAATCGTCAAAATTATATGTTAATGGTTTTTGAGTTATTATGCTATTTTTATCTATTAATTTAATTTTTATAGTAGTTTTATATTTTTTTCATCCTCTTAATGGATCTTCACTATATAATTGTTCTAATTTTTTCTTAATTATTTCTATTTTATTTATTGAAAATATAGTTATTTCCTTTTTATTTATTGAAAACACGACTAGTTCTATTGTATGTTCAGTATTTTTTATATTTTCTATTTTTTGTGTAATTTTTTCACTTCCTTCTATACAATCAGTTTTCTTTCTTATTTTATTAGTAACTCTTTTTGCTCTTACTTTCTATTACATGGTGTTGTAAACCACTAATCCGTTCTAGTTATTATATGTGGGTATAATTTATCTAAAAACAGCATTCCTAAGAGTATATCTTTTGATGTTAGCTCATAATTATAGATTTCTTCTATTGTTAATATTTTATCCCATACTTGTGTTTTTACATTCTTAGCTTTATAAGTAATTAAGCTTCCTTCGTTATTAAATCCTTTAACTATTATTGGTGTTTTTCATTTATCCCATTATTTTTTGGTAAACAATTATATCTACATAAATTAGCTTCTGCTCCTGTATCTATCATAGACGTATAATATCTACTGTAATAACCTTCTACTACTATCTTCATTAATACATATATTTTCATATCATGTTAAAGCTCTTCTTAAGAATAATTTCTCTCTGTTATATGTTATAGATAATTGTGTATGCTCTATATTATATGGTTTTACTTGTTCTAGCCATTTTATTCCTAATATTATGTCCGCTTTTTACATTTCTTCCTTTATTTCAAATTCTATTTTTATTTTTCTAACTCCTATTGTTATTTTTTTTCTACTATGTTTTTAGTGTTTATTAAGCTTCTTGGTAGATCTGGGCATATATTATTGTCAGATTTTATTTACTCATTTTTTACTAGATATCTTGCTATATAATTTTCTTCTTGGCATGTATTTAAGAGTATTAAATATTCTTTTTCATTTATTGTTCCTGTTATGTAATATTGATTTAAATTAGTTGTTGAACTTGTTTCATAACTTGTTCTTTTTGATGAACTTGATGATTCTGTTTTTTCATAAGCTATTCTTTTTGTTGTACTTATTCTATTATTTATTATTTCTAAATTTTCTTCTATATCTTTGTCTCTATAACTATAATCATTATTATCAATTGTTTTTACAAATTGTTGGAAAGAACTTTCTATTTGTATTTTGTTAATTTTATTTTTCTCCATTATTTTATGTTATGTTGTTAATAGATATAGATTTTTACATCTTGCTGTAAATATTTTACTTCTCGAGTTAGTTCTATTCCTGATATTTTCCAATATAATACTAATGATTTATCTATATTTTTATCTGTTATTGCTACCGAATAATTAACACTTATTATAAATTTAAATTTTTGGTATATTAAATTTTCTTTTGTGGCAATTATTATACTTTTTTCTAGAGATTTTATAATTCTATCATCTGTTAGGTATAATTCTATTGGTGTATCTATTCCTTCTCTAAAACATGCTTTTATCAATATCTCTGTTCCTCCAAGATGTACATATTTTATTGGGTCTTTACTTTTTATATCGTTTATTTCTTTATTAATTTTTCTTTTTATTACTAGTGGTATACTAGCTATTCCTTTTACATATCTACAGTCTATTACATGTTTTTTTTGGTTTACTACGTAGTCTTCTTCTTTTCTTCTACTAAATATGTTTTTTTATTGTTGATATTTTAAATATTTTTTCTACACTTAAATCTAATTGTTTTCCTTTTATTTCATCAAATATATGACTATCAAATATTATTTTTTGATCTGTTCTTCTTCATTTAAATATTCTTCCTTTGTTATTATTTTTATATCCTCTTCAGTTATTTGGTTCATTCTTATATCTTCTTCAGTCATTTGATTTATCTAATTCACTATCTATTTCATTATCTGTTTCATTTTTTGAAATTTCATATATACTATCTTTACTTTCTAATTCGTAATCTATATAATCTATATGCATATATTCTGTATTTTCTATTTTTATTTATGATATTTGTTTATCTTTTCGGTTTTTAGGTAATTTACAATCTCTAGCTAAGTGTCCTAATTTTCTGCAATTATAACAAGTACATTCTTTTATAGATTTCTTTTTCCTATATGGTTTTTTATGTTTATAATTTTTTACATAATATCTTTTTCTTGGTTTCTTATATTTATATTTTAATTTTTTGTATTTCTTATATTTGTTATGTTTTTTTCTTTTCTTATAATACCTTTCTTCGCATCCAAATTGAGGCGCTATTTTATCTTTGCAACATGCTAAATTTCTTATTAATGTTTTTTTCATTTTTATTTCTTATCTATATTTTTCACATAGGTTTCTGTACCATTGTTGTAAAAATTTTATTCTTGCTCCTAGAGTATCTGCTATTTTTGCTTCTTCCCAACTTTTTATTATTTTTCAACTAAATGGTTCAGGCAATTCACTAAAATATAATTTTCTTATTTCTTTACTTTCTTCTGTATTATATGTTGCTTTATAATAATATTCTTTAAATTGCGCAAGTATATTCATTTATGTAACACATATTACATATTCCTAATTTTAACATTAAATTCCTATTTATATCTTTTTCTTTATGTTGTTCTTCTTCTGTTGTTGTCATGCTGCTAAATTCGTCTTTTATAGCTATTTCATATTTTTTAATAATTCTATAGGCATTAATTTAGTTGTAGTTGTTGATGATGTTTCTTTTGTAGGTTTGTCAGTTCTTAATACTCTTTTACTATTTTCAGTTAGATTTGAAAACTATAATTTCACTGTTCCTATTAGTGTTCTTTCTTTATATTCTGGTGCATATGTTACATTTATATTATTATCTAATAATTGTTTTGTCATATATCCTATCCATAATTGTATTGTTTTTTCTGTATCTATTATACAATCTAAGTCTAAAAAGTTATAATTTTTATTAACTATTTGTTTTGGTGTCCATTTGTCATATTCATCCTTTAGATTATATCTTTTAAACTTATTCTTATATTATGTAGGTTTTCTTATTTCTAATGTTCTAGGTATTATATTTTCATCTTTTTTTTTAATCAAGAGTATTTATTTTTGTGTTTCTATTTCTAAGTTTTCTTCATTAATTACTTCTTGTTTTTCATTGATTTCTAATTTTTTTGTATTTGTCAAGATTTCTGTATATGTTTCAACATCTTCTGAATCATAATTATCGGTTTTTTCAACATCTATTGTATTTATTTCTAATTTTTCTTTAAATGATTTATCTCATTTAATAATTTTTGTTCTTTATCTTTTTCTTCTTTTTCTTTCGGTCCTTTTTCATACAAATCTTTTAGCATTTGTAGTTCTTTTTTTCTAATTCAGCAATCCTACTATTTTTAGTTTCTTCTATTTTTCGTATTTCTTCTGTAGTTTGTTGTTTTATTTTTCTATTTCTTCATTTTCTTTTTCTATTCTTATCATAACTGTCAATTTATCTTCTAATTTTAATTCTTTTTTTCTAACATTAAATATAAATGTTCACCTATTTTCTTATACCTTTTTCCTAGATTAGAAAATACTATTTTTATTTTTAATCCTTCATGATTTTCATATATTTTTTCATCTATTATAAATTCTTTTTTGTTCATTTTTTATTTAATTGTTAATAGATCATGTTGGTATGTATATTCTAGACAATCTATTGTTGATTCTAAATTTGATATTTCTTTTTTTTTGTGCATTTGTTGAGTTTTTACTAACTCCGGCAATTATGTTATATTGTAGTCTTTCTATCCTTATTTTAATTCTTTACGTTTTTTAAATATTATTTGCTTTAATTCTTTATATTTTGATAATTCTTGTATGTTATTCATCTAAATAATATTTTGGGGAATATCTAAATCTAGTTTTATCAGATAAGTCATGATTAATAAATTAATCAAATAAATTCAAATATATACTACTTCCGTAACTTTAAACAACATAAGATCTGATACCAATTTTAGGGGGTGCGGATAACTTGTGTGATTAAATAGATCCATTGTAACCACCCTGCCCCAATACGATGCGTGACATCCTCGTCAATCTCACAATTATCCTAAATTATAGACCCCTGATACTAGAAACTCTCCCTCTTCTGAATGGCCTGAGAGTCCAACATCGCAACCTCTCCATCCTCTTGCGACATATCACTGAACTTACACTCTAAATACTCCGTCTTGGTTCTACTTAATCAAAAACCTTTAGATTCAAGCGTCTGTCTCCAAATCTCCAACTTATCATTAACTCCACCCCGAGTCTCGTCAATAAGAACCACATTATCTGCAAATAACATACACCAAGGCACCTCCCCTTGAATATGTCGCATCAAAACATCCACCACCAAGTCAAATAAAAACAGGCTAAGAGTCGATCCCTGGTGCAACCCTATCAAAACTGGGAAGTGCTTTGAATCTTCACCTACCGTCCTCACACGAGTCTTCGCATCATCATACATATCTTTAATCTACCTAGTGTACGCCACGGGCACCCCTTTAGCCTCCAAACACCTTCACAGAATCTCCCTGGGAACTTTGTCATACGCCTTCTCCAGAGTAAATATATTTTGATGAATATGATTGATGGATATAAATATATTTTATATATTCTTAAATTTGTTGATGAAAATTCTTAATTACTTTCACTTGAATTAATTATTTTATTGAATTTGGTCTTTTTTAAAAAAAATTAAAAAATTTACGGATGAATTATTTCTGAATAGATTAATGCTATTTTTTTGCTTTTTCTTTATTGACGATATTAATTTTCCTTGAATATTATTGTATCGTAAATATGGATCGTTACGTTATATTTGATATGCGACTTTATTGATCACTTTTTAATAATTTATTAAAATCATAATAGCCATTATATGACATATACAGAAAATTAGAATGACTAGAAAAAATATTAAATTTCTCACTTTTAAATAACATAATGTACTAGGCCTTATATTTCTATAATATAGTTCATTCAAATAAAGTTGATATATTTCCGCCATAGATTGCTATTTATTATTTTTTACTTTACGTTAGTAAATTTTGGTTAAAAGAAGAAAAAAAGATTAGAATATCTGTAACAATTAAAAATAATGTTGTACCATAGAAAACAAATTAATAATTTTTTTCTTGGTGGTTGGTTGTAGATATAAGAGGTGTTTGTGTAAAAATTAAAAAATTGGGGTTATATGTAATAATAATGAAAATTGAAAATGGGAGTGGAAAATTGTGCAAACAACAAAAAGTTGTTTTCACTTTTTGGAATCCAACTCCAAAATAACTTTTTGAATTTTCATGGTCAAACACCACAATTTCTGAAAATTAAAAAAAGTGAAAAATTTCTGAGAAAAAGTAAAAATTTTTTAATGACCAAACGGGCCCTTAAACATTACTGCAATAATCAATGGAGAATCTACCATTCGAGGGCTTAGACTAGACTAGTTCAAATGTGAACTGGATGTTACACCATGAATTGCCGTGGTGGTTGTTCGAAGTTTTCTCAAAACTTGCAAACATCTTTTTCCCCAAAAGTTAGCTTTCATTAAACTACAAGTAAAAAAACAGATGTTACGATGTTATTGCAACATTTGCAATTCAACCAAGGAAAACAACCAATCAAAAGCAGCATGTAGAAGGGATATGGAAAATATAGGTAAGCAACCGTTTGGATAGTGGCCTACACATGATTTTTCATAAGCTACATCGACATTGAAAGAATAGAACAAATTAAACAAATTAAAGGAAATAGTGAACAATTTTTAACATTGGAATTTTAAATTTAACTTGAGTAAATAATTTAGTAAAATCACTGCAAAAGCGCAACTTGGATGATTGGTTTTGTTTGATTAGGGGCAGCATACGGGGCTTCAAATCTAGATAAGAGTTCCTTTTTTTGTTTTTTCAAGAAATTAAATGCTTAAAATTTTGAAAAAAAAAATCAAACAAAATCCGTTGGGAGGAAGTTCAAACTTGGGTTCATGCAAAAAAAGGCAGGAGCCTAATCAGCCTACTATGAAGCACTTTGTGTTAAATAGTGTCATTTTATATTATATTTACATGTATTCTGGGTTTTTAATTTTTTTATGTATAACAATATGGACTAAATTCTCATCGAAGCGGTGTCGGGTGATACCACTTTCCATAGGGTACGTTCGCCTATGCATTTCAATAATTCAATTGACTTATTTTAGGTAATTTTAAGTTAAAATAATTTTTAAATATTTTAATTGTATTTTTTTTAAAAAATACTTCCAATTTAAAATATCAAAAATAAACTAAAAACTATAAGAGATCGTTTGGCAGAGTGTATTGGAAAGCTAATACATACATTAGTTTAATGTGTACTACTAGTACCTTGTTTGGTATATTTTTTCATCCTATGTATAACCAATGCTTACATTTTAGTTATACATGAAATTACTACAATATTGATATTGTATAGGAATTAGTAATCGTAAGAGAGTTGTCACAAACACTGTGTCGTGGCAAACCACTGCCTTGAAAGCGATTTCGGCCCGACTCTGGTGCAAATCTTTCTAGGCTCGCTCCCCAAGGTTCCACAGCTACTTCCAAACACATGCACTCGTGGCTAGAAGTTTGGAGGTTGCCCAAACCAATTGCCTAAAATAATTCAAGAAGAGGAAAGGAGGAAGACTCTTTTTTTTTTCTTTCTTTTTGTTGTATATATTCTTCTCTTTAGGTGCTCCTTATATAGAATATTGGAATCGACAGGACGAATGAACTTGAGAGATATTGATGGTGAGCATTAAAGACATTAAAGAGTCATTACTGTGATGTTATTGAATTTACATTCTGCGGAAGTATGCTCATTTTCATTATAACATAGGAGTGTATGTTCAACTCCTCCTAAACGTATGTTTTCTTTTTTATTCTTTGCATTACATAAAATGCTTTAAGAAGTATTAACTCCACAATCTCCCACTAATGCAAAGATAAATAATATGAACAAATTTTGGGCAAAAGGTAGGAACATGTACTTAAGTGTCAGTATCTTTCGATTTGAATTGACACGTAGTGATATGAGACAACAACAAATATCTAAAAAGTGAAGTACTCTTGAACTAGATGGACATAAGTTGAGACCCCTACAACACATACCACATTCTTGATTTTAAGCAACCATCGCGATACTATAAAGTGCTTTTATAGTCATGCACACAAATCTTGGGTCTTATGAGTGCTCTAGAAAGGCGACCTAAGTCTTTCATAAAAAGGTGACCAACCTTTTACGCTCACATAGGTGATCCATCAAGTATATCTCATAGATCACCTTAAGGCTATGGATCATTAAACGCAAAAATAAGCTCAACCTTATAATACACCGCCTCATGTCATATGGATAGAATATGTAGTATTTATTGAAGGCCTATATGACTTTGTTTGACCGCAAATGGGTATCCACCATATTACCTCAATCCATGGGCTTTAGCTCCATCCCCCTCTATGATTCAAGGACTATTTTTCTTGTCAAACCCTTGATCATAGGATCCCCTAGATTTTTTTTGGATCTCACATATTCCAAGAAAATAACACCATGTTTCAATAATTATTTAACTGTACCATGTCTGATGCGAATATGTCTTTTTTTTATTGTATACACTATTTTTAGCAATCTCAATTGCCACTCGTGAGTCACAATGTAAAGAGATTGGTGACACCTGTCTTCCCCAGAAAGGCACATTTGCCAAAAGGTTTCTCAGCAACTCAGTTTCTTGCCTTGCCAACTCAAGAGCAATGAATTCAAATTCCATGTTAGAACGTGCTATACAAGTCTGCTTTGAAGACTTTCATAAAATAGCACCTGCACCCAAAGTAAACACATAGCCACTAGTAGAGCTAACTTCATCATTGTCATTCACCCAGTTTGCATAAAAAAAAAACCTTCTAAAACAATAGAAAATTTGTTAAAATGCAAACACCAATCTATAGTTCCTCTCAGATACCTTAACAAGTGATGAAGAGCATTCCAGTGTTCACTATTGGAATTGTGAGTATATTTACTCAATCTAATAACAACATAAGCTATATCAGGCCGAGTATAGTTTATAAGAAACATCACACTCCTAATTATTCTGGCATATTCTTTTTGAGAATCACTGAAATCTTTATTTTTTTTCAAGTGTATGCTAGGATTATAAGAAGTTCTCACTAAAATGACATCAAAACAATCAAACCTTTTCAACATCTTTTCAATATAATAAGATTGACACAAAGAGAATCCATTAACAATTCTTTTGATTTTTATCCCTAAAATCACATCAACTTCTCCAAGTTCTTTCATTTCAAATTTAGAATATGAAAATTTCTTAGTCCCATTAACAACATTCACATTAGGGCCAAAGATTAACATGTCATCCACATATAAACATATAATCACACAATCTGATCCTATCATTTTATAATAAACACAAGTAACAGATAAATTAACAATAAATCCATTATCTATTAATGTGGAATTAAATTTTTCATACCACTGCTTAGGTCCCTGCTTAAGTCCATATAGGGACTTTCTCATTTTGCATACTTTATTCTCTTGTCCTGGGATAACAAAACCCTCAGGTTGAGTCATATAGATCTCTTTGTCTAAATCATCATTTAAAAATGCAATTTTGACATTCATTTGGTGTACCACTAAACTATGAATAGCAACTAGAGCATTAAGAGTTCTAATGGTTGCTATTTTAGTCACAGGAGAATAAGTATCAAGATAATCAACACCTTTCTTTTGGTTAAAACTCCTAATCAGAAGTCTAGCCTTATAATTATCAACTGTACCATCAGGCCTCAATTTCTTTTTAAATATCTACTTTCTACTTATGGGTTTACAACCTATATACAAATCATACAAGTCCCAATTGTGATTATAGACTATATAGTCTAATTCATTTTTAATAGCCTCTTTCGAAAACATTGCATCTACTGAATTCATTGCTTCATCATAAGTTTTAGGGTCTTCTTCTATTAAGTAGATAGATAATAATTCATCATTTAAAGTATCAATACCAAAATCCTCAATTAAGAAGATGGTGATAAAATCAGGACCAAAACTAGTCTCAGTTCTACGTCTTTTACTCCTTCTAAGTTCATTTTCATGCTCATTAGCAACAACATCACTAGGCACGTCATTTTACAAAGGAAAAACATGCTAAAAAATTCTGCATCTTTAGATTCACAAATAAAATGATCATTTAATAACATAAATCTATATGCAACACTATTTTGAGCGTGACCAATAAAGATAGTGCCAAAAGTCTTAGAGCCTACATTTACCCGTCTAAAATCAGGTAGACTAACCTTAGCCAAACACCCCCACACTTTAAAATTTCAAGTTAGGGGCAAACTCTTTCCATAAATCATATGAGGTCTTGTTTAACTTCTTATGTGTCCTATTAAGAATATAACATACAGACAAGGCAACTTCCCCCCCCCACATATAGTCAGGTAGACCTAAGCTTAAAAGCATAGAATTCATCATTTACTTAAGAGTTCTATTTTTTCATCCGGCTACATCATTTTGTTGGGGAGTATAAGGAGAACTAAACTCATAGATAATATCATTTTTTTTACAAAAATCTTCTAGAGTTTTAGAAGTATATTCACCGCCCCTATCAGATCTATATTCACTAGTAATGCTAGATCCTTGGTCCACAATCAACAAACCTGCCTATCCAAGATCTCAATCGGGACTTCTTCATAAGATAAAGAATCAATGATACCCAGTCCTTCCAAAGAAAGAACCAAAGTAGGAACAACATGAAAGACCGGATGAACCAAGCTCAAGGTAGAAGGCAAGTCCAGCTCATAACCAAGGACCCACATATCGAGTACTGAGCTTTCCCTTCTTGCCAAATCACACTACTCCCTTCATGGGATAAACCTTGAGAAAAACCTTATCCCCAACCTTAAACTCCAAGTCCCTATGCTAACATCTGCATAGTACTTTTGGCGACTTTGGACAACCTTAAGCCTATCCCGAATCACCTTCACCTTTTCCATAGCTTGGTAAACCAACTCGGGACCTTACCAAGTTCAAACCAATCAATATGAGATCTACACCTCCTACATTACTATAATACCCCGTATTTTCCTAGCTTAAATTAACCTTCAGTAGATGGATTACCCTATAAACAAATTACAAAATACTTAGTATTTTTTAGTTTAGAGCCTTTTAATGTGTAGGAAATTCAGTTAGCTTTTCAACGATATAAAATTTGCGCAAATCCGATACCCGAGCGAAGAGTTCAAACCATTTTTGCAAAGCAGTGTGCCAACTGGAACTTCAGCGCATCGCGGAGCATGACCAAATGACAATTGTCAAATTTGGTGTTACATCACGATACTGGTGCATCATGCCAAGCACTCAATTTACAATTATCTATTTTCCAGTGAAGCTACGCGTAGCTATGTTACTGCATCACGGAGAACTTCCAGGTCGTAACTAGTGTGGCAACGCTATACCACCGGGTCGCGCCACTGTACATTTTCCCAGTTATCGATTTCTAGAGACACGACGTAATAGCGCCACGTTGCGCTAGTATGCCAAATCGGAAATTTTTAGTTAATTCTGAGTTTTAAATCTAAGGGGCATTAAAGTACTTTTTCCTCACCCCAGTCAGCCTAAACACGTAATTAAGCCCTAAAAGAGCACAAGTTGCTCATTGTTTCACTATTTTCTCAAGAATCATAATATTCTCTCTTAAGATACAAACCCTAGCTCTAAGAAATCAAGGCCAACCTCGAGAATTTCTCCAAGAGCTTCAAGAATTAACAACCCAAGGTATGTTAGGTGTTCATCTATGGGTACCTTTCACCCATTGAGTCCAAGAATCTTTTTTTTTTAAATTTCAAGATTAAGAAATTGTGAATTCCCTTGTTTGAAATTGATTGTATGCATGTCTATGATGTTAATTGGGTTTCCAATCCATGATTATTATAAGATTTATAAAATTAGAATAGTATTTATAGGAGATTTTATGAATTGCATGCTAAATCCATGAAATTGCATGTTTGGGCATTGTAGTTGCAATATTTATATGTTATCCATGATTATGTGCATTAAGTTGTACTCCCCAAGTATTTGATAGAATATCCATGTGAATTAAATTATGAAATCATGACATGCTAGTATATGTACACGCTTATGCCCTACAAGTGTTTGATAAAATGTCCGTATGAATGAATTATGGATGAGTGTACATTATTATGCCTTTTAAGATCATATTATGCTTTTCTTTCTATGCTATCGAGTCCTGGAGGTATTTAATACCCAATAATTTAGATGTGTACCTAAATCCAGTGTTAGTTACAAAATAGTATTAGTCATGTCACGATCAGTCAAATTTAGTCAGTTACAGAACACATAGAACTTAGTCAATTAAAGAAATCAAGAAAACTTAGTAAACTCAGTATCAGTCCACTCCAGTTCAGTATAATCAAATCAGTGTCTATTCAGTTGGGAGTAGGATTCAGCACCGAGTGAACCCAAGGATAGGGACTCATCTGCCAGTATAGGGTGTGATCCTTAGAAACAATCCTTATGTTCTAAAAATACATAGCCAGCGTAGGTTGAGACATCAACCTGCCAGTTGAGGGTTGATGAGGTGATTTACCTGCCAGTAGAGGATACCACCATTCTCATTTAGGGAACCTGCCAGTAGAGGGTGACTTTTCAGTGTCTTTACCTATGGCACGATACTGACACTCTTCCAACTGGGGTCATAGGTTGGAACCTAACTCAGTTATCCTATTTGGGGCATGTCGGTTAGATGATTACCTCCCATAGTTTCAGTCTCAGTCTCCAGAATAGAACTCAATTCAGTTTTATAGAATCAGGACTGTCAGAAATAGTCAACCAGTATTAGTAACTTAGTTATCAGTAACTTCAGATAACAGTTACTCAATATCAGAACTCAGGACCTAGCTTTAGACAAGCTTAGTCATAATATTTATTTATATGCACAGTAGTGCATACTCAGTAATTACTGTAGTATTAGTTATCTATGTACTCTTATGTTTAGTTACTCTATATCATTCAGTCAGTTATTATTCATGCATATGAACCCTTGCATTCAGCCTTACCTCATCTAGCATTCCAATATATTACACGTACTGATGCATACTCTTTCTTTGCATTATGATGTCTTATATGATAGGTTCGGACGCTCAGGTTCCCGATCGAGCATAGACAAATTCAGATTCAGCCTGTAGTGTCAGAGTTTGTAGTGAGTTCTCATCTATCGAGGATATTCTATTATTTTAGTTATTCAGTAGATGCAGTAATTTTAGTAAAGGGTGTTAGTTTAGGGCTTGTCCCATCAACTCCATATTCAGATGGTTCAGTTTAGAGGCTTTTCAGACTAGACTTTCAGACAGTATTCAGTTTTACAGATTCGTATTTCAGTAGTATATTTTATCAGTATTTCATATGTTTTGAACCTTATGGCATTTTAGCCTACTTTCTATATTTATTACAGTATTATTAGTCAGTGCTAACAGTAGATATCAGTCATGGGTTAACTTGTGAGCCTTTGAGGTCGTAACCATCGTGTGGCATCCGGGGTACACTCAGGGCATTACAAACTTGGTATCAGAGCCTAAGGTTCAACAGATTCCTAGGGAGTCTAAAATTCGCATCAAGTAGAGTTTTATGCGTGGGTGTGTACGCACCACACTTATGGATAAGAGGCTATGAGATGTTTTAGACAAATTTTCCATTCTTTCAATATTCATGTCGTGCGAGTAAGCATGGGCTTAAGCTAAACTCTCAGTCTAATCCATTTTTCCTTTCATTTACAAAATATGTCTCCCATAAAGACTAACAAAAGGAGAATCGAAAATCAGTCAACACCTCAACCCGTTCAGGCAGATCCCCTGGACGAGCATGTCTCTCATGTAAAATTTAGAGTTGTGTTCACTACTTTAGCCAATTCCATAGCAGCTCAGAATGAATGGCCAATTGCTGTTCAGGCCAAACCAGTGGCCAATACTGCTGCAGCCAGGATTTGGGACTTCACCCGAATGAATTCTCCTCTATTCTCAGGATCTAAGTCAGAAGAAGATCCACAGGAGTTCCTCGATTAGGTTCAGAAAGTGATAGATATTATGGGAGTGACTTCCAGTGAAATTGCTGAGTTAGCTACCTATCAGCTAAAAAATGTAGCTCATAGACAGTTTAAGAGGTCGAAGGTAGACAGGGGCACAAATGCAGAGCCCATAGAGTGGGAAGAGTTTGTTACTGCTTTCCTAGTGAGATTTTTTCCATTAGAGCTGAGAGAATCCAAGGTGTTAGAGTTTATCAATCTTAGGCAGGGCAGTATGAGTGTGAAAGAGTATTCCCTTAAGTTTAACCAGTTTTCTAGGTGCACTCCCTATGTAGTAGCAGACAGTAGGTCTAAAATAAGCAAGTTCGTGTCTAAGGTATCAAATAATATGGTTAAAGAGTGCAGAACTGCGATGTTGATTAAGGAGATAGACATATCCAGGCTCATGGTCTATGATCAGTAGATAGAAGAGGCTAAGAATAGAGAAATAGATAGGTAGAATAAGAGAGCTATAATAGGTAGCTTTAATTTCACTCAGCCTAGGTCAAAGGGCGGTAACCATTCCCAGTTTCACCCAAAATCTTCAGTTCCAGCTTCGTCCTCAGCCAGTACTCCAGTACCTAAGTTCAGAAATGGTAGCAAAGATAGGGCGCCAGGCTCTAAATCTCAAGGTAGTGTCAACAGTGATTGAACAAATCCTCTTTGTCAGACATGTAGCAGAAACCATCAGGGTGTCTGCAGAGCTGGCAGTGATGTTTGTTTCGAGTGTGGCAAGCTAGGCCACAGAGTTAGAGATTGTCCTCAGTCAGGTCCTCAGGGTTAGTATAATCGTCTTTCAGCTTAGTTAGGTCACCCAAATCAGCAGGGTGCCATTTTTAGTACCACCAGTGGGCAACGCCCAAATAAGCTTTATACACTTTAGTCTAGACAAGATCACAAAAATTCTTCTGATGTGGTCACTGGTATGTGACATATCTTCTATTTACATGTATATGCCTTTCTAGATCCAGGAGCTTCTTTATCTTTCTAACTCCTTATATAGTCATTAAATTCAAAGTCAGTTCAGAAATCCTAGCAAAGCCTTTCTCAGTTTCTACCCCAGTGGGTAAATCTATCATAGCCCGATGGGTATACAGGATCTTTCTGGTTATGATATCTCAGAAATTTACTTCAGCAGACCTAGTAGAATTAGATATGGTGAATTTTGATGTCATTCTTAGCATAGATTGGCTCCATTCATGCTATTCCTCATTTGATTATAGAAATAGAATTGTTCATTTTTAGTTTCCAAATGAACCAGTCCTTGAATAGAGAGGTAGTACTACAACTCTTAAGGGTCAATTGATTTCATACCTTAGAGCGCAAAATATTATATCCAAGGGATGTGTCTATTATCTTGTGAGAGTCAAATACTTTAACTCAGAAACTCCAACTCTTGAGTCAGTTCCAGTAGTAAATGAATTCTCTGATGTGTTTCCCGAATATCTTCCTGGAGTTTCTCCCATTAGATAAATAGACTTCGGAATAAGCCTTCTTCCAGATACTCAGCCCATATCTATTCTGCCATACAGAATAGCACTAGTAGAACTCAGGGAGTTAAAAGAACAATTGAAGGATCTCCTAGATAAGGGATTCATTAGACCCAACATTTCCCCGTGGGTGCACCAATCTTATTCATGCGTAAGAAAAACGATTCTCTTAGAATGTGTATAAACTACCGCCAGTTGAAAAAAGTCACAGTCAACAATAAATATCCACTTCCTAGAATCGATGACTTGCTTAAGCAACTTCAGGGTGCTAGTTACTTTTTTAAGATAGATCTCAGATCAGGCTATCATCAACTCAGAGTAAGAGAATGTGACATTACAAAAACATCTTTCAGAACTGGGTATGGTTACTTTGAATTTCTAGTCATGTCCTTTGGTCTTACTAATGCCCCAATAGCTTTCATGGACATAATGAATCGCGTGTTCAAGCAGTACTTGAACATGTTTGTTATAGTTTTCATTAATGACATTCTTGTTTATTCTCGTAGTAAGTATAATCACGCAGATTACCATTGTTTTTTTGAAGGTTTTTCATCTATTATGTCCCACATGTACAAATTGACTCAGAAGAAATTCCAGTTTTAGTGGTCAGATTCTTACGAGAAGAGGTTTCAAAAGTTAAAGACTCGACTTACCTCAGCCCCAGTCTTGGCTCTACCAGATGGTTCAGATAGGTTTGTTATGTACTGTGATACATCCAGAGTAGGTTTAGGTTGTGTCCTCATGCAAAGAGGTAAGGTCATAGCCTATTCCTCCAGAAAACTTAAGCCCCATGAGAAGAATTACCCGACTCATGATCTCAAGTTAGAAGCTATAGTATTTGCCTTAAAGAACTGGAGGCATTACTTGTATGGGGTGTATGTTGATATGTTCATATATCACAAAAGCCTTCATTATATGTTATCTCAAAAAGATTTGAATTTGCATCAGATAAGGTGGTTAGAGTTGTTAAAAGATTATGATATGAGTGTTTTATATCACACGAGAAAGGCCAATGTAGTGGCTGATGCTATCAGTAGATTGTCAATGGGTAGTATTGCTTATGTTGAGAATGATAAGAAGAAGTTAGTTCAGGAAGTTCATCAACTTTCCCGACTAGGTGTTCGCTTAGTCGATTCAACAGAGGGTAGTGTGTGGGTGCAGAATAGTTCAGAATCATCTCTAGTTTTTAAAGTGAAGGAAAAACAGGATAAAGATCCCAGTCTTGTTAAGTTAAAAGAGTTAGTCGGAGATCAGAAAGTAGAGGTTTTCTCCCGAGAGGGAGATGGTGTGTTGCATTGCCAAGGTGGTTTATGTGTGCCAGGTTTAGATGACTTGAGGCAATGAATTCTTGCAGAAGTGCATGGTACGCGATACTTTATTCATCCAGGGGACACTAAGATGTACCGCAATTTACGGGAGATCTATTGGTGGAGTGGGATGAAGAGGGATAGTTCAGAGTTTGTAGCTAAGTGCTTTGCCTTTCAGCTGGTTAAGATTAAGCACCAGAAGCCTAGTAGGTCCATATAGGAGTTCAGTATTCCCACATGGAAATAGAAAGAAGTAAACATGGACTTTATGATGGGTTTACCTCGTACTCGTCATCAGCATGATTCCATTTGGGTCATCGTAGATAGGATGACCAAATCAACTCATTTCTTGCTAGTTCATACTTTTTATTCAGTCAAGGAGACTATGCCAAACTCTATATCAGAGAGTTGGTCAAGTTACATGGAGTCCCAGTATCCATCATCTTAGATAGAGGTACCCAGTTTACCTCTCATTTTTGGAAAGCATTTCAAAAGAGTCTTGGTGCCCGAGTTTACCTCAGTACAACCTTCCACCCTCAGACAGATGATCAAGTAGAAAGGACTATTCAAACTCAACAAGATATGCTATGAGCCTGAATTGTTGATTTTAAGGGTAGTTGTGATGATGGATCCATTTGAGGCTCTCTATGGTAGAAGATATAGTTCTCCAATTGGTTGATTCGAGGTAGGTGAGGGTGCAGTAGTAGGGCCTAACTTAGTGTTTGATGCCTTAGAGAAGGTTCAACTGATTAGAGAAAGGCTTAGGGATACCCAGAGCTGATAGAAATCGTATACAGATGTGAGGAAAATGGATCTCGAGTTTGATATCAGTGATTTTGTGTTCTTGAAAATCTCTTCCTTAAAAGGAGTAAAGAGGCTTGGCAAGAAGGGAAAGCTCAATCCTCGATATGTCGGTCCTTACAGAATTCTCAGTCATTTTGAAAAGGTAGCTTATGAGCTTGATTTACCTTTAGATCTAGCTTTAGTACACCCAGTATTCCATGTTTCATTACTAAATAAATGCATTGGTGACCCAACAATCATAGTTCCCTTAGATGGCATAGATAATCAGAATGATCTCTTTTTCGAAGAGGTTCCATTCTAGATCCTCGATTGTCAGATTCGCAGACTTAGGAACAAAGAAGTTCCCTTGGTCAGTGTTCTTTTGTGGAATTAGTCTATTAAGGGAGCTACTTGGGAAGCAGAAACAGATATGCGGACCAAGTATCCTTACCTCTTTTCCGCAAACTATGATTCAGCTCAAGGTAACGATCTTCCTTGGATTTACTCAGTTCCATGTTCAGTTATAGTTATAATCTTGATATCAGTTACCATTGCGTATTCAGTCATGCATTCATGAATCAGCTCAGTCATGCACTCATGCATCAAATATGCATGTTCAGTATGAAAATTTAGCTTAACATAACTTCAACCATGTATTCTATGCATCAGATATGAATGTTTAGTAAGAGAACTCAGCTTGTTAGTAGTTCAGTCATGTAGCCATGTTTCAGTATGCATGTTCAGTGTGTAAACTTAGTCTATTAGTGTTTTCAGCTTAGTCAGACTTATTCGAGGATGAATTTTCTCAAGGGAGAGATATTACAATACCCCGTATTTCCCTAGCTTAAATTAACCCTAATTACATGGGTTACCCTAATAAAATTTTTGAAATACTGGGTATTTTTCAGTTTAGAGCCTACCAATGCCTAGAAATTCAGTTAGCTTTCCAACGATATAAAATTCACCCAAATTTGATACCCGGGCAAAGAGTTAGAGCCATTTTTGTAAAGTAGTGTGCCAACTGGCACTTCAGCGCATTGCGGAGCATGACCAAATGGCAATTATCAAATCCAGTATTCTATCGCTATATGAGCGCGTTATGCCAAACCCTCAATTCACAATTGTCCATTTTCCAATGAAGCTACGCGATGTCACCGCATTGTGGAGAATTTCTAGGTCGCAACCAGTGTGGCAACGCGATACCCCGCATTGCGCCACCATGCATTTTACCAATTGTCAATTTCGAAAGACATAGCGTGATAGCGCCGCATTGTGCCAGCATACCAAATCAGGATTTTTTAGTTAATTTTGAGTTTTAAATCCAAGAGGCTTGTAAGTACATTTCCCTCACCCCAGTCAGCCTAAACACGTAATTAATCCATAAAAGAGCACAAGTTGCTCATTATTTCACTATTTTCTCAAGAATCAAAATATTCTCCCTCAATATACAAACCCTAACTCCAAGAAATCAAGGTCAATTTCGAGAATTTCTCCAAAAACTTCAAGAATTAACAACCCAAGGTATGTTAGGTGTTCATCTATGGGGTACCATTCACCCATAGAGTCCAAGAATCTCTTTTTTAAAATGTCAAGCTTAAGGAATTGTGAATTCCCATGTTTGAAATTGATTGTATGCATGTCTGTGATGTTAATTGGGTTTCCAATCCATGAATATTATAAGATTTATGAAATTAGAATAGTATTTATGGGGTATTTTATGAATTGCATGCTAAATCCATGAAATTTCATGTTTGGGCATTGTAGTTGCAATATTTATATGTTATCCATGATTATGTGCATTAAGTTGTACTCCCCAAGTGTTTGATAGAATATCCATGTGAATTAAATTATGAAATCATGACATGCGAGTATACGTACAAGCTTATGCCTTACAAGTGTTTGATAAAATATCCGTATGAATGAATTATGGACAAGTGTACATTGTTATGTCTTTCAAGATCATGTTATGCTTTTCTTTCCATGCTATCGAGTCCTGGGAATATTTAATAGCCAACAATTCAGATGTGTACCTAAATCCAGTGTCAGTTACAAAGTAGTATCATTCATGTCACAATCAGTCAAATTCAGTCAGTTACAGAACACCGTAGAACTTAGTCAATTAAAGAACTCAAGAAAACTTAGTAAACTCAGTATCAGTCCAGTCCAGTTCTGTATAATCAATTTAGTGTCTATTCAGTTGGGAGTAGGATTCAGCACCGAGTGAACCTAAGAATGGGGACTCACCTTCCAGTATAGGGTTTGATCCTTAAAAACAATCCTTGCGTTCCAGAACTACATAGCCAGTGTAGGTTGAGAGATCAACCTACCAATTGATGGTTGATGAGGTGCTTTACCAGCCAGTAGAGGGTACCACCGTTCTAGTTTAGGGCACCTGCTAGTAGAGGGTGACTCTTCAGTGTCTTTACCCGTGGCACGACACTGACACCCTTCCAATTGGGGTCACAGGTTGAACCCCAACTCAGATATATTATTTGAGGCATGTCGGTTAGATGATTACCTCCCATAATTTGAGTCTCAGTGATCAGAAAAGAACTCAGTTTAGTTCTATAGAATTAAGACTGTTAGATACAGTCAACCAGTATCCGTAACTTTGTTATCATTAACTTCAGATATTAGTTACTCAGTATCAGAACTCAGGACTTAGCTTCAAACAAGCTCAGTCACTATATTAATCTATATGCACAGTGGTGCATACTCAGTAATTATAGCAGTATCAGTTATCCATGTACTCTCATGTTTAGTTACTCTATATCATTCAGTCAGTTATTGTTCATGCATATGAACCCTTGCATTCAGCCTTACCTCATCTAGCATAGAAGTATATTCCACATACTGAACATGTAGCATACTCTTTATTTGTGCTATGATGTCTTATATCATAGGTTCGGACGCTCAGGTTCCTGACCGCGCATAGACAGATTTAGATTCAGCCAGCATTGTCGGAGTTAGTAGTGAGTCCTCATCTATCAAGGATATTCTATTATTTTAGTTATTAAGTAGATGTAGTAATTTCAGTAGATGGAGTTAGTTGGGTGATTGTCCCATCAACTCCACATTCAGACAGTTCAGTTCAGAGGCTTTTCAGACTAGACTTTCAGATAGTATTCAGTTTTGCATATTAGTATTTCAGTAGTATATTTTATTAGTATTTTATATGTGTTGAATCATATGGTATTGCATCCTAATTTTCGCATTTATTATAGTATTATTATTCATTCTCACAGCAGATATCAGTCATGGGTTAGTTTGTGGTCCTTCGAGGTCGTAAGCACCGTGTAGCTTTCGGGGTATAGACTCGGGTATTTACACATACAATGCCTCAAAAGAGGCCATACCAATACTAGAATGATAGCTATTATTGTAATCAAACTCCACCAAAGTTAGATGCTAAACCCAATTGCCAGCATAATCAATCACACAGGCCCAAAGCATATGCTACAGTGTCTGAATAGTTCTCTCCGTTTATCCATCCGTCTGCGGATGGAAAGCAGTACTCATACTAACTTTAGTCCTCAATTCTCTCCAAAAAATTGCCAGAAGTGACATGTAAACTGCTTGCCATGATCAGAAATAATCAAAATAGGTACCTCATGCAGCTTCACAATCTACAAAAGATATAGCTTCGCATAATCCTCCACCGAGAAGGTAGTCTGCACTGGCAAAAATTATGCAGACTTAGTCATCCTATCCATGATGACCCAAATAGAATCATATTGAATACGAGACTAAGGGAGATCGGTAACCAAGTCTATATTGATCACTTCCCTCTTTTATTTGGGCAAATCAGTCTCTTGATACAACCCTCCTGGTCTCATGTGCTCAACCTTAACCTGTTGACATACCATGCACTTGGCAACAAAATTGATCACGTCCCTCGTCATACAATTCCGCTAATAGATCTCCTTGAGATTATGATACATCTTAGTTGAGCTGGTATGAACAACATAACGTGACTCATGCACCTCAGCCAAAATCCTTTGTCACAACCTGTTGACATCAGGAATATACAACCTCCCTTGGTACCATAAAGTACCATCACCACTGATCTCAAACACTACTACTTTTTGCCCACCAACATCACTCTTGATTTTCATCAAGATAGGATCTAGTAATTGCTTCTCCTTAATCTCCGCACTAAGAGATGATCGAACCACTTCTTGCACCACCATACCACCATTTTTAGAGTCTAAGAGGCGAACTTCAAGATTAGCCAAACGGTTAATATCCTTCACCAATTCCCGCTTTCCTTCCTCCACATGAGCCGAACTTCCCATGGATAACCTACTAAGAGCATCAACAACTACATTAGCCTTTCCTAGGTGATAGTAAAGACTCATATGATAATTCTTGAGACGCTCAAGCCATCTCCTTTGCTTGAGATTAAGCTATTTTTAGGTGAGTACATACTGTAGATTCTTATGATTAGAAAAGATGTCCATGTGAACACCATACAATTAATGCTGCCGTATTTTCAAAGAAAATACAAACGCCAACAACTCCAAATCATGAGTAGGATAATTCCTCTCTTGTACTTTCAACTGCCTAGAAGCATAGACAATCACCTTCCCATGCTGAATCAACACACAACCAAGACCTACCTGAGATGCTTCACAATAAACTGCGAACTCATCATTGCCTTCCAGCAAAGTCAGAATTAGAGCCGAAGTTAACTTATCCTTCAACTTCTCAAAACTCCCTTCACAAGTATCTGACTAAGAAAACTTGACATTCTTCTGAGTTAACTTAGTCAAAGGAGTAGTTATTGATGAAAATATTTCCACAAACCGCTTATAATACCCGACTAAACCCAAAAAGCTCCAAATGTCGCATGGAGTTGTGGGTTTAGGCTGCCTCTTCACCACAACAACCTTTTACACATCCACCATGATTCCTTCACTAGAAATAATATAACCCAATAAAGTTATAGTGTTCAACCAAAACTCACACTTGGAGACCTTGGCATACAACTGCTGTTCCTTTAAGGTTTGCAATACCACACGAAGGTGATTAGCATAGTCCACCTCACTTTTAGAATAAACCAGAATGTCATCAATAAACACAATAATGAAAAGATCCAAATTCTGATAAAGAACTCTGTTCATCAGATCCATAAATGCCAACAGAGCATTAGTTAACCCAAATGACATTACCAATAACTCAAAGTGCCTATATCGAGAATGAAAAGCCATCTTAGAGATATACACCTCCCTAATCTTTAGCTGATGGTAGCCAGACTGAAGATCTATCTTAGAAAAGAACTTGACACCTTGAAACTAGTTAAAGAGATCATCTATCCTTTGAAGAGGATACTTATTCTTAATTGTCATCTTGTTCAACTGCCTATAGTCATGCAAATCTGAAGGGAACCATATTTTTTGCACACAAACAACATCGGTGAACCCCAAGGAGATACACTAGGACTAATAAATCCATTAGCAAGAAGATCCTTAAGTTTCTCCTTGAGTTCCCTTAACTCAGCCAGAGCCATTCTATATAGAGGAATAAAAATTGGATGAGTGTCTGGAATTAGATCAATACCAAACTCTATTTTTCTATCCGGAGGAGCAATAGGAAGATCATACAGAAAGACCTCTGGAAAGTCATTAACTACTGGAACTGACTAGAAAAAGGACCTTCCGAGTTATAATCCTTAACCTAGACCACGTGATAAAGGCTTCCTTTAGAGATTAACCACCGAGCTCTAAGATAAGAAATAAACCTCCCCCTAGGAGCTAAAGAAACACCCACCCACTCTATAACTGGTTTACCAAGAAACCTAAAAATAACCTTATGGGTACAATAATCCAAGGATACGTAACAAGAGTGAAACTATTCCATACCCTAAATGACATGGAAATCCACCATATCCAACTTAAATAGATCCATAAATGTTTGCTTGCCACTAAACGACACCACACCCCCTATAGACTCTCTTTGCAATAACCGAGTCATATAGTGGGGTAGAAAGAGAAAAAGGATCCGAAATAACTTTCGAATTAAAACCAAAAAATATAGCCACATAAGGAGTTACATAGGAGAGAGTGGACTCCAAATAAAAAAAATAATATACGTAACAAGAAACAAGCTATAACATACCAGTAACGACATTAGGTGATTTCTCAAATTCCTATCGATACGCCAAAGCATGTAACCTGTTCCGACCAACAGTAGAACCAAGAGCAGTAACAAAAGCAGATGCAATACCACTAGGTGTATGAGTAGAAGATGAAGCCACATGAATCTTATTCACCTCCGTAGCAACCTTATTAACCAAAAAATCCTTGAGCTGATGGCCTACCTTTCCACACTTGAAGCATTTTCCTTTACTTTATCGTAATAACGCCGATGAGGACAACCAGAAAACCAACAAGAAGGGCATGAATAAACTAACTGACCTCCGATTGCCTGAGATTGGGCACCCTGCACCAAGAAATTTTCACTACCTCGATGCTGACTGTCGCCATACTGGTAAGGAGCACTAGCATAAGAGTAGGAACTAGAACTCCCCCACTTGTTTTTCTGCAACTTGCCACCATCTCCACCACCCTGAGACTGAGCACCTCTCTAGTAAGAAAACCTGCTCCTCTTACCCTGCATATCCCCAAACTCTGTCTGTTTTCTCTTCTCATCCTCTACCTATTACATATAAATAGTCAACCTAGAGAAGTCCATAACATTAATTAGCAAGGCAATCCTGCTCTCTAAAAATCAAATCCTGATTCAACCTAAAGCAAACTTTTTCATTTTAGCCCGTATGTCAGCCACAAAATTAGAAGCATACCTTGACAATTGATGAAACTTCAAGGAATATTCCTTGACAGACATTCTCCCCTGCTTGAGGTTCACAAACTCCTCCATCTTTGTTTTTCTCAACTCTTGGGGAAAGAAACTATCCAAAAAAGCACCAGAAAAGGCATTCTATAAGGATGACTCGATATCTCCTCTATCCCTATACCACTCTCCATTCTACTGATATGCAATCTCTTTGAGCTGATAAGCTATAAAGTTTACCCCCACATTATTGGTAGCCTGCATCAGCTAAAACATCTTTTTCATTTTATACAGAAAGCCCCGTGGATCATCCTCCACCTTTACTTTAAAAAAATGGGAGGGTATCATCTTATTAAATTGGCCAACCCTTGTGGCCTCAGTAGACAAAGCACCAGACACACCTAGCTCAGTCTGAGCAGCAACCAATTTAGCAATAGCATAAATAGATTGACAAAATTCTGTATTTGTGACCTCACCTTGAGGAGGACTAGTAACAACCAGTTGAATTCCAAAACTATCAAGGATAGGACCGTGAGATCAAAGATGAACCCCAGACGTAGGATGCACCCCTTCAGCATTACCCCCAGATGGGATAGAAGAATTTTCTTGAGTTCTAATTCTATGAGGCATGATCTAAAAGATGAACAAACAAGGATTACAGAAGATTCTAGGACTGAGACTCCAAACTTGATAATAGAATACCAAGAAAGCAAAACATTCCTAAATGTCTTGCAGCCTCTCCAATATGAGTGTGGCTTGATACACACCCCTAAAAGAGACTCTACTCGACACAGATTTGTGGACTCCCAATTGACCATGAACCTAGGCTTTAATACCAACTTGACACGACCCGCTCTGGGACCTTGTCATAATGGGTTTCCAAGTCTAACTAGGATCAGAGACCACCCCCGTTACCCAACCCAACCTCCAACCGCCTTCCTTGAGTTGACTAAATTTTGAGCATATGACAAGATAGTGTAACAACTCACATAAAGACTCTAGAATAAGATCACAACTATGACCAATCCTATCGAGTCTAACCATCCCATACCAATAATCCAACTCTACCAAACCATACCAAATCAAGGGCCATAAACTAAAAAAAAACCAAGGATGTTCAAAAACATAATATAATCAATACCAAAGTGAAATAGGATAGAACAATGAGAAATTATGTATGATGATACAAACCTCCCAGCTTATTCCAATTCCAAGGCTGACACTAATACTGATCCCACCCATTTCAACCCATAGAAGTACCATAAAACCTTTAACCAAAAGAGTAATTAAATCTGATTGGGACAAGCCCCCAATCATAGACCTTTTCTAAATAAAATTAAAATATCTAAAAATATCCATAACATGAAATGGATCCTTCTAGAAGGATGAAAGCTAACCACTTCAGTCCAAATGCTGATCTCGAGTCAATCACTATGTAGGAGGAGTAGATCTCTTCCTCTAAATCACCATTTAAAAATGCAATTTTAACATCTATTTGGTGTACCACTAAACTATGAATAGCAACTAGAGTAATAAGAGTTCTAATGGTCGCTATTTTTGTCACAGGAGAATAAGTATCAAAGTAATCAACATATTTCTTTTAGTTAAAACCCCTAATCACAAGTCTAGCCTTATATTTATTAATTGTACCATCAGACTTAATTTCTTTTTAAATATCCACTTACTACTTATGGGTTTACAACCTATAGGAAAATTATACAAGTCCCAAGTTTTATTAGAGACTATAGAGTCTAATTCACTTTTAATAGTATCTTTCCAAAACATTGCATCTGTTGAACTCATGGTTTCATCATAAGTTTTAGGTTCTTATTCTATTAAGTAGATAGATAATAGTTCATCATTTAAAGAATCGATATCATAATCCTTAGTTAAGAAGGTGGTGAAAAAATCAGGATCAAAACTAGTCTCAATTTTACGTCATTTACTCCTTCTAAGTTCATTTTCATGCTCATTAGCAATAATAACAGATGCAGGCATAGGATGAGAGTTAACAGACATAGATATAGAAGTATTATTTTGCACATTACTAGGCACATTATTTTTCAAAGGAAAAACATGCTTAAAATCTGCATATCTAGATTCACAAATTGAATGATCATTTAATGACGTAATTCTGTATGCAACACTATTTTGATCATAACCAATAAAGATAGTGTCAAAAATCTGAGAGCCTATATTTACCCATCTAAAATAATGTAGATTAACCTTATCCAAACACTCCCACACTTTCAAAAATTTTAAGTTAGGAGCAAACCCTTTCCATAACTCATTTGAGGTCTTGTCTAACTTTTTATGAGGGACTCTATTAAGAATATAGCATGCAGACAAGACAGCTTTCCCCCACGTATAATCAGGTAGACCTGAGATTAAAAGTATAGAATTCATGATTTCCTTAAGAGTTCAACTTTTTCATTTGGCTACACCATTTTGTTGGGGAGTATAAGGAGCACTAAACTCATGGATAATACCATTATTTTTACAAAAATCTTCTAGAATTTTAGTACTATATTCACCGCACCTATCAGATCTTAATCTCTTGATTTTCCCATCTAATTGATTTTCTACTTCAACATTAAATATTAAAAAACATGCTTTCTGTAACGATCCTCTCGGTTGTTTGTGAAATTTTTCCATCCTCTCTATTTTAGTGCTTTCCATAGTTTGTATACGTGAATTATGACTTACGGGAGTGGATAGTGCCAACCCCTGAGGTGTTTAGAAGTAATTGAAGTTATTAGTTGGATTATTGATTTTTAATAAATTTGAGCTTGATTTTGATTTACCCTTGGTCAAGATGACCTCGATATGATATTTTGATATTTCCAATAAGTCTGAAACATACCTGTTAGTTAAATTACATATTTAATTTATTTCTATGGGGTTCCGAATAAATTTTAAAAATTTATTAAAAGTTTTGAAGTATTTTAGATAATTAATTTAATTAGTGATTTAATGGGTCAAAGTTGTAGTTTATTTTCTTATGTGGTCAATAAAAGAAATAATTCAAGTGGAAAGAATTTAGAATATTTTTTAAAAATAAGTTCAGATAAATTGAGAGGTGGAGTATAGAAGTTACGCTTACGTTATCTCACAAAACATAGAAGAAAAACAAAAGGATGACGACTTTGGAGCATCATCAGGTGAGTGTACGAGTTGCTTTCTATGCAATTATTTCTATTTATTATGATTGAATATGTTAGTTACTAGTTATGACTATGAGGACGTGAGTAAGTAATAAAATTTATTAAAAACAGTGGTTGAATAAGGGAAATTGTTAAAACTGTGGTCGAATATTGATGAAAATTGTATGCAATAGTTTTACAATTAGCATAAGGTAAAGAAAGACAATTTTTTCTTTTAGTAATGATGACTTATGGACAATTTTCATTAAGAACGTAATGGGAAGGAGGTAATGTTTATTTCAACAAATATAAAGGTGGCACAGACCACTAATTCAACTATTTCCAGTGAAATCAAAGTGGCACAACCACTATTTCTTCATCACTTTTAAAGTGAATTGTTTTGTCTGGAATTAATTTACCATCTTTTGAATAAAATTAAGGTTTAGTCCTAGGATTTTTAGAATAAGAATTTATAAGCAGGTATTATTAAATTTGTATTCTTAAGAGGATTATATGTTTGGATAGATTTGAAATATTCAAAAGCTTTACGAAAGGGCAAGACCCTTGCAAGGTAACTTGTATTTGTGTTCATCGATTGAGGTAGGTTACAGTTTTATTGGGGTTTAGACTAGACTTAATTATGTGTATGCTCCTAAGTTGGATACTTGTTGATTGTTATTCAAACATACTTGAAATTGTTGATGTTTGAATTATTGATGCGTTTATAAATGACTAATGAAAATTTACTTGATGGAATTATCTTATGACTTTAAGTGTACTTGTAAACTTTGTACATTATGTTGTATGCTGTGAGGCTGTGTAAATTTGATATTGATAATACTTGTTTATCTTTGAGTGGGTACCACACCATTGCGGATATGTATATGTTGGATAGGGTACTACACCAATACGTATATTTATATGTTAGATCGGGTACCACATCGTAACGGATATGTATATATTGGATCAGGTACCACGCCGGTATGGATATGTACATGTTGGATTGAGTACCACGCCGATATGAATATATTTGTGTTGGATCAGATACTACACCGGTACGGATATATATATGTTGGATTGGGAACTACGTCGGTATGAATATATTTATGTTGGATCAGGTACCACGCCGGTACGGATATGCATATATTAGATTGGGTACCCGCCGATATGGATATGTATATGTTGGATTGGGTTCCATGCCAATACGAATATATATATATATTGGATTGAGTACCACGCGGGTACGGATATGTATATTTTGGATTGGGTACCATGACGGTACGGTACATAAACATAGAATGTGTGTACGTATTTATGTTGATTTTGTGGATGTTTACAGTATGGTTGATACTCTTGATGGTTATGCGGCTTATTTGTGAGCATTGTCTGACCTGTTATTGCCGTATTCTTGATTCATTGAGTATTTGTTATGTGATGATGTTTGTCTACTTGTTATTTGATTTATGTTCTGTACATGTTATTAAGTTGAGTTGGCCTATGATACCTGCAAGTACATAGTGGTTTGTACTAATACTACTTTGTACTCTTCTTTTGTTGAGCGTAGAAAGTTTTTCAGAGGCTCAGACATGACGTCACCTCTAGAGTTTAATAACAGATCTTGATCCAAGGGTGAACACTCTGTCTCCACGCTGCCATGGGTCATCTTATTGGTTCTTGTCATCTTTCGGGCAATGAAACATTTGTTATTTACTTTATTTTCGATATCTCTTTAGACATGATCTTTCTTAGTAGTTTTTGTATGATGAATTTTGGGTCTTGGGAATTTTAGTAAGTAGTTTGTTTGTCTTCCACATTAATAATGATTAGTCCTAGATTATTGTTAATATGTTTATTTTAAAATAATATCATCTTAATATTGACTAAGTGATTGGGTAATGGTTCGGATTAGATGGTTCTCCCACAGAAAGATTAGTGTAGGTGCCACTCATGACCATTTGGGTTGTGACAAAGTGGGTATCACAGCCTAGGTTTGTCAATCTCGTCGTACAAAAACATGCCTGGTAGTGTCTTGCGGAATGATACGGAGACGTATGTACTTTTCTTTGAGAGGCTATAGGACTCTAAGAAAATTCAAATTCTTCTTTCTTACGTGCTATTACTTGATTTCAATTGGTATCTGGCGATTTCAATTTGTATCTGACTTCTTTCATTCTTATTTTTGAAGATGGATGCGATAGAGTGAGTTACATTAGGAGGTTTTTCTTAATTTGAGGCATTATGGTTAGTTTAGCTAGCATCAGGCTCCTCGAGCTCTAGTTCAAGTAGGTAGGGAAGATGGTGGTAATGGTAGAGGTTGTTCATAGAGTGGTCATGGTGGTCATCAGGTAGGTAGGGGTGGTAATCAACCTCATCGGAGTGGTTCTTAGCTTGATAAAAAGGATGCTTAAATTGGTGGGAGGGCCCATATCTATGCTTTTCCAGGCAGGCCCGAGGTAGAGGTATCAGACGTTGTCATTATAGGTACTATTCTTGTCTGTGATCGGATGGCCACTTGTAAGACCCTGCAGAATCCTAAACTTAACTCAATCCTTTAAATCTTGTTAAGGGGTCCTAGACTTAGGAAATTTTAGCTAAGTATTTAGATTTAGTGTTATTTTAGCCTTCGTAGGTTGGAGACTCTATTTCATGACCCTCATGACCTTAAATATTGATTTTTATGTTGAATCATGAACAGGAATGTCAGTAGGTGTTCTCGAACAAGTTTTGGATTTTTTGGACTTCGTTTGAAACATATTTGAAAACTCAAACCAGTGGATTGATGCAATCTCAATGCACCGCATCGCCCATTGCATTGATGAGTATATTTACCTACCTACTAGTGTAAATTACAGTGAATCGATGCGGACTCAATGCGGCACGTTGGCTATCACATTGATGCCAACGATGCGGCACGTCAATCTGTGCGTCGCTAAATCAGTTTTCAGTCATTAAAAAGCCACATCCTCAGGGGTATTTGGGTGTTTTTCAATCTTATGTCATCCCCTAAAACACGAGATTAAGCCCTGTTTGAGGCAAAATCCATTCATCCTTCTCAAAATTTCTCAACAAGCAAACCCTAGGATCTCCAATTTAAGATTCAGCCTTTAAGAACACCCCATCATTTTTTGTAAATTTGAATACCAAGGTATGTGAAGTGTTCATCCAAGGGCCTCCTTCCACCCTTGGAGTTCAATAAACCATTTTGAAATACAAGTTAAAGGATTTAATGAATTTCATGATTTGATTTGAATGTGTTCATGACCATCATGTTAATGGAGTTCTTAATCCATGATTAGTTGAAAGATTTGTATGAAAGTTGTTATTATATGTGTTTGCATCATAAGAATTCATGATAAAACCTTTGAATTATGAATTTGGTATTTGAAATTGTAATACCCCATGTTTTTTGGTATTGTGTGCATATACTTGCCCTCCAAGTGTTTGATAAATTGCTCATGTAATCAAAGAAAAAGGGAAAACAATCATGTCATGTTAGATTATGTGCAAGTTATATCATTCAAGTCTTTGATAAAATGTCTCTATGAATGAGATGTGATCAAGTGCACATGGTTATGCCCTTTTAAATTTATGCCATGCTTTAACTCTCATGCTATCGAGTCCTGGGGGTATCTAATACCCAAAAAGTTAGCTGTTTACCTAAAGCTGTGGTAGTTACAGAACAGTCTTAGTAGTATCACGATTAGTAGCCTCAGTAATCAGTCACAGTTACAGTTCAATATCAGTTCATACCTTAGTAAATCCAACTAGCCAACAGAACTCTATAGTATTCCATCAGTTAACGAAACTCAGTGAACTTAGTTTAGTTTAGTTAGATAGTGCAATCAGTAATAGTTCAGTGTAGCCTAGCACAATTTAGAAATTAGTCTAGTATCTATTCCGTTGGGAGTAGGATTCAGCACCGAGCGAACGCAGGGATTGGGGCATTCCTGCTAGCAGAGGATTTAACCCTTAGTAGCTGTCCCTATATTATAGAACTACATAGCCAGCTTAGATTGAGATATCTTCCTACCAGACTAGGGTTGATACATCTAACATGAGTTTTCTTTCCTTCACGGGTTGATGAAAGATCTTCTTTTCAGAGAGGGTTAACTCACAACTTGTCATTACCCATTGCACGGTACTGACACCTTTCCAACTGGGGTTACATGTTGGACTCTAATCTATTCAGAAAGGGGCATATCAGTTAGATGATTACCTCCCACAGTCTCAGTTTAAGTCTTAAGAATAGAACTCAGTTCAATTTTATAGCAATCAAGACTATCAGACACAGTCACTAAGTTAAGTATGGAACTCAAAATAGTTCCACAGAATCAAAACTATCAGATACAGTTACTCCGTTAATAGTAATACAGTATCATTAAACTCAGATATCAGTAAAACATTGATTCTGAACACAGTATCCAGTGTTACCATAACCTCATTTACAGTTTACATATTTCATGCATGTACTCTCATTCAGTTATACTTATATTATTCAGTCAGTATTATTCATGCATATGAATCCATGCATCTTAGCCTACCTCACTTAGCATACCAGTACATTTAAAGTACTGACGCATACCCTTTATTTGCGCTATGATGTCATATATTATAGGTTCAGATACACGGGCTCCCGATCATACTTAGCATGCCGATCTATCAGTAGCAGACTAGTGGTGAGTCCTTTTTGTTTGAGGATAGATTTATTATTCCAGTATTTCAGTACTCAATTTATTTTAGTAGTCGGAGTAAGTTGGGGACTTGTCCCATCGACTCCTTATTCAGAAAGTAGAGGCTTTTCAGATATAGAGTATTTATAGATAGATGTTCAATTTTTTTATTGATGTACCGTACTCAGTATTTATTTACAGCTTTGAACCTTATGGAAAGTTTCCTCCTAATTACCGCATAATTACAGTATTGTTATTCAGTTAATATAATAGGTACCAGTTATGGGTTAACTTATGGTTCTTCAGGATTATGAGCACCATGTAGCACTCGGGGTACAGACTTGGGATGTTACAAACTTGGTATCAGAGCCTCAGGTTCAATAGAGTCCTAGAAAGTCTGAAAGTCACATCTAGTAGAGTCTTGTAGATGGGTGTATAACACACCACACTTATGAACAAGAAGCTATTAGATATTTTAGGAAAAATTTTCCCTTCTTTCAGTAATTATGTCGTGCGGGTGAGCACAAGCTCAAGTTAAACTCTTTGTCTAATCTAAGTTTCTCTTCTATTTTTAGAATATGCCTCTAAAGAGGACTAAAGGAAGAGAAATGGGAGACCAGCCAGATCCCTTGGACGAACATGTCTCCCACGCTGAATTCAGAGCAGCTTTCACCACCCTAGCTCATTTTGTGGTAGCCTAGAATGAATGCCTAGCTACCGCTCCAGCCAACCCAATGGCCAATACTGCTACAGCTAGGATTAGAGACTTCACCGAATAAATCCTTCATCTTTTACCGGGTCAAAGTTAGATGAGGACCCACAGGAATTTCTTGATCAGGTATAGAAGGTTACAAATATTATGGGGATGACCGCTAGTGAAAGTGCTGAGTTAGCTGCATATCAGTTATAGGATGTGGCTCACTCATGGTTCAAACAGTGGAAAATAGAGAGGGCCACAGATGCATGACCCATAGAATGGAAGGAGTTTGGTATTGCTTTTCAGTATAAGTTCTTCCCACTAGAGTTGTAGAAAGTGAAGGTTATAGAATTTATAAATTTGAAGCAAGGAAACATAACGGCACCAGAGTATTCTCTTAAATTTACTTAATTATTCAGATACACTCCTTATGTGGTAGCAAATAGTATATCTAAGATGAGTAAGTTTGTGTTTGGCGTGTCTAGTAGTGTGGTCAAGAAGTGTAGGACCGCATGTTGAATAAGGAGATAGACATATCCAGACTCATGGTCCATGTTTAGAAGATAGAGGAGGCTATGAATAAAGATAAGGAGAGGGAGAAAAATAGAGCTAAAATAGGTAGCTTTAATTTCACCCATCCTAAGTCAGAGGGTGGTAATCATTCTCAGTTCTACCCAAAATACTCAGTTGCAGCTCCGTCCTCAGCTAGTGCTCCCATGCTGAAATTCATAAATGGTAATAAAGAAAGGGCGTCAAGCCTTAGGCTTATGGTAGTGTTACTAGTGCACGAACAAACCTTCTCTGCCAGAAGTGCGGTAGAAACTATTAAGATATCTATAGAGATGGCAGTGACACATGTTTTGGATTTGGAAAGCCAAGCGAAAGAGTCAGAAAGTGTCCTTAGGTGGGTTTGCAGAGTCAACATAACCGTCCCTCAGCTCAGTTCGGTTGTCTGAATCAGCAGGGTGCCGCCTCCAGTGCCACCAGTGGGAAACACCCAAATAGACTCTATACACTTCAGTCCTGAAAAAATCAGGAAAGTTCTCCTGATGTGGTCACTGGTACGTTATAAATTTATCATTTACATATTTATGCTTGCTAGATTCAAGAGTTTCTTTGTATTTTATAACTCCTTATATAGTTGTTGACTTTGGAGTCAGTCCCAAAATTGTAGCAGATCCTTTCTCAGTCTCTACCCCAGTAGGTCAATCTATCATAGCCCAACGGGTATACATGAACTGTCCGATTATGGTATCTTAGAAAATCACTTCACCAGACTTAGTCGAATTAGAGATGACCAATTTTAATGTCATTCTTGACATGGATTGGCTTCATTCCAGCTATTCCTTAGTCGATTGCAGAAAAAACTTGTCCAAGAAAAATGATATCTAAGGGATGAGTCTACCATCTCATTCGAGTCCAAGACTCTAGTTCAGAAACCCCTAATCTTGAATCAGTATCAGTAGCATGTGAATATCCAGACGTGTTTCTCGAAGATCTTCTCGGATTTCTCCCAAAGGGGAAATCGACTTCTGAATAGACCCTCTTCTAGATACTCATCTCATATCTATTCTGCCATACAGAATGACTCTAGCACTACTCAAAGAATTAAAAAAATAGTTGAAAGATCTCCTAGATAAGGGATACATCAGACCAAATATGTCCTCGTAGGGTGCACCATTTCTATTCTTGCGTAAGAAAGATGGTTCTCTCAGAATGTGTATAGACTACCATCAACTAAATAAAGTCATGATCAAGAACAAGTATCTACTTCTCAAAATTGATGACTTGTTTGTCCAACTTCATTGTGCGAGTTACTTTTCTAAGATAGACCTCAAATCAGACTATTATTAGTTTAGAGCTAGAGAATGTGACATTTTGAAAATAGCTTTTAGAACTTGGTATGGGCACTTCGAATTCTTAGTCATGTTATTTGGTCTTAATAATGCCCCAACAACTTTCATGTACTTGATAAACCGTATGCTCAAGCAGTACTTGGACATGTTCATCATAGTCTTCATAGATGACATCCTTGTCTACTCTCGCAGTGAGAATGATTATGCAGACCATCTTAAAATAGTATTACAGACTCTCAGAAACCATCAGCTATTTTCCAAATTTAGTAAGTACAAATTTTGGCTAAGGTCAGTAGCCTTCCTCGGCCATATCATTTTTGGTAATGGTATTAGAGTTGATCCCCTAAAGACCAAAGCATTGAGAAACTGGCCCAGACCCTTCTCTCTATTAGATATCCAAAGTTTCTTAGGTTTGGCTGGCTATTGCCAATGGTTTGTTGAGGAATTTTAGTCTATTGTATCCCCTATGTCTAGATTGACTCAAAAGAAGGTCAAATTTTAGTGGTAAGATTCTTGTAAGAAGAGTTTTTAGGAGTTGAAAACTCGACTCACTACAACCCCAGTTTTGACTCTACCAGATGGTTCAGATAGTTTTATGGTATATTGTAATGCTTCTAGGGTGGGTTTGGGGTGCGTTTTGATACAGAGAGGTAAGGTCATAGCCTACGCCTCTAGATAACTTAAACCGTATGAAAAGAACTATCCTACTCATGATCTTGTGTTAGCAGCAGTAGTATTTGACTTAAAGATTTAGAAGCATTACTTGTATGGTGTACACGTTGATGTGTTCACTGACCATAAGATCCTACAATAAGTGTTCTCTCAGAAAAACCTAAACCTTTATCAGAGAAGGTGGTTGGAGTTATTGAAGGAGTATGACATGAGCATCCTGTATTATTTGGGTTAAGCTAATATAATAAATGATGCTCTAAGTAGGATGTATATAGGTAGTTTTGCTCACGTGGAGGATGGTAAGAAGAAGTTAGCTTAGGAAGTTCACCAGCTTGCCCAACTGGGGTCCACTTAGTTAATTCAGTAGAAGGTAATTTATGGGTACAGAGTAGTTCAGAATCATGTCTGGTTTTCGAGATAAAAGAAAAGCAGGATAGGGATCCCAACCTAGTTAAGTTAAAAAAATTCGGCAGAAATTAAACGATAGAGGTTTTCTCCTATGAGGGAGATGGTGTATTGGGTTTTCAGGGTCGGCTATGTGTGCCAGATGTAGATGACTTGAGACAACGGATTCTTAAGATGTGCATAGTGCGCGTTACTCTATTCATTCAGGGGCCACTAAGATGTATCATGATTTACGAGAGATCTATTGGTGGAGTGGGATGAAGAGAGACATTGCAGAGTTTGTAGTCAAGTTCTCAATATATCAGCAGGTTAAGATCGAGCATTAGCTCATTTCCTACCATTCCATACCTCTTATTCAACCGATGACTATGCCAAGCTCTATGTTAGAGAGTTGGTCAGATTACATGGATTTTAATTGTCCATTATCTCAAATAGAGGTATGTAGTTCACCCCTTATTTCTGGAAAGCCTTCTAAAAGGGTCTTGGTACCCAAGTCCACCTTCGTACAATGCTCCACCCTCAGACAGATAGTCAAGCAGAAAAGACCATTCAGATTTTAGAGGATATGCTGTGAGGGTGTGCGATAGACTTTAAGGGTAGTTGGGATGACCACTTACCTTTGATTGAGTTTGCATATAACAACAACTTATTTGAGGTACTCTATGAGAGGATATATAGGTCTCCCAGTGGTTGGTTTGAAGTGGGAGAGGCCGTAGTGGTAGGGCCTAACTTGGTGTTTAACACCTTAGAGAAGGTTCAACTGATTAGGGAAAGGTTTAAGACAACTTAGATCCGGTAGAAATTATACACAGATATGCAAAGAAAAGATCTCGAGTTTAAGATTGGTGATTATGTGTATTTGAAGATCTCTTCTATGAAAAGAGTGAAGAGGTTTGGCAAGAAGGGGAAGCTCAGTCCCCGATATGTCGGTCCTTATCGAATTCTCAACCATTTCAGAAAGTTAGCTTATGAGCTTGAGTTGCCTTTAAATTTAGCTTTTGTCCATCCAATGTTCCATGTCTCTTTTCTAAAGAAATGCATAGGTGACACAACAGTTGTAGTCCATGTAGAGGGTATAGATGTTAAGAACAGCCTCTCTTATGAGGAGATTCCAATTAAAATCCTTGATTATCAGATTCATGGACTGAGGAACAAAGAGGTCCCTCTGGTCAAAGTTTTTTGGTGGAATCAGTCCGTTGAGGGAGCTACTTGGGAAGCAGAAGTAGATATACAGACCAAGCATGCTCACATTTTCTCCAAAAACTCAGACTCATCCCAAGGTAACATTTTTCCCTTGAACTTACTAAATTCCATGCTTAGATTTCCCTTATAGACTTGGTATCAATTACCATTGCATTTTTTAGTTATGTATTAATGCATCAGATATATATATTCAGCATTAGAAACTCAGCTTATCAGCAATTCCAGTCATGCATTCAAGAATTATGTTCAGCAATGTACTCATGCATCAGATATGCATGTCCAGTATAAAATTTTAGCATATCAGCAGTGTCAATCATGAAATCATATTACAGTTGTGCATGTCCTGTATCTAAATCCATTCTATCATTATTCTCAGCTCAGTCAGCCTTACTCGAGAATGAATGTTCTCAAGGGGGAGATATTGTAAAACCCCGCAAAATCCTAAGCTTAACTCAGTCCTTTAAAGCTTGTTAAGGGGTCCTAGACTTAGAAAATTTCTAGTTAAGTATTCAGACTTGTTGTTATTTTAGCCTTCATAGGTTGGTGACTCTATTTCACGTCCCTCATGATCTTAAAGTAATTTTTAAGTTGAATCATGACCAGGAATGCCAGTAGATGTTCTCGAATAAGTTTTAAGTTTTTTAGACTTTGTTTGAAACATATTTGAAAGATCAAACCAGTGGATTGATGCGATCTCGACATGCTGTGTCACCCATCACGTCGATGAGTATTTTCCCTAGCTCTCAGTGCATATTCTAGTGAGCCGATGCGGACTCAACGCGATGCATTGGCTATCACGTTTATGCCAATGACGCGGTACGTCGGTCTACACATCACTAAATTAGTTTTTAGTCATTAAAAAGCTGCGTCCTCAGGGGTAATTGGGTCTTTTCCCAGCTTATGTCAGCACCCAAAACACGAGATTAAGCCCCTTTAGGGGCAAAATCCATTTTTTTCTCAAAATTTCTCTAGAAGCAAACCCTAGGATCTCCAATTCAAGATTCATCCTTCAAGAACACTCCATCATTCCTTGCAAATTTTAATTCCAAGGTATGTAAAGTGTTCATCCAAGGGTCTCCTTCCACCCTCCCAATAATCATTTTGAAATACAAGTTAATGGATTTAATGAATTTTATGATTTTATTTGAATGTGTTCATGAACATTATGTTAATGGAGTTCTTTATCCATGATTAGTTGCAAGATTTGTATGAAATTTGTTATTATATGTGTTTGTATATTGAGAATTCATGTTAAAACCTTTGAATTATGAATTTGGTATTTTAAATTGTAATACCCCATGTTGTTTAGTATTGTGTGCATATACTATCCCCTCCAAGTGTTTGATAAATTGCTCATGGAAACAAACAAAAAGGGAAAACAATCATGTCATGTTAGCTTATGTGCAATGTATATCATCTAAGTCTTTGATAAAATGTCTCTATGAATGAGATGTGATCAAGTGCACATGGTTATGCCTTTTTATGTTTATGCCATGATTTAACTCTCATGCTATCGAGTCCTGGGGATATCCAATACCCAAAAACTTAGTTGTTTACCTAGAGCTGTGATGGTTATAGAACAGTCTCAGTTGTGTCACGAGCAGTCGCCTCGGTAATCAGTCATAGTTTTAGTTCAGTATTCAGTTCAGACCTCAGTAAATCCAGCTAGTCAATAGAACTCTGTATATTCCATCAATTAATAGAATTTATAGTAATCCGTTAGTTAACAAAACTCAGTGAACTCAGTTCAGTTTAGTTATACAGTACGATCAATAATAGTTTAGTACAACCTAGTACAGTTTAGAAACCAGTCTAGTGTCTATTCAGTTGGCAGTAGGATTCAGCACCGAGCGAACCCAAGGATAGGGCATTTCTGCCAGCAGAGGGTTTGACCCTTAGTAGCAGTCCCTATGTTACAGAACTACGTAGCTAGTGTAGGTTGAGATATCTTCCTGCTAGACTAGGGTTGATACATCTCACACAAGTTTTCCTTCCAGTGATAGTTGATGAAAGAGCTTCCTATTAAAAAGAGTTAACTCACAACTTGTCTTTACCCGTGGCACGATACTGACACCCTTCGAACTGGGGTTATAAGTTAGACTCCAATCTATTAAGAAAGGGGCATGTCGGTTAGATGATGACCACAGTCTTAGTTTTAGTCTTCCGAATAGAACTCAGTTGAGTTTCACAGAAATTAGGACTGTCAGACATAGTCACTCAGTTCAGTACAGAACTCAGAATAGTTCCATAAAATTAGGACTGTCAGATACAGTCACTCAGTTAACAGTAATACAATATCAGTAAACTCAGATATTAGTAAACAAGTAATTCTAAGCGCAGTATCCAGTGTTACTATAACCTCAGTTACAGTTTATGTATTTCATGTATGTGCTCTGATTCAGTTATGCTCATGTTATTCAGTTAGTATTATTTATACATATGAACCTATGCATCTCAGCCTACCTCACTTAGCATACCAGTACATTCAAAGTACTGACACATACACTTCTTTTATACTATGATGTCTTATATCATAGGTTCAAATGCACGGGCTCCCAATCATACTTAGCAGCCCGATCCATTAGCAACAGACTAGTGGTGAGTCCTCATTGTTTGAGGACAGATTTATTATTATAGTATTTCAGCACTCAGTTTATTTCAGTAGTCAGAGTTAGTTAGGGACTTGTCCTATCAACTCCTTGTTCAGACAGTAGAGGATTTTTAGACATAGAGTATTTATAGATGTACCGTACTCAGTGTTTATTTACAGCTTTAAACCTTATAGAAAGTTTCTTTCTTGTTTTTGCATAATTATAGTATTGTTATTTCGTTAATGTAGTAGGTACAAGTCATGGGTTAGCTTATGGTCCTTTGGGATTATGACCATCGTATAGAACCTGATGTATATACTCGGGGTGATACACCACTGTATTATTTAATCTTGGTTCTTTGTTCTCATACGTGTCTGTCAATTTTGTTATGGGATTGGATATTGTGTGTGATTTACTTGATTTTCCAATTCATGTGTCTACCCTATTAGGAATTCTGTTGTCATTGATAGGAATTATCATTTTTTTTATGTTTATAAGGTATCAAACTTGGGAAAATTTTGTGATTCTAGACATGGTAGATTTTGATATAATTTTTGTTATGAGTTGTTTTTCTCTGTTCATGCTATACTGGATAGTCATGCTAAGACAGTAATAATGGCTATGCCGAGAATGCATAGACTTTAGTGGGAGGGTGATTATGGTTCTACTCTAATGAAACTTATTTCCTTTCTACATGTAAGAAGGTTAACTGGGAGAGGTTGTTTGGCCTTCCTAGCACATCTTCGGGACACTTCCGTAGAGATTCCATCTATTTAGTCAGTTTTTATGGGGTGTGAGTTCCAATAGGTTTTTTCTAAAGATTTTACTTTTATGCCACCAGGTTGTGACATTGATTTCTATATTGATCTAGAGCCAGGTACTCATCCTATTTCTATTCTTTCTTATAGGATGACTTCGGTTGAGTTGAGAGAGCTAAAGGCTCAGTTATAGGATATGTTGAGTAAGGGTTTTATCCGTTTGAGTGCCTCTCTATGGGGTGCTCCTGTCTTGTTTGTGAAGAATAAGGATGGTAGTCTTCTTATGTGTATATACCATTGGCAGATGAACAAAGTTACAATCCATAATAAGTATCCTTTGACCCATATTGATGATTTATTTGATAAGTTGTAGGGTGCATCCATATTTTCTAAGATTGATTTGAGCTTCGGGTATTATCAGCTTAAGAGTCGGTCTGACAATATTCCTAAGACTGCTTTTTAAACCCGGTATTGGCACTATGAGTTTCTTGTGATCTTGTTTGGGCTGACATACCCCAACTGCTTTTATGAGTTTGATGAATGGGATATTTAAACCCTACGTGAATTCTTTCGTGATTGTATTTATTGGTGATATTTTAGTTTATTCTAAGAGTAAAAAAAAAAAGAACATAAGAATCATTCAAGGATTGTTTTGGGTTTGTTAGAAGAGAAAAAACTTGATGCAAAGTTTTCTAAGTGTGGGTTTTGGTAGGTTTCTGTCTACTTTTCTTCATAGATGATATGTAGTATATGTTGCGTGTAGATATGGATGTTAGGCTTGATGATGAGTAGGATGACTTGGCCTCGATTGTTCATGTTTGGATTTTAGATGCGGGCAGGAACACATAAAATGGCATGTTTATACCCCTTTTGAATCCTATTGCTTTTTCCATCTAGTTTATTTTAGTTATATCATGGTTATAATGTAAACCTATGTTCGAGATGTGATTTTAGCATTCGAGGCATGATTTGTATATTTAGCCTTATTGGGCTAGTATGGTAGTCTTGAATCGTAAGTTGGATAGAGTTAACTTGAGTACCCTTATTTCTAGTTAAAGTTGCTATCTTAGGCTTGAATATGGCTTACTTGACATCTAGAAGATGAGCTAGATACTTTAACCTAGTTTGGGGCATAGTGTGCTTAATTAAGGAAATTATGGGTTAGAAGTGGGATCTTCTAGCCTACTTAGGCCTAAACTTGTGTTAAGTCTTGTGGACATAGTTGCGGATGTTAGACATAGATGAGGCTAGTAAACCCTAGAATACGGTTACTTCATAACTTGGTAATTTGTATCAATATTTTTGGATTGTGGCTTTGAGTTATAGTTATGATACATCTTGTGGAAGTGATATTGGGCATTTATAGATGATATTCCTCCTAAATACATTATGTGGCCTATAGAGATGTTATTTTCTCTTAGACTTGATAATTGACCTAAAGAGATGCTATTTCCTCTTGGATATGCAAATTGGCCAATATTCCTCATAGTCATGATTTATGACCTATCAATATAAGATATCCTATAGACGATTACATGTCTATCTATATTTTGCCTCCACTATGTGAGATACCTCCTATATGTGAGGTGATTAGAGATATGCTACAACTTATAAGTATGATTATCGATATTAGTTTGGGTATATGGGTCTAAGGTTGTGATTATTATGTTGTGACTATTTTGGATAAATTAATGGGACAAGGGTTGTGTTATGATAATGATTTAATATACGACGAGTGCTTATTAGTGTAAAAGATGCAATTATAGGTTACAAATACATATATGTTTGTATACACATCTTTCTGGTATGGGATGGAGAAAAACAAGGTATGTTTCTTACGACTTTATTAATTGGACACTGGTGATGGCATACATAGATTTGGTATATTCATAAGTGTTACATTAGTAATTTATTTGATTGTAGCTAAAATATAATCTTACGATTGTTCTGCCTAATTAACAATTAAGCTATATGGTAACTAGTTGTCTATTAGGGGACTATAGCGCTTGATGGCTAAGAATCTAATGTATTAGTTAATGATTCTTGCTTAGTTGAAATATGGTAGCTAGCGATGGTTAAAGTGTGAATTATGGTGAGGTCGGGTCTCACATAGGTGAAGGTTAGTTGGTATTGATGACTAAGTTTGTGATGTCGATTAGTCGATGAATGAGGATTTTTGTGTTAATGAGGCTAGATAATAAGAGACGTTGGTAATAAGAGGTGACTAGTTAATAACATTGAATAGTTGCTAAATGATTATCTAATGAATAGTTAAGCAAGGATTTGTTAGTAAATGATGATTAGATAATGAATGGTGTCAATTAATAAAAGATGGTTAGGTGATAAGTAGTAATGTGTTGTCTAGTATTGATTAACAGAGGATTATATGTTTGGATAGATTCGAAACATTCAAAAGCTTTACGAGAGGGCAAGACCCTTGCAAGGTAGCTTGTATTTATGTTCATCGATTGAGGTAGGTTACAGTTTCATTGGGGGTTTAGACTCGACTTAATTATGTGTATGCTTCTAAATTGGATACTTGTTGATTGTTATTCAGACATACTTGAAATTTTTGATGTTTGAATTATTGATGCGTGTATAAATGACTAATGATAATTTAGTTGATGGAATTATCTTATGACTTTAAGTGTACTTGTAAACTTTATACATTGTGTTGTATGCTGTAATATGTATATGTTGGATAGGGTACCACGCCGGTATGTATATTTATATGTTAGATCGGGTACCACATCGGTACGGATATGTATATGTTGGATCAGGTACCACGCTGGTACGGATATGTACATGTTGAATTGGGTACCACGCTGATATGAATATATTTATGTTGGATTAGGTACCACGCCGGTACGGATATGTATATGTTGGATCGGGTACCTCGCCAGTACGAATATATATATTGGATCGGGTACCACAACGGTACAGATATGTATATGTTGGATCGGGTACCACGCTGGTATGGTACATGAACATAGATTTTTCCCTGCAGGTCATGACTATTTGGGCTAAAATAAGTCCTGTAGCATATGTGTACATATTTGTGTTGATTCTGTGGATGTTTACAGTATGGTTGATACTCTTGATGGTTATGTGGCTTGTTTGTGAGCACTGTTTGACCTATTATTGCTGTATTGTTGATTCATTGAGTATTTTTTATGTGATTATGTCTGTCTACTTGTTATTTGATTTATTTTGTGTACATGTTATTAAGTTAAGTCGGCCTATCATACCTACCAGTACATAGTGGTTTGTATTGATACTACCCTGTACTCTTCTTTGGTTGAGTGCAGAAAGTTTTCTAGAGTCTCAGACACGGTCTCACCTCTAGGGTTTGATAGCAGATCTTGATTCATGGGTGAGTAATTCATCTCCAGGCTGCCATGGGTCACCTTATTGGTTCTTTTCCATCTTTCGGGCAACAAAACATTCATTATTTACTTTATTTTGGATATGTCTTTAGACATGATCTTCGTTAGTAGTTCTTGTACGATGGCTTTTGGGTCTTGGAAATTTTAGTAAGTAGTTTGTTTTACTTCCACATTAATAATGATTAGTCCTAGATTATTGTTATTATGTTCATTTTATAATAATATCATCTTAATATTGACTAAGTTATTGGGTAATGGTTCGGATTAGATAGTTCTCCCACAGGAAGATTAGTGTGGGTGCCAGTCATGACCATTTGGATCGTGACACTTTTAGCCTCATCTTTAGACTTAAGGAGGTATACTTTAGTGTACCTAGAATAGTCATCAATAAAGGTAATATAATACTTCTTTCCACCTTTACTAATAGTGTTCTTAAAATCTGCTAAGTCTGAATGTACTAGTTCAAGCAATTCGGTCTTTCTACTAGTAACATATTTAAAAGGTTTTTTGGCATGCTTTGTTTCTACACACAGGACACTTAGAAATATCATCAATACTTACTGTAGGAATTAATTCTAATTTTCTAAGTCTTTTAATTGAATCTATATTTACATGACCTAGTCTACCATGCCATAAATTAATAGACTCAGCATTATAAGTAGAATTAGGAATATTTGCATTATCAGCAATCTCATGATCAATGTTCCGTACAAATAATCCCCTACTAAGGTATCCCTTCCCAACAAAGTCTCCTCCATGAAAAATAATTATTTTATCAGCTTCAAAAATAAGTTTAAGGCCTACTTTGTTGAGGAGTTCTCCAAAAACTAAGTTTCTACGGAGCGAGGGAACATACAAAACATTGTTCAAGGATAATGTTTTTCTTGAAGTTAATTTAAGTAAAATTTTTCCTTTACCCAAAACTCCTGCATTAGTGGAGTTACCCATGTAGACACACTCGCCAATGGTGGATTCCTCAAAGTCATGGAATAACTTTTTATTGGTGCAAAAATGTCATGAATCACCTATGTCCATCACCCAATCAGTCTTATACTGCAACAATTACTTCATCACCCTCAGTAAGATAAGCTTGGACATCAACTTGTACTCCCCATTTTAGTTTTTCAAACTATCCCATATTTCTTTTGCAGATTTGTAAGTAACAAATAAATCAAATAAAGTATTAGTCATATGCCTCAATAAATGTCCTCTAGCATTTTTGCTATCCTTTTTAATCTTCTTTTTAGCAAATTCGTCAACAGTCATAATAGTTTTAGAACCACTAATAATGTTAGAATCATCATTAAGCAAAACATAATCAACTTTTGATTGTTCTAAGAAAATCAGATGTTTTTGTGACCAACTTTTAAAATTATTTTCATCCAATGGTTCAAGTTTTGACAAATCATAAAAAATTTTAGTAAAAAAGAATAGCCTTTTATCAATATTGTATGTACGAAAATTGCTTTCAAGTTGTTAGGAAAACATTACAACAATATTGATATTGTATAGGAATTAGTAATAGTAAGTGAGTTGTCACAAACACTGTGTCATGGCAAACCACTGCCTTGAAAGCGATTTTGGCCCAACTCCGGTGCAAATCCTTCTAGCCGGTCGCTCCACAAGGTTCTATAGCTACTTCCAAACATTTGCACTCATGTATGAAAGTTTGGAGGTTGCCCAAACCAATTACCCAAAATAATTCAAGAAGAGGAAATGAGGAAGACTCATTTTTTTCTTGTTATTGTTGTATATGTTTTTCTCTTTTGATGTTCCTTATATAGCATATTGGAATTGACAAGGACAAATGAATTTGGAGATACTGATGGTGAACATTAATGACATTAAAGAGTCTTTACTATTATGTTATTGAATTGACATTCTGCGGAGGTATGTTTATTTTCATTGTAACGTAGGAGTGTATGTTCAACTCCTCCTAAATGTATGTTTTCTTTTTTTTTTTTTTTTTTTTATTCTTTGCATTACACTAAATGCTTCAAGAAGCATTAAATCCCAAATACACTCTATTGTGTATTGAGGTGTGCATTACTAAAACCTTAAAATACATGGTATTAGCAATGAAATTCATTAACTTGATTAAAGCTACTATTATCCCTCAAAACTTTTTCTGCATCCTTTCTGAACATATAAATAGAGGGTATTTCTGTAAATTTTTCCATAGATTATGTAATTCATGTTATTTTTAATACATCAAACCAAACACTAGATAATAAAAATACAAGCATAACTAATACAAGTATAGCTAGCACAAGCATTACTAATACAAGCATTACCAATGCACCATATTTTACATTATTCTTATATACTCTACCAAACGATCCCTAATTTCATCCAAAAACCCTCTAAGTTAAGAGCTCCTATATAATCCACGATCTAGATGTATATGCACTAAATGTACATCATCCACATATGGCGTGAGTTCCCAAATGTCTGCATAAGCAATTGATGCAATCTCTTAGGAGTCGTAAAATAAATTATTTGGTCCTCTTTTGAAGTCAGTTTATCTAAGCGTCAAAGTTTTATGAAATAAAAAATTTTATATTGTAAAATCAAAATTTAAATATTTAGAATTTATATGAAAATTACTATAGGTTTTGCTTCTTCTCATGTTAATAGAATGAGAAAGTATATTATAAATTGTTAATCAAGATTTACATAATTTGAATTTTGATAAGTGAAAAACAACGGAAGGAATAACATAAAGAGCGCTTCAAACAACACTGAATTATGATTCAATCTTGCTCTCAAACTAGAGTGGGACATTGTTGATACCCTTACTACTTATTGAAAAAATACTTTTTAACTGCTAATAGATAATCAACCTTAACTCAATCTTTAATTAAAAGAAATTAGGGTAAAAATATGCTAAAAACATGGACGAATTAAAAGCAAGACTCATAGGACGGCTCGATCACTAGCAGATATAATTCAATGATAGGTCATAGCTCTGCTGACCAATATAATTAGGACAAAATCACACACCAGGCACTAATTACACCACATAATCAATACACTGCATCAAAAGGGCATCTTAGACTGGAGGAAAGAAAACCAGCTTGCATTAGCCATTGATAACTGTTACATATCCGATCCACGAACAATATAGGGAGTTATGTATTTATTATTTATGTAATTTAATTAGATATTAATTCAAGGTCTACTGTATAGTATTCAGTAATTCAGTCGTTAGATAGATGAACTCCAATAGAAGATCATATAATCAATATACTCAAAACATTATTCAATTGCTCAACAATCCAATTGTCTAACACTATTTACTCTTTGAATAGTATTTTGTTACAATTCAATATCTTTGAAACATTTACATATATTATGACTTTGGCATTGTGTCCAACATTCATCAGGCTACCGATGATCCCCTGTGATCTCCTAGTATCACTTTTTTGTCTCGACTCTGTCTGCCTTTAATTAACTTACAACTTACATTGTTATTTACTTACTTTTTAACATTAAACTTTATTCTGCTATGCCTGATTGCATCAGGACCTGTTATCCTTTAAATATCACTAACAAATTTAATTATTCCTATGTTTGGGTAGACAATAATTATTTAATAATGTCTCTAAAAGTTGAATCATAAACTCAATGAAATATTGTAACCCACTAATAGTCCTTAACCTCTAGGAATTTGAAATTGAATACACAAGGCATGTCCAAAAATAAGGATAATATATGAAATTATCAGTATTCTATCAGTTGAGCCTAAGAGAGCTTCCTTAAGACAACATGTTTTGTCATTCAGTGCACTCAATTACAACATGAAATCATAGTCCCACATTTTTTATTCCCACTTTTCCAAAATGATTAAAGTCCTTTGCGAGGGGCTATTTTCTATAAATTTTTGAAATTTTCACCTTTGGAGGTAAGATTTCCTTATATTATAAACTTGAATTATTTACTAAAATTCATAAAAATTGCTAGAAACTTACCCATGGTAGAATTTGGTGTTTTGCCCTAAATTATGAATAGAAGGGAATTAGTGGAAATTTGATTATTTTTAGTTGTTATTGATCCTAGGGTATTAGAGAACACTTACTTTGCTAGAATTAATGTTGTTCATGCTAAATTATATAGAATTCATTATGTTTAAAGGGTTAAAAACCCTAAGTTGATGAAATAGGGCAATTTCATGATTTAGATTGATAATTGTAGGTTCTAATGGTTGTGAAAGGTGAGATTATTGAAATAAGTATGTATAATTGTTGTTTATAGATCAGGAATTAATTGAGATTAAAAGGGAGAGAGAGTTTGTGTCCAGATAGTATTTCAAGATAGGAATCGAGGTACGATATGGTTTATTTGTAGAAAAAGACTTGCTTAATTCTACGCTTATATGTGAATTAAGTATTTGTGATTGCTTTTAGGCACTACTTGTGATTATTTCCTATTTTTACATTTACATTGATATGATGATGAGTATTGTGATGTCGTGCATAAGAGTTGATGACAGTGATGATGATATTGAGATTATGATGATGATGATCTTGAAAATAATATTGATGATGATGATGAAACGATATTGACATCATCATGATATGATAGATGACGATGAAGATGAGATCAGAAAGAGATGATGTGAGCATCCTGCATACATGCATTCATCATATGCATTTATGTACTTATAATATATATGTTGTGGTGAACCTTGTAGAAGAATGTGACTAAGTGTAAAAATGTGTAAATATGTACTTGTATTCTTATTGATGTGAAATATTATAACTATAATTGGTAGTTATTATTTGTACGTTCTATTTTGATCTCTATTACATGCATTTGTTTTGCCTATTTGTATAGTGTCAAGTTGAGTCGGTCTATGATATCTTCCAGTACATAGTTAATGTACTGATGCTACCTATTTTTTTATTGAGTGCATAGAGTATTTAAGCATTTAATATGAGACCTCGATTCTAACTAGTATTTGCAGAATCTAATTTAAGGGTGAGCACTATGACTGAACAGGCATTGAGTCTTTTATTTTTATGTTCATTTTTTGGGATTAAGAAACTCTTGTTTTCATATTTTGGATAATTTGTTAGATAGTAGCCATTGGACACTGTTAGATGTTCTTGTATTGTGACTTTAGGTCCTCGGATTGTAATAAATAAAGCACGTTTGCACTTATATTATTTGGTGATGATATTCGATTAAGTTTTGGATTTTATTTTGATAAATTAATATTTGTGTTTTGTGACTTCAAAATAAGAAATTGATTAAAGTAACTTGTGAAGGGTTGACTTAGTTAGTATAGGTTGGTTAGATGGTCCTCCCACCGTGGTGTTAGGGTGGGTGCCAATCTTGAAAACTTCGGTTATGATAAATATGTATCAGAGCACTAGGTTCGTACATCACATATCACAAGAATAGGTCTAGTTGAGTGAAACACCTAGACTTTGAACCATTGAAAAATTTCATCAATTGATGTCACTAGGGTAGATACGACTAGGGGGATCAGTCCTACCCCATAGATACGAGTCATATCCTACTTCCCCTCCCCTTTTATATCCTAGACAGTGTGGTAAGGGTTACTCACTATCCTCGGTATGAGTAACCCCCTCCTAAATCATACCAAAGGGTACGAGTTGTACCAAAGGGTACGAGTCATACCAAGTGAGTCATCTAGAGTTTGGACTTGAACTTTAAGTGGAATGTTTTTGATACGAGTGAAACATACGATTTAAATGTTGAGTCATACCCATTGGATACGAATCAAGGGTGTGTTTTTGTACCCTTACTAGTGTAGGTGACCTAGTAGAAGCCTAGGGTATGAGTCAGGGTACCAACCATACCCTAGGGTACGGTTCCTCTAGTGAGTTGTACCCCTGGACGGGTCCACTTTCCAACTTTTAGTTGAGGAGCTTGTGGTCATTTCTGACACCTTAAACCCTAAGTGCCGTCACTATATAAGTGTATATTGCCTCCTTAAACACATTTTGAGTCAATCAAACATCCAAAACACTCTCTCAGACTCATCTTTGAAGAATTGGAGGCTAGGGTTTCAAAGGTAATCTTCAAGAGGCAAAGTAAAGACTCTTGGTGAATTAATATATCTAAGGCATGTAACTCTTCAACTTGTTAAATAACTCTAAACCCATTTATTTTACACTTGAAGTAGTAAGTGTACATGGTGATTTTGAAATCAAATGAAAAGGGTTTTATTGCCTAATGATGAATAATGTTGATTCTTGATTAGTCTTAGGTTTATACATGTTATTGATGATGATTTATATATATGGGTGATTTTTTGTGTGTGGTTTAACATGAGGTTCTTGAGTAACCCTAATCTTGATGATTTCTACCATAAAAATAGCCTTGTTAAAGGTATGCACATAAGGTTTTTATGAAAGCAACTAAGTGAATTGTCTTGTCACATATTGTGATCTGTTTGACACGAACTACCCTGGGGCCTTGTTTTAATAGGCATCCCAAATCCGACCAGGACCAGATACCATCCCCGTTACCCAACCCAACCTCCAGCCACCTACCGTGAGTTGGCTAAATTTTGAGCATGTGATAAGATAGTGTAACAGCTTACATAAAAACTCTGGGATAAGATCACAGCTGTGACCAAACTAACTGAGTCACACCATCCCATACCAACAGTCCATCTATACCAAAACATACCAAAACAAGGGCCATAAACCAAGCCATAACTAAGTATGTTCTAAAACATAATATAATTAATCCCAAAATGAAATAGGATGGAACAATGAGAAATTATGTCCGATGATGCCAGCCTCCTACCTTATTCCAATGCCAAGGATGACATCAATACCGATCCCGCCCATTCCAACCCATAGAAGTACAACAAAGCCTCTAACTAAAAGAGAAATAAAATCCGATTGGGACAAGCCCCCAACCATATCCAAAACCAATATCCAAAATAAAATCAAAGTATCTAGAAATATCCAAACATGAAATGAAGACTTTCGAAATGATGGAAGCTTGCCACTTTAGTCCAAATTCTGATCCCAATTAAATTACTATGTAGGAGAAGTAGAACGGCCAGTTCCTACATAGCATAGGTATATAACCGCCAGTAGACAGGGTTACCGAGTGACCACTAGCATGATTTTAGGGTAAGGATAAAATAATGCCATTTATAAAACCAAGTAAAATCATCCATATTCACACAACCATATATATATGTATATATATATATATAACCATGAAGGATAAGGGAACGAGTTTAAAATGCCTTTAAAACCTTTACCTGAGTTGTATTAGTTTGCCATCCTAAACCGCCCACGGGCTATATGGGTTTAGCTGTCCCTACTGAAAAGGCCCCAGTGCGTGTTGTCCTAAGACTAGGAAAGAAAACCTTAGGATGAATAGTATTTCCCTAAAATATAGTGTGACATCATGCACACGATCACCAAGACCAACCTCATATCATAAAATATGAGTTTCCAAATTTGGTCCTCCCTGGGACCTCCACCTTCCAGGGCTTTGCAACATATTCTGCCATTATTGCCTAATTAAAATCAATTTCCAAATAACCAAATCATTATCCATTTATTTACCAAGTCCTTTGATATTGGTATCGTCATACCAATCCTTACTTGCAAGAACATCCATAGCCAACCATTCATAGATTTAAGGGGACTTTTAAGTGTCCTTCCATTTACCATATTAAACCACTTGGGGGAATTCCATGTACCCCTCAAGTATAACCATTACAAAATTTACTATTCCAAACTATTTAAACCATGAATAATTCCTTTACCAAGTTTTAAAACATACAAGAGTTCCATTAAAAGTAGTCAATGCAATGAACATATCTTTATAAGCATTTTGTCAAACACATTGAGGGCATAATAAGACCAAAACCAATTCCAATTACCATCAAACCATTCCCATGAAATACAATTATCCAAAATGATAATTAATGCATATAAAAGCATAGTGAAAACCATGGAAAACCATAACTCACCATTTAATATCAAAACTCCCAAATCATAGTTGAAAACCAAAATCATACAATCAATGAAATCATAAAAATATTCATAAAAACCATGACTTTAGTTAGAATTTACAATGAGGGACTATAACATGCCTTAAACGAAGATGATGACAGAAAAAAATCACCAAGATAAACCCCAAATTGACCCTTTAGTTGAAACCATAACTTTCCTTGCCCAAAAGCTCTTGAGAGAATTTTTGAGTGTTTTGAAGAGTTTCTAAGTGTTAATGAATGGAATAACAGGGTAAATAAACTTCCACGTAGGTTACAAGTCATGGGGCCTTATTAGGATAACTGGGGAAATATCCAGAATACCCCAATAAAGTTGCACCAAAATCCCATCACAGGGATACGATTGTCCCTCTTGAGTTATACCCTACAATATTATTGGTATCCTCTAATTTTATCCTTGCCTCAACCTTTGAACCCAATACCTTCCAGCATACAAATTAAGCAACTAAGTCATATTGACAGCATACAATCCGTACCTTTAATTCATACCCCTGATAGATTTACACCCAAGAAAGATTTAGATACTGTCCACCATATGAGTCCTGGGTACGACTCATACCCTAGTTTATGACTCACAATGATCCACTCATACTTAGATCCAACCTAATTAACCAAGTTTAAGATTAAGTTAAAGAACCAAATGATCCGTAACCACTAATATGACTCGTACCCCTAAGTTGTACACATTATAGTTACCAAAATCCATCCCACCAACCAACACTGGTTAGTATATGACTAGACCATACCATATATACCCCAACATACAACTCGTATCTATGAGTCATATTAGGTCTAGAGATCAGAATTCTAGAAAATTTTCTCAGGTCCAGTAACTAAAGTGTTTCGGTGTTGAACTATGAAAATGGACCAATAAGTATGAATGATTGATATATGATTTTGTAAAAGTATTGTGAGCTATGTATTATGAAATTATGAACTTGTTGAGTTAATGACTAAAAAGGGGTTGAAGTCCCTCAATATGAAGATTAACATGAATTGTATATTGAGCTAAAGCATGGAGAGAATATGGTCTAAGATTGTTAAAGAGATATGAATAGTTTGTCAGGGTCTTAATGACCATAACTTGGATTGTATGATAAATTGAATGAAGGTAATGTCCTATTAAAATGATTGAGCAATGAAGGATCCCATAAGGAACATGAGGTCATGTATAGTGTTGAATTAATTAAATGGTTAAAGTACTTAAGTGTTGTATGGAATGAATGTTGACGCATGAGAAAAGGGTTTAAGTCAAAATATCAATTAATGATAGTTGTGATTGCTTAAGGTTGAAGTCCCTTGACGTATAAAATATCTAGAGGTTGAAGTCCCTTGCTTTATGGAATGGCTTGAGGTTGGAGTCCCTTACCCAATGAAATCGCTCGAGGTTAAATTCCTTTACTTAAAGATATCTCTGAAGTTTAATGTACCTCACCGAATGAAACGACTGGTAGTTAGAGTCCTTTGGCATAAGGTTAGATTCCATTAGCTAATGAATGGGCATGAGGTTGGAGTCCCTTGCCTAGATGAATGTGTTTGAATGATTATGTATATGTTTAAAGTCCCTGGATAATGAGCATTTGAATATGGTTAAAGTCCTACGCGTAGTAAGAAACACATAAATCTATAAGTGTGGAGGGTTAGAGTCCCCCACTTCATGTCTAATGAATGAATGTTTAAGAATATTATTAAGCCTTGATTTCTTGATTAGAATGTGATATACCTATATGTAAGGATAAGTGTATGAATATGATTGAATATGTGTATTAGCTTGTTGTTGAATAATGATGCTACTTTATCCTTATTCTTGAGTTACATGCTATCAGTCCAACCACTAACCATCTCCGAATGCTATGTCCCCATGTGACATAGGGGCCTGAGCATCATCTTCTCTTCTTGCACAATAATTATGTGATCAAAGAAATTCGTGCATTGACTTTGGAGTGGTGAGCTTTCTTATTTAGAAGACATTCATTCTTGGTCTCCTATCTTTAGACTCAGTGTTATTTAACTTGGTTTGGCTATTATCGAGGGCTTTTCTCGACATATATATTTCTAAACATCGGTTTGAACAGAGGTATTGTGGATGACTGTGAACTTGGGTCTAATGGTTAGATTAATAAATCTAATAAAGTGTTTAGGCATGTTTAAGTTATGACTTGTAGTATGTTTTTCACAACCTTATCATATGGTTAAGATTTATCTGACCCTTGTGATATATATTGATAATTAGGTTGGGTTATCGGGGCAACCTTTGGTTCATGTGGGATTTTGGTTCCCATATGAAATAGCCTAGTTTTGGGGCATGTCAAGTTGGTATCAGAGACTAGGTTCATGGTCAGTTGGGTTTCCATAATACCATATTGAGTAGAGTCTCTTTTATGGGTTTGAAATGCACCACACTTATAAAAGAGGGGCTACAAGATAGTTTAGGAGATATTTTCCTTTATTTTGTTTTAATATTAAGCTATATAGTCTTAGGTCTTGAATTTCTTATATTTTAATTTGCTATCTTTTAGATCATGCCTCCAAGGAGATCTGAGGTTCAGGCAAACACTTCTACCCCAACTGAGGGCCCTATGGACGAACCTTGTCCAATTTTTAGAGTTCAGACCTAGGATAGGGCTGTGATATCTGACCATATTCTTGGGGTTCCACCTGTCCCTACCAATCCCAACTATGAATACCACCCTCCTATTCTGTTATCTTAGACAGATACTGCTAATGTCGAGTTTTGTTGCTCTATTAACCTCTTGACTTAATTGGTAGCTTCTGAATTGAAGCATGATGCTTTGACTACTATTTATTCTGAGGCCAAAAGAATTGGCCAATTTATGAGGTTGAGCCCTCCTATGTTCTATGCTATGAAGGTTGAGGAAAATTCTTAAGGCTTTATTAAAGATATAGAGAATATTTTTTGAATCAAACATGCTTTAGAGATTGAGGCCGTTGAGTTTGCTTCCTACCAATTAAAGGATGTAGTGGACCAATGGTACAAAGGGTGGGAGTTGTCTAGAGGTGTTGATGCTAGTCCCACTATATGAGAAGATTACTCTGAGGCTTTCTTAGACCACTTCTTTCCTTGCAAGTCGAGGGAGGCAAAGGTGGTAGAGTCTGTGAACATAAAGTAGGGGAGGATGTCCGTTCAAGAGTATCCCTTAAAATTCAACCAATTGTCAAGGTATGTTCCTGAGATGGTTTCTAGCATGAGGGCTAGAATGCATAAGTTTGTCTTAAAATTGTCCCATGAGTTAGTCCTTGAGAGCAATGCGGCCTTGTTGATTGGGAACATGGATATTTATAGATTGATTATGTATATCTAATAAGTGGAAGAAAAGAAAAAAAAGCAGATTGATCTTAGTGAGAGGCAGGGAAAAAAATTTAGGCCTTCTAAGCATAGTAGTAGAGATGAAAGCAAGTGGTTACCAAAGAAGTGGGGGAATTCGAGTTCCTTCTTCTTAGCTAGTGTTTGATCTCCTTACCCAAAATTTTTGGGTGATAATCGGCCTCAATTTAGTGGTGGGTTCTGGTCACAGGGTGCCTAATTATAGGCTAGTGGTGCCCAATCGGCTCCACTCCACCCTCTTTACAGATTCTGTGGTCAAAGTCATTGTGGTCAGTGTAAGAAGAAGAGGTACAAATATTTTCATTGTGGTTATATTGGGAACATGTAGCATGAGTTCCTCTCTTTAGCAGCTTTTTGGGCAGCAGGGCTCCTGTTGCTACTCCATCTACTCCCACACCAAAGGGTGCTATGTCTACTTCTACTTCCGTTTCTAGCATCGGTGCTGGCGGGAACCATTTGTATGTACTTGCTACTCACTAGGATTCTGAAGCATCTCCTGATGTTGTCATGGGTATGTTGAAACTTTTCTCCCTTGATGTCTATTGTTTGCTTGATCCAGGGTCTCCACTTTCTTATGTGACCCCAAATGTTGCTGTTCATCTTGATTGTTATCCCAATAGTCTATCGGTTAGTTTTTCTATTCCACCCCAATCAGAGACCCTCTGCTTGTTAGAAAGGTCTATAGGGGATTGTGGTATCTGTTGGTGGTAGAAATACTCTTGTAGACTTGATAGAGTTGGACATGGTCAATTTTGATATCATTCTGGGGATGGATTGGTTGCACTCTTTCTACGCTCCCTTAAATTATCGAACCCGTAAGGTCATGTTTAATTCCCTAATGAGCCGGTTATTGTATGGGAAGGTGGTTCCCTAGTGCCTAAGGGAAAGTTTATTTCTTATCTAAACGCCCAAAATTTGATTTTTAAGAGGTGTTTGTATCATGTTGTCCGAGTTAAAGATTCTAATTGGGAAGAGCCTTCTCTAGAATCCATTCCCATGGTTAATAAATTTCCTAAGGTGTTTACTAATAATATTCTCGGCATTTATCCAGATAGGGAAAGTGATTTTGGGATTTATATTATTCTGGACACTCATCCAATTTCTATCCCTACTTATAGAATAGCTCCGACAGAGTTGAAAGATCTCAAGGAGCAATTAAAAGACCTCTTAGATAATGTTTTTTTCCACCCTAGTGTGTCTCTGTATGGTGCTCTTGTGTTGTCCTTGTGCAAGAAGGATGATTCCATTCGTATGTGCATTGATTATCATCAGTTGAACAAAGTGTCCGTAAAGAATAAATATCCTCTTCCTAGGATAGATGATTTATTTGATCAACTTTAGGGTGTGAAGTATTTCTCTAAGATTGATCTTAGATCGAGTTATCATCAACTTAAGATTAGGAATATAGATATCTCTAATACTTCTTTTAGATCCCGGTATGGTCACTATGAGTTTTTTGTCATGTCTTTTGCATTGCCCATTACCCCGACGACATTTATGGACTTACGTTCTTAGATATGTTTGTTATTGTCTTCATTGATGACATCTGAGTTTATTCTAAAAGTAAGAAGGATCATGTAGATCACATCCGTGCTGTGTTGAAAACTTTGAAGGATCATTATTTGTAAGCCAATTTCTCCAAGTATAATTTTTGGTTGACAGGCGTAGGTTTTCTTTGTCATGTCCTCTTTAGTAAAGGGATCATGGTAGATCCCCAAAAGGTTGCAGCGGTTATGAAATGGCCTAGACTTATGACTCTAATCGATATTCAGAGCTTCTTAGGTTTAGTCGATTACTATAGATGGTTTGTGGAGAGTTTCTCAACAATAGCTTCCCTATTGACCAAGTTGACCTAAAAGAAGGTCTAGTTCTAGTGGTCGGATGTGTGTGAGGGTAGTTTTGAGAAGTTGAAAGATAAATTGACTTAGCTCTTGTTTTGAATTTGCTTGAAGGTAATGATGGTTTTGTGGTAAATTGTGATGGTTCTTGTAATAGTCTCGATTATGTGTTGATACAACATGGTAGGGTGGTGGCCTATGCTTCTAGACAATTAAAAGTTCATAAGAATAACTACCCTACTCATGACTTAGAGTTGTTATCCTTGGTCTTTGCTTTAATGATTTTATGACATTATTTTTATGGGGTTCATATTGATATCTTTTCCAATTATATGAGCCTCTGATATGTGTTTACTCAAAAGGAGTTAAAGCTCAGGCAAAGGAGGTGGCTTAAGATGTTGAAAGATTATGATATAAGTCTTCATTACCATCCCGATAAGGCGAATGTAGTCATCGATGCTCTTAGTAGATTGTCCATGGGAAGTTTGGCTTATGTAGATGAGAATAAGCGAGAATTGGTAAAGGAAATTCACAGTTTGGCTAATCTTGGAGTTTGACATACAGGCTTCGAAGATGGTAGTGTATTTGTGCATCTGGTATCACAGCTGTCTCTTGTTGTTGAGATAAAGGAGAAGCAAGTATTGGACCCCGACTTGATGAAAATCAAGGATAATGTGGGTCAACACAAAGTTACAGACTTTTTGATTTGTGGTTATGGTATCTTGAGACACCAAGGTAGGCTATGTGTTCCCGTCATCGATGGATTGAGGGAAAGGGTCATGGCCGAGGTTCATGAATCCCGTTATGATATTCATCTCGGTTCCACCAAGATGTATTATTACCTTAGAGAGTTCTATTGGTGGATAAATATGAAGCATAATATGGCTAGCTATACAACCAAGTGTTTGGTGTGTCAATAAGTAAAATTTGCGCACCTAAGGCCTATTACCCGAATGGAAGTAGGTGGCAATTAATATGTATTTCATCACCTGCCTTTCAAGATTATGGAATAAATGTGATTCTATTTGGGTCATTGTGAATAGAATAACCAAGTCTACTCACTTTTTTCCTGTGAGGATAAATTACTTGGTGGAAGATTATGCTAAGTTGTATATTGCAGAGATAGTGAGTTACATGGCGCTCCAATTTCGGTTATCTTGGATCGTGGTCCTCCATTTTCATCCCAATTTTAGAAGTCATTCCAAAAAGGTTTGGGCACTAAGGTGTGCCTTACTACCTCTTTCCACCCACAAACAAATGAACAAGTGGAGAGAACTATCCAAACATTAGAGGATATGTTCTGGGCTTATATGATTGATTATGGTGGTAGTTGGTATGACCATTTGCCTTTGATTGAGTTCACCTAAACTAATAGTTACCACTCTAGTATTGGCATAACGCCTTTTGAGGCATTGTATGGTAGGAGATGTCAATCTCCTATTGGTGGGACAAAGTTGGCGAGGGTATGTTGCTTGGCCTCGATTTAGTTCACCAAGCCTTAGAGAAGGTGAAGGTAATTCGTGATAGATTGAAAACTTCTCAAATTTGCCAAAAGTCCTATATAGATGTGAGGCGTTGGGACATAGACTTTAGTGTTAGCGATTGGGTATTCTTAAAAGTGTCTCCCATGAAGGGAGTGATGCCGTTTGGTAAAAAAGTAAAACTTAGTCCTTGATATGTTGGTCCCTACTTGATTGTTAAGAGGGTTAGAAATGTTTCCTATGGAGTTGCCTTCTAGTATGAACTCCATTCACCCAGTTTTCCATGTCTCTATACTGCAAAAATGTATGGGCGATCCTTCGTTAGTTGTTCCTATAAGAGATATTGATATGTCGGACTCTTATTCCTATGAGAAGAACCCGATAAGGATCTTGTATCCACAAGTTTGTTGGTTGTAAACAAAAGAGATGGCTTCGGTAAAGTTTCTATGGAGGAACCAGAAGTGAGAGGAAGCTACGTGGGAAACAAAAGAGGACATGAATTCCAAGTATCCACATTTGTTTCCCATTCCAGAAAATTGTAATGGAGGTATGTGTTATTCTCCTTGCTTTGATTTATTTCTTTGATAGATAATGGGTTGAAGTCCCCAATGTTTGAAATTGTTATATGCCTTGTTAGACCATGGGTTCAAGTCCTTAATGCTTTGAAACTATATATGTCCTTGTTGTGATGGGTTTAAATCCCTAGTATCTTGATTTGATTCACGACTTTGGTAAAATGATAGGTTCTAGTCCCTAACCCTTGAATTGAGTAAGTATTCTTGATAATTTGATGGGTTGAAGTCCCTAAGTTGTGAAATAGGTAAGTATTTATAAATAATGGGTTTAAGTCCCAAAATCGGTGAAGTGAATAATTGATTGATAATTAGCATGATGTGTGATGTGCCCTTATTGTTTTCTTGTTCTAACCTATTCAAAGGTTGGTTTAAGATGTGATAATGTGTTAACTTGTGTATATTTCTTGCTTTACCCATCATTTGCGGATGAATGATCCAAGTGGGGGAGAATTAAAACACCTAGACTTTGAACTAATGAAAAATTTCTTCAATTGATGTCATTGGGGTGGGTACGACTAGGGGCATCAGTCGTACCCCTTGGATATGATTCGTATCTTCCTTCCCCCTTTCTCATATACTAGGAAGTGTGGTGAGGGTTACTCTCTATCCTAGGTATGAGTAACCCCCTCCTCAATCGTACAAAAGGTATGAGTCATACCAAGTGAGTCGTATAGAGTTTGAACTTAAAATTTGAGTGGACTGTTTCTGAAATAAGTGAAGCATATGATTTAGGGATTGAGTCGTACCCATTGGATATGACTCAAGGGTGTGTGGTCGTACCCTTAGAAGTTTAAGTTACCTATGATAAGCCTAGGTTAGGAGTCAGTGTACCACCCGTACCCTAGGGCACGGTTCTCCTAGTGAGTCATACCCCTGGATGGGTCCACTTTCCATCTTTTACTTGAGGCTAGGATTTCAAGGGCGATCTTCAAGAAGCAAAGTGAAGTCATGACTCTCAGTGAATCAATTTGACTAAGGCATGTAACTATTTCCCTTTTTAAATAACTATAAAACCATGTATTTACACTTGATTTAGTAAGTGTACATGGTGATTTTGAAAACAAATGAAAATGGTTTTGTTACCTGATGATGAATAATGCTGATTCTTTCTTAGACTTAGGTTTATACATGTTATTGATGATGATTTACATATGTGGGTGCTTCTTGTATGTGGTTTAACTTGAGGGTCTTGAGTAACCCGAATCATGATGGTTTCTACCATGAAAATAACCTTGTTAAAAGTATGCACAAAGGTGCTTGTGAAAATGACTAAGTGAATTGTCTAGTCATATATGGTGATGTGTTGAACTAGGGCAATGGCCCAATAAGTATGAATTACTGATAAATGATGTTGTGAAAGTATTGTGTGCCATGTGTTGTGAAATGATGACCTTATTGAGTTAATGATTAATAAGGGGTTAAAGTCCATCAATATGATGATGAACTTGAATTATGTGTTGAGATAAAGTATGGTGAGAATATGGTATAAGATTGTTAATGAAATGTGAATAGTTTGTGAGAGTCTTGATGACCATAACTTGAATTGTATGATAAGTTGAATGAAGGCAATGGACTATTGAAATGGTTGAGAAATGAAGGCTCCCACAAGGACCATGGGGTCATATATAGTGTTGAATTAGTTAAATGGTTAAAGTCCCTAAGTGTTGTATGGAATAAATGTTAATGCATGGGCAAAGGGTTAAAGTCCCAATGCCAACTAATGATAGTTGTGATGGCTTACGATTGAAGTCCCTTGACTTATGAAATGGCTAGAGGATGAAGTCCCTCGCCTTATAGAATGGCTTAAGATTGGAGTCCTTTTCCCAATGAAATTGATCAAGGTTCAACTCCCTTTCTTAAAGAGATCTCTTAAGTTTAATGTACCTCACCGAATGAAATTAATGGCGGTTAGAGTCCTTTGGAATGAGGTTAGAGTCCATTGTCTAACTAATAGGCCTGAGGTTGGAGTCCCTTGCCTAGATGAATGTGTGTATGGTAAGAGTCCCTTGTCTGAATGATTGTGTATATGGTTAAAGTCCTTGGCTAATGAACATGTGAATATGGTTTAAGTTCTACGCCTAATGAGAAACGCTTGAATCTATAAGTGTGGAGGGTCGGAGTCCCCCACTTCATGTCTAATGAATGAATGTTCAAGAATGTTTTCAAGCCTTGATTTCTTGATTAGCAAGTGATATACCAATATGTAAGGATAAGTGTATGCCGTTGATTAAATATTATGTATTGGCTTGTTGTTGAATAATAATGCTACTTTATCCTTGTCCTTGAGTTACATGCTATTTCTCCAACCGCTAACTATCTCCAAATGCTATGTCCCCACGTAACATTGGGGACAAAGCAACATCTTCTCTTCCTGCACAGTGATTAGGTGATCGAAGCAATTCGTGCATTGACTTCGGAGTGGGCTACCTTATTTTGGAAGATATTTATTCTTGCTCTCCGATCTTTAGACTTAGTATTATTTTGACTTGGTCTGGCTATTGTCGGGGGCTTGTTCCGACATATATATTTCTTAATATTGGATTGAATAAAGGTTTTGTGGATGACTGTGGACTTGGGTGTAATAGTTAGTTTGATGAATCTAATGAAGTGTTTAGACATGTTTAAGTTATGACTTAAAGTATATTTTTTGCTACCTTTTCATATGGTCAGGATTCTTCCAACCCTTGTGATTTATATTTATGATTAGGTTGGGTTATTGGGGAGACATTTGAATCATCTAGGCTTGAGGTTCCTATACGGCATGGCCCGGTTTTGGGGCGTGTCATAGCGTCTTGTTGAATCGTATGGAGACGTCTGTACTTTTATCAAGAGGGTAGTGGGCATTAAGGAACAAATTCCCTTCTTTTTTATTATGTGTCATTACTTAAACCTAATTAGTATCTTATAATTTAAATTGGTATCTAATTTCCTTCACTCTTGTTTCATAGATAATAAATACCCATTCTACTAGAATAACAACAACAACAATACAAGTAGTAGTATCTGCACTACTTATTGGGGATGTAGTTTGGGGGCCATGTCAAGAAAAAAGTGGAAGATAAGTAGCACCTATTAGAGATGGAGCCTTGTCAACTGAGGGTTGAGTAGATAGAGAACACTATTCCCTTCCCTATCTCTGCGTGCTCTGCGGTTAGTTCAAAATAAGGATGTGGTATTTGAGAAAGCATAAATAGTGGTCCCTGAATATATGGTGTATGTGAAAAATGGTGCAGCTCTAGTGCCTATAACCACAAAATTGATTCCACAGGTGTTGAAATTTATGGGAAGCTTGGCTGGCATTGGTACTATTCTAAGTATTTGTATTTTTGTCCTCAGTCTTATAGCATAAAGCTGCTGTGGCGCATAGGATGCATGAGGGCTCTAAAATAGGTGTGTATCCTGATTAATATTAGGACCAATGATGAGTATGGACTATTTTGTAAGTTCATTAAGATGAAACCTCTAGTGTTATAAGGTATTGAGTTTGTGGATGCTTTTAAGTTTTTGAATAATTATCATGAGTGTCTGTATAAGTTGGTATGGTTGAGAGGTATGGAGTTTAATTCATGTCGTTTTAGTTATAGACTGAGTCCCAATAGTGGTATAGGTCCTTCGTTAAGTGTAGGGCCACCTTACCTCCACTTACTTGGGCTTAATTCTAGAATATATTTCTTGAAAAATATATTCCTCACACTTATCAAGATTAATAGAAGGATGAATTTCTAAAGTTAGAGACGAGTAATATGTCTTTTGTGATCTATGATACCAAGTTTCATGCCTTATCCTGTTATGCACCTCAATTGATCACTATATAGAAGGAGCGGATTAGGTACTATGTGAAAAGGTTTGGATTTAGGGATATAGATGGCTACCTAGTCAGTGTTGGCTTTGGGCAAGTTTTTTCAAAATATGGTAGAGTTTTCTATGAAGGCTAAAACAATTGGGAAGCAAGGAGAGGTAAAGCCAGAGAAAAAAAGCCTAGACATCCGGTTAGTTCAGTGGAACTTATTCAAAGGATCATGGTTCATTTGACCATGCCTTTATTAGTAGGAGTCCCCATCTATGTTTATTTATCAACCTTCAAGGATAAGCAACTATAGACAACAACCTCTCTTAACATTAGGTTCCATGAGTATGCGGGTTTAGGATAGATCAAGAGGTATTGTACTAATTACTTATTTGTAGGTCAATTGACTCAACGACCAACTTAGTGCTCTAATTCCAGCTAATCATTATGGAGGGGGACATGGTAGGGGACATCTATAGGATAGGTATGGTAGTTACAATATAGAAAGGGGTGGCTACTAAACCAAATAATATAGAGAACAAGTTGGTCAAAATGGTTCTTAATATGGTAGAGGTAGTGGTCAATGTGGTGATAAGGCTCAACTTTATATAGTTCTAGCCCATTCTGAAGTTGAAGGCTCTAATGCTGTGATCCCAGGTACTAATCTTTTCTGTGATCATATGGCTTTTGTATTATTTTATTTGGGATCTACTTTCTCTTTTATATGTATGAAATTTGCCTTGGGCTGGGATTTAGATTGTGAATTTCTTGATATTTTTGTGGGCTTTTTTTAATATATTTATCAAGTTTATCGGGCATCTCTATGAGGTTTATAAGGTATAAAACTTTTGCAGACTTTGTGATTAAGGTATGAAAAAGTTAGATATTCTTTCAGGGATAAGTTAGTTGTCTCCGTATCATGATATTCTTAATTGTTATACTAAGATTGTCACTATAAAAATGATCAAGATGTAAAAGTTAGAGCGAGAAGGTACCTTTAATCTTGATCTTACGAGAATTATGTTAGCTATTCATGCCTAAAAGTTAGTTAAGCAGGGGTGTTGGCCATTTTTAGCCCATCTTCTAGTAGAAAGTGTAGTAGTTCCTCTTATAGCTTTGGTTATAGTAGTGTGTGAATTCATAGATGTATTTCCTAATGATCATCCAGTATGCTTTTAGATCAGCATATAGACTTAAATTCATGATCTTGCCCTATCTCTATCCTCTTATCATATGGCACTAATAAAGTTAAGGGAATTGAAGTCTCAAATGTAAGAGTTATTGGAAAAGGTTTTTATTTTTTCAAGTGTTTCACCTTGGGGTGCTTCTATTTTGATGGTTAAAGAGAAGGATGGTAGTATACTAATGTGGGTATATTATCGTCAGATAAATACGACGACTATTCATAACAAGTATCGTTTACCTAGGATAAATGATCTACTTGACTAGTTGCAGAGAACTGTAGTGTTTTTTGAAATTGATTTGAGGTCAGGTTACCTTTAGGTCAAGATTCGGGCAGAGGACATCCCAAAGACTACTTCCAAACTCTTTATGGACATTACAGCTTTTTGGTTATGTCTTTGGTTTGCCAATGCCCCAGCTGCTTTTATAAGTCTGATGAATTGGGGTGTTGAGTAGGGAGGATAAGGAATCCTCACTTGATTCAGATGGAGTTTTGCGGATCGGAGGTCGAGTTTCTTTACTGAGAATGGGTGATTGGATTAGGTTGATATAGAAGGAGGCCAATTATTCCAGATATTCTATCCATTAATATGACTAAGATGTATCGTGATTTGAGACAACGCTATTAGTGGGGTGGTATGAGGGGAGATGTAGCAGATTTTATGGCTCATTACCTATGTTGACAGTAGGTGAAGGCCTAGCATATGAGACCTGGGGGATTACTCCTAGGTTGCCTATTCTTGAGAAGAAGTGGGAATGGATTACCATGAATTTTTTGACTGGTTTGCCTGATACACCTCATGGTTTTGATAGTGTTTGGGTCATTGGTGATTGATTGACCAAGTTAGCTCATTTAGTTTTGGTTCAGGTCTCGTTCAGTGCTGAGAGGTTGGATCGTATCTATATTCTTAAGATTGTTTGTTTGCATGGTGTGCCAGTGTTTATTATTTCAGATTGAGGTTCTGTGTTCACATCTCACTTTTCGAAGATTTTTCAGGATGAGTTGGGTACTCGGGTTGATCTTAGTGCAGTGTTTCACCCCAAGACTGATGGCCAATCAGAGTAGACTATCCAAGTTTTGGAGGATATGCTCCGCGCATGCATGTTGGATTTTAGTGGCCAGTGGGAGCAGCATTTGGCTTTAGCAGAGTTTGCATATAATAATAGCTACCATTCTAATTTTAATATAGCTCCTTTTGAGGCATTATTGGTAGGATTTGTCGCTCCCCAGTGGGTTGATTCGATGTTTCATAGGTAAGACCTAGAGGTATGGACTTGCTTTGTGAGTCTTTAGATAGAGTATGGGTTATTCAGGATAGACTTAAATTGGCTCAAAGTAGGCAGAAGTTTTATGCTGATCGTATACTTCATGCCTTGAGATTTGGTGTTGGTGATCGTGTTATCCTTCGAGTTTTACCCATGAAGGGTGTGATGAGGTTTGGGAAGAAGGAAAAGCTTAGCCCTAGCATATTGGATCATTTGAGATTCTTTGGACTATTGGTGATGTGGCTTATGAGTTGGCTTTGCCCCGTGATCTATCAGATGTTCATCTAGTTTGTCATATTTCTATGCTTCGCCGCTATATTCTTTATGACTCTCATGTCATTAGTTAGGAGTTGGTTCAGTTAGATGAGCAGTTGTCCTTTGTTGGGGAGCCGGTCTCCATTTTGGCTAGGGATGCTTGACGGTTGCGCTCTAGAGTTATCCCTGTGGTTAAGGTTCAGTGGTATCATTGACCTGTATGAGGCTAGTTGGGAGGCTGAGTCTGATATGCGTAGTTATTATCCTCAGTTCGTCATTGATTCAGGTATTTTTTTGCCTTAATTTGAGGATGAACTAGATTTTTAGTGGTGGATGATGTAACGACCTAAACATTTGATGAAATGTGTGAAATTTGTGAATTTGTGTGATTTGACTATTTTACCCCTCCCCATAATTGCATTATGGTATTCTTGGGTTGTATGGGTGATTGACATTGTTTTCGATGCATTTTAGTACCATTTATGCGATATTGTGGGTTTTTATAGCTTCGAGAGCCTTATTTTAGACTTATGGGGATATATTTTGATCTGTGCGATGGATGACCGAATGGATTGTGCTGGCAACTCTGAAATATCAATTTTAGGCTAGGTATACCTTTGGTTCATTCCTGGTGCACCCGAGGTCATTTCGACCTATTAATCAGAATGTTGAAAAATTGAAAATACGGGTGTTGGACCCACTTTTAATCGAAACAAACTCGGATGGAAAATCCAACTTCGCCAGTAGATCCGTACTGTCGATTCTAGAGTGTTAGCATGTTTGGCATGATTTTACGGGTTTTAAATCTCATTTTGACCCTCGGTTTGAAAAAATTATAATTTCAAAATTCGGGGGTCAACTTTGTGAAAATGATATTTTTTTTGAAAATTTGATATCTTCATCGCATCCGCAATGTCAAATTTAGTATGGTTGCATAGTTTATTTGCATGTATCGGACTTTGAACGAATTTTAGGAACCTTGTTGAAGTTCGATTGATCAAAAAAACTGATATTGCAGAAAAATCTGATAAAAATTGCAGATTTTTCCACCTCTCTTTGACCCATTTTGCTTATTTTTATCTTGCCTCAGGTGAGTTAAATCCTAAAATAGTGTGGGAGCTTAAAAGTAAAGTTTGTGAGAGTTTGGGAAGCTAGATTGACACCTATTTCTTGGGTTTATTACGGATTTAAGGTAAGAATTCACCTTTTTCTTAGTAATTTCTTGATTAATTTCTCAAAATTCCAAATATCTTAGGGCTTGATTTTAAACACCATTTTCACCTTTTTCTATTTAAATAATATTTTTATCTTATAATTACTAGTTTTTTCACCAATTTAACTCTTAAAACAACTTCAATTCTTGATTTTTACCTGGATTTCAAAGATTTTTATTCTGTAAAGCTTAAAAATGGGTTTTCTTCAGTTTGAACCTTCTTTTTGACTTGGATTTCCAGCTGTAGATACCCAAATATATTGGGAACATGCTTTTGAAGTAAAGTTCTAATTTTTCCATTTTTTTGAAAACCCATTCTGGGGATTCGTTTTTACCACGAATCAAAAGTAGTCAATATGGGTGTCGTTGGTTTTATTTCGACATGTAGATTTCATATTTGGCGTTTTTAGTGGAGTTTGGGATCATTCGTTGAAAGTAAATTTGTGGGTTCGAAGTGTAGCAGACCAATTTCGACATTCGAGGTAGATTATGGCTTAACTCTTTCAGTTTGGGTTGGGTAGTAAATAATGGTACAAAGGCATGTTAAGGGTAGGAACTAATCATAAAAATGAACATCTATGTGTTGTGACCATGGGGGCTTATATGTGATGTAATTATCAAAATTGAGATACTATGTGATATGTGTGACCGTGTGGGGTCCTACGTAATATAAATATGAATAATTGCATTGTGTTTTAAGATGAAACTTCCTGGGTTTTGACCCATAGAAGATTTCCTAGAAATCCATTCTCTGGACCTAATACGACTCATGAGTACGAGCCGTATGCTGGGGTACGAGTGGTTTGGTCCTGTCGTATGCTGACCAGTGTTAGTGCGTGGGATGGTTTTGGTCACTACAATGGGTATGACTTAAGGGTATGAGTCATAGGTCTTGGTACGAGTCGTGTCAGGGAATCGTATGTAGGGCAGTGTTTGATCCTCCTGGTATTTCATTCTGCCAGGGATATGGGTTATGGCTATGGATTGTATACTGAGGTTATGACTTAGTTGGATGAGTCGTATACTGGACAGTGTTTGATCCAGCGGCTGAGGATTCGATACGAGTGGTGGATACCAATCGTATATGAGGGTATGACTTGTATGGGCCAGTCATATCCCTGCGACGAGTTTTTAAGGTTTTTAAGTGGGGGTATTTGGACATTTTCCAATTTACCCTAACTAGGACCACAACTTCTAATACACTTAGGAGGTTATTTACCCTATTATTCTATTCATTAACACTTAAAAACTACTCCAAAACATCTCATAATTCTCTTAAGAGATTTTGAGGTAAGAAGGCTAGGGTTTCATCTTGTGGATTGCTTTGGCACTTGTCTTGGTGATTTCATTCCATCAATTCTTTGGTATAAGGAATGATTCTATTCCCTTATGTTAATTTCAACTAAACGCATGGTTTATTTGATTGATTTCATGGTTTTACTATATTATGATTTTGGTTGTCTACTATTATTTGGGGGTTTTGATACTGAATGCTTGGTTATGGTTTCCTATGGTTTAACTTATGCTTTTATATGCATAATGATGGATTTGGACAATTATATCACATGGTAATGGTTTAATGGTATGTGGAATTGGTTTTGGTTATATTATGCCCCCAAGGTGTTTGATAAAATGCTTATAAAGATATGTTCATTGCATTGACTTCTTTTAATGGAACTTTTGCATGTTTTAAAATTAATAAAGGAATTATGCATGGTTTACACAGTTCATAAAGGCTAAAGGTTAAATGTTTATGCTTGTGGAGAACATGGAAGTCTCCCAAGTGGATTTAATATGGTAATTGGAAGGGCACCTAAGGCCCCTCTAAGCAAAATGGTTAGCTTGTCGATATTACTTGCAAGTAAGGGGTGGTATAACGATACCAATAATATTTGCCTTGGTTAATATATGGTAAATAGAGTGTTTGGACATGGTTTTAATTGGTCATTAATGGCGGGGTGTGTAGCCGTGGAAGGTGGCGGTCTCGAGGGAACCAAAAATAAAAACTCATATTTGTCGATATGAGGGGTCTTGATGACCGTGTGCATGTGACATATTTAATATTGGGGGACGTACTAGTAATCCCACTGGGTATTCCCTGGTCGTGCGGTTACACACACTGGGGCCCTTTCAGTAGGGGGAGCTTAACCCGTGTGACCTGTGGGTGCTTTGTATGGCAAAGCTACACAGTCCAGGTATAAAGGTTTTAAATGCATGCTAAACACAGTTCCATTTTTCCGAACTTATATATGTATGGTTGTATGCATTTTGTATGGTTTTACTTGGTTTTATAACTGACATTACTTTATCCTTATCCTTAGATTTATGCTAGGGGTTATTAGCAAACTCCATCTACTGGTGGATGTATACCCACGTTATGTAGTAATCGACCATTCTACTCCGCCTGTTTAGCTCACAGATTTGGTATCAATATTTAGGCTGAAGTGGTGAGCTTCCATCCTTTTGAAAGGCATCATTTCATGTTATGTATTTATATAGACACTTCTTTTTTATTTTGGATATTGGTTTTGGCCATGGTTAGGGGGCATATCCTAACCGAATTTGCTTACACTTTTGGATAGAGGCTTTGTGGTACTTCTAGGGGTTGGTATGATCGTAATCGATATTGGTGTCGGCCTTGGCATTGGAATAAGCCGGTGGTCTGACATAATTAGATGATATTGTTGGTTATTCCATCCAACTACATTTTAGATTGATTTTCATATTATTTCCCTTTGGTTTATGGTCTATGGTTTGGTTTGGTATGTTGGACGATTGGTGTGGTATGGTTGGACTCAGTTGGGTCGGTCATGATCGTGACCTTATCTACGAGTCTTAATGAGAACAATAATGCTATCTTTTATATGTTTGAAATTCAGTCCTTCTAAGGCTGGATATAGGTGGTTGGGTTAAGTAACAGGGGGCGGTCCCCGCTCCTGGATAGTGTAACGCCCCAAATCTGGTACTCGAAACGCTACACGGTGCTCATAACCCCAAATGACCATAAGCTAATCCATGACTGATATCTGTACCTGTATACTACATAAAATATAATGCAGAAACATGAACTACAAGGCCATAAGGTTCAATACTGAACGTGATCTGAATGATATAACAGTTGTGTGGGGTGATCGAATACCCAAAACAAAACTGAACATACTAAAGTCTAAAATATGATAGACTAGAAAGCCTCTAACTGACTGAACTGTCTGAGTAATGAGTTGATGGGACATGTCCCCAACTAACTCCAACTAATAAATTGATTAATGAGATAATAGGGAAATAATCATGTCCTCGAAAGATGAGGACTCACTTCTAAATCTGTCTGCGGATACCTGGAATCTACTGTTGCTCTGGTGCTCGTGTCTCTCAAACTATGGTATAAGTCACCATAGAGCAAATGCGTCAGTACTTTGAATGTACTGGTATGCATGTGAGGTAGGCTGAATGCATGGGGTTCATATGCATGAATAATAATAATAACTGACTAACTATAATGAGCGTGAGAATACATGTATGAAATATAACAACTGACACTAATACTGTGATAACATGATTACTGAATCTGAGTATAACTGATAACATGAGTGACTGTATCTGACAGTCCTGAATATGATGAAACTAGCTAAGTTCCATACTGTATCTGAGTTGACTGTATCTGACTGTCCTTAATTCTGAAGAACTATCAGAGTTCTTTTACTGAGACTAATACTGAGACTATGGGAGGTAGTCATCTAACCGACATGCCCCAAATGACGCGTTATAGCTGAATTGGGGTCCAATCAGTTCCCTAATTGAAAGGGTGTCAATACCGCGCCACTGGTAAGGACAACATGTGAGTGACCCTAATATAATAGTTAGATCTAATGAGAATAGTGGGAACCCTCATATAGCAGGTTAAGCCACCTCATCTACCCTCATATAACAGGCTATGATGTCTCAACCTATGCTGGGTACATAGTTCTGGAACACAAGGATTGCTTCTAAGAATCACACCTACATATAATAGGTGAGCTCCCACTCTTCGGTTCGTTCGGTGCTAATTTATACTCCTATCTGAATAGACACTGAACATGATTTATGGAACTGAACATGGACTGAGTTACTGACTTCCATTGACTGATGGAATACTACTTACATATGACAACTAACTTAGTTCATAAGATCATGGAGATTTCCTGAGTCATAAGACTGTCTGAAGTCTAAGGATAATAGCTTGACTGAGAGTATCATGGAAACATGTCATGGCTCTAGGCACAAAACTAATATTTCGGGTACAAGTACCCCCAGGAATCGATGGAAGGAAACTGACCAAGTATAACTAATTTGAATATATAACTAACATCATAATCCATAATACATTTATAGAAGCATTTAATCAAAATATATGATAGGCATAACTTGTACATACATGGGGATTTCATGGTATCATGCTACTTAGGCACTTTCCCTTCATCTAGGCATTTAATCAAACATATTGCAGACATGGTATATGTAAACATCATTGTACAATAATTAAACATCATGGTTCGATTCTAATTTCATCATTTAAGGGTTTAGTCATAGGTTTGCATGAATCTTTATTTATAATAATTTAACCCACATAGAATTTATCACCCAACATGGAGTAGAATTCAATTTCTCATTATCCACATGAACAAGAGCATCCCAATCATATAATTCATATAAAAATCCATAAAATTGCATTTAGAAAAGGGATTTTTGGGGTTCATGGACAAAAGGAGTTAATGGATGAACACAATGCATACCTTGGTTCGTAAATACACGAAGATTGATGAAGGAAATTCTTGATTCTAAATATTCTATGAAAAACCCTAGGTTGTTCTTGAGAGGTTTTTGAGAGGAGAGAGTGTATTTTGGATGAAAAGTGTCTGAATCACGTGTTAAAGGGATTAAATAGGGGTGTGAAATTGACCCTTTTAACCCTGGACGTATCTTGTAATTTCAGTAAAAATTTCCCGAATTGGACCCCTGGCGCGACGCAGCGGTATCGCACCATATCATTGGAATTTGACAATTGGGGAATTGAGGGATCGCGCGACACAGAGCTGTCGCGTTGTCCATTATTTTGCGACATGGAACTTTGGCACGACACGGAGAAAATTGTGCTGAGACACTGGAAAAGGACAATTGCCATTTTAGCTTATGGCGCGGTGCGCCACAGACCAATATATCGCTGTTTTATGATGGGAACTTGAAATAATCCTAACTTCTAACCCGGTTATGAATTTTGATGAATATTATATTGATGGAAAGCTTATTGAATTCCCCACATGATTGAAATTGAAAATCTTACAAATTCCTCATGGAATCATTATCATTCAATTTAGTCTATAATACTAGACATTTTTGAGATGAAATTTGCTTGGAAAAAGTATGAGGTATTACAATATCTGATCCTTGACAACATTCATCCTCGTATAAGACTTACTGAGAGGGGAGAAAAGACAACTAAAGTCCATACTGAACATGAATAATTGGAACATGATCTCATAACTGCTAAGCTGAACATATAATATTGAACCTGCATTTCTGATGCATGTGTAGCTGATTCATGAATGCAGGACAAAGTGTTCTAAAGAACTAAGTTTCTCACAATGAGCATGCATGTTTGATGCATAATTACATAACTGAACTGATACATGAGTGCATGACTGAATATGCAATGGTACTTGGTACCAAGATTATAATGGGAGCATGAGCATGAAACTGCATACCAAGTTTGTGATGAACACTGAACATGAAACTGAGTAAGCTTAAGGAGAACTATTACCTTGAGATTGATCTGAGTTGGTGAAGAAGTGGTGAGGATACTTGGTATGCATTTCTGCCTCTACTTCCCAAGTAGCTCCCTCAACGGACTGATTTTGCCAAAGAACCGTAACTAGAGGGACTTCTTTGTTCCTCAATCTACGAGTCTGATAGTCTTAGATTTTGACTGGAATCTCTTCATAAGAGAGAGTGTTTAGAATATCAATGCTCTGAATAGGGACTAAAACTGATGGGTCACCTATACATTTCTTGAGAAAAGAGACATGAAAGACTGGATGAACTGAGGATAGATCTGAAAGCAATTCAAGCTCATAGGCTACCTTGCCAAAGCTACTGAGAATCTTGAAAGGACCAACATATCGGGGACTAAGATTTCCCTTTCTTTTTGAATCTCTTCACTCCCTTCATGGGAGACATTTTTAGATAGACATGATCACCAATCTCAAACTCGAGATCTTTTCTACGAACATCTGCATAAGACTTCTATCGGCTCTAGCATCCCAGAGATTTTCTCTAATCAGCTGGACATTTTCTAAGACATCAAATACCAAGTCAGGACCTATGACTGAGTCCTTACTAACTTCAAACCAACCAATTAGAGATCTATATCTCCTATCATATGCCAACTCAATCAAAGGTAAGTGGTCATCTCAACTTCTCTTGAAATCGATTGTACACGCCCTTAGCATACATTATAATATCTGAATAGTCCTTTCTACTTAACTATCCGTTTGAGGATGAAAGGCTGTACTAAGATGAACTTGGGTACCAAGAACCTTTTGGAATTCTTTCCAAAAATGAAAGGTGAACTAGGTACCTCTGTCTAAGATAATAGACAACGGAATACTGTGCAATCTGACCAACTCCTTGATGTAGAGTTTGGCGTAATCCTTATCTGAACAAGAAGTATGAACTGGAAGGAAATGAGTTGATTTGGTCATTCTATCTATAATGAGACGAGTTCGAGGTAAACCCGTAACCAAGTCCATGTTCACAACTTCCCACTTCCATGTAGGAATACTGAACTCCTGCATGGACTCACTAGGTTTCTGATACTCTATCTTAACCTGCTGATATATAAAGCACTTAGCCACAAACTCTACAATGTATCTCTTCATCCCACTCCGCCAATAGACTTTCCGCAAGTCGTGATACATCTTTGTGTCCCCTGGATGAATAGAGTAGCGCACACCATACACTTCTGCAAGAATTTAATGCCTTAAGTCATCTACAATTAGAACACAGAGACAACTCTGACAACATAAAACAATATCTCCCTTTTGGGAGAAAACCTCTACTTTCTGATCCTGAATTGACTCTTTCAACTTCACAAGGCTGGGATCTCTATCTTGCTTTTCTTTTACCTCAAAAACTAGAGATGATTCAGAACTACTCTGAACCCATATATCACCCTCTTCTGTATCAATTAAGCAAACACCTAGTCTGGTAAGCTGATGTACTTCCTGAGCTAACTTCTTCTTACTGTTATCCACATGAGCAATACTACTCATAGACAGTTCACTGAGACCATCGGCCACTACATTGGCCTTTCCCGGATGATAGAGGACAGTCATGTCATAATCTTTCAAGAGCTCTAACCACCTTATCTGACAAAGATTGAGATCTTTCTGAGAAAATACATACTAAAGACTTATGATCTGTGAAGACATCTAAATGAACTTTGTAGAGATAATGCCTCCAAATCTTTAAGGCAAAGACTACAGCTACTAATTCAAGATCATGAGTAGGATAATTTCTCTCATGGAGATTAAGCTATCTGGAGGCATAGGCTATGACCTTACCATGCTGTATGAGGACTTAACCCAAACCTACTCTGGATGCATTACAATACACTACGAACCCATCTGGACCATCTGGAAGAGCTAATACTGGAGTAAAGGTGAGTTGAGTCTTTAAATCCTGAAAACTCTTCTCGCAAGGATCTGACCACTAAAACTTAACTTTCTTCTATGTCAATATGGACATAGGGATGCAATAGAAGAAAATCCCTTAACAAACCATCTGTAATAGAAAGCCAAACCTAAGAAATTCCTGATATCTGATAGAGAGACATGACGAGGCTAGTTTCTTACTGCACCGGTCTTCTGAGGATCCACTTTAATGCCATCACCAAAAATGATATGACCAAGGAATGCTATTGACCTTAGCCAAAATTTGCACTTACTAAATTTGATGAATAGCTGATGATCTCTGAGAGTCTGAAGTACTATTCTGAGATGGTCTGCATGATCACGCTTACTACAGGAATAGACCAGAATATCATCTATGAAGACTATGACGAACATTTCCAAGTACTGTTTGAACACACAATTCATGAATATCATGAAAGCGGCTGGGGCATTGGTAAGACCAAATGACATGACTAGAAATTCAAAGTGACCATACCGAGTTTGGAAAGATGTTTTTGGAATGTCACATTCCCTAACCCAGAGATGATGATAGCCTGATCTGAGATCTATCTTAAAGAAATAACTGGCACCCTGAAGTTGGTCAAAAAAGTCATCAATTCTGGGAAGAAGATACTTTTTCTTGACCGTGACCTTATTAAGCTGACAATAATCAATACATATTCTGAGATAACCATCTTTCTTGTGTATGAATAAGATTGGTGTGCCTATGGGAAAGCACTGGGCCTGATGAATCCCTTATCTAGGATATCGTTCAACCGTTCTTTCAGTTCTCTGAGTTATACTGGTGCCATTCTGTATGGCAGAATAGATATAGGCTGAGTATCTGGAAGAAGATCAATACCGAAGTCTATTTCCTTTTCAGAAGGAATTCCTGGAAGATCTTCAGGAAAGACATCTGAATATTCATTCACAAATGGAATAGATTCAAGACTGGGAGTTTTGGAACTGGAATCCTAAACATGAAAAAGATGATAGACACATCCCTTAGATATCATTTTCCTTGCCCGAAGGTAGGAAACAAGCTTCCCTCTAAATGCTGAAGTAATACCCTTTCACTCAAGGATGGGTTCATTTGTGCACTAAAACTAAACTATTTTGTTTTTCCAGTCGACTGTGGCATAGCAGGAATAAAGCCAATCCGTGCTGAGAATGACATCAAAATTAGTCATCTCTAATTCAAATAAGTTTGTTGAGGTGACTTTCTGAGATATCATAATCGGGCAGTTCCTGTTTACCCGCTGGGATATGATAGTTTTACCCACTGGGGTAGATACTAAAAAGGGCTCTGCTAGAATTTCAAGATTGACTCCAAAATTGACTACTATATAGGGAGTGACAAAATACAAAGAAGCTCCAAGATTTAGCAAAGCGTAATCATGCATATAAAAGATCTGTAACGTATCAGTAACCACATCAGAATAATTTTTCTTGATTTTGTCGGGACTGAAGAGCATAGTTAAGGAGCGATTCTGTTGACCCTAAGGAGCGATTCTGTTGACCCTAAGGACCTGGATAAGTATAGTCGCTGACTCTATGGCATGGCTTGCCACATCTGGAGCAAATACCACTTCCACCTCTGTAAATACCTTGATGGTGGTTGCCACAAGTCTGGCAAAGAGGATAGGTGCGGGCACTGCTAACACTGCACTAAGACTGAAGCATTGGCTGTAGAAAGATTTGGAACTGATGACTTAGGATAAAATTGAGAACGGTTTCCTCCTTCTACCTTAGGCTGAGCGAAGTTGAAAGTACCTATCTTTGCTCTCTTATTTTGCTTCTCCCTTATCTTAATCTTCTGCTTCTCTATCTACTGAGCATGAGTAATGAGCCTGGATAAAGTCATGTCACTATTTAGCATGGCAGATCTACACTCATTAACCATACTATCATTTACCCCTGAAATGAACTTACTCATCCATACCCTGCTATCTACAAACACATGAGGGGCATATCTGGCTAATTGAGTAAATTTAAGAGAATACTCTTTCACTGTCATATTGCCCGTCCTAGGGTTAATGAATTCTATCACCTTAGCTTCACTAAGCTTGAGAGGAAAGAATCTATCAAGAAACGCTAAAGCAAACTCCTCTGACTCAACTGACCCTGCATCATCTGCCCTTTCTGACTTCCACTACTTGAACTAAGTATGAGCCATATCCTGCAATTGATATACAAGTAGCTCAACAGTCTCACTAGATGTAACCTCTATTATGTCTGTCACCTTCTGTACCTGATCTAGGAATTCTTGAGGGTCCTCATCTACATTAGACTCGAGAAAGGATAGAGGATTCATTCGGGTGAAATCACAAATACTGGATGCAGCTGGATTAGCCACTGGATTGGCTGGAATAATAGTTGGTCATTTATTCTGAGCAGTAACTGAGTTAGCAAGAGTAGTGAATGCAGATCGAAACTCTGCATGAGAAATATGTTCTCCCAAAGGTTCTTCAAGCTGAGGCGTTGGTTGATTTACACATCTTCTTTTTGGAGGCATGTTCTGTAGAAGAAAGGGAGAAATGGATTAGACTGAGATATTGACTTGAGATTATGCTCACTGGCACGACATGAATACTAAAATAGGGGAAACTGTTCCTAAAACATTTTATAGCCTCCTGTACATAAATGTGGCATGCAACACACTTGTTTACAAGACTCTACTAGATGTAGATTTTAGACTTCCTAGGACTCTATTGAACCTTAGGATCTAATACAAAGTTTGTAACTCCCTAAATTCGGTACCCGAAATGCTACACGGTGCTCATAACCCCGAAGGACCATAAGCTAACCCTAATTGATATCTGTACTTATATACTGTATAAAATACTTTATAATGTGGAAACATAAACTGCAAGGCCATAAGGTTCAATACTGAACATGATCTGAATAATATAACAGTTGTGTGGGGTGATAGAATACCCAAATGAAAATTAAACATACTAAAGTCTGAAACATGATAGTCTAGAAAGCCTCTAACTGACTAAACTGTCTGAGTAAGGAGTTGATGGTACTTGTCCCCAACGAACTCTAACTAATTAATTGATTAATGAGATAATAGGGAAATAATCACGTCCTCAAAAGATGAGGACTCACTTCTAACTCTTTCTATAGATATCTAGAATCTACTGTTGCTCTAGAGCTCGTGTCTCAAAATCTATGGTATAAGACACCATAGCACAAATGCATCAGTACTTTAAATGTACTGGTATGCATGTGAGGTAGGCTGAATACAAGGGGTTCATATGCATAAACAATAATAATAACTAACTAACTATCATGAGCGTGACAATACATGCATGAGACATAATAATTAACACTAATACTGTGATAACATGATTACTAAATCTGAGTATAACTGATAACATGAGTGACTGTATCTGACAGTCCTGAATCTGACAGAACTAGCAGAGTTCCACATTGTATCTGAGTTGACTGTAGCTGACAATCCTGAATTCAGAAGAACTATCTGAGTTCTTTTGCTGAGACTGATACTGAGATTGTGGGAGGTAGTCATCTAACCAACATGCCCCAAATTATGCATTATAGCTGAATTGGGGTCCAATCTATGCCCTGATTAGAAGGGTGTCAATATTGTGCCACTAGTAAGGACAACATGTGAGTGACCCTAATATAATAGGTAACTCTAATGAGAATGGTGGGAACCCTCATATAGCAAGTTAAGTCACCTCATCTACCCTCATATAGCAGGCTGTGATATCTCAACCTTTGCTGGTTATATAGTTCTGGAACATAAGGATTTCTTCTAAGAATCACACTCTCATATAATAGGTGAGTTCCCACTCTTTGGTTCATTCGGTGCTAATTTCTACTCCTATCTGAATAGACGCTAAACATGATTTATGGAACTGAACATGTACTGAGTTACTGACTTCCATTGACTGATGGAATACTAATTACATCTAATAACTAACTTAGTTCATAAGATCATAGAGATTTTCTGAGTCATAAGACTGTCTGAAGTCTAAGGATAATAGCTTAACTGAGGGTATCATGGAAACATGTCATGGCTCTAGGAACATAACTAATATTTCGGGTACAAGTACCCTCAGGACTCGATGGAAGGAAACTGACCAAGTATAACTTACTTGAATATATAACTAACATCATAATCCATAATACATTTATAGTAGCATTCAATCAAAATATGTGATAGGCATAACTTGTACATACATGGGGATTTCATGGTATCATGCTTCTTAGGCACTTTTCCTTCATCTAGGCATTTTATCAAACATATTGCAGACATAGTATATGTAAACATTATTGTACAATAATTAAACATCATGGTTCAATTCTAATTTCATCATTTAAGGGTTTAGTCATAGGTTTGCATGAATCTTTATCTATAATAATTTAACCCACATAGAATTTATCACCCAACATGGAGTAGAATTCAATTTCTTATTATCCACATGAACAAGAGCATCCCAATCATATAATTCATATAAAAATCCATAAAATTGCATTTAGAAAAGGGATTTTTGGGGTTCATGGACAAAAGGAGTTAATGGATGAACACAATGCATACCTTGGTTCGTAAATACACGAAGATTGATGAAGGAAATTCTTGATTCTAAATATTCTATGAAAAACCCTAGGTTGTTCTTGAGAGGTTTTTGAGAGGAGAGAGTGTATTTTGGATGAAAAGTATCTAATCACGTGTTAAAGGGATTAAAAAGGGGTGTGAAATTGACCTTTTTAACCCTGGACGTGTCTTGTAATTTCAGTAAAAATTTCCCAAATGGGACCCCTAGCGCGATGCGGCGCTACCACGTCGTGTCACTAGAATTTAACATTTGGGAAACTGTGGGATGGCGCAATGCGTACCCATCGTGTTGCCCCTTCTTTTATGACCTGGAACTTTGACGCGATGTAGAGGAAATCACACTGAGACACTGGAAATGGACAATTGCCATTTTATCTTGTGGCACGGTGTGCTACTGACCAATATGGTACTATTTTACGATGGGAAATTTAAATAGTCATAACTTCTGATCCGATTATCGAATTTGGGTGAATTTTATATTGCTGGAAAGCTTATTAAATTTCCCACATAACAAAAAGTAAAAATCTTAAAAATTCCTCATGGAGTAATCGTTATTCAATTTAGAAGCTAATACTAGACATTTTAGAGATAAAATTATCTAGGAAAAAGTATGGGGTATTATAGTTATACTTGGGATGCCCATTATGACAAGGACCAGGGTCGGGTGATGTCAAGTTTGTATCAAAGCCTAGGTTTATGGTCAACTGGAAAGTCCACAAATCCGTGTTGAGTAGAGTCTCTTTTAGGGGTGTGAAGCGCACCACACTCATAAGAGAGAAGCCGTAAGACATTTAGGAATATTTCATTTTCTTGGTATTCTATGTTCAACCTTGAGTTCTCAATCTTGGAATCTCCCCTAATCCTTATTCGTTCATCTTTCAGATCAAGCCTTCTGGATTTGGAACACAAGTAAATTCTTTCATCCCATCTGGGGATAATTTTTAAGGGGTATGTCCTTCGTCTGGAGTATATCTTTGACCTTATTGTTCTATTCCTGATGGTGATGGATTTTTTTCTATTCCAGTGAGTTCTCCTCAGGTCCCTTAGGATGGCGTGAAGAACACAGAATTTTGTTAGTCTATTTATGTTATTTCCTAATTGGTTGCTGCTCAGGCTGAGTAGGGTGCGACTGGTTCTTTGTCTTTTGAGGCCATAGGGGTTGGTTAATTTATAAAGATGGGTCTTTCAACTTTTACTGGAGTAATGATGGATGAGGATCCACAAGACTTCTTGGATAAGATAGAAAAGATCTTTTGGGTAATATAGGCTACTAATGTTAAAGGGGTTAACTTTTTAGTTCATCAGCTTAAGGATGTTTCTTATCAGTAGTATAGGGATTGGGACAAGGATAGAGGTGATATGGAAGATGAAGGGTCGTGGGGACCTTTTCTAATGCCTTCTTAGGTTGTTTTTTCTCAAGAGTTGAGAGAAGATAAAATAGAGGAGATTGTGTACCTTAGGTAAGGGAGGATGTCAGTAAAGAAATATGATTTGAAGTTCCATCAGCTATTAAGGTATGCTCCTGATTTGGTAGCTGATATGAGGTTGAAGGAAGTTTGCTTTTGGGTTGACTAGGGATTTTATTCTGGAGAGAAAGTCTGCCTTGTTGATTAATGATATTTATATCTTGAGGTTAACTATTCATATATAGTGAGTTGAGGATGAGAAGAGAAAATAGGCAAAGTTTGGGGATAGGCAGGGAAAGAGAAGTAGGTTTTCTGATCAGGGAATCGCTCAGCCTTAGGGTGGTAGAGATGGTGGCAAGTGGCAGAAAAAGAAGTGGAGGAGTTCTGGATCCTTTTCTGATAGTGCTCCTTATCATTCGAAAGACAAACATCATCAAGGTGGTGAAAATTTTTAGGCATAAGTTGCCCAATCTTAGGCGAGCAGAGGTCAATCAGTTTCTTTATGTCCTCCTTGCTGATTCTGTGGTCGTCCTCATTGGGGATATTGCTAGAAAAGAAGGGACAAATGCTTCATGTGTGACTAGGTAGGCGATCAAATCAGGGACTATTCGGTCAATAAGGTTGGTATGGAAGCAAAAGAAAATTCCTATGGCTTCATCTTCTGCTCCTACACCTGGTGGTATGACATCTACTTCTGTTACTGCTCCTGGTTCTAGTATAGGTTGGAATAGGTTGTATGCTTTGGCATCTCGACATGAATCCGTGACATCACCTGATATTGTTATTAGTACGTTACAACTTTTCTCTCATGACATATATTATTTGTTTGATCCAGTGTCCACTCTTTCTTATTTGACTCCATATGTGGCGTTGTCTTTTGGTTTCGATCTGGAAGTTATTTTGTATCTTTTTTCTATTTCTACCCTGGTAGGTGACTCAGTTATTACTGAGAGAGTCTATAGGGGTGTGTGGTATCTGTTAGTAGTAACCAGACCTTGGAAGATCTGTTTGAGTTGGATATGGTGTATTAAGATATAATTCTAGATATGGATTGGTTATGTTCTTGTTATGCATTTGTAGATTGTCGGACCCATAGGGTTATCTTTAAGTTCCCCGATGAATCGATTATAGAATGGGAATATAGTTCTATAGCTCCTGGGGGGAGGGGGCGTTTATTTCTTATCTTAGAGCTTGGAGGTTAATCTCTAAGGGTTGTCTTTATTACTTGTCTGGGGTAAAGATTCTAACTCAGAAGGTATTTCTTTGTTTTCGGTCCCTGCTGTTAATGAGTTTCCATAGGTATTTCCAAATAATCTTCCTAGTGTTCCTTCAAATAGGGAAATAGAGTTTGGTTTTGATTTTCTTCCGAACACTCATCCAATTTTTATTTCTTTGTAAAGAATTGTGTTGGTTGAGTTGAGGGAACATAAGGAGCAATTTAATGATCTTCTGGATAAGGGCTTTATTCGTCCTAGTATTTCTCTATGGGGTGCACCAGTGTTGTTTGTGCACAAGAAGGATGGGTCCCTTCGGATGTGCATTGACTACAGGCAGTTGAACAAGATGACGGTTAAGAACAAGTACCTCTTCCTCGGATAGATGACTTATTAGACCAGTTATAGGGTGCCAAGTTCTTATCTAAGATAGATCTTCGATTTGGGTACCACAAGCTTAAGATTAGGGAGGTAAATATCCCTAAGATGAATTTTCATACACGACATGAGCATTTTGAGTTCTTGGTGATGTCATTTAGGTTGACTAATGCTCTAGCAGCATTTATAGAATTGATGGCAGGGTGTTCAGGTAGTATTTGGATCTCTTTGTCATTGTGTTTATTGATTACATTTTGGTTTATTTGAAGAGTGAGGTGGATCATGCTAATCACCTTCATGTGGTGTGGTAGACCTTAAAGGAACAACAACTGTATGCCAAATTCTCAAAGTATGAGTTTTGGTTGAACGCTGTGACTTTCTTGGGCCATATGATTTCTGGTGAAGAGATCATGTTGGATCCGTAAAAGGTTACTGTGGTGAAGAGGTATCCTAGGCCCATGACTCCATATGATATTTAGAGCTTTTTGGGTTCAGTCAGGAATTATAGGTGGTTTGTGGAAGGCTTTTCTTTGATAGCTGCTCCTTTGACTAAATTGACTTAGAAGAAGGTTAAGTTTTCTTGGTTGGATGTTTATGAAGAGAGTTTTGAGAAGTTGAAGGATAAGTTGTCTTTGGCTCTATTAGTGACCTTCCCGGAAGGCAATGATGGGTTTTTGGTTTATTGTGATGCATCTCAGGTAGGGCTTGGTTGTGTTTTAATGCAGCATGGGAAGGTGAATACTTATGCTTCCAGGTAGTTGAAGGTACATGAGATAAATTATCCTACTCATGATTTAGAGTTGTTGGCGGTTGAGTTTACTTTGAAAATATGGTGGCATTAATTCTATGGTGTTCACATGGATATCTTTTCTGATCACAAGAATCTTCAGTATATGTTCACTCGGAAAGAGCTTAATCTCAGACAGAGGAGGTGGCTTGAGCTTCTCAAGGATTAGTCTTCACTACCACCCAGGTAAGGCTAATGTGGTTGTTGATGCTCTTAGCAGGTTATCTATGGGTAGTTTGGATCACACAGAGAAAGACAAGAAGAAATTGGTGAAGGATATTCACCACTCGGCTAATCTTAATATTCTTCTCTTGGACTCTAAGGATGGTAGTATGATGGTGTAAAAAGTGGTTCGATCATCTCTTGGTGCAGAGATTAAGGAGAAACAAATGCTAAATCCTGTCTATATAAAAATCAAGGGTGATGTTGGTGGGTAAAAGGTAATGGTGTTTGAGATCAGTAGTGATGGTACTTGACGGTACCAAGGAAGTTTGTGTGTTCCTGATGTGGAAGGGCCGAGGCAAAGGGTTTTGGCTGCGACACATGAGTTACGCTTATTATTAATCCTGGAACTAAGATGTATCATGATCTCATGGAGTTTTACTGGTGGAATATCACGAAGAGGGATGTGGATGATTTCGTGGCCAAGTGTATGGCGTGTCAACAGGCTAAGGTTAAGCACACGAGGCTAGGAGGGTTGTATCAAGAATTTGATTTTTTTGAATAGAAGTGGGAAGTGATTAATATGGATTTCATTACTGGTCTTCCTCGGTTTTGTAATCAGTATGATTCAATTTGGGTCATCGTGGATAGAATGACCAAGTCTGCATATTTCTTGCTAGTTCAGACTACCTTTTTGATGGAGAATTATTTGCGATTGTTTCTTCAGGAGATTGTTAAGCTGCATGGGGTACCTATTTTGATTATCTCTGATCATGGTATAAATTTTACATCTCATTTCTAGTAGTCTTTCCAAAAAAGGTTAGGGACTAAGGTTAGTCTGAGTACTGCCTTTTATCCATAGTTGCAAGTACAAGTAGAGAGAACTCTTCAGACATTAGAAGATATGCTTTAGGCCTGTGTGATTGACTATGATGGCAATTGGGTTGAGCATCTACCTTTGGTGGAATTTGCTTACAACAATAGCTATTATTCGAGCATTGGTATGGCTCCTTTCAAGGCATTGTATGGTAGAAAGTGTAGATCTCCTATTGGGTGGTTTGAGCTTGAAGAAGCAAACATATTTGGTTCAGATTTTTTTTTATCAGGCGATGGAGAAGGTCAAGGTGATTTGAGATAGGGTTAAAGCTTCCCAAAGTCGCCAAAAGTCCTACATAGATATTAGGTGTGGAAACTTGGAGTTTGTGGTTAGGGATAGAGTGTTCCTCAAGGTGTCTCTCATGAAGGAAGTGGTGCTGTTTGGCAAAAAGGGGAAGCTCAATCCTCGGTTTATTGGTCCTTATGTGATTTTACGGAGAGTTGGCAATGTTGCTTATGAGTTGGAGTTGCCATCTGGATTTAGTTTGGTTCATCCTGTCTTTCATGTTTCCATGCTGAGGAAGTATCTTGGTGATCCTTCTTTAGTTATTCCTTTGGAAGGATTGGGTATTTCAGATTCTCTATCTTATGAAGAGGTCCCGGTTGAGATATTAGCTAGGGATGTTTTTCGATTGTGGACCAAGGATGTGGCTTTAATTAAGGTTCTATGGCAGAACCATAAGGTGGAAGAAGCTACTTGGGAAGCGTAAGAGGAGATAAAGTCCAAGTATCCGCATTTGTTTTTTTCTTCGGGATTCGTATGGAAGGTATGTGTCTTGAACCCATCTTTATTTTATTAGTTAGTTAAAGGAAATATTAACATCTTTGCCTCATTTTTTTCAAACTTTGTTAAAAGGATGTTTGATTATGCAATCTTTGTGTGTGGTTTCCCCTAACTTGTCCGCCATTTGGGGAGGAATGTTCCTAGTGGGGGAAAATGAAACATACTGGGTTTTGACCCTTAAAAAATTTCCTAGAAATCCATTTTCCCAACCCAATATGAATTATGGGTACGAGCCCTATACTCGGGTATGAGTGGTATGGTCCTATCTTATGCTGACCAGTGTTAGTAGGTAGGATGGTTTTGGTTACTAGAATGGGTACGACTTAAGGGTATGAGTTGTAGGGCTTGGTACGAGTCATATTAGGGAATCTTATGGTGGGCAGTGTCGATTTTGTCTGTAGGTTTCTCTGATGTGTAGTTGAGAGAATCATTGGTAGTTTTGAAAAAAATAAAGAAGGAAATTGGATGGTAGATATCGGACATCACAGGGATCAGTCCAGCTTTCTGTATGCACAATATATCTATGCAAAAGGGCTATAACTGAAGTATGCAGCAACAACGAAAATTAAATCCTGTGATGAAGAAAGTGGTATGAAAAGAAGTTATTAAGTAGCTTGATGTTGGGATGTCTATCCCATATTCGACAGCAAATGGGTCAGCCCTATGCACTATATCTTGAAAAAAGGTGGGATAACTATAGTGACCAACGAAGCTAATGAGGTGATTCCCAATCGCATGGTTACTGGTTGGAGGATCTTCATTGATTACCAAAACATGAATGAAGTCACTAGGAAGGATCATTATCCTAGTCAGTTCATTGATCAAATGCTTGACAGGTTCGCAGGGCAGAAATACTATTTTTTTAGATGGATACTTAGGGTATAAGCAGATAAAAATAGCGCTAGAAGATTAGGAAAAGACCATATTTACCTCTGCATATGGCACGTATGAGTTCAGACATATGCTATTTGGCCTTTGCAATATACTTGTAACATTTCAGAGATGTAGGATGTCAATTTTCTATGACATGGTGAAAGAATTTATTATGGTATTTATGGATGATTTCTCTATTTAGTGTAACTCATTTAATGTGTGCTTGCAGAATCTGGATGGAGTTTTAGCTTATTGTAAGGAGATAAACCTTGTACTTAACTAGTAAAAATGCCATTTTTTCATCAAGGAAGGGATTGTCCTTGGTCATAAGTTGTCATATAAAGGACTAAGAGTCAAAAGAGCCAACGTTAAAGTCATTTAAAAGCTATCATATCCTGTGACAGTAAAGAGAGTGAGAAGTTTTCTCGGGCATGAAGGATTTAAAAGGTGGTTTATCAAAGACTTTTTGAAGATTGCAAGTCCAATGTTACAGTTGTTAGAAAAAAAAGCTAAATTTGATTTTTGGGCTTAGTGTGAGGAAGCTTTTGAGGGTATGAAGAAAAGACTAACAAAAGCACCCATCTTGATTTCTCCTGAATGGGCCTTACTATTTGATTTGATGTGTGATGCTAGCGATATGGATTTGGATCCGTTTTGGGGCAGCGAAAAGATAAGGTATTTCATTCTATTTATTATGCAAGTAAATTCTTAAATGATGCCCAAATTAATTAAACAGTCATGAAAAAGGAGATGCTAGCATTCATATATGCGTTTGACAAATTCAGATCATACTTGGTGGGCCTAAGGTAATTGTTTACACAGAACATGCTACCATCAAGTATTTTTTCAACAAAAATGATGCAAAGCCACAGTTGATCAGGTGGATTCTATTTCTCCAAGAATTTGATCTAAAAATGCGTGACAGAAACGGAGTTGAAAATCAAGTGCCTGATCATCTATCGAAGCTAGAGAATCATGATCATTTTGTGGATTATACAGTTTGCACCTAATAAGAGTTTCTAGATGAAAAATTATCAGCTCTAGATGTGTGAGATATTCCTTGGTATACAGACATTGTCAATTTATTAGTGTGTGGGTTTTAACTTCCCGAAGCTACCAGTCAACAACGAAAAAAGTTGTTGCCTGATTCTTATGCATACATATAGCATGAGACCTATCTCATCAAATAGGGTGCTGATGGGATTGTACGTAGATGTTTGTCTGAAGCTTAATCTAAACAAGTCCCGCAAAAGTGTTATTCATTTCCTTATGGTTGACATCATTGGGGTGAACGAACAACTAGAAAGGTGCTATAATTAGGCTTTTTATGGCCAACATTGTTCAAAGATGTGGTTGAATTTGTAAGGGGGTGTGATAAATTTCAGAGAGTAGGCACAATATCAAGGCGCCATAAGATGCTCCTAAACAATATTCTTGAGGTAGAGGTATTTGATGTTTTAAGGATAGACTTTATGGGGCCATTTCCACCATCTTATGGCAATTTGTATATACTAGTAGTAATTGATTATGAATCTATGTAGGTAGAAGTTGCTGCCCTTTCCATGAATAATGTGAGAGTTGTGATAAAGATTATAAAGAAGCATATCTTCTCTTATTTGGCACACCTAGTGCTATTATCAATGATGGAGTTACGCATTTTGTAAAAACTTGGTTTAAAATTTTTTTAGCCAAATATGGTATTAAGCACTAGGTGGCCACAACGTATCACCCATAAAATAGTCAACATGTAGAGATCTCTAATCGTGAAATCAATTAGATATTATAGAAGACGGTTAATGGTCAGTGTAAGGATTGGTCAAAAAAATTTGGATGATGCACTGTGGGCGTATATGATAACCTATAAGATGCCCATTGGGACCTCTATGTATCTCTTGGTATATGGAAAATTGTGTCACTTATCTATGGAACTTAAGCATCAAGCTTATTGGGCAGTGAAGAAATTAAATTATGATATGAAGACTATGGGTGAAAAGAGATTACTGAAACTACATGAACTTGATGAGTTTCGTCTCTATACTAATGAGAATGGAAGATTGTAAAAAGAAAAGAATAATAAATGGCATGACAAGCATATTCTAAATCGAGTTTTTGAGCCTGGACAACTTGTGCTGTTATTCAATTCAAGAATGAAGTTTTTTCTAGAAAAGTTGAGCTCTAAGGGGTCTGGACCATTTGAAGTTGTAAGGATGACTTCCGATGGATCTGTTAAACTATGGAACAAGAAGAATAATGAATAATTCATGGTGAATGGACATAGAGTGAAACATTATTTGGAAGATCGGGAGGATCACCATAATACGTCCATCACCTTTGCAGCTGTATGGAAATGAGATGGTCATGCCACGCCGTTAACTAAGGTGTTGCATGGGAGGCAACCCACGAATGTAATGTAATAGTGTAAATTATTTCTTAGTTATTGAAAGAAAAAGAAAGAAAAGAAATGAAAAATACAAAAAGAGGTGTTGTGCCACGACCAAAACTAACGCGCTTACGTAGCTATGAAGAAAGCGAGGTTCCATGTGGTGCATAGGTAAGGTTTTGGCGGGTTACTGACGTAGTTTTTGAGGGAGTAGGGTGTAGAGGAGGAGGACCTCAATTATTGGCCTCCAGTGGACACTCATCCAATTGATTTATCCCATACTAAAGGGGTCATTTGGATTTATGGTATGATATTGAATATGCCATAGCATCAGGCTTGTAGAGACGAGATCAAAGCCCAGATATATGGGTTACTGCTTTTACATTTTAGGATCAGGAGACGGCCAGTGACACAACCAAAGATTCGAGATATTATGATTGAATATCCTCTAGGATTTCATGCTAGGACTATGCTGCAGATTGGTCTAGACTTTATAGAGCTGGTAGATGATGATGTGCCCACTAATGAGGAGCTTCGGATGTGTGATTCAGATTTAGAGTAATAAGAGAATGATAATACTGATGATCGATACTTGAGAGCTGAGGCATATGGTCTAGAATTAGATAATGACATGGATAAGATATAATCTGGGAGTTGCTCCTCACCTCCTACTTGGTTTACTTTGCAAGCACTCGGATAATGCTTTATTTTAACTGTGGGCTGGTGGTATCTCATCCCTTGTACTCTTATTATTTTATTTTGTTGAATATTTTTATTCAGTTGGATGTTTTTCTCTTTGTATGTTTGATTTAGTCATTCTACCAATTTAGAACAATACGGTCTGTAATAGTTAGTGGTTAGTAGTATTTAGCTTATCAGTTGTGTGCTTATTAGTAAATTAAGCTTATCAGTCATATGGTCCTTCAGGGTCATGAGCACTGTCTAGCATTCCGAGTACCAGATTTGGGGCATTACGGTTATGATATGAGGAGTACATAAGTCAAAACACATGATAGTTTATTTACTTGAAATTTATAATCTTCTTAGTTTAAAACCCATAAAATAATACATACATGAACAAAATTTAATTCAAGAATGTAACCATAATTTAAATTCTCCAAAAGGATTCTTGAAATCCAATGGTGGAAGGAACTCAAGGATGAACACCAAACATACCTTGATTTATTAATTTGTGAGAATTGATGGTGAATTATTGATATTTAATCTTGAATCATGAAGGGCTAGGGTTGGTTCTTGAAAGAGGGCTACTTTAATTTGAGTAAATTGTGAAAATAATGAGCAATTAGTGCTCTTTGGGACATAAATCCCGTGTTTGGATTGAATGGGGTAAGGGAAAAGGACATAAATCTCCTTGGAAATTAAAAATGTGGAACTGAACACAAAATTCCAATTTTAACACTCAGCGCAATGCAGTGTAATTACGTCGGGCCACTGGGAAAGGGACAATCCTTAATTTACCCAGTGGTGCAACGCAGTGAAATTGCGTTGAGCCACTAGAAATGGATAATTCTAAAAATTCCTCTTCGCATGATGTGGTGCTTATCGTGGTGACACACCGAAAAATTACAAACATGAAATTGGCCATCACCGCGACGCAGCCTTATCATGTTGGGCTACTATTTTTCACTAAAAGTACCATAACTTCTCACTCGAGTATTGGATTTAGGTGAAATTGGTATTTTTGGAAAGCTAATTCAATTTCCTATAGTTTGGTGGGTCTTGAGATGAAACATTCTGAGTAGAATAAAAGATATGCTCATTTAAGTTGACTAAAGTAATATGCTTATCAAACCTTCAATTGGTAAGGATTCTTTTGATTCATCTAATAGCTGGGAGTTATTTGAGGCCTTAATAAACATTAAAATCACTTGTAAAATTACCAAAGAACTATAAGGTATTATGCATGAGCTTGGAATATGACGTTAACATTGGTTTGAATTTTTGGGGTATTGCAGTTGATGTCCCGATGGACTAGAGAGTCATTTCTAAACTGGTGGGTGACCCCTATGAGAGTGTTAGTCCTAAAATGGATGGTGTCCTCTCATAATACTATGCTGGATACTTAGTTTTGGAACATAGGGAATGCTACTAAGGACCCTGTCCTAACTGACGGGTGAGCCCCCTATCCCTAGGTTCGCTCGGTGCTAAATCCCACTCCCAACTAAAAGACTCTACAATCATGAACTAGTGCATGCACTGATGAATGATATGCTCAAACATGATATGTTGACAATAATAGTGCATGCAAAATCTTGAAGAAATCATGAACAAGTGAACTGACGTATTTAACATGAAGTAATACTGATTAGTTCATTATAAAAATGATGATATGAATAAGATGATAAAATCATAATTTGGACTAACTTGTTACTTTAAAATGGAAACATAAAAAAACACATAGGTATCAGGTGTTCTTAACCCACCATCATTGAATGATACAAAAAAAATAAGATAAGAATACTTAACTATAAAGTCCTGATTCAAAGACCCAAAACATGAGGCATTTCAATAACGTAATAAATTATATTAATGTAAAGATGAGAATGAGTTAACCTTGAGATAATATCATGCTTGTACAGTTGAAAGCATAATTCTAGAATTTGACCTGATGCCAACTGAACATGACCTGGGTTTTGGAACTTCAAGCATGTAGGATCATTATTTTCATAAATTAAAAATATTAGCATAACTTGAACGTAAAACAGTAAGAAAATATGGAAGAATTTCATGATTTACATTGAACATGATCATAAACTAGAGAAAAATACATAATTTAACCAAAAAGAGAGTTTTGGGGCTCAATGGTTGAAAGGAAACCATTAATGAATACTCCACATGCCTCAATTAGATGACTTATTGGAGAAGACTTGAAATTGAAACATAAATTCTTGAGTTCCTGAGAAAAGAAGCTTGAATTTTGTTCTTGGGTAGAGGGGAATGGCTTTGAATAATGTATTGAATGTTTAGGGTTAAGAGAATGTAAATAACGTATTTTAAGTCCCTTTCATTCATTTAAGGATGATTAGGGATGATTAAGTGGTGTGAAATAACTTCAACACCCTTAGACTATGTCAAAATGGAAAAATTTTGGAACTTTGCTTCTGCTGGGCGATGCATATCCAAAGAAAGTCTGGGGGTGTGCGGCGCACGCCAAAATCACAACCCATCAAGTGGCTATTGGCGTTTGTCATGCGATGTATGGCCTTAGCATAGTTATAACTTTTTGCTTGGGTATTAGATTAAGGTAAAATTGGTATCATTGGAAAGATAATTAAATTATCTATACTTTGGTAGATCTTGATATGCAAGATTCCACATATGTAACAATTTGTACACATTTAAAGGTGACCCTTGTAGGATCAAACACAAAATTTTGGCCTAATCAAAGGTTATTAGTTCAAATTTGCTCTAAGTGATTCCTATAATGATTTTTCACCTCAAAGAATTCTTAACACTAGGATAATGATCATGCCATAAATATTTAAATATAAGTCATGGGATTAGAGTTTACATACATTGTAATGACGGGATCAATTTCTAGCTAAAAAAATATGGGGTGTTACAGTGCCTCTCTATGCCTTCAGTATGTACCCCTCTGTTCGTAAGAGAGATTTGATCTAATATTTTCTATGCTATCTCCCAATGAAGGCGCATAAATGCTTCACCAGTAATAGTATCCGTCATAGCTTTGGAATTGATATCCAGGGCTTGATAGAATATTTTAAGTAAGTACCTCTATATATTTCTATAATTAGGCACCATCATTATGTTATTTTTAAATTGAAACTATGACTCATATACCTATATATAATGCAACTACTTGAAATTATAAATCTCATCCTTCAATTGTAGCAATCTGGAAGAAGGAATAAAGTGGTCTAAAAATTACTTTCACAACTTATTCTAAGTAGTAATGGACCTATGATATAGTACCCCTAACTATAATATCACTTCAACAATTGGAGAGAATGGGAACAAAATGCGTCTGAGAACATTTTGATCCACTCCAGGTATAGTGTATAAAGTGCAAATCCCAATAAACTTTATGAGGTTCTTGTTTTCATCAACAGTTGGTAGACCCAGATACACACCCTTAAGATTAAGTAACTAGATCATGGCACTGATGATATCAAACATCAGGCCCAGGGTAATATAGGAAGAATTATTGCTCATGTCTCAAAAAGATCAAAATATCCTATGTCCTTCTCCGGATCACCATATGCTTGCAAGTATTGGTAGACTAGGAGTACTTAATCTCTACCTCTGACCTCTATTGATTACTATTCGACACCAACTTTTTGCCTCTTTCTTGCTGTCTATGTGTCTAGATCTATATGCTGGTAGCCTTATTATCCCTTCAATATTGTTCTTATCCTAGTAATTTCACAATGGTTTGCTATACTATTTCCTAGAAGGTAGGGGAGACAAGTTTTGTGGATCATCTTGAGGTAGCTTATGATGACCTTTACGACTTTGTTGTGATAACCTATGATTCTGATGTAGGATTCCTTATGGCTCTAGATTAAATGGTATTAGTAGATTACCTTGAATACTGTTACAGGGCATACACCTAAAGAAGAACCAAAAACTAAAAGCCAAAAACCTCAAAAACTTCAATCAACCAATGAGTAATGATATTCCCCAACAATGACACCAAAATTGGATATTGTCCAAACTATACCCTCCTAGAAGATACAATAAGGTTACTATCAAATTATAGTTACCCAACTATGTTAGGGTAGATTTCATGAGGAATAGGTCAAATTTGTTACTCGAACTTGTTGAAGTAGCTAAATTGTAAGAATGTAAATAGCGAGAATATTTAGTAAACTATAAGAAGTAACAAGTTGTGAATGCTTATGGTATTAAACAATCTAAGATGAACACTATGACTGTGTTCCTCCTGGCTTTCTAACTTTGTAGGTTTCTCGTGATCAATTTAACTATCTAGCTGTGACACATGTAGAATCTGATAAGCTAGGTATTATCAACTATTATTTGAGTGCTTTGATAAATATAACCTTTTACCTTGTAAGTCTTAGGTTGTCACCTTACTAACCCTTGTCTTTGATCTTAGTTTAACTATAACCTTATGGGTCCCATGTTATTAGATGAGGGTAGATGACATCAAATTACTATTGTAATCTTATTCTCCCATGTGAAGATGATCTCAAAACAGGCTGCTTCTCAGCATTGTGCACCACTAAGAAAATAGTTAAACTAAAAAAAATCGCAATGCAAGTCTAAATAATAATTTTACAAAACCTCATACTTCTCCTACTTTATTGTTCTTCTAGGTTTCCAACAACCCAACCAAGGGATTTAGCCGCTCATAACTGCAAAACAATCCATGGAATATAATAATGAAAGAATAGAAGTGATTTCACAAAAAATGAAGAACAAAATCCAAAGTCTCAAATTAATTACTCAACCTAAAACCATGAATAAGAGGATTCTATGATCAAAAGTCAATCATGAAATAAATATGTTTGTAAGAGTATAAAATGCATAAAAGTGAAAACTAACTCAAAACATCAAAAGAGTATTTATAGATTATATAAAAATCCTAAAAATTCCAACCAAAACAAACTAAGAAACTTGGGTCTGCAGCAATATATGATGCCACAGATGGGCCGTAGGTGGCACCTACGGGCCATAAATTCCAATAATACCCTGGCTTTTGGTCCTTGGAAAATTCCTTGATTTTGTGCTTCTTTCCTAACCTGTGACTCACCATACGAGTCGTATGAGCCCAAATCATAGAGAGACTAGTGTGTTATCCAAAGTCTCTGACCTAAGTGTGAGTTGGACGTAATGAGTCGTATGGATGATTTACTAGTTATAGGGTATCTTCCATAGTCAAACTAGTGTAATGGGTCCTTGTCTCTGATATGCCTATGAGTGAACCTCATGAGTCATAAAGTTTGAGTACGAGTCATAGGGTACAACTCGTAGTCAGACCTGTATGGGTGCCTTATGCTTTTGTCTAGACTATGACTCATGTTGACGAATTATGATGAGTCCTCATGAGTAGTAGGGTGACATATTGTCACTAGCAATAGATTTTCAGCTATTGATTAAGGAAACTTTGGACATTTCTCTCTTTCTCCCACTTATACCCCACATCTATAAAACACCATAAAGGGGTTATTTTTATTAATAAATAAATCTAAGCACTCTCTCACTCATTAAAATCCCTAAGTCAAGATCACTAGGGTTTTAAAGGAATTGGCAATTATATCTTCCAAGGGTTGATTCTCTTTGTAATTATTGATATCTCAAGCATGTTACTCTTCCCAAAATCTTATTTTGTTAATAAATGTGTTTTAAATAGTTATTTATGTGGTTTGTTGTTGGTTTTGGAATGTGTGTAGAGGGTTTTGAATGATTGTTTACTTAAATTATGTTCTCATGGTTGATATGTAAATTTTTATATTTTAATGATGGTTTTGAATGTGTGGGGTGTATGGGCATGGTGAATAGTTTAGGGTGTCGTGGATTCCCCAAATTATGTGGATTTTGATAATAGAATTGGCGATAACCTCAACCTAATCTTATGAAACTTGTTTCGAACATGAGAATATATGTATTGAAAATACCTTTTGAATTATTGCATAGCATAAAAGGCTACAGAACCAAATTTGATTTAATGAACAAAGGGGGTCGAGGCATTCCCTTAGGATAATGATATTATATTGGCATAATTATAAGCTTTCAAGCATAATTGTTATGATGATACTGATGGTGTGTTTCTTAAGGTATGGTGCTTGTTTTAGTGAACGATAATGTGTAAATTCTTTGATTGGGCTTAAAAGGGGGTTATGTAGCTAGGACGTAAAGGTGGAGGTCTCGGGGGGACTGATACTGGAAACTCACCTTTGCTGCATGCTGGTTGGTCTCGATAATTATGTGCAAGTGTCACACTTTATATATATATATATATATTTGTTTCCTAGATTAACATGGTGTCAGTACATTCCCTAGTATTTCTTGATACCTTTGGTTCATGCAACTAACACACTGAGGCCCTTTCAGCAAAGAGGGTTGGACTCATATAACCTGTGGGTGTTTTTATGATGGTTGAGGTATACAGTCCAGGATAGTGTTTACTTTTATGCTAAACCTTGTTACCTATCCCAGCATATTATATATATGTATATATGTACAATGAGTGCATGTGGATTTTATTATGGTATTAACTTGGCATTATTTTACCCCTTCTCTTAGTTACATGCTAGCGTTTACCTCGCAAACCATCTCCAAATATTTTATCCCTACACGATGCAGGAATCAAAGAAACTTTAACTTTTCCTGTCCAGTGCTAGGATGTTATGGTTTTTAGCTATCATCTTTGAAGTGGTGAGCTTCTATTCTTTGAAAAGGCTATCATTTTTAAGTCTTGTTTCATCTTTGTCTAAGACTACTTTTATTGGATTCTTTTGGATATCATTGGTGGCATATCCCCACTTAGATTGGTTTTTGTTTATTTAGAGGCCTTATGGATTACAATGTATTGGGAAATAGTATTATGGATTATTAGCACATTCTTACTACTAAATATTCTATCTTTTTAGATGTTTGAAATTTATCCACTGCTAACTATATTGTGTTATGTTTGGCTAGGCAAAAAAGGGGTGGTCTTATCCTCGGTGGACTTGAGATACCCATTATGGCTAGGTCCTGGTTTGTTTCATGACAAGTTGGTGTCGGAGTGCAGGTTCCTTGTCAATTGGTTGTCCACAAAGCTATGTAAAGTAGAGTCTCTTTTATGGATGTCCAGCACACTGCACTTATAAGGGAGAGGCTACGAGGCATTTAGGAAAATTTCCCTTTCTTGTGTTCTGTTTTTGGTTTGTAGAGTCTAGGATATTTAAATCTCCTCTAATTCAATTTGTTTGTATTTCTGATCACACCTCCATAATGATATGATGCTCGTGGAAACTCATCTGTCCCACTTTAGGACAATATTGATAGAGCTCGTCCTGCTTACAGGGTATAGACCAAATCTAGAGTCCCTACTTCTGATTGCCCCTGTGAATTCCACCAATTTCTTCTAATCCTTCTAAGACTCCTTAGGGTGATTTATCTAATGTTGAGTTTTGCTAGTTGATTCATTTTTTTACAAAGTTCGTTGCCTCCTAGTTGCACCAGTATGAGTGTGTTTCTCCTATCACTCATTTTTCTGAAGACACAAGGGTTCATTAGTTTATTAGGTTGAGTCCTCTAAATTTCACTGGTCCCAAGAATGAGGAGGTTTCTTAAGGGTTTATATATGAGATAGAAAAGGTTTTTCGAGTGATGCATGCTTTTGAATCTGAAGGTATAGAGTTTATCGCATATCAATTGAAGGGTGTCATGTATCATTGGTATGAGGAGTGCGTGCAGTTGAGTGGTGAGGATATTGAGCCAGCTATGTTGGATGATTTCTCTAGTATTTTTCTGGATTGCTTCTTTTCTTAGGAGTTAATGAAGGCAAAGGCTAAGGAGTTCATGAATATAAAGGAAGGAAAAATTTCTGTGAAAGAGTATAACTTGGAGTTTGATTAGTTATCTCGTTGTGCTATAGAGTTGGTGTCTTTTATAAGGGATAAGATGGGGAAGTTTGCTTCAGGTTTTTCTCTGGACTTGGTGATGGAGTGCAAGGATGCCTTACTGAATAATGACATGGATATGGCTAGGATTGTGGTGTATATGCAACTAGTTGAAGATAAAAAGAAAAAACAAGCCAAAATAGGAGAAAGGCAGAGTAATATATTCAAGTATGCTGAGCAGGGCGAATGCCAATATAATAGTGGTAGAGAAGGAAGGCAATGGTCTTTAAAGAAGTAGGTATATTTTGGTTCTTACTCTATGGTGAGTGCTCCATATCCTAATCTATTTCGTGATAGTTGCTTTTAAAGCAAAAATGTGTTTGAGTCATAAGGTGCCCCATCTTAAGCTAGTGGGGACTAGTTAGTGCCATTATATCCATTTTGTAGATACTGTAGACAGTTGCACCATCTGTTTTGTAATAAGGGAAGAAATAAGTGTTTTAAAATATGGCTAACTTAGCCATATTTAGAGGAATTGTCCTTCAGGAGATGTCTTTACTGTAGTTAATAAGGTTTGGATTGCTATATCTTCAACTCTAGTATTGAAATTTGCTAATTTTCATACCAGCACTTGTTGTAATCATCTATATTCTTTTGCCACTCATAAGTAATTTGAGTTTTCTCCTCATGTTGTCAGTGGTACATTATAACTCTTCTCTCATGATGTGCATTTCTTACTTGATTTGGGGTCTACTCTTTCGTTTGTGACCCCTTATGTAGTTATTCATTTTAGTTTTGGTCCTTGATGTATTTTTAATCCCTTTTCTGTGTCTACCTTTATGGGTGACTATATTATAGCTAAAAAAGTTTATAGGGGTTGTGTTGTATCTATTTGTGGTTGGTAGACATTGGTGGATCAGATATAGCTAGATATGTTAGAATTTGATGTTATTTTGGGAATAAATTGGGTCCATATGTGTTATGATTTTATTAATTGTAGGACCCGAAGGGTTAATTTCCAATTCTTGAATGAATCAGTGATTGAATGGGAAGGTATTTCTTTACCATCTAAGGGAAGGTTCATTTCCTATCTTAGAGCCTAGAAATTAATTTCTAAGGGGTGTCTATATCATCTAGTTTGGGTTAAGGATTCAACTTTTGAGTTTCCTTCTTCGTAATCTGTCCCTGTAGTCAATAAGTTTCTAGAGATGTTTCTCGATGACTTTTTTGGTTTTTCTCCTGATAGGGAAATAGACTTTAGGATTGACCTTCTACCAGATATCCTTCCTATCTTTATCCCTCTTTATAGAAGAGTTCTAGCTGAGTTGAAGGAACTTATGGAGTAGTTGAAAGATCTTCTTGACAAAGATTTTGTACTCCCTAGTGTTTCTCTGTGGGGTGCTTCTGTTCTATTCGTACGTAAAAAGGATAGGTCCCTTAGAATATGTATGGATTATTGGAATATAAATAAGCTAACAGTGAAGAATAAGAATCCTCTTCCTAGGGTTAATGACCTATTTGACCAGCTTCAGGGTTCTAAGAACTTTTCTAAGATCAATCTTCGGTCGGGTTATCATAAATTGAAAATTTAGGACCTGGATATCCCTAAGACTTCATTCCATACCCGTCATGGTCACTACCATTTCTTAGTCATGTTTATTGGGTTGGCTAATTCTCTGACAATATTCATGGATCTTATTAACCGGGTATTCTATCAGTTTTTAGATTTATTCAACATTCTATTTATTGATATTATTTTGGTATACTCCAAGAGTCACAAGGATTATGCTCGTCACATTCGTATAGTGACCCTTAAGGATCAATAATTGTATGCTAAGTTCTTGAAGTATGAGTTCTGGTTGAATGTTGTGACCTTCCTTGGTCACAATATTTTTAGTGAGCGGATCATGGTGGATTTATAGAAAGTTGAGGTGATTAAAAAATGGCCTAGATACATGACTCAAACAATTATTTGGAGCTTCTTGGGTTTAGCTGGGTATTATAGAAGGTTTGAGAAGAGTTTCTCTTCGATCGCTGCTCCATTGACTAAGTTAACTTAAAAGATAGTGAAGTTTCTGTATTTTGATGCTTGTGAGAGTAGTATCAAGAAGCTGAAGGATAAGTTGACTTCTGCCTCGGTTTTTACCCTATTCAAGGGTACCGATTACTTTGTCTTTTATTAGATGCATCTCATGTATGACTGGGTTATTTTTTATGAAACATAGTAAGGTTGTGACATATGCTTCTAGGCAGCTTAAGGTGTATGAGAAGAACTATCCTACCCATGATTTGGAGCTATTGGATATGGTTTTTGCTTTAAAGATTTGGCTCCATTACTTGTATAGAGTTTATGTTGATATATTCTGATCAGAAGAGCTTACAGAATGTGTTCACCCAGAAGGAGTTGAATCACAAACAATAAAGATGGTTGGAGTTACTCAAATACTCTGATATAAGTATCCATTATCATCCAGGTAAAGCTAATATGGTTGCTGATGTTCTTAGTAAGTTGTCCATGGTAATCTTATCTCATGTTGATTATGAGAAGAGAGGTATGGTGAAGGATATTCACTATTTGGCTAATATTAGAGTTTGTCTTTTAGATTTCAATGATGGTGGAGTGATTGTTTAAAAGGTGGTTAAGTCTTCTCTTATGACTGAGGTGAAGGAGAAACAAATTTTGGTTCCTATTTTGATGCAGATTAAGAGTGATATGGGTCAGTAGAAAGTGATGGATTTTGAGATCGGTAGTGTTGGTATCTTTAGGTACCAAGGTAGATTGTGTGCTCCCTATGTTGATGGGTTACAAGAAAGAATCTTGGTTGAGGCTCATGAGTCGAGGTACACACTTTATCCTGGTTCAACAAAGATTTACCATGATTTGTATGAAATCTATTGGTGGAATAACATAAATAGATATGTGGCAAATTTTATAGCCAAATGTATGGTTTTTTAGAAAGTGAAAGTGGAGCACTTGAGGCCTAGTAGTTTGTCTTAAGAGTTTAAGTTGCTCGTATGGAAGTGGGAAGTAATTAACATGGACTTTGTTACTAGTCTTCTGCTGTCTCGCCATTAGTTTTATTTTATTTAGTTCATCATGGATAAAATGACCCAGTCTGCTTATTTTTTGACAGTGAAGACTAATCATTTTGCAAATGATTATGCTAAGCTTTTTATTCAGGAGATCATTTAGTTGCATGGTGCGCCTATTTCTGTTATATTTTATTGAGGTACACAGTTCTCATCTATCTTTTGGTGGTAATTTTAGAGAGGTTTGGGAACTACGGTGAACCTTAGAACTACTTTCCACTCTCAGACGGATGGACAAGTGGAGAGGACTATTTAGACTTTGGAAGATATACTAAGGGCCTGTGTGATTGACTTTGGTGGTAGTTGGTTTGATCATTTGCCTCTGATAGACTTTGCATGTAGTAATAGTTATCACTCAAGTATTGGGATGGCTCCATTCGAGGCTTTGTTTGGTAGGAGGTGCAGGTTTCCTATTGTGTTGTTCAAAGCTGGCGAGACTTGATTGTTTTGTCTAGACTTAGTTCATCAAGCCATGGAAAAGGTGAAGGTGATTTGGGATAGGATTAAGACTGCTCAGAGTCGCCTAAAGACCTATACAGATTTGAGGTGAAGGGAGTTAGAGTTTGATATTGGTGATTGGGTGTTTTTTAATTGTCTCATATGAAAGGAGTATTAAGGTTTGCAAAGAAAGGGAAGCTTAGTTCCTGATATGTTTGCCTATACTTGATTTTGGGAATAGTGGGCAATGTGTTTTATGAGTTGGAGTTTCCTTCGAGTTTGAATTCTATCAATTCGGTCTTTCATGTTTCAATGTTGAAAAAGTGCATGGTAATTCTTTCTTTGTTGTTCTTTTGGAGAGTGTTGTTGTTTTAGATTCTTTGTTGTATAAGGAAGTACCAATTGTCATTATGGATAGGCAAATCCGTTGTTCGAGTACTAAGGATGTGGCTTTAGTGAAGGTGAAGGTTCTATAGAGGAACCATAAGGTTGAAGAAGTTACTTGGGAAGCTGAAGAGGACATAAAGTCCAACTATCCATTCTTGTTTCCTTCTTTGGATCATCATGCATAAAGTATGTGATTTTCTTTTCATCTTTGTTGTCTGACTTTCTTAAAGGAAATTATGGTTGCGTTTCTATGTAAAATCATGCTAATAAATGCCTTGACTCATTATTTAGGAATGCATGATCTTCTGGGGGGGGGGGGAGAGAATGAAACACCTCAGATTTTGGTCCCTGTAAAAATCCTTGATTTTGAGCTTACTGCCCAACCTATGACTCAACATATGAGTCGTAAGGTGTCGTTGCCGGTCATAGGATCCCAAATCATAAGGTTACCAGTGTGTTATTCAAAGTCTCTTATTTGAGTACGACTAGGATGTAACGAGTCATATGGACACTTTTCGAGTCGAAGGGTCCTTTACATAGCCAAACAAGTGAAATGGTTCCTTGTTTTTGTTGTGCCTATGATTAAATCTCACCAGTCATAAGGTCTGATCAAGATGACCAACAGTCAGCTTTGAAGTAGTGAGCTTCCATTCTCTGGAAGGGCTATTATTTTGAAGTCTTGTTTTATCTTTGTCTGATACTACTTCTATTGCATTCTTTTGGATATCGTCAGGTTCATGTCCCTACTTAGATTGATTTGTGGTTTGTTTAGAGGCCTTGTGGATTACTGTGGATTGGGATTTGGTATTATGGATTCTTAGTACATTCTTTTTGTTGTATATTTTATCTTGCTATATGTTCGAAATTCATTTGTTTCTAGCTATATTGTATTCAATTTTTCAAGGCAAAAAAGAGGTGGTATTCGGTCCTCATTTGACTTGAGATACTTGTAATGGAAAAGCCCTGGTTCAGATCATAAAAGTTCCTATCATAGGTGAGAAAATTTTTTCACTCCTACAGCTTGTCTGAATTTTGTCCCTCTGATACTTGTTCTGGTACCTATGGCACTATAGGTGGTACCTACGGGCCGTAGGTGACCCTTCATAGGTAATAGTCAACAACTTTAACTTCTAATTCTATGAAGTTTGTGACTCTGGAACATATGACAACTACCTATGATCTATAAGTGCTACCTACGCCATGTAGGTAGTCTCATAGGTGGCTTTTTTGCAAATCTTGACTCCTTTTCTTCATGTTAAGCTCCAATACCTAGTTCACTGCAAAATAAACACAAAATCATATAATATCAACTAAAACAAAACCTAAGTACTTGAAACCATGGCACATTAGGGCCCCAGTTTAAGTCGTGGAAAGCTTGGTATCAGAGCACAATTTAGTTTCCCAAGGTATTTATAAAGTTGTGTTAAGTAGAGACATTTTTATTGGTGTGTATCTCGCCACATGTATAAGAAGGAGGCTACGAGGCATTTAGAAAATGTTTCTCATTCTTTCATACTCTTGATCATGCAACAGTGTTGCCTGTTTGAAAGTCATCCAAATTCATTCCTTTACTCTAATTATTTGGGCTATGTCTCATTATCGAGGGGATAAAAGTGAAAAAGCTTAGGTTCCTAAAGTTATGGTCCTTTCTTATTGATTTATCAAAAAGTGATGAAATAGCACAAGGACTTGAAAGGAGTCCATTAGTGCATCAAAGTGTATTGATTCAAGTGTACACCTCTATCTTCATGAATCATGCATTTCATTTTAAGGTAAGAGGGATATTTAGTTCCCTTTTTAAAACTTTATTGTATATGTTTTACTTACGGGGAAAGATATGTATCTTAATATTGGGATAGTATTTCCTCTTAAGAGTTTGTATAAATTATGGTGTTATGACCTATGAATAGTACGATGATCCCAAGGTTATTGATATGAAGTCATAAGTTTAAAACTCAAAGTAGGGATAATTTTGAGTTAAAAAGGTGGTTGTATTCATGTAACCTTTAAGTGAGTGAAGGGATGGTATGATCTTATGGTGATTGGTATGTTTGTAGATAGGTTTGTAGATTTTATGGTAATTAGTAGAAGAAATGATTAGTTATGATGATCTCGAATTTATTTGAAACAGGGAGGGAGCTTGTGATGTATGGTTATTGTAGTATTAAACATTAATCATAGGTTGTGAATGGAAGGATAGATAGGCTAATAATTTACAAATTTAGCATTTAATTGGGAAATCATAGAAAGGGGGCCTCAGCGGTGTTTATAAAAAATTAAAAGTAGTTTAAAAGTATGTATGGGTAAGTGGATATGATGAGTCGAAGGAGATTGTACTAATAGACCATAAAGGGTTATGTTATAATATTAAGATCGACTTTCCTAATTGTGTGATTTTACAACACCGAGAGTCCATTGGTTTTTATGTAGCAGTTGTAATCTAGTCTAGTAGGTGAGAAAATATATAGTAAATTTTAAGGTATAGTAGAAATGTTGTGAAGAAGATGTGCTTGTAGGTCGTAGTTAAGTGGAATGAGAATTTTGATTGATTAATCTATCATATATTTTGATGGATAGGTATAGTATATGGTATGTCTCATTGGCGATTCATGATTGGTTATAGATGTTAAGTTTGATCTTTAGTTGTTGACTATGGTAGAAAGAATAGTTGCTCGAGGATAGTGATGTAAGATTTATGGAAAATGAATTAGTAAGCTGGATATAATGTGCGCAATAGCCTAGTTTGATAACCTATGAAAAATTTGAATTGATAATTGTGATATATATATATATATATATATATATATGAAAACTAGTGCTTAAGTGATAAATTGCGGCTAAGTCATTAGGTGGATAAGAGTGTTAGGTTTATAAGAATAAGTTAAACCCCAGGTAGCATCTTGTTAGATAAGGTTTTAAGTTTCTAAGTGTCATGTGTACCTAGTTTATGTTTCTGAATATCTTGGATGGAGAAGTCTAGGGATTTGTTATATGGTGTTCTTAAGAGATGAATTGAGGAACATATTGATAGATGACGTGATCCCTTGGTATAGTTTTAATTTTTTTTTGTTAATTTGAGAGGTTATATGATTAAAGGTTTCATGCTAGTATACTAAGGAGTGAAGAATAGATTGTTATGTGTTAAGAAGTGTGGATGTTTATACTCATGAGAGTGAGAGTTATAGGGTGATGACTATGGAATCAAGCAAAAAGAACTAAGATTTGTATACTTGGAAGGGATATCCTAGAAACAAGTTAGTGTCCTCATATTATTGTTATCTGGGGGAGTTTGGCATTCATGTGTATAGTGATACCCCCCATTTTGTTGAGTGTTGTGCTTGTAGATTTAATGATAGGATATGTAATGCCCCGAGTTTGTACCCTGGATGCTACACGGTGCTCATAATCCCAAAGGACCACAAGCAAACCTATGACTGGTACCTGCTGCAATAACTGAATAATAACATTGAATCATACAGATTTAGGCGGAGAAACATTCCATAATTTTCAAATCTATAAATAAATTTGAATGTGGTATCAAAATACCAAAACTGAATATAAGTACTGAAGTTTGAACAACTATCTGAAAATACTCTAGTCTGAAAAGCCTCTAACTGTTTAAACTGTGGAGTTAATGGGAGAAACTCCCAACTAACTTCGACTACTGATACTGAAACTGAAATACAGTTGATGGGTGAGCAGATGCTAACAGTTTTGAGACTTTTAACTGAGAATAATTACAAAGTCTTAAGCAACTTTTGTTGTTTTTGATAGTTTTATTTTTGATTTTGCAGTGGAAATCAAGATACAAGAGAACCAATAATGATGGAAGTAAAAGAGTTGAAATCTGAAGCAAATAGAAGAGAAGTGTGGCTGACGACATTCCTGATAAGTAGTCAGTACTCTGATAAGTTATCAGCTTCATCGTCAGCCTTAAATAGAGAATGGGATTCAGCTGGAAGAAGTGATGATGACATATGATAAGCCGTCAGAGTTATGATAAACCATCAAGATCGTCATTAGCCTAAGGCAGAACATGAGAGCTAAAGTAAATCATTGACAATATCTGTGATAAGTCGTCAAAAATTTGATAAGCCATCACGCTTCATCGTCAGCCTAAGACAGCGAATGTCAAAAGTGAAGAGGAGCTGAAGACATGTGTGATAAGTCATCAGACTCCTGATAAGGCATCACAAAATGTCGTCACCTGTCCGAGAAATTACTGAACTCTGTGATTTTGTTTCCATAATTAGGGTGAACTATTTAATGTATTGTCTAGGGTTTTCTTGGGGGATGGTACTCGACATACAAAACCTATTTTGGAATGCACGTATTTTGTTATTTTCTCTCTAGTTTCTTGGTTTGAACAAAACAATTAACTTTAAAGAGATTATCATCAATATTTTGGGATTTCTACTTTGATCTAATCTGAGAAACACTCGTTACTATTCATCTTACTGTAAGTTTACCTTTCAAATTATGAATTTAACTTGTTGTATCAATTATTACATTATGAGTGGCTAAATCCCTTTAACCCGAATTATGGGATCTATGGGTTAGGTCTTGGTTAGTTGCTAGGTGTTCAAGATTCTAAAGGTAATAGGACTCCTTGATTATTTTGAGGTTTTAATTATTGTCTATTGGTTGCAAACGATAGATAGCACCTGCTTTGATTTGCTTGAGATAAAAAATCAACTATAGTAGGAAGTGAATTATTGATAGGGACTTGGAAGTTACCAACCTTCCGTTTAATAATTGACGCTGTAATAAGGTTAATTAATTTGAGGTGAAGTCTGGTCAGTGAATATAAATTCCATATGTCCAAGAGGATTAGGTAATTAAATGCTTAAGTAGGTCGAGAGCCATTTAGTCATAACTTCGATAAAGACAGTCTATTGTTCCTACCTATCGTGAGAATCTTTAATCACTATTAGCATCTGTCAAGTACCAAAACCCATATTGAACATAATTCTATTATTTCATAAACTCTTGATTACAAACACTAAAACTAAAGTGACCAAAAATTATTTGCTAAATTCTCATAACCCCCAATTTATCGAACACTACTAACTATCAGTTGATTAACTCGCATATAACTCAGATTCACACCATATTCCCTATGGGATTCGATCCCAACCTAGTTGGGTTTTATATTGACAAAGATCGCTTACATTCTCACAGGAGAGGTGTAGTTTGAGCGTTATAAAAAATGGTGCCGTTACCGGGTAACAATTTGGCGTATTGAGTTGGTTTGAAATTTTAGTTTACTTGCTTGAATTCAAACTTGTAAATATTTGTTTAGTTTATATTTTTATTTTCTTGTATTTTTATTTTTCTCTCACCTTTCTTGAGATGTCAACTTGGATAGATGTTTTCTTGAGTGATGATGATTTTTGTTAGGATTCTTGTCATTATTGTTGGGGACCATCTTTTGAGGCTTTCTGTCCAGATTTACCTGGAAGTGTATGGACTGGACCTTCACAATATGATGTAGATACTATCCGACTTATTGTAACTTAGTGTTTGGCTTGTGGTCAAAGTGATCATAATAAAGATATGTGTGCTGTCACGATTCAAGTGAACAAATTGATGAAATGAATTTTAGAGAATCAAGAACAACTGTGGGCAGAGCTAAAGGAGTTACCACTCCCACCATATTTATAGTGGCTAAACAAAAAATAGTATGAAGAGGACATTAGCCAATTTGAGGAGAAAACTCAAGAATCACAACCACTCAATTATCATCTTAATCTGGAGTCCGACATTAAGAAGGTAAATAAAAGTGAGCGTGTAGTAGATAGTGTAAATTTTGAAGTAGAATTCGTTGGGCCTCACTCGAAGCATTTTTCTACATTATGTTTAGATAATATCTTATTTGTGGAATCATCTCAAATAGTGGAAGAGTGTGAAGATGAGGAACAAGAATTCTATATTCTTTATTTCACACTTGATAAGCAACATAAAAACACACCTCACTTTAAGGCCGAGTGGTTAACCACGCTCAATCCATTACTCTACTTCTTAATTTTTGTACCACCCTCTATGATCGAGGCAAGAAGATGGACTCTAAGTAGGGGGTGAAATGCATATCCTCAAAGTGGAGGAAAAAGCTGAGTTGGGTCATGCCGCGAAATTAAATCAGGCGCTGCTTGGGAGGCAACCCAAGGTATTTTGTTGTTTGTATTCGTATTATACGATTCACATCAGATCTTCGCACCCATGATGCCACAAGTATGTTTCTAACTCTCTTATTTTGGTTTGATGCATTGGGGACATTGCATGATTTTATGTTAATGATAGGGCTACTTGTGGGTGTTGATGTCCTCCTGGGGTTTTTGTTGTCGTTCTTCTTTTTCCTGGAGTCTTTTTCCTAGTAGAGCCGGCATGTTTAGGCGTATTACGTTTGTTTTGTGATATGTTGTGGTTAATTAGGGGAAAAATAAGTATCTAGGACAGTTGATGTATTTTTATTGATGTTTCTTGGAATGATAAATATTTCTCCAACTTGTCTGGTAACTGTGTGATGTGCATCTATATGTGACTATTGTGAATCTTTTTATGGCATTAGTACAAGGGATAGGATAATAACTGCTAACAATTGCATGAACCAAATGGGTAGTAGCTTGTGATGTACCTTTGTGCCATGTGTGTATGAGATACTACCTATTTCTCGTTGTATGTTAAAGCTAGAAGTTGCCCGGTTGGTCTTACCTTGATTGTAAGATAGCGGTTAGGAAAGGATCACAGGCCGTTGTTGATATTAGTCCACTTTTATCCTAAATGACCTTCCATGTGTGAATAATATCCCTTGATCCTGATTTTGAGTCTGAATGCCTATTCTTTTTATTATACCTATCACCTTCCCATTTGTATCACAATGAACCTATTTTGGCTCTGGTCCTCTTGGATATTGTGCACTTTGACTTAGGCAAATGGCTTAAGTTGAGGGTGGCTATCATAGGGGTGCGTAATGTAAAGTGAGTATGAAGAAGGGTAATAAAAAATAAATGCAAGGCTAGGTATGGTAGAAAAAGAATGAGAAAAGAAAAGTTGTGAATAAGAGAAAATGAATGAATAAAAACTGCACCCATCTTGAATGTGCTTTAATCAAGAAATGGAGAAATAAGGTAAAGGGTGATAAGTGAGACCCCAAAAATAGTGTAGTGCCAAGGAGGGTTAGTCACTTTAAATATCCTTGCGTATCATACCAGCCCTAACCCTACATTACAAGCTGAAGAAAAGTCCTATAGTGATCCTAGCTTAACTGTCTGAAAGCCTTGGTGATGAAAATAAGTGCAAGCTTATGGTATTTGACATAAATTATTGGAACTTCTTTCTGAGAGTGAGTGTCTCTTGACCATCCACTCATTGAAATACTTGATTACATATATGAGTAAAGAGGGACTTGAGGGACTTCTTTGTTGTAAGGGCACATTGGTTGCATTGCTAGATGCTTACATGTTTGGGTAGTGTAGCTTGTATATATGCATGGTTATTGTTGCTGATTTGATGTCATATCTTGATTACCTGGTGTCACATTGTTGATCTTTATTGATATACATAGTTAGTTTTAAAGTAATTAAAAATAGAGAGGGTAATATGTTTTGAGCTAAACTTGATAATCAACTGTCATGGTATCTTAAGTGCCTCTTAGTTAAGTATCGTAGTATTATGTTTAGTTACTTGAGGACAAGCAATTGTTTTAAGTTGAGGGTGTTGATGTGTGAGCAGATGCTAACACATTTGAGGCTTTTAACTGAGAATAATTGCAAAGTCTTAAGCAACTTTTGTCATTTTTGACTATTTTATCTTTGATTTTGCAATGGAAGTCAAGATGCAAGAGAACCAACGATGATGGAAGAAAAAGAGTTGAAATCTAAAGCAAATAGAAGAGAAGTATGGCTGACGACATTCCTGATAAGTCGTTAAAACTCTAATAAGTTATCAGATTCATTGTCAACCTTAAACAGAGAATGGGATTCAACTGGAAGAAGTGACGACGATATGTGATAAGTCGTTAGAGTTGTGATAAACCATCAAGATCGTCGTTAGCTTAAGGCAGAATATGAGAGCTGAAGTAAATTATCGACGACATCTGTGATAATTCATCAAAGATCTAATAAGCCATCACGCTTCATTGTTAGCCTAAGGCAGCGAATGTCAAAAGCGAAGAAGAGCTGACGACATCTGTGATAGGTCATCAGACTCCTGATAAGGCGTCACAAAATGTTGTCACCTGTCCGAGAAATTACTAAACTCTGTGATTTTGTTTCCATAATTAGGGTGAACTATTTAAAGTATTTTTAGGGTTTTCTTGGGGGCTAGTACTCAACATTCTGAACCTATTTTGGAATGCACGTATTTAGTTATTTTATGTCTAGTTTCTTGGGTTGAACAAAACAATTAACTTTGAAGAGATTATCATCAATATTTTGGGATTTCTACATTGATCTAATCTGAGAAACACTCGTTGCTATTCATCTTTCTATAAGTTCATCTTTCAAATTACGAATTCAACTTGTTGTATCGATTATTACATTATAAGTGGATAAATCCCTTTAACCCGAATTATGAGATCTATGGGTTAGGTATTGGTAAGTTGCTAAGTGTTCAAGATTCTAAAGGTAATTGGACTCCTTGATAATTATGATGTTTTAATTATTGTCTATTGGTTGCAAATGATAGATAGCACCTGCTTTGATTTTCTTGAGATAAAAAATCAACTATAGTAGGAAGTGAATTATTGACAGGGACTTGAAAGCAATCAAACTTCCATTTAATAATTGACGCTGTTAATTAACCTAAGGTGAAGTTTGGTCAGTGAATATAAATTCCCTAAGTCCGAGAGGATTAGGTAATTAAATGCTTAAGTAGGTCGAGAGACATTTAGGCATAACTTCGATAAAGACAATCTGTTGTTCCTACCTATCATGAAAAACTTTAATCACTATTAGCATCTGTCAAGTACCAAAACCCATAGTGAACATAATTCTGGTTTTCCATAAACTCTTGATCACAAACACTAAAACTAAAGTGACTAACAATTATTTTCTAAATTCTCATAACCCTCAATTTACTGGAAACTACTAACAATCAGTTGATTAACTCGCATATAACTCAGATTCACACTATATTTCCTGTGGGATTCGACCCCAACCTAGTTGGGTTTTATATTAACAACGATCGCCTATATTCTCATATGAGAGGTGTAGTTTGAGCATTATCAATGGTAAATAATATGTGCTGGAACTATGAGGATTCTTCACTACTCTGACTGCTGAAAGTCTTGTCTGCTAAGGATGCTCGGGAGCCTGTGCGTCGGTACCTATGATATATAACATCATAGCACAAAAGAAAGCATACGTTAGTACTTTGAATGTACTGGTATGCTCAATGAGGTAGGCTTAAATGCATGGGTTCATATTCATGAACAATACTAGCTGAATAATATGAGTATGATTGGGTAAGATTACATGCATGAGTGCATAAATTGTAACTCAAAACATGATAGTACTGGTTACCGAATCTGAATACGATCAAGAACACATTGCATGTTTGAGATCGAGATTAATATAGGTTAAATAAGTACCCATTAACTGAGGTCTAAATTTATGGATACTGTATTACTGGTAACTGGATGACTGTATCTTACAATCCTAAATTCTGTGGAGCTATACTGTGTTCCGTACTGAACTGAATGAATATATCTGATAGTACTAAATTCTGTAGAGCTTAACTGAGTTCTATACTGAGACTGAATCTGAAACTAAAACTGTAGGTGGTAATCATATAACCGACATACCCCTTCTCTAGCTGATTTGGGGTCCAACCTATAACCCAAGTTGGAAGGGTGTCAACATCGTGCCATGAGTAAGGACAAGCTGTGAGTTAACCCTCTCTGAAAGAAGATCTTCTGTTAACCCTCGCTGATAGGAAAAACTTAAACGAGATATATCAATCCTAATAATATCTGGCAGGAAGTTATCTCAACCATCTCTGGCTACGTGGTTTTGGAATACAAGGATTTCTTCTAAGGATCACACCCTCTACTAGCAGGTGAGTTCCCATCCGTGGGTTCACTCGGTGTTGAATCCTACTTCCAACCAAATAGACACTGGACTGAGTTCTAAATTATACTAGGCTGGACTGAGTTATTACTGAAATTATTGTTTGACTGAACTGAACTGAGTTTAGTGGTTTCTGTAGACTGATGGAAACTACTAAACTCTGTTAACTGACTGAGTACTACTGAGATCTGAACTGAGTACTGTGACTGAATTGCGATCACTACTGAGATTTCTTGATTTTCTGCAAATGACTGAGAACACTACTGATCATTACGTGACTGATATTGTTCTATAACTAACCATGGTTCTTGGTAATCAGCTAGATTGTCAGGTAAAGGTACCCCCAGGACTCGATAGAAAAAATTAAAAGACATGGCATAACATGACACATGTAAACTATGAACTTTATCATCATTCTTTCATTGGGGCATTTTGACAAAAACTTACATGATATAACTTGCACATAAGCTAACTTGACATGATTTCATTCTCTTAATAGTTCACATGAACAATTTATCAAACACTTGGTGAGCATAGTATATGCACATAGTATTGAAAAACAAGTGAGCATCATAATTCATCTTTAATTTCACAAGGCAAGGGTTTATCATGGATTCACATGAATCTACACACATAATGATCAATTTCACATGATATATATATATATATATATATATATATATATATATATATATATTTGGAACTTAATCCAAATCACAATCATGCATACACTTTAATTTCAACCATGAAAGTCATAAATTCAATTACTTGAAGTTCAAAAGAGATTCTTTGACTCCAAGGGTGGAAGGAACCCTTGGATGAAAACTTCACATACCTTTGTTGAAGAATATCTGAAAGCTTATGGTTGAATCTTGAGTTCTTCATTTCAAATTGGTTCTTCTAGGCTTTTGTTCTTGAGCAAATTTGAGAAAGAATGACAATATTTGATCTATAGGAAGTTTAATTTCATATTTTGGGGGATGAGGGTTCAGGGAAAAATCCCTAAATACCCCCAAGTGTGCGTTCTTTTAATGACTGAAAACTAGGTTATCGACGCGCAGGTCGACATAGCGCGTCGATGGTATCGACGCGATAGCTAACGCATCACGCCATATTTGCATCGATTCACTAGAATTGAATGGTGGTAGCTGGGGAAAATAGTAATCAATGAGATAGTCGACGCGCATTGCCAAGATCGTGTTGATTCACTATTTTGGGATTCCAAAGGAGCTTCAAATGAAGTCCGAAAAATCCAAAACTTGTCTGAAAATACCTACGTACTTTCCTGATCATGAACCAATCTAAAAATCAACATTTAATGGACGTAAAGTTCACAAAATAAGATTTCCAACCTTTGTAGGTTAAAATGACACTAATTCTGAGTACTTTGCTAAAATTTTCTAAATCTGGGACCCCTTAACAAGCCTAAAGGACTGAATTAAGCTTAGGATTTTGCAGGGTCTTACAGGATATGTCCACAAGCCTAGGATAGTGTCCTTTGAGCTAAGAGGGGAGATGATGAACTAAATAAGATCTTTAATTTTCTCGTGGTGGTGAGTTTCAAGGAAGAGTCATGATAAATCTATTCTTATCCTAGAAAATTCCTCAAAATTTTGTTTAAAAGAAATTCTACCAATGCCTTATGTATTATAATTTTGCCTATGCCTAAGGTATGAGTTCTCTACGTAATATATATCCATGCTCCAATTCATGAACTATAATTAATAATATCACTTAGCAATCTAAGCTTCTAATTATTCAAGCTTTGTGTTATGACGCTCATGATCCATAAACTCATGTCTCAGTTTATGCTTAGTTTAAAGAAACTATACTCTCTATATATCACCAGCTCATTTTATCTCATGTCTTAGCTCAATGTGACACTTTCTAGGTAAACTCATGACCATTTTCAGTTCTTAGAATAAGAAGAAATAGGTTTAAGCGAAAATCCTTCTTTTATTCCTTAAATGTATGAATCCCAACTTTATTCTATACAATAGGATATAAGCTCATATGTTTCTCACTATGCCTAGTCCTAAGAGCTCATGCCATGTTATGTTTATGCCTTAATGACCCTCTATTTATGATATAGGTTTTTTCTATGAAGTGTTTTGTTCCTATTGTATCGTATATCACTTCGAAGGTCTCACCTTGAGTGTACAACAAATAAGAGTCATAATTGACCAGTGTCACTCCCATTCTTGATGCTTGTACTCTAGTCCCCTAATGACCCTCCCTATGTTAGGATGATAATGGTTATGGAAGCATAGTAATGTTTTAGATAATAAAGTAGATGTTCTTTATTGTAATTTTTTTTGTGTGACCAGTCAAGCTAAGGTTATAAATACAGAAGCAAGAGTAAGATAAACTTATATGAAATAGTAAGGAAGGGGATTTATGGTGAAAATCCTTATAAAAGTGATTAAAGATGTTGGTTTTAGGTGTGGAAGATCGAAAAAGGGTGAGTAGTAATGATAGGCTTGGATGTTTGATTGATATATAGACAAATCTTTGTGTTATGGGGCTAGTACTCCTGGATTAATATTTAGGGTTGTTTGATTATATTGATAAGATGGGGAAGTATTTTGGGATGGATGTAAAGTATAGAGACCAAAATCTTAAGCTAGCACTTTTTAACTCTGGGTTTGTCAGAACTCGAGCCGAGGCCCCAGCCGCGACAAGCATCCCCAACCAATAAGGCTCAAGAGAGCCCTTAGCACACTATAGTAGGTATTATTCATATGAAATAGAAATGTCGAAGATAAGATGAAATAGAGGAGAATCTAATAATCAATTCGAATTACATCATGTCATCAAAACATAAAACCCTGATCCAGTCTAAACCAATCTACGAAACCTCTACTGAAACACTAGTCTCTGTCTAAGCTTGGATGAAGCCCCCGACCGGACCATAAGATTGAAAGGAAACAACCTATGGATAAATTTCCTTGAAAATTATGGGAGGCTCACCAACACTGATTTTTTGAGGAATAATTTACTGCTGAGTTGGACTGCGAGACTATGCCTTAGAACCTACAATTTGAAACAATGCAACCACCACAAAGGATGGTCAATACTTGAAATGTATTTTTATGCAGAACAATCCAAAAACAATTTATAATTCCTATAAAATAATTAAGAGCATTGTGGAAACAATTAACCATAATATATATAAAAACACATGGGCATAAATGAAGAGCTTCAAGTCATTATTGTAAACCATGGACTCCACTCTATGCGTTAATTTTGTGCTATATGGTACACCCTACATTTATAAAATCCCACGGGCTATATAGAATCCGTGATTTACTCGTTAGCCAAGCCCCCTAATCCATGTTTTTCAAGGATTAGATTCCTACATATTAGTTTAGTATACCTGTACCCGAGGCCAAGTATACATTGTCCATCCACATATCAGGACTAAGTGGATCATATATCCCAGTTTGGAAAACCCAATTTCCAGTAAGCCTTTCACTCAAATGCCTTCCTCGGGTAACCATCTAACTCTCTTTAAGCATAATTTTAGTCCTTTAAAACCATTCTTCATAATCAAAATATTCATTTCATTCATGTTAATGGAATTTTGTAATAGGTATCATCATACCAAGACTTGCAGGCCCTATCATTAGCCATATTATATCATATCCATAGCCCTCTCATTCAAAATCATATTAGAGACCACCCAAAAGATTTACATATCAGATGAGAGATCTTATTTCAACGACACAGAAATACTTAGGAAAAACACTGTCCATTCAAGATTTTAGCATAGGGTGGTTATCTCTTTCATCAATCATATGCAATTCATCCATTTTACATGAAGAGCATTTATAACACAAGAAAACACCCTCTTATTGGATCATAAAACAATATAAATCTATGAATGATTGTAAAACATTTAAAGTCAAGCTTTTAATCATCCGTTTGAACAATTCATAACATGTTAAGACAATCAATTTCATAATGAGAGAGGGAATTTCATAAATCATGCTCTTAAAACACTTATCCAAACTCATAACATATATACACATGACTATAACTCAAGTTTATGTAAAAATCCTATAGTAAACACATAATATCATCAAAAAAGGGGTTCATGATGCAATCCAGACTATGTACATATAAACACCATTTAGAGTACTATAAAACCTATTTTGCATGTGCATGAGTAGTGGATAGTTTTACATACCTTGAAAATGGAGAGAATGTAGAGTAATTTGGCCCTTGGAACTTGAAATCCTAAAACCCTAGGTAGTTTTATCCTCTATTACTATTAGAATGATAATTAGGGGATTACTTAATGAAAAGTCATTTTAAGACCCTAAAAACATACATAAAGGACTGGGGATGACCTACGAGAGTGAAAACACCCTCGTTCCCCTAAAATATATTTAAAATGGGCAAATTTGATTTACGGGGAGGGGGTTCACTGTGTGACCCCCATCGCGGATCAAAAGGTTCGTGGTATGACCCTTGGTGTGATGCTGGAGGTTTATGATGTGGCCCCCATCATGGATCTGAGGCAGTACCCTATTGTGGAGGTATTCACGATATGGACATTCCCTAGAGCCCCTATTTCCCAGTGCAAAACCTTTTTCCAAGCCTAAAGGATCGTTTTATGCATTATTTGATCGATAAAAAGTTTAAGGTGTTACATTATCTACCTTTGGGATCATTCGTCCTTAGATGATGACTCGAAAAACTTTAACCACAATTTAAGGAGTTAAAAGGGAAAAGATGAGCAACATAACATTAATACCTTCCATAATATCATCCGTGGATTCAAAGAGTGATGGGTATCTATCACGCATATCATCCTCCGACTCCTAAGTAGCTTCCTCAACTTTTTGATTCCTTCATGATACTTTAACAAAAGTTATCTCTTTACTTCTAAACTTCCAAACTTGCTGATCGAGTATAGTTATGGGTACTTCTTCATTCAACAAAGATTTTTTCACACCAATATCCTCAATAGGAAATAGAAGTGAGTGATCTCCAACATATTTATCAAGCATCAATACATGAAAGACAGGATGAACTGAAGATAATATTGTGGGAAAATATAACTCATACTTAACTCCACCTATCCTCTTCGTAATCTTGTAAGTACCTATGTAATAAGGACTGAGTTTTTCTTTCTTCCCTGATCTCATGACTCCCTTCATAGGGGAGGCTTTCAAAAACACCTAATCATCAACCTCAAATTCCAACTCCTTTCTTCTTAAATTGGCATAGGACTTTTGGAGACTTTGGAAGGTCTTAAGTATCTCTCTAATAACTTTCACTTACTCCATCGCTAGATAAATAATGTCAGGTCCAAATAAATGAGTTTCACCCACCTCATACTACCCAATTGGTCATCTAGACCTCCTTTCATAGGGAGCCTTAAAATGGGCCATTTAAATACTAGAGGGGTAGCTATTATTATTGGAGAATTTTATTAGAGGTAAGTGATCCACCTAAATACCTTTAGAGTCAATCACGCAAGCCCTTAGCATATCCTTTAAAGTTTGAATGGAACATTCTTCTTTCCCATATATTTTAGAGCAGTAAACAGTGCTAAGGTTCACTTGGGTACCCAAACCTTTCTGAAAAGACCGCCAAAACTAAGAAGAGAACAACATACCTTGATCTAATACAATAGATACTGAAGACCTATGCAATTAAACTATTTCTTGATTGTATAACTTCGCATCATCACCTCCCAAATAATTATTCCTTACAGGCAAAAAGTGAGCAGACTTGGTCATCCTATCAATAATTACCCAAATAGAATCATATTGGTTTGGGATTGTGGAAGCCCAGTATTAATGTCCATGTTGATCATCTCCCATTTCCACAAGTGTAGATCTATGTCCTGGGAGGTACTACCTGGCCTTAAGTGCTCTACCTTAACTTATTGTCAATTCAAACTCTAAGCCATAAAGTTAGAAATATCTCTTTTCACGTTATTACACTAGTAAATCTCCTTTAGATCATAATACATCTTAGTGGAGTCAGGATGCACAACGTACCTCGAAGTATGATCTTTATCAAGAATCATTTCTCGCAACCTATCCATATTCGACACATATAACCTGCCTTGGTATCTCAAAATATTGTCTCCTCCAATCTCAAATGCCATAACCTTTTGTTGACCAACATCTTCCTTTATCCGCATCAATATAGGATCTCTGGCTTGTTTTTTCTTAACCTTGGCACATAAGGATGATTTAGCTACTTCTCGAACAAAGAACCCTCCATCCTCAGAGTCTAAAAGTCAAACTCCAAAATTAGCAAGCTGATGAATATCCTTGACCAATTTTTTTTTCTTTCCTCAACATGAGAAAGATTGCCCATGGAAATCCTACTAAGAGCATCAACAACAACATTACCTTTTCTTGGATGATACTGCATGCTCATGACATAATCCTTCAACAGTTCCAACCATCGTCTCTACCTAAGATTCAACTCCTTCTAGGTAAATACATATTGAATACTTTTATGATTACTAGAGATGTAACCACACACTCCACAAAGATAATGACGCTATGTTTTGAGGTAAAAATTCAAAGTCACCAACTCTAAATAATGGGTGGGATAGTTTTTATCATGGACCTTCAACTTTCTAGATTTATTGGCCACACCTTACCTTGTTACATAATTATACACCCAAGTCCCACACGAGACATATCACCATATACCACAAAACCCAATGTACCCTCAATAAGGGTCAAAATAGGCATAATAGTCAGCTTGTCTTTAAATCTCTCAAACCTATTCTCATAAGTGTTAGACCACAAAAACGCTAACCTTTTTGAGCCTACTTGGTAAGTGGGGCAGCTATGGATGAAAAAATTTTATCCTGTAAAATCCAAAAAGCTCCTAATGTAGGTTGAAGTCGTGGATCTGGGCCACTTCCTAAATGCTTCAATATTTTGGGGATCAACCTAAAATCCCTCACTAGAAAATATATGTCCAATAAAAGCTATTGCACTGAGCTAGAACTAACACTTCGAGAATTTCGCATACAACTAATGATCCTTAAGGGTCTGAAGGATGATTCAGAGATGATTAGCATGATCTTCATCACTCTTAGAGTAAACCAAAATATCTTCGATGAAAACTATAACAAATATGTCTAAAAACTAACGGAACACCCTATTCATGAGGTACGTAAACATTGCAAGGGCATTAAGTAGTCTAACGGACATGATAAGGAATTCATAGTGACCATACCGAGTTTGAAAATCTATTTTTGCAATGTCAGCCTCTCTAACCTTTAACTGATGATAACCCTAATGATGGTCTATCTTAGAAAAACATCTAGCACCCTAAAGTTGGTAAAAAAGATCATCAATTCTCGAAAAAGAGTACTTACTATTTATGGTTACTTTATTCAACTGTCAGTAATCTATGCATATACAGAGGGAGCCATCTTTCTTATGCTGGAAGAGTACATGATCACCCCAATGAGAGATAATAGAAGGGGTGAATCCTTAATCTAGAAGATCTTTTAACTTCTCTCTCAATTATTTCAATTCTACAGGAGCCATTTTATATGGAAGGAAAGAAATAAGCTGAGTGTTTGGCAATAAGTCCATACCAAAATCTATCTCCCTTCGGGGGTATCCGAGGGAGCCATCAGGAAAGACTTTTGGGAATTTATTAACTACTGGGACCGATTGAAGGGAAGGACTTTCAGAGCTAAAATCATTGACCCATACAAGATGGTAAAAACAACCTTTGGATATCAACTTACTGTCCCTAGTTAAGACATGAACTTTTCTTTAGGTGGAAAATAGAAAGTGACCTTTCTGGTTCTACAATCTAGTATTGCATAGCACGAGTAGAGCCAATCCATCCCTAGAATAGTGACAAAGTCCACCATATCAAGCTCTACAAGGTCTACCATAGTATCTCAATAAAAGACATATACCACACAATTTAGATAACTCTCCTAGCAACTATAGAGTTACCAATATGATTAGAGATAGATAAAGTTTCAAAAATATTTTCGGCGTCAAAACCAAAACTCACTGCCACATAAGGAGTGGCATATGACAAGGTAGACCAGGAGTCAAATAACACATAAAAATCACTAGAGAAGATCTGTAACATACCCATAACAACATCTGGTGAAGCCTCTGAGTGTTGGAAAGTAGATAAGGCATACAAGTAGTTATGATCACACTTGTTAGCGGAAGCAGTACCCTTAGGCAGCGGAGCTGCTGAAATAGCTTGGGACCTAGTGCCTTCTAAATTTCCTTTAGAGGAGGGACAGTCCCTCATAAAGTGTCTTGGCTAGCCACAAGTATAGGACACACAATTACCATTATTTTTCTTTTCTAGGTGATTCTTTTTGTAATTACCACAGCGTGGGTATGGAATAAATGTTTGAGATACACTACCTTAAGATTGAGTTCCCTAAATCCATCACCTTTTACTAGACTGAAAAATTATAGAATTGCTGATCTACTGGAGGTCGGGCGCTAGATGATGACTGAACATTGCTTCAAAATTTCTTCTTAAACCATTTCTTATCCTATTTTCCACCCTGCTACTGACTAGTCTCCTGATCTGCCAACCTAGCTTTCTTAGCCTACATCTTCTCTTCCCCTGCTTGATTTTTTTCTTCCTTCACCTATTGTATATATACTATTATTGTAGATATATCCATATCATTATTTAGCATAGCCTCCTAACACTCTAACACCAAATCATTTAATAGACCAGATGCAAATTTCCTCATATGAGCCCTTATGTTGCACACCATCTCTATTGCATAATAGGACAAGTGAGTGAACTTCAATGTATATTCCTTGATGCTTATTTTTCCCTACTTCAAATTAACAAATTCCTTATCCTTAGCTTCCCTTATTTCTCGAGGAAAGAAGTGATCTAGAAAAGACTCTGCGAGCTCTTTTGGTACTGCAGGTTCAGCATTCTAACATCTTCACTCTTCCTACTCATCGTACCACTAATAATCCACATCTTTCAATTAATAAGCTGCAAACTTTATCTTCTCAGTATCACTAGTGTGCATGACTATAAATATCTTTTCTCTATCATCTATGAACCCTTGAGGATCTTTCTCAATGTTTATACCCATAAAGGTGAGTTGGTTCAGCCTCATAAAATAGTCGACCCGAGTGATTTTAGAAGAACCAAGCATGGAACTCATATCTCCAAACAGACAGGACTGAGAAGCCATAAGATGCACAATCATATAGATAGATTGATGAAACTCAATATTTAAGACCTCTCTCTATTAGTGCTTAGTATGGTTGATACTAGATAAAGGAGCCTAATAAGGGATATTTTTTATTATTGGGACCCTTGGAGGATCTGTGAATTCCGGAGTACAAGCCCTATAACGTGTTTGCATCCCATGAGTAGGTTAGACATCTTAAGTATTTGCCATAATAGAAACAGAAATCTCCGCTGAGGTGTTCTGGCCATTGGATCTACAGGGAGGCATGATTTAAAATGTTGAACGTTATAAGTTAGGAAACATTCAAACCCTACAACACGAATTAGAACATGGAGAAAATATGAAACATTCCTAAATTCCTCATTGTTTCCTCTTTATAAGTGTAGCGTTCTACACACCTATATAAAGGACTCTACCCAACATGGTATCATAGACACTATAGGACCTTGAATAGTGCTCTGATACCATGCTTGCCAGGATCCGAGTTGGGGCCCTGGCTGCGATAGGCATCTCAAACCAATAAGGCCCGAGAGACCCCTTAGAGCACTACTATAGGCATCATTCATATGAAATAAAAGTGCGGAAGATAAACCAAAATAGAGGAGAATCTCATAATAAATTCGAATTAAATTGTGCCATCAAAACAAAAAACCCATATCCACTCTGAATAGTCTAAGAAGCCATTACTAAAACACTAGTCTATCTAAGATGGGATAAGGCCCTCGGCCAGACCATAAGACTGAAAAGAAACAACATATAGATAAACCACCTTCCGAAGTAAGAAAGGCTCATGAGCTCTGAATTTTTGAGGAATAATCTACTATTGAGTTGGGCCATGGGACTATGTCTCAGAACCTACATTATGAGATAAAGTATCTGCGATAAAGGACACTCAATACCTTAAATGTATTGGTATGCAGAATAATCAAAAAATAATTTATAATTCATATAAAATAATCAAGAGCATTGCGGAATCAATTTAGCATAATATATATAACAATACATGGGCATAATTAAAGAGCTTCAAGTCATTCTTGGAAACCATGGACTAAACTCTTTGCTTAATTTCTGAGCTAGATGGTACACTCAACATTTTAAAAATACTATGGGCTATATGGAATCCACCTATTACTCATCATCTAAGACCCCTAGTCTATGTTTGCTGCAAGGATTAGGGTCCTACATACTATTCTAGTATACTAATACCCGGGGGCAAGTATACATTGGCCATCCACATATCAAGACTAAGCCAATCATATCTCCCGACTCGGCAAAACCCAATTTTTAGCAATGAGCCTATGACTCAAATGACTTCTTTTGGTAACATGTAACTCTCTTTAAGCTCAATGTTATTCCTTTAAAACTATGCTTTATGCTCAAAATATTCATTTCTTTCATGTTAATGTCCTTTCTTAAGAGGTATCGTCATACCTAGAGTTGCAAGACATATCATATCATATCCATATCCTTTCTCATTCAAAACTATATTAATGAACACCTAAAAGATTTTCATATCACATGAAAGTTCTTATTTCAAGAGCACATAAATACGTAGGCAAAAGATTCACCTTTCAAGATTTTAACATAGGGTGGCAATCCCTTTCATCAATCACATGCAATTCATCCATTTAACATAAAGAGAATTTATAAAAAAATGAAATACTCTCTCATTGGATCATAAAATAATATCAATCCATAAATAATAGTAAAACATTTAAACTCAAGCTTTTAATCAACATTTTGAACAACTCATAAAATGTTAAGAAAATAGATTTCATCATGAGAGAGGGAATTTCAAAAATTATGGTCTTAAATAACTTCTCAAAACTCATAATATCTATATACATGAATACAACTCAAGTATATGGGAAAACCCATAGTAAATACACAATTTCATCAAAAAAAGGGGTTTATAATGCATGCTCTCGAAACCATTTTAAAATCCATACCATGTACCGATAAAAACAATTTAGAGTACTATATAACACATTGTTCAAGCCCATGAACAATAGGATAGTTATACATACCTTAAAAATGGAGAGAATGTAGAGTAATTTGGCATTTGGTGCTTAAAATCCTAAAAACCTAGGTAGTTTTCTCATGTCTTGCTATTAGAATGATAATTAGGGTATTAATCAGATGAAAATTTATTTTAAGACCCTAACCACGCACATAAAATATTGGGGATAACTTAGGGGTATGAAAATACCCTCATGCCCTTAAAATATATTAAAAATGTGCAAATTTTGATGCACGAGGAGGGGGTTCATGGCACGACCACCGTCGGGACTAGGAGGTTCATGGTGCGACCTGTGGAATGATACTGGAAGTTTATGATTTGGAACCAATATGGATATGAGGCAGTCTCCCATCGCGGGGGTGTTCACAATGTAGACTTTTTGTGGCGCCCCTATTTCGCGATGTGAAGCCCTTTTCAAAGCCTAAAAACACCTCCAACCTTAGGTGTTTTTATCCTAGATATTAGGGTCTGAAAGGATCATTTTAAGCATTATTTGAGCGATAAAAAGTTTTGGGTGTTACATGGTTAGGCTTCAACATTGGAGAAATATTTAGTTTGACTCAAACTCTTTAAGTTATGTATTTTCAAGGGAATTTTAAAAATATGAGTATGGAATTTATGGCTAAAATAATAGTTTAGAAGGGTCTATAAATTTAAGGGATATTAAATGTATCATTTGAGTTGTAGAATGCTTCTATTCTTATGTCCCATGAGAATCTTATTTCATGTCAAGTATTAATATAAATCAGCACCTATGATCACAATATAAGTTCATGCCTTACGTTGTTATGATCATGTTCTATAGAACTCATGCCCAAGCTTATCTCTATGTCAAATCTCATTAACTTGTGATTCGTGCATATATAGTTTACTTGCTATTTCTATAAAACTTTTTTAGATTCCTATGTATGTCTTGTTGAGGGAGAATTCCTAATTTGAAGTTACATCATTTATTCCATAATTCTAGAGATTTAAGAAGTTCATACCCATTATTTGAGTACAAATGATTCCAAGGGAGAGATAATGTAACACCCTGAAAACTTTAGAACCTTTGTGCACCCAACGTTATCTTAAATACAAGTACATGTGAAAACATGCTTCATGTCTTTGTAGTATTGGAAGTTATTTATATATTTATTAAGGACTTAAGTAACTCCAAACTCTTGGCCAAGTCAAGACCTTCCTTACCGATTGTTTTTTCATGAAAGGTCTTGCTGTGGTAAAATTTAAACGAGGATAACTCCTAGAATATACAGTGTTTTTCAGCTTAAGACCCATCAAATGATAGATAATTGAATTATTTCCAACGTATCTAGTTTTTCCTTAATACGATGCTGGAGTAAAATGTTATGGTCATTACTGAAGCCTTGTCAAGCCATCTGCCTACTTACGATCCTAACTTACAGGACATATGTACTACCTACAAGGGCCTTAAGTAGGTCCTTAGGTAGGTCCTAAGAGCTAAAAAAGGGTTTGATACCCACGACCCTACTTACAGTCCATAGGTACTACTTACGGGGGCTTCAAGTTGCTCCTGAGAGTTAAAAAAAGGACCGATACCTACGAACCTACCTATGGAGGGCGTGAGCGAGGCCGTAGGGACTAGTTTCTCGTAAATTTTTTTGGATAAGCTTAGTGATATTTTAGTTATTTTTCTTATGAGGTCCAATCCTTATATGTTTAAAACCTTTTTGAACATTGAATTATGATCCTTCTCAAAAATAATACATCAAAAATTCTTCCTTCTCCACCAAAAGTTTCTAAGAGGCAAGAACATCTAGGGTTCTAAATTCAAGGCTCAGATTCAAACCGTTTTCATCAAAAAAGTATGTTGAATACTCCTTACTTTAAATATTATTATATTATGTAAATTTATTTTGTAATTATATATTTTTAATGGTTGTTTGAAACTAGGATTGAGGGGTTTGGTTTTGAAACCTTTATATTGATTTAATGATTTTTGTATGCATGAATAATGGAGTTTTGAAATGTAAATTTGTTATATTAAAATGGTGGACTTGGTAATATGGATTAACAACCTTTTTATTAATTTTACATGATGAAAATATGGCCTTAAACCTCTTTTGAAACTTGATGTTTCATGGAATTATGAATTTTCCTTTATCTTTTGAATAATACATGGTAAATATGGTAAAAGGTTTAAATGATTATTTTAAAGAACTTGGGGGTTACGTTTATGACAGGTGAAAGACCTTGGGGCTATGGTTATGGATTTTATGAAAGAATTTGGAGTGAAGCACATTTTAATGGAAATGGCATGACATAATATGAATGGCTTCAAGTCTTGGTATGGCGACACCATGATTAATGATTATGAAAACATTTTAAAAAGGGAATTTTATAGCTTCACCATGAAGGTGTAGTCCCTGTGACTAACAGTTGAGACCATATTTATTGACGTTGGGAGGTCTTGTCCTGAATGGAGGATGATCTTTGTATGCTTACTTTGCATAATTGCATACAATTATTTTTATGGTGGATATGGACTATTGGTGTCTTTAGCCTAATTATAGTCCATGAAACTAATATAGATTGGGGCTTCGCCGGTTGGGGAGTACCGGACCCATATAGCCCGTGGGTTATAGAATGATAGTTGAAAGCTACATAGTTAAGAACTAAATTTTAAATGGTCGTGTCTTAATATTCCTTGTCCCTGTCCCGCACTTTGTTATTATTATTATGGATGATGAAAATAAACTTAATGACTGATTTTATAGATGCATATTTTATCTATTTCCCTGGGTTGCATGCCAATTGACCATCTCTTGATGATACATTATTTCATGATGTAGGTTCAGAGGGATTTTTCCATTGTTCTGTGCAGTATTAGGGCACTCATTTTCTCTTTTGGACAGGTGATAAGTTGTGAGCCCTCTATCATCCAGAAGGTAATTTTTTTTATTTCTTTTATGTTTCCATTCTATCATTTTAAGGTTCTTATGGCATAGTCGAAGCCATGTCTCTGCTTAGCAGTATTCTTAAAGTTAGAGTCTGCATAGATAGGTATTGGGTAATTTTTTGAATTTGGTTCGTGACACATAGATGTTCTTTACTTAAATATTGAACATTTTCTTTATATGGTCTTGTTTCGACAACTTTAAGTATGACTATACTTATGATTTAATGTTAAAGGGTCATCTTAGACCTTTATTAGTTTGGGATATCTGCCACGGCCAGGGCCCGATTTGAGTCATGACATATATAGTCACTTAAAATGATATCATATTTAGTTAAGGTAAAGTCATAAGAAAGAATAAAAATTTATAAGAACAACACTTTCCTTTACAAAGCTAAAGAAGGTAAAAGCCTAAGAGAAAGATTTATTTACTTACAATGTAGACAAATCTGTAAAACAATAAAAGTATCTTATTTATCTTTACTATAGTCACTACAAGAAATTACTTAAACACCCTAGGTTTCTAGCCCTTAGAAGATTTCTTAGATTTCTTATCTGTAGATAGGATATGACTAGGGAAAAAAACTCATACACTGGGATATGAGTGCTATGGGTTAGTCAAACGCTTTTTAGTGTTGTTTGGTGGGTATGATTTGGTTTCTGAAATAGATACGACTTGGGTGGTACGAGTCGTATTGGTGGACACAGGTCATTTGGTTTTGGTCTTTACTTCACTTAATCTTAGACTTGGTAGACTAAGTTGGATCTGAGTAATAGTGGCTCACCATGAGCTGTAAGCTAGGGTACAATTCGTACTATGGACTCGTATGGTGGGCAGTTTAATCCTCTTCAGATTCTATTCTGCCAGGGGTAAGAATCATGGGTACCAGTCATATGCATTGATACGACATAGTTTAGAGTAAGTTATACATTGGACAATATTGGGTCCAAGGGCGATGGCCTTGGGTATGAGTGGTGGGTACTATTCATATTGGAGGGTACAACTGGTGCAGTTTAAGTAAGGGAAATTTGGACATTTCTTTTGATTGGATTTTGGTGCAGTTTAAGTAAGGGAAATTTGGACATTTCCCTACTTAACCTAATAAGGCCCACGACTTTTAACTCACTTGGGGGGTTATTTCCTTATTATTCTATTCTTTAACACTTGGAAAAATGCTCTCTAATCCTCTCCAAAGTTCTTGCACAAATAAAGCTATCGTTTCATCTTATGGATTATTTTGGGACTTGTGTTGGTGGTTCCTATCCACCATCTTCTTATCTTAAGTCATATTCTTTTTCCTCATTATTAGTTCCAACTAAAGGCATGGTTTTATACAATGTTTTCATGGTTTGATTATTTTATGGTTTTAGGTTTTCAAATATAATTTGGGAGTTTTGGTTATAAATTCTTGGTTATGGTTTTTCCATGTTTTAATTATGCTTATATATGCTTTAATGGTGGTTTAGGATAATTGGTTACATGGAAATGGTTATTTGGTAATTGCCTTTGGTTTTGGAAATACTATGCCCTAATATGTTTGATAAAATTCCTACGAGAATGTTTTCACTACATTGTAGGATTTTAATGGAACTTATGCATGGTTTAAACTTCTTAATGGAACCCTAAATGGTTTAGTGATTTGGAATGGTGAAAATAGAATGGTTTTGGATTTAACAATCATTCTTGTGGGGTACAATGGGATCCCCCAAATAATCATAATAATGGAACACTTGTGGGGTACATGGGACTTCTCTAATTTAATTGGATAATGTGATCTATGGGTCATGGGGATCCCTTAATCTCATAAAGATTGGGGTAAGGACAATACTTGCAAGTTATAATTGGTATGACGATACCATTATGTATAGCCTCAGTTAATAACAATGGTTTGGTTAGTTAGAAATAGTTTTAATTGGGCAATAATGGTCGGGTGTGATAGATAACTTTGAAGGTGGGTGTTCAGTAAATGAATAGTGGAAACTCATATCTCCCAATCTAAGTACAATGTACATATGTATCATGGAAGTTAAGGGTTCTTGGGAATCCCCTACTCTAATGGTATCTTCGGTTAGTGTGGCTACACGCATCGTGACCATTCAGGGGGTTACACTGGACCCATATAGCTTATGTTTGATTAAGTGGGGTTAAAATACACATACCCAGGTTAATGATTTTAAATGCATGCTAAACCCGACTTCTTTTCCTGGCATGGTTATATTTATGTATGTATGGTTTTTATGCATTGATTGGTTTGCTTGGTTTTATTAGTTGGAATTATTTTATCATTTTCCTAAGTTCATGTTAGTGTTCATCCAATAACCCATCTTTGTGCGTCTGTGTCCCCACGCAATGCAGGAATCGGCTGTTCTACTACTCCTACATAGTGATCAAACTTCAGGATCTACTATTGGATTAAAGTGGTGAGCTTCCATCTTTCTTAAAGGCTCCATCATGGATGTTATTTCATACTTTGGTTTATTTATAGATATTGGTGTTGTATATGGTTGAGGGAATATCTCAATTGGATTTTGGTTTTCTTTTGGTTAGAGGCTTTTGTGGAACTACTATGGGTTGCAATGGGTGGGATCAGTTAGGGTTTCAGCCATAGTATTAGCATTGGTATTGGGGCTGATACCGATTCACTATATTGTTGGTGGTTCCTTTCTCTTTTATTTTTTGATTATATATAATGATTATGGAACTCATATGCTTATTATTTTGGTGATGGTTTGGTTGGTATTGGTTTTTGATTGGGTATCAGATGGTTGGACTCATTTGGGTAGTCACCGATATAGACCTATCTTAGAGTCTTGAATTGTGTAATAAAGCTATCTTGTTATATGTTCAGAATTCATTTGACTCTAGATATGCATAGGTTGGTTTGGTTGGGTAACAAGGGTGTTCTTCAATACCGATTGGACTTGGGATGCCCACTACGACAAGGCACTATTTTGGCTTATGTCAAGTTGGTATCAGAGCATTGAGATCAAGTTCAATTATGAGTCCACAAAGATATGTCTAATCGAGTCTCTTTTAAGGGTGTGTAGCACTCCACACTTATATGAGAGAGGCTATAAGACATTTAGGAATGTTTTATTTTCTTGGTATTCTATTTTCAAGCTTGGAGTTTAAGTCCTAAAATTTTCTCTAATCCTTGTTTGTTTGTTTTTCAGATCATGTCTCGATGATCTGGAACACAAGAAAATTCTTTTGTCCCATCTGGGGATGATGTTGATGGGGTATGCCATACATATATAGTTCCCTCTTGATGTTAGGGTCCTATCCTTGATCATTTTTTTAGTTCCCTCAGTTTCTACTAGCCCTTCTCAAGGTGAGGTGACTAATGCAGAATTATGCCAATCAATTCATGTTATTGCTCAGTAAGTTATTGCTCAGGCTATGTGGGATGCATATGGTGTTTTAATTGTAGAGGTCACAAGGGTTGGCCAATTTATGAAAATAAATACTCTAACTTTTGTTGGAGTAAAGGTGGAAGAGGATCCTTAGGCTTTGTTGGATGTAATAGAGAAAATCTTTAGGGTGATAAAGGCCATGAATATGGAAGGGATAAACTTTGTAGCTTATCAGCTCAAGGATATTGCATACCAATGGTATGAGGAGTAGGATAGAGATAAAGGTAATATTGAGGAGTTTTCCATATTGGAGGCCTTTTATATTGCTTTTCTAGATGACTTCTTTCCTCATGAGCTGATGAAAGCAAAGATGGAGGAGTATGTGAATATTTAACAGGGAAGAATGTCTGTCAAGGAATATGCCTTAAAGTTTCATCCGCTATCAAGGTATGCTTTAGATTCGGTGGTTGATATGAGAGTGAGGATGAGAAAGTTCATTATGGGATATCTTGAGATTTAATCCTTTAAAGAAAGACTGCTTTCCTACTTAATGATATGGATATTTCAAGGTTGGTTTTCCACATGCAACACATAGAGGATGAAAAGAGAAAACAAGCAGGGTTTGGGAAAAGAAAGGATAAGAGAAGCAGGTTCTCTAAGCAGGGTGGTGCTCAGTTGCTAGGTGGTCGAAATGGCGGCAAATGGCCAAAGAAAAAGTTGGGGATTTTTTGTTCCTACTTTGCTGCTTCGCTCCCTACCTAAAGTAGTTGGGTGATAGGTGTTAACAAGGTGGTGATAATTTTCGAGCATGAGGTGCCCAATCTCAAATGAGTAGGGTACAATTGGATTATTCATGTCCTCCTTGCGAGTTCTGTAGTCATATTTATTGGGGATTTTTTGACAAATGGAGGGACAAATGTTTAAAATATGGTCAGCCAGGCCATATGCTCAGAAACTATTCGGTTGGTAAGGCTGCTTCGGGAGCAATCAAAGCTCTGGTTGTTTTATCTTTTATATTTGTGCCTAGTGGTGTGGCTTTGGAATCTTCTTCTATTTCTTGTATTGACACTAGCCAAAATAGGTTATATGTTCTTGCATCTTGGTAGGAATTTGAGGCATCACCTGATGTCATTACTGGTACATTACAATTCTTTTGTCATGGCATGTATTGTCTGGTCGATTTGGGGTCCACTCTTTCCTATGTGACCCTATATGTGGCTGTATGTTTTGGTTTTGATTCTAAGGTTGTTTCAAATCCATTTTCTATTTCAACCCTGATATGTGACTTGGTTATTGCAAAAATATTCTATAGCGGGTGTATAGTATCTATTGGTAGTAAGCAGAACTTGGTAGATCTGTTTGAGCTAGATATGGTGGATTTTGACGTTATTCTGTGGCTGTATTGGTTACACTCTTGTTATGTATTCTTAGATTGTTGGGCCCGTAAGGTTGTCCTTAGGTTCCCTAGTGAACCGATTATAGAGTGGGAGAGAGCTTCCCTAGCTCCTAGGGGGAGGTTTATTTCGTATCTTAGAGATCATAGATTAATTTCAAAAGGGTGTCTTTATTATTTGGTTTGGGTTAAAGATTATAACTCGGAGAGTCCTTTTTCTCACTTGGTTTCAATAGTAAGTGAGTTTCCTGAGGTTTTTCAAAAGATCTTTCTGGTGTTCCTCTATATAGGTAGATTTAGTTTGGCATTGATTAGGTTGGGAATACTCGTCCAATATCTATTTGTCCTTATTGAATAGTTATGGCTGAGTTGAGGGAACTCAAGAAACAATATAAGGATATTTTAGATAAGGGTTTTATTCGTCCTAGTGTATCACCGTGGGGTGCACCGTTGTTATTCGTGCGCAAGAAGAATGGTTTTATTTGGATGTGCATTAATTATCGGCAGTTGAATAAAGTAACAGTCAAGAACAAGTATCCTCTTTCTAGGATTGATAACTTGTTTTATCAGTTGCAAGGTACCAAGTTCTTTTCTAAGATAGATATTTTTTAGGGTATCATTGTCTTAAGATTAGGGAGGAGTATATCCCTAAGAAATCTTTTTGTACTCGATATGGGCACTTTGGGTTCTTGGTTTTGTCATTTGACTTGACTAATGCCCCGGTGGACTTTATGGATTTAATAAATAGGGTTTTTTGCCAGTTCTTGGATCTTTTTATCATTGTGTTCATTGATGACATCCTTTTGTATTCTTAAGATGAGGTGGATCATGCCAATTACCTCTGTGTAGTGTTGCAAACTTTGAAGGAACAAAAGTTGTATGCCAAGTTCACCAAGTGTGAGTTTAGGTTGAACGTTGTGACTTTTCTCGGTCATATTATTTCTAGTGAGGATATCATGGTTGATCCTCAAAAGTTTATTATGGTTGAAAGGTGGCCTAGACCCACAACTCCAACTAATATTCATAGTTTCTTGGTTTTGGCTAGGTATTATAGGTGGTTTGTGGAAAGCTTTTCGATTACAGTTACTCCTTTGACTAAGTTAACTCAGAAGAAGGTAAGGTTCTCTTGGTAAAAAGTGTGTGAAGGGAGTTTTGAGAATCTTAAGCACAAGCTGACTTCGGCTCTTGTTTTTACATTTCTTGAAGGTTATGAGGGATTTATGGTTTATTGTGATATGTCTTGGGTAAGACTTGGTTGTATTTTGATGCAATATGGGAAGGTGATTACCTATGCTACTAGGCAGTTGAACGTGCATAAGAGAAATTATCCTACTTATGATTTCGAGTTGTTGTTGGTGGTTTTTTCTTTTAAAATTTAGCGTTATTATTTGTATGGAGTACACGTAGACATCTTTTCTAATAATAAGAGTCTACAATACGTGTTTACCAAGAAGGAGTTAAATCTCAGGCAAAGGATATGGTTGGAGCTTCTCAAGGATTATTATATGAGTCTTCACTATTACCCATGTAAAGCTAATGTGGTTGTTGATGCTCTTAGAAGGTTGTCCATGGGAAGTTTGGCTCATGTGGAGAAAGGCAAGAGGGAATTGGTGAAGGACATTCACCTCTTGGCCAATCTTGGAGTTTGTCTCTTGGACTCTAAGGATGGTGGGGTAATGGTACAGGAAGTGGCTAGGTCCTCTCTTAGATACAAGTGCTAGATCCTATCTTGATGAAAATGAAGAGTGATATTGGTGGGTAAAAGGTAATGGTATTCAAGATCAGTGGTGATGGTGTTGTACGGTACGAAGAGAGGTTTTATGTTCCTAATATCAACAGATTGCGCCCAAGGGTTTTGGCTGAGGCACATAAATAGTGTTATGTTATCCATCTCAGTTCGACAAAATATAACATAATCTTAAGGAAATATATTGGTGGAATAGTATGAAGAGTGATGTGGCTGATTTTGTAGCTAAGTTCATGGTGTGCCAATAAGTCAAAGTTGCACACATGAGGCCCGGCGGGTTATATCAAGAATTGATTTGCCCGAATGGAAATGGAAAGCGATCAACATGGATTTCGTTACTGATCTTTATCAGTCACGAAACTAATTTGATTCTATTTGGGTCATTATGGATAGGATGAAGAAGTCATCTCACTTCTTACTAGTGAGTACTAAATTTTTTATGGAGGACCATGCCAAGTTGTACCTTAATGAGATAGTAAAGCTACATAAGGTACCTATTTTGATTATCTCTGATCATGGTACACAATTTTTATCTCACTTTTGGTGGTCGTTTCAGAAAGAATTGGGTACTAAGGTGAGGCTGAGTACTGATTTTCATCCTCAGACTGATAGGTAAGCAGAATGAACTATTTTGACATTGGAGGAAATATTTCAGGCATTATGATTGACTATGGTGGCAGTTAGGTTGAGCATCTACCTTTGGTAGAGTTTTCTTACAATAATAGCTATCATTCTAGTATTGGTATAAGCCCTTTTGAGATACTATATGGTAGGAGAGGTAGATCTCTTATTGGTTGGTTTGAGCTTGGTGAGGTAGATATGTTTGGTCTAAATTTGGTTTATCAGGCTATGTAAAAGGTATAGGTGATTTGGGATAGGATTAAGGCTGTCCAAAGTCTCCCAAAGTACTATGCTGATGTAAGGTATAGAGACTTGGAGTTTGAGGTTGGGGATAAGGTGTTCCTAAAGGTATCTCCCACGAAAGGAGTAATGCAGTTTGTTAATAAGGGGAAGCTTAGTCCCCAATTTACTGATCCTTATGTAATTATATGAAGGGTTGGTAATGTGGCTTATGAATTGGAGTTGTCTTCTGGTTTGAGCTCCATTCATCCGGTATTTTATGTATCTATATGGAGGAAGTGTCTTGGTTATCCTTCTTTGGTGGTTCATTTGGAGGGCTTGGGTATCTTAGATTCTTTTTCTTATGAAGAGGTCCCGATCGAGATCTTGGATAGAAAGATTCGTTGGTTATAGACAAAGGATATAGCCTCGATTAAGGTTGTATGGTGGAACCACAAGGTGGAAGAGGCTACTTGGAAAGCGAAAGAGGACTTGGATTCAAAGTATCCAAATTTTTTTCTGCTCTTGGGATTTATGCGGTAGGTATGTGTTCTTCAACAAATGTTTTTTTAGAACTTTGTTAAAGGAGATATTAATATCTTTGCATTCATGTTTTCTAATTCGGTTAATGGTTGGATCGATATTAGATAATGCAAATGAATTGTGCTTGTGGTTACCTTACCTTGTTCATCATTCGAGGATTAATGTTCCTATTTGGGAAAACTGAAACACCCTGGGTTTCTGGCCCTTAGAAAGTTTCTCGGATTTTTGGTCTATGGAAAGGATAAGATTAGGGGAAATGACTCGTACACTAGGATACGAGTGGTATAGGTTAGTCGTATGGTGGCCAGTGTTGGATGGTGGGTTGGATTTGGTTTCTGGAATGGATACAACTTGGGAGGTACGAGTCGTATTGGTGGACATGGGTCATTTGGTTTGGGTCTTTCTTTCACTTAATCTTTGACTTGGTAGACAAAGTTGGATCTGAGTACGAGTGGCTGACCATGAGCTGTAAGCCAAGGTACGAGTGGTACCATAGACTCGTATGGTGTGCAACATTCAATCCTCTTTAGATTCTATTCAACTAGGGGTACTATAATGACCCAAAAATGCACCCTGGTTGCCACAGGGTGATTACGGTCCTGAGAGACCAGAAGTTAACCCATTATATGGTACCTGCTGTGAGCACTGACTAAAACTAATAACAAAAGAACATGTGCAAAATTTTACTAAAAATTGCCATATGGTTTTAACATACTGAATCATGAATCTGAATGCCCATTGACATACTAAAAAGAATGTTTAAAACAACTGATAACTAGACTAACTGTTTGTATGTCTGAAAGCATCTAAAATGACTGGCTGTGGAGCTGATAGGACAAACCCCACCTAACTTTGACTGAATAGAAATACTGAACTACTATGATAAACTGAAATAAAGAAATCATGTCCTTAAAATATGAGGACCCACCACTGCTACTGCTGATAATCTGATCAGTCTAAGCGCGATTAGGAAACTACACATCCAAACCTATGATATTAAACATCATAGCACAATAAATAAGTATGCGATCAGTACTTTGAATGTACATGTATGCGAGATGAGGTTAGGCTGATATGCATGTGATATAAGCCAAATTACCTTCAGACATTTGGATGAGATACGTCTGATGATCGAGTGCTTGATAAATCCTTTGTTCTTTTAAAAGATGCCACATGGAGGAGGATTACCATTAGGGAGGGTCAAAGGACTCTGGCGAGGTCGAAGGAGTGCAAAATGGGGCTCGAAAGTCCCTTGTAAAGGTCATACGGTCAAGGCAATTTGGATCTGCTTTTGATCCGCTTTAGTATTTCAAGAGTGGGCCAAAATAGCCCCTAGGGTGTCATTTCTTACATTTGGGTCACTTTTGGTCCCTAATTATGTAATGTGTAGCCAAACTATAAATGCTTGGTAGCTAGGCTTATTTCATTAGCTTTTGGATGATATTTTTACATGATGTATTCATAAGACTCCATGGAGTGTTTGAGTGCTTGTTAAAGCATGTGTTGAAATTTTCTTAGAAATGATGGTTGTAAGGTGGATCTAATCCCTTTTGTGGTCACCATAAGAGTTAGGTGCCTATTGAGAGTAATTAAGGGAGGTTTTAGGATTTGATACATCCTTTGATTGCACTTTCGGTATCAATTTTGTGTCTATCTTTCTATCCTTATTTTCTTATCTATCTATCTTTAGTTTTTCCTTCTTCTTCAATTCGAGTCCTTATGGGTTGATTTGTATCATTTGGTATTAGATCCGAGTTTAGGATCATTTTCACAGTTCTAGTGTTGGGTATGTTATCTTGAAAATCAATAAAAAATAGAAGTGTCACAAATTGAAAATCCCACAAAAAAGTCACTATTCATATTTTTATTCTTATGTCAAACTTTGAGTTTTTGATTTGGTGTTTTTTCTCCTGTTTCTAGTCTTAGATTTGTATTCTCTAACACTATATGAGTCAAATCAAATTAGAACCAAATCGATGCTTATTTGAGTGTTCTATCTTTGTTGGAAGCTTGTGTTGAAGAAGTTTGATGTGAATTGAAAATATGGAATTTTTTATTGTAAATTTGAGCAAAATGATGCTTTGAATGTGTTTAGAAGGTTGAAAATAGCCTTGGTTAAAAATTTCATCGTATTCCGATCAACGGTTTAAGAGATAGAGATTTTTGAAGTCTTGGTGTTCTTGAGCATTCTTGAGGAAGATTCAAATCTTCATCTTGAATTCTTGTCAAAAGGTGGTGTTTGATTCAAAAAGATGGAATAAAAGTGGTGAAAAGGTTTTTGTACAAAGGCATCTAAGAAGATCCTAATGATGTTTCACAAGAAAGTACACAGGGGGACCATTGGAAGGGCAATTTTGGCCAAAGACAAATGGAAGGGCAGGCCACTTGCCCCCCATATGCGCCCAACCTGCACCCAAGATGTGCCTGTAGGTTATTAGCACCTCAAAACAGTAATGACAACTTCTCTATCCTCCTAGGTGGGTTGTACCTGCACCTCACATGCTGCAGCAGGTCACAACACAACCCTCAATGCAGATCACCCTCTATTGAATGCAAGGAAGCCACAAACACACCCCAAATGCATTTGAACACTTCTCCAACATCAATTAAAGTTCTAAAATGCATCTCAACACTTCTAAATACTCCATTTCTAAAGGTTTGATTCCATAGTTTCAATTTCTTAATTCCTAAACTCGTCTTTTGATTCCTAAACAACTCATCAACTAGTAATTCATCTACTAAGTTAATTGATTAGTTCTTGAGTCTTATTTCTTTCAAGATTTTCTATTTTTCAATTCTTTTTGATTTCTTGATTCAAGTCCTTAAATAGTTTTGATTTTTTTTTTGAGTCAATCAAACAAGAATCCACGCCAACCGCAAAGTAAAGATTGACACCTTATTGTCCATCAAAGTATAAGCAACTTTTAACATTTGCCTCTTCAATTGTGAGGATCACAAAGGTGAGTTCATACAAGTGTTGGTGAGGAGATTTCCTACTAATCTTGTTTGTTCATTTTGTAGGTACAAGGAGATATAAGGGGAACATGTCTTTGATAGCCTCGTATGATTTTGACTACGAAAGAGGAAACTATGATTATGGTGAAGAATATGATGGCTACGAATAAGATGGGGATTGTGGGAGCTATGAATATAGCCATAATCAAATGTGTGGAAGCGAGAACAAAAGTATGAATTGAGGGTATAGTAGGATTCAATGTCTTCCTAGTCTATCTATCTTCAAAGGAGAATGGGATCATAAAGTTTACCTTGATTGGGAATGGCAATGCAAAAGGATCTTCAGGGATTATGCTATGAGCTAAGCCGAACAAGCTATATATTCTCTCAAGTACATTCAAGGTACGGCCATACAATGGTCCAAACTTGCAAGGAATCATACTCAAACTTGGGGTGCCTTGAAATAGTTTTTGAGGCCAATATTTGTTCCGAAGGGTTATGTAAAACTTTATAATACTGATCTAAGAAGACAACCTTGTTCAAGATGGGTAGATATTTGTGTAATTCCTAGATGTGTTCTTATACTTGATAATTGGTTTCGCGTAAACTAGATAACTCCTCTTATGGATGATTATCTAGGGATACCTCGAGTGTCTAAGCGTTTTCCATACATCTTGGAAGGCTATAGACTCTTTGAGAGTATAAAGGTTTCCTTCACTCGAGATGGATACTTTGAGAAGGTGTGGTGTGATATAATCCCCTTGGAACATTGACACTTATGCTTGGGTGTAGATTGGTTTGCACGATATAAAATTCCAAATATGCAAAATTGGCCTCAAATTGTATTGGGCCAATGGGGAAACCATCTCTTTCCACCTACCCTTCCCAAATCTCAAGGCAATATGGTCACTTACTCCAAGCCAAAAGAAATTGAGAGACAAACGATTGAGAGGAGTAAGGGTGTGAAAAGTGGCAACCTAAGAGGGGAAAAAAAGAGGTTGTGGAGAGTGAAGTGAGGGGGTTGCAAGCAACCAGAGCTAACATTGTTTGTCCTTCTTTTAATATGGATATGTATGTAGGTACCAATATGGAAAGTAGAAAAGAACAAGTGCTAAGAGAGAATATTCCATTTGAATACTTGATGAGGGAAATCTTAATTGAATCCAAAGCTTGTAGAGGACCTTCACAGTAAGGTAAGGAAGAATTTGCTCAAGAACTTCAAGGTAAAATAGCTAACTCTTACACTCTTGTGCATGAAAATAATGATTCTATGGATAGTATCCCATTGAGTGTGATAAGTATCTTTCCTACATATGAGTCTAATGATTCTTTACCTCTTGATGATGATGTACATATTGTGAGTGTGGATATACTAGTTGATCCTATTGATGACCGAATTGACTCTTCTTGTAAAATCAATTTGTTTCACCTAGTATTGAAGCCATTGTCTTGGATGATAGTACATAGTCTTATGGAAATTGTGTAGGTCAATATGTGTGTGAAACTAGTTCATTATATGAGTATGTATGTAAAATTATTAAATAACCTCAAGTGAGTGATAAAATTGAGAATGTTGGTCAAGAAAATTGGTGTGACCCTTTGAGCTTATCTTTTAGTAAAAATCCTAATGCTTTCTTGACTCATAGGGATGATCATGTGCTTGAAACATCTTTGACACTTGATAATAGTCTTTTAGAGAATGAGCTTACATGCTTTACATCTTCTCTATGAATAGATCCTTCTCTCTTTAAGAATAATATCTTGTTTGAAGATGATGAGATCACTCTTAGTGAATTACCTAGTGATGTGGATAGCATTGTTAATATAGCTCATCTTCAAGTATATATCCATATGACAACCCACTATGGTGTGATAACATTCCTCCTAAAGATGGAAATCTCTTTTTGAAAGATGAGAGCGCTCTTAAGGAAAAGAAATGTGAAGTCTTGCAAAGGAATAATCAATCGGGATATGATAACTTTGATTTGCTTGAATCTTTAAGAAACCCAATAAGTGATTGTTCCTTAGAAAATGATTCAGGATATGATCCTTTATATGACACCCCACCCTTGTTTTATATTTATAAGGATGAATTGTTTACTTCTTGTGAAGGCCTAAGTAATAATCCCTTTGATATTGGTGGTGGTATGTTTCCACTTGAGGATTTTTCATTGAAAGAGAAAGTATCAATTATTTAGAAATTGCTTCCTCTTCTACTTTGTGTGACCTTATTGCTGAGAATACTCATGGTGATGATTTTGAATCTAATAGTGAGTACGTGCATGATGGAACCTTAGTTGAAGTTAACTTAAGTAATACTTTTCTCTACTCTCCCTTTTCTTTTGATGATATTTATGCTAATGAAGAGAGTATATGTTTTAGTTTTGGTAAAGCTAGTAGGGAAAAAGATTGTTGTCTAGACCTATATTTATGGACACTCATTCCATTTGACCCCGGTGCCAAATTTGGATATGGTGATTATGGCACACCCAACTTATTTCTTAGACAACATGAAAAAAAGTTTGAATGATGGTGTTGGTATCTTTTCCTATGATGGAAAGTATTTTCTTGGGGATTCACAATCCACTTGAGGGACCAACAATTCGTAAGGGAAAGAATTCCAACAAAGATGAAGGGTTGTTTAAAAAATAGAGTACTGAAAATTTCTAAAAGACTTCACCATTATGTGTTTCCATTCTTTAACAAGGTTCCACTACTTGTAGGTCAAGAAAAGAGTCTTCTCTGGAAACTACTTTGGATGAATACCATTTATGTGATACCCTTCTTCAATACTTGAGTGGAATTGATGACCTTTTTCTCCAAGGTTGTATCATTCTTGAGAAACCGAGGGCAAATGTGTCATTGTCTCCTTTGGGTGTTTCTTATAAACTTGAATCCTTGCTTGACACACTTGTACTTAAATTGTGTGAATTCCAACTTGTGGATGCCAAGTTGATTATTTGTTTGTTGAAGAGACCATGGATGTTAAAGACTTTTTGTCACCTTCATAGGGTTGAAAAATTTGAAGAATCTTGTGGGGCTCTTGGGAGCATGCTTAACTTTATTAATAGCGGGAAACGAACTACTTATCTTGGATTGGTTTATTCCATAGTAGATTCTCTATCCTTCCTGGTGGCATGACTCCCTTGATGAAATTCCTTTCTATAGGAAGTTGTTTGAAAGAAAGAATTTGCATGTGCTTAAATGTTTTGATTCTATCCCTGTGTGCATTATGTGCTATGTGTTTTGAGCCAATTGGCATCCTCATAGATAATATCACCTTGGATGATGCCTCTAAACTTGAGTCCTTTCTATACTACCTCATTGCTTATGATGACATCCATGCTATTCTTGGATTTGTTTTATGTAGAGGTAGGAAACTTATTGGTTGGTCTACTTGTTTGAATGATAATATTATATGGCTCTTGCAGACTTTAAAACGAATTGAGGCACAATTCTTTATGTGGTCTCTTCAAAAGGTAAAGAAAGAATTGTGTCTTATGGCTACTAAAGTGAAAGTTGTGTTACCCTTTTAACTATTTGATGCCATTATGACCTTTTTGATTTCCTTATATCTTGACGAAACCCATAGCCAACTTCTTTCTGCATTCTTTGATAAGTATCTAATGTTCAAAAAAAGGGATCCTTGGTTTATCTTTAGTATATCCAACCTTTGCATAATGCTATGATTATTTATGCTAACCCTAACCCTCATGTCATGAGTATGTTTTATTTGTTGGTCCTTTCTTTGGTTTGAGAAGTTTGGATTTGAGGTCAAATCCTTTTCCAGAAGGGGAGGATGGTACAAGCCAAATTACCTTCGGACCTTTGGATGAGATACGTATGATGCTCGAGATTCATAATAACTCAATACTTTTAAAAGATGCCACATGGAGGAAGATTACCATTTTAGAGGGTCAAAGGATTTTTTCTAGGTTGAAGGACTGCAAAACAGGGCTCGAAAGCCCCTTGTAAGGGTCATGTGCCTAGGGCGCTTTGGATCCGCTTTTGATCCACTCTAGCATTTCAAGAGTGGGTCAAAATAGCCCCTAGTGGGTCTTTTCTTACATTTGGGTCACTTTTGGTCCCTAATTATGTAATATGTAACAAAACTATAAATGCTTGGTAGCTAGGTTTATTTCCATAGTTTCTGGATGATATTTTTACATGATATATTCGGAAGATTCCATGGGAAAGTTTGAGTACTTGGAAAAGCATGTGTTAAACTTTCCTTAGAAATGATGGTTTTAAGGACGATCTAATCCCCTTTACGGTCACCGTAAGAGTTATATGCCTATTGATAGTTATTAAGGGAGATTTTAATATTTGATACATCCTTTGATTGTCTTTTCGGTATCAATTTTGTGCCTATCTTTCTATCCTCGTTTTCCTATCTATCTATCTTTACTTTTTGCTTCTTCAATTTGAGTCCTCATGGGTCGATTCGTATCAGCATTGGCTAACTATGCATGAAAATAGTAATAACAGACATGCATGGAAATACTAAAATCTAACTGAACAAGACTAATAACTAACTGGCTGGATATCATGAGATAACTGATGCATAGATATATGAAAACTGTAAAATCTGAGTATGCATAACCAAACATATAATGTGATTCTAGAATAGTCTTTAAACTAAGATACTAAAATATGGTAACTGAATATTGATAAATTTTATGCTGTGGTCAAGAGAAACTGAACTAAATTCTGTACTGAATACTGAAATTAAGACTATGGGAGGTATCATCTAATCGACATACCACAAAGCAGAGATAATTGGGGTCCAACTTGTGACCCCAGTTGGAAGGGTGCTAGTACCATGCCATGGGTACTAACGTTGCCTTTGGGTTTCAAGCCTATACTGGTAGGTGACCCCTGAATAGGAAGTCAAGCCTAAACTGACGGATGACCCCTGAGAGGAAGTCAAGCCTAAGCTAATGGGTGACTTCTTATATCCTACACTGGCTACGTAGTTCTAGAATGCAGGGACTGCTACTAATGACTCCGCCTAAATGATGGGTGACTCCTCAGAGAAATTCAAGCCTATATTAATGAGGAAGTCTTCACCATGCATAATATCGATGTTAAATCCTACTCCCAACTGAAATGACACTAATTACGGGATTGAACTAACTTTAAATGAAGAATGAGTTGACTCAGATTACTGAACTGATCTTAATTTAACTGACTGATAACTGAATGGACTGATAATGCTCATCCTTATCTTAAACCATTCTAAAAATATGAAGACTAAGTAAACAACTAGAATTTGGGTATTCATAAGCCCCAGGAATCGATAACAATAACAATAGGACCACAAGAAAACTTTGAAACCATAGAAAGAAGTCATTATTCAATATTTAACACTTAGGAATTTCATCAAACACATGAGTGTCATAAGTTAATGCATGGGAATAGTTAAATAATGTGAAGATAACATAATCTCTATTCAAATGTGTCAATGGAAAATTTCAACGAAAACGCATGATAAACATAATTGAAATCACAGTTCATAAGATCTTCTTAAAGATAACTCATGATAACATGTAAAAATCATGGCTTTAAACTTGAAAATGGGTTCTTGGACTCTATGGGTTAAAAGGACCCATAAATGAACATCACGCATACCTTAATTGATGAATTTGTGAATGTTTTTGGTGATTTTCTCAAAGACTAAGCTTGAATCCCTTGATCCTTTTGAAGAGGCTAGGGTTTGTTTCTTGAGAGAGGAAACTTTATTTTGAGAGGATTTTAACAAAAATATGACCAACAATGCTTTTGAGACCCCAAATCCTGTGTTATGGACCTATTGGGTGAAGGTAAAAGACCCAATTGCCATTGCAAAAATAGAAATAAAAAACTAGAAAATAAGGGGGCAAACTATGAAGCGGGCATCGTAGGCTCTGGAGCACCTGCATCACGAGCTCTATCGCGAGCTTTAGGGTGAAATGGAGCACGTGCCACAGGCTAATCGTGGCAAGCTACTATTTTAGAAGTCCAAACACACTCTTACACTAGACTAAACATTCCAAAACTCATCCGAGATGTACTATCGACAACCTCGATCATGAATCAACTTACAAATTAATGTTCTGAGGATGGGAAGGTCGAGAATAAACTAATCAAAGTTTAGGAGCCTTATAAATAGATAAGTACTAACACTTAGTGAAATATTCTAAGTCTTGGACCCCTTTTTACATACACTAGTAAGCTGAAATGAGCTAGGATTTTATAGGGTCTTACAATATCTCTCCCTTGGGAATATTCATCCTTGAATGAGGCAGATTAAGCTGAGAATACTGAGGAACTGAGATTACATACTGAATATGCATAACTGAAAACACAATTACATGACCGATTCTAAAAAGTGATGCATGACTAAATTGATTTCGTGAATATATGTAAGGACATGAGAGTGGTTATAAGGATGAGATAAGAACGAGAGAGTCAACTTATGAGTAACCACTGCCTTAGGATAGATCTGGTTTCATAAAGAAAAGTTGAGAGATTTAGTAGATGAAAACTCGGGGTATTACGACATATTTCACTTGGGATTGTTCGTTCCCCGAATGATACTGACTTGGTTAAAATACTAAGGAAAGACTGAGTTGATGTACGAGGCACTTACGAACTAAATCATGACTAAATATTTGGAATTTGAAACATTGTGCATGGATTGAACAATTTACGTGGATGCATATAAACTATCTCTTGGAATAGGTAATTTCATGAAACATCAGATAGTAAGACTAGATTAGAAGATGGAAAACCATAGGAACTTGTCTATCTGACTACTAAATAAACTGTTGGCTAAGCGGACTGAACTATACAGAAAGCATATACTCAACTATGCACTCCACTTCAAAACTGCATTTCACTGAGGCTACTGAAAATATTCACATGGGTATTGATAACTCTACCTACTAAAGGATGAGCTAAAATGAATTCTTCAATATGTTCAAGCTTACTTTAATCTAAAAAGTGCACATATAATACTGTAATACTAGTCTGAGTCATGAGTTCAATACAATGCATTTTCATAACTCCATATCGCATGAGTAATTCTTATTACCTCTTCAATAACTACATTTAATCCTAATTAGTCATTCACTGATGCGTAATGCATTCATCTACATATATACATAAACATTACATTCAAGCCTATCTTCTAAACCACATATGCCTTTCTAAGCAAACACTTAAAAAGGTAACTTTCTCATATTCTGTATTACCCTGCATTTTTGGGCTAGTCTTTGAACCATTATTCCTACGTGTATAAGCTATGATCAAAATGATTCCCATATAAAAATGCGTTTTATTATCTTTATCCTCATGTTTGATTTTCTTTTGAGGTGAAAAATTTTCATATGAATCAATTAGAACAAACTTGAGCTTAGAACCTTTGATTCATCCAAAGTTTGGTATTTGATTCTACAACTATCTATTTTAAACATGTATAACATTTTATATATGTATAATTTTACATATCAAGAGCCACCAAATTGAAGATAATTGAATTAGCTTTCCAACGATACCAATTTCATCTAAATTAGATACCCAAGCAAAAAGTTATGGCATTTTCGGTGTGAGGCAGTAAGCCAACATGATAGCGACGCGATGCATTGGCCTGCACATTACAAAACTGTTTCACATGTTAATTCAGTTTTTAAAGGGTCTAGAATACTTTGGTCACTTCCCCTCACCCAAATCCACCCATAACACTTAAATTCATCCCGCAAAAGCAATAAATACTCAATTATTCGTCTTTTTTCTCAAACAAAAACCCTAGCCTCCTCAAGAACACCAAGAACTTCATCAATTTTTCTTTAAAAAAAAATCAAGAACTCAAGTATACTAATTCAATAATTCTTTCAATATTGTGTTTCTCCTTAAAGATTAAAGCCTTAAGGTATGTGGGAGTTCATCCATAGGTCCTCTTTCACCCATGGAACCCAAAAACTCTTTTCTTTTAATTAAAGAATGAATCTTCCATTACTATGGTATTTTTATGTTCAAGAAAGATTGAATTTTATATTTTCATGATGTTTTTAATTCAATTCAGCCCGTGTATGATTTCATGAAAGATGTTAAACTCCTAATGCTATGAATTTGAATTTCCCATGCTTTATTCAAGTAAATTCCATGATAGATCCTAAATTCATGATGTTTAGAAATATTTTCATGTTTTAAATTCATGCCTTCCAGATGTTTAATGAAATTCCCATATCATGTTAAGTCAATTTAAAGATGAATCCCCATGCTATGAACTTTTCTATGTAACTCTATTGTTCACTCATGTTTAAGATATTCTTATGTTCAAGCTTTGAACTTTACATGTTTTGATGAAACACTCATGTCTCTTTCAAGCGAATTACATGTGAATTCCCCAATTTATGATCTTAGTTTTGTAATCATGCTATGCTCCCATGTTTAAGATATTCCCATGTCCAAGTTCATGATCCCCATGTGTTTGGCGAATTGACCCATATTAGAGTATTAATCTGCACGTGCTTGATAGAATGCTCATATGAATTTAATAGGGTAATCATGATACGTTACCATGTATTCTCATTCATGTACAAGTACATAACCTCCAAGTGTTTAATAAAATATCTTAGTAAATGAATTGTGAACAATTAACTATGGCTATGCTTTTCAAGATCATGCTATGCTTTACTTTTCATGCTATCGAGTCTTGGGGGTATTCAATACCCGAGAATCTAGTTGTTGACCTAGAGCTATAGTAGTTATGGGATAGACTAGAAAATATCACGAACAGTAGTATTCAGTCAGTACAAAACTCAATGTATTCAATCAGACACCAGAACTTAGTAAAATCTGTCCAGTTTAGTCAGTTAACATGAACATTCATAGTTCAGTCCAGCCTAGTTTAGTTTAGAATTTGGTTCAGTGTCTATTTTGTTGGGAGTAGGATTCAGCACCGAGTAAATCCAAGGATAGGGACTGACCTGCCAGTAGAAGGTGTGATCCTTAGAAGTAGTCCTTATGTTCCAGAACTACATAGAGAGTGTAGGTTGAGATAACAACCTGCCAGATTGAGGGTTCATGAGGTGTTTTACCTACCATATTGAGGGTACCACCATTCTCATTAAGATCACCTACCATATTGAGGGTGACTCTTCAACTTATCTTTACCCTTAGTATGATAATGACACCCTTCTAGATGGGGTTACAGTTTGGACCCCAAATAGTTTAGAAAGGGGCATATCGGTTAGATAATTACTTCCCCCATTTAAAATTTTAGCTTCAGACTCAGTATGGTGCTCAGTTTAGTTCTACAAAATCAAGAATGTCAAAAATAGTCACCCAGCTCAGTTCAAAATTCAGTTTAGTTCTACAGAATCAGAACTATGAGAAATAGTCACCCAATTATCTATAACTCTGTTATCAATAATTGTAGCTATCAGTTACTCAGTTATCAAAACTTTGTATTCAGTCTCAGTTATAGCCTTAGTTCTAATCTCAGTTACTGTCTTAGTTATAGTCTCAATTAAAGCCTCAGTTATAGTCTCAGTTACCATCTTAGTTATAGTCTCAGTCCAGTAATCAGATTAGAAGCCCAGTTTAGTTTTAGGTTTGCTTGGCCATAGCATATAATTATCCGTTATTCAGTTATCAGTATTTTAGTACCTCAATTTACAGATTATTTCAGAATCATGTTATATGATTAGTTTTGCATTCTCAGATAATATAATTTTCAAAAATTCTTGCTCAGTCATCTCATGATACTCAGTCAGTCCCTTCCTCATATGCATAATACTCTACAGTTTTAGTCTAGTTATTAAAATTAGGTACAGTTCAGTCTTACATGACCAGTACTTAGCTATCAGTCATTCAGTTAATCAGATAAGTTAGTATATTTATGCATTCGTGCTCAGTGTGATTGTATATTCAGATCCTCGATTTATGTCTGTCTCCATCACGTAGTTTCAGACTCAGTATTCATATAGTATCCATGTTTTATCATATCCCAGCTTCAGCTATACTTATATCATTAAAGTAAAGTTTTATAGAAACAAAGTATAGAGATTCACCATCTTATTAGAGAATGTTTGTCGCTTATGCTTTAAGATATTTCATTTTTTAGTTTATTCCATCCTATTAGTGAGTCTACTTACACTTAGCATACATGTTTTATGATTATGTATGAAATCAATTTTTCTTTTTGCATTCACCATGTATACTCAGTATATTCCAGGAGTACTAATACATATATACGTCTGTGTGGCTATATTGTTTCATAATATAGGCACCAGTTGTAGCCCGCACATCATGATCAGACAGTTGTAGATTCTAGCCAACAGGTGATAATTTCTTTTACTTTGGGAACTCCAGTTAGTTTTTGTTCATGTAAAGTTCATTTACTTTCATATGTATTGATTAGTGGTAGTTGAAGGCATGTCCAAATATATATAGTCAGTATACTAGAGGCTTAATAGATGTCAGTAAGAGTTTGTCCTATAATTTCAATTTCAACCTTCAGTTTTATCAGATTATAAGTCTTTATCAGTATTGTATCTATTTTAGATTTTTAGTATGATTATGTTTCTGTAAATCAGAACAACTATTTATTATGTTATAATTCAGTTGCTTAACAGTACGCCAGTTCATGGGTTAGCTTAGGAACACTTATTGTTCCAAGCACCGTGTGATGACTAAGGGGTAGTCTCGAGTTGTTACAAACTTGGTATTAGAGCACAGAGTTCGAGTGTCCTAGGGTGTCTATGAATTCGTGTCTAGTAGATTCTTGTGGAATGGTACGGAGATGTCTGTACTTTTCTTCGAGAGCCTACAGGGAATTTAGGAAATATTTCCCTTCTTTCAAGTCTCAGATCATGTAGTAGAAGTGTTATCTAAAAAATTTATTCAGATCCATATCTTGCTCTATTCATGCCAACTTTGCCTTAGTTTTGAGGCAACAAAAACAATGATGTTTAATTCCTTACAGATAGTGTTTCCTCAACTGTCTCTACAGAAATTATTGGGATTGCATGTTCGCTCAGAAAGTATCCCCTCAGTGCCCTTATGTCTTAAATTTTGAAATATTTCATTCATGTTCATAAAAATCAAGCATTAAGGAAAAGTTAGATTTTTGTTCAGATTTCCTTCTCAGAATCCCTTTTTCAGTATGTGATTTAGAGTTAGAAGTATGAACTCAAAAGTTTAATAGTACTAGAGTTGTGATAGCGTTATCTAGATTGAGAAGATTATATATTCATGGGGCTAGTTGTATGAAAGGTAAATCAGTAGGATTGAACAGTAAATACAAGAATTTAAGTTTGTTGATTCAAGATTAAGTATGAGGGTATGGATAAGTTTATCATTCATGAGTATTATTATTCCTTAGACTCTAGAGTAAAGTGATTGCAATTCAGTTTAGAGTTTAGTAAAGTGGTCACAAACTTAAGAAAATGGCTTAAATCTAAGGGGGAGATGATAGAATAATTAACCAAGTCAGGCTCTTAGATTCTATTAGTCATGCTAGTGTGTGTAGAAAAGAAGTAAGGGAGGATGATTACCAACCTATTCTTATCTCAGTGCAAAGTTTTTTCAGCCATCACGATATCTACGCGTGCCTAACATGTCGGCTCCCTAATCACAACTCATATTCATGCACTTAATAGAAAATCATGTACATATCCAGTTCCTAGTATAAGGAGTTTAACTTTAATCAGTAGTACGAATCATATTCCATATCATCATGAACTCCAAGATCAGGTCATGCAGCTCATGAATTATGTACCCTAGCCTTACGGTATGTTCAGTTTTAAGTGCTCATGCTACACCTTTAACGATCAATTAAATTCAGTTAATGTCATGTATGTCCTTAGTTCATACCTCTCTAATGAACATTGATACTTTATTCCTCAAGCCTTAGTTGAGTGTCAAATTTATTCTGCCATGTTTCAGGTCCTCATGTTCTAACTTTCAGTGACCTATGCTTATGTCATGATTAGTTAAAATTCTATGTGTGTTTCTTGGGCTAGTGCATGAAAGTTTTAAGGATAGAGGTTTAGAGAAAATGAGAAAAATGCTTTTGTGGTGGTTTACCTACAAGTTCATGTGTGGTTATGAAGATACGCTTGAATGTCATATTGGTGTACAAGTGGAATGTATATTTAAGTATAAGATTTTAGTATAATTCAGTCTGTATATCCAGTAATCAATTCTAGCAGTCAGACAGACAAGTTCCTATGGCTTTCCATCTTGCCATCTAATCACACTATTCAAAATTCTCATGAATATGTCTATTCAAAGAGTAATTCATTGGCATTCATATAATTTGTGAATTCAGTTTAGTTGATGAATCATGCATCAGTTTTCGATCCTAGATATTTAGTCATGATCATGAGTTTTTGTGCATTATCTCAGTCTTTCTGTAGTATCTCAACCAAGTTAGTACCATTCGGGGGACGAAGTATCCCAAGGGGAAGATGTATTGTAATACCCCAAGTATTAATGTCCTATACCTTTCATTTTTCTTCATGAAATAGGATCTAGCTTGAAGAAATTTTTACTCATCAGTTGACTCTCTCATTTCTATCTCAGCCTTATAATCATTCTCATGTCAGTGCATGTATTCACGAAATTACTTCAGTTCATGTATCATGTTTCTGAATCAATTATACAATCATGTTCCAAGTTATTCATGTTCAAAATATTATCTTAGTTACCTTTGTACAATACTCTCAATTTAACCATTCTCATTAGAGTGTGAATGTTCCTAAGAGGGAGATAACGTAATACTCTGCAATTTTGGACTAGTCATTGAATCATTGTTCCTACGTGTATAAGCTATGATCTAAATGATTCCTATGCAAATATGAGTTTCATGATCTTTATCCTCATGATTTATTTGCTTTTTAGGTAAAAAATTTTCATAAGAATCAATTAGAACAAAGTTGAGCTTAGAGCCTTTGATTCGTCCAAAGTTTGGTATTTGATTCTGTAAGGGTATAATTTAAACGTCTATAAGTTTTTATATATGTAAAATATTACATCTAAAGACCCACCAAATTGTATATAATTAAATTGTCTTTCCAACGATACCAATTTTACATAAATCTGATACCTGAGTTAAAAGTTATGGCATTTTCCGTGTGAGGTAGTAAGCCGACCCGATAGCGACGCGACGCGTCAGCCTGCGAATTATGGAATGGTTTCACATGCTAATCAGTTCGTAAAGGGTAGGGGCACTTTGTTCACTTTCCCTCGCCCAAATCCTCCTATAACACTTAATTTCAGCCCTCAAAAGCAATATACACTCAATTATTCATCTTTTCTCTCAAAAAAAATTCTAGCCTCCTCAAGAACACCAAGAAGTTCATCAATTTTTCTTCAAGAAAAGCAAGAACTCAAGTTTCCTAATTCAAGAATGCTTTCAATATTTTTTTTATCCTTCAAGATTAAAGCCATAAGGTATGTGGAAGTTCATCCATGGGTCCTCTTTCATCCATGGATCCTAAAAATTCATTTGTTTAAATTAAAGAATGAATCTTCCATTACTATGGTATTTTATAGGTTCAAGAAAGATTGAATTTCATGTTTTTATGATGTTTTTAATTCAATTCAGCCCATGTATGATTCCATGAAAGATGTTAAATTTCTCTTGCTATGAATTTGAATTTCCCATGCTTTATTCAAGTAAATTCCATGATAGATCCTAAATTCATAATGTTTAGCAATATTCTTATGTTTTAAATTCATTCCTTCCACATGTTTGATGAAATTCCCATATCATGCTAAGTCAATTTCAAGATGAATCTGAAAGCTATGAACTTTGCCATGTAACTCTATTGTTCCCTTATGTTTAAGATATTCTTACATTCAAGTTATAGACTTTACATGTTTTGGTGAAACACTCATGTACTATTTCAAGCGAATTACATGTGAATTATCCAATTCATGATCTTAGTTATGTAATCATGCTATGCTCCCATGCTTAAGATATTTCCATGTCCAAGTTCATGATCCCCATGTGTTTGGCGAATTGCCCCATATTAAAGTATTAATCTCCATGTTCTTGATAGAATGCCCATGTGAATTAAATAGTATAATCATAGCATGTTACCATGTGTTCTCATTCATGTACAAGTCTATAACCTTCAACTATTTGATAAAATGTCTCAGTGAATGAATTGTGAACAACTGACTATAGCTATGCTTTCCAAGATCATGCTATGCTTTACTTTTCATGCTATCGAGTCCTGGGGATATTCAATACCAAAAAATCTAGCTATTGACCTAGAGCTACAGTAGTTATAGGATGGTTTCAGAAACATCACTATCAGTAGTATTCAGTTAGTATAGAACTCAGTGTATTCAGTCAGGCACTAGAACTCAGTGAACTCTGTCCATATCTATCAGTGAACCTGATCAGCCATATTTCAGACTAGCCTAGTACAGTTTAGAAATATGTTCAGTGCCTATTCAATTGGGAGTAGGATTCAACACCGAGTGAACCCAAGGATGGGGACTCACTTTCCAGTAGAGGGTGTGATTCTTAGAAGCAGTCCTTGAGTTCTAGAACTACGTAGCCAGCAGAGGTTGAGACATCAACCTGCCAGATTAAGGGTTGATGAGGTGTTTTACCTACCAGATTTAGGGTACCACCATTATCATTCAAAGCACCTACCATATAGAGCGTGACTCTTCTTCTTGTCTTTACTCGAGGCATGGTACTTACACCCTTCCATCTAGGGTTACAGGTTAAACCCCAATCAGTTCAGAGTGGGTCCTGTCAGTTAGATGATTACTTTCCACAGTTACAGTTTCAACTTCAGACTCGGTATGGAACTCAGTTCAGTTCTACAAAATTAGGACTATCAAAAATAGTCACCCAGCTCAGTATAGAACTCAGTTTAGTTCTATAGAATTAGGACTATCAAAAATAGTTACAGTTCATTTACTTTTATGTGTATTGATTAGTGGTAGTTGGAGGTATGAACTAGCTATCTATACTCATTATAGTAGAGGCTTCATAGATGTCAGTCAGAGTCAATAATGTTATTTCAGTTTCATACTTCAAATTTATTAGATTATAAAGATTTATCAACATTGTATATATTTTAGATTTTTAGTATGATTATGTTTTCGTACAGCAGAACAACTATTTATTATGTTATAATTTAGTTGCTTAATATTATGCCAGTTCATAGGTTAGCTTGGGATCACTTGTGGTTCAAAGCACCGTGTAACTACTAAGGGGTTGTCTTGGGTCGTTACATATTCTCTAATGCCTCTACCAATAAACCTCAAGAGATATTGCCAGGAAAACACACCCAAAATTTTCAACTAACCATGACATGTATCAAAATCCGTGCCTTAATAATTCTTCAAACCTATAGCCTCGTGTAAAACAAACTTGCAATAATCTTTCCTTAACATGAATATTTACTCCCTCATGTCTAAACATATTACTCATCATCATTATTATTCTATAAAGGAAGTACACTAAAAGGTTAGGAAAAGAGGAACTAAGGCATGAAAGAATATTATGCATAACTGGGACACTTAACTGAGGTCTGAGGAATAGAGTATCCATGACATGGATTTATTACAAAGATCAAAACTGGGGATATACATGACATAATCTAAATTTTGCTGGTCATTAACAGTATAGCATGAGTAATGGAACTGGACATACCGTAAAGCATGATCATGTGAGTCATTAACTGCATGACTTGAGTTTGGATTTTTTGAATTCATGGAATGCTGGAACTCCTCATACTAGGAACTAGAAGAGTACATGATTTTTTATGAGGTGCATGAATGTGAGCTATGATCGTAGAGATGACATGAAATTCATGAGTAGATATCATGATAGCTAAAGTATGAACTTTGCACTTAGATGAGAATGGTTCGAGCACCATCCTCACTTACTACCTATTCTACAACATCCTGGCATCACTACTAGAATCTGAGAGCCTGAATCAGTTACTTTTTCTATCCTCTCCCCCTTAGCTTAAAGCATCATTTTAAGTCTGTGAACCGCCTAATAAATAACTCTAAACTAAACGGACACCACTTTACTCTACAACCTCAGCTATAATCATACACATAAATGATAAAATCAACATGAAGGACTACACCTGATAATGTAAGACCCGCTGCAAGCTTTCTTCTGACATATAATTCTTAACTTTCTATATCCCCAACAATCATCATATAACAACCTAAATTCAGATTAACTCAGAATTTTCAAGTGTATCACCATACCATGAGTTCGTACAATCTAGTGCTTCAACTCTACTTTCTATGAGCTCAATCTTCAAAAATTCAAGCTTAGCTTCTAACACCTAACATGGAATTCTTAAACTTTTAATGAACTATACTAACTCTCTTTATAGCCTACTAATATCATATCTATATACTTATATTTAGAATCAACAACTTAAAACCTTGCATGCATTATTTCAAGCCTACTGATTCACCTTCATACAACTAGCCCGATGGATAAATAATTTACTAAATCTAGATAGTAATATCCCCACTTTACTGCTTCTAAACTTTTAGGTTCATGCTTTAAACTCTAGGTTATATACTACCATTGTATTCTAAGAAGGAATCTGAAAACACATCTAGATTTGGCTAAAAGCATGATTTTTCATGATCATGAATGAAATATTTAATACTTCAGAATGTGAGGGATCTAATGGGATCCTTTTAATCACACATGCAATCCAATAACTGTCAGTGGGGAATGTGTGAGAAAGTTCTATCTAAAAGAATTTAAGCTTGTCTATTTTAGTTACCTCAAGAATAAGGTAAAGTTGGCGCGAATGGAGTAATGTAAGAATCTACATATGTTCCTTAGAGAACACTTCTAATGCACGATCTGAGACATGAAAGAATGAAAACTTTTCCTAAAATTCCTTGTAGCCTCTTGCTTGTTAGTATGGTGGGCTTCACACACATGCATAAGACTCTACTCAACGTGGCTTACAGACTCCTTAGGACACTGTAAAACCATAAGCTCTGATATGAAGTTTGTGATGACCTGAAAATTCACCCTGGTTGCCACACAGTGCTTACGGTCTTAAGAGATCACAAGCTAACCTATTAGCTGGTACCTGCTATGAGCATAAAATAAAACTGATAACAAAAGAACATGTGCAAAATTTAACTAAAAAATTCCTTAAGATTTTAACATACTGAATCATAAATCTGAATGCCTAATGACAAACTAAAAAGATTATTAAAATAACTGATACCTCGACTAACTCTCTATATATCTGAAATCCTATTAAACAAACTAATTGTGGAGTTGATAGGATAAACCTCCAACTAACTTCGACTGAATAGAAATACTAAATTACTAAAATAAACTAAAATAAAGAAATCATCTCCTCTAAATATGAGGACTTACCACTACTGCTGCTGATAATATGATCCGACTAAGTGCAGTCAGGAAACTGAGCATCCGAACCTATGATACCAAACATCATAGTACAAGAAATGAGTTTGTGATTAGTACTTTGAAAATACTGATATGGAAGATGAGGTTAGGCTGATATTCATGGGCTAACTACACATGGAAATAGTAATAATAGATATGTATGGAAATTTTGAAATCTGACTGAACAAGACTAATAACTAACTGGTTGAATAACATGAGATAACTTATGAATAGATATATGAAAACTGTAAAATCTGAGTATCCATGACCAAACATATAACGTGATTATGGAATAGTCTATAAACTAAGATACTAAAATCTAGTAACTAAATACTAATAAACTATATGATATGGTCAAGCAAAACTGAACTAAATTTTGTACTGAATACTGAAATTAAAACTGTAGAAGGTACTATCTAACTGACATACCACAAAGCAGAGATGATTGGGGTCCAACTTATAACCCTAGTTGGAAGGGTGCTAGTACCGTGCCATGGGTACTAACACTGGCTTTAGATGTCAAGCCTAAACAGATGGGTGACCGTGAACAGGAAGTCAAGCCTAAACTGACAGGTAACCCCTGAGAGGAAGTGAAACTTAAACTTATGGGTGACTCCTCATATCCTATGATGGCTATGTAGTTCTGGAATTCAAGGACTACTGCTAATCACTCTGCCTAACTGATGGTTGACTCCTCAGAGGAAGTCAAGCCCATACAGATGGGGAAGTCATCATCCAACATTCGCTTGGTGCTAAATCCTACTCCCAACTGAGCTGGCACTGATTAAGGAACTTAAATAAGTTTAACTAAAAAAGGAGCTAACTCATATTATTAACTGATCTAAGTTTGACTAACATGATAACTGATTGCACTGATAATTCTCATACATGTCTGAAACCATTCTAAAAATTTTAAGACTAAGTAAACAACTAGATTTTGGGTATTCATGACCCTCGAGACTCAATAATAATAACAATATGACCATATGAAATCTTTGAAACAATAGAAGAAAGTCATTATTCAATATTCAATGCTTAGGCATTTCATCAAACACATGAGGATCATGAGTTAAAGCATGGGAATAGTTAAATCATATGATAATAGCGTAAGATGTAACATGAGAAATAACCATTCAAATGTGTCTAGGGAAAATTCCAACGAAAACACATGGTAAACATAATTAAAATCAAAGTTCATAATAGCTTCTTGAAGATAACTCTTGATAACATGTACAAATAATGGCTTTAAACTTGAAAATATATTCTTGGACTTTATGGGTGAAAAGGACCCATGAATGAACATCACACATACCATTTTTGATGAATTTTCTAAAGTTCTTAGTTATTTTCTTGAAGACTAAGTTTGAATCCCTTGATCCTTTTGAATAGGATAAGGTTTGTTTCTTGACAGAGGAGGCTTTTTCTTAGAGGATTTTCTGAATAATATGACTAATAATGTTTTTGGGACCCTAAATCCCATGTTGTGGACCTATTGGGTGAAGGGAAAATACCCAATTGCTCTTGCAAAAATAGAAATAAAAAGATGGAAAATAAGAGGGCATAATATAGAGGGGGCACCGCAGGCTCTGGAGCGCCAGACTAAAGAGTGCATTGCGTGCTCTATCATGGGCAACCCTAGGGTGAAATGGAGTGCTCGTCATGAGCTAATCACAGGAAGCTACTATTTTGGAAGTCCAAACACACCCTTACAGTGATCCAAAAAATCTAAAACTCACCTAAGATGTACTATCAATAACCTCGATCATAAATCAACTTAAAAATTAATGTTCCAAGGCCGGGAAGGTCGAGAATATAATCATCAAAGTGTAGGAGCTTTAGAAATGTTTAAGTCTTAACACTTAGTGAAATATTCTATGTCTAAGAACCCTTTATACATGCACTAGTAAGCTTAAATAAGCTAGGATCTTATGGGTTATTATAGGTACAGATCATGGGTACCAGTCGTATGCATGGATACAAAATATTTTATTGTGTGTAGTACCTTTCACAATGTTGGGACCAAGAGAGATGGCCGTTAGTATGAGTAGTGGGTACCACTAGCATTGAAAGGTATGCGTAATGAATTGGGACTATCCCCTAGTCGTTACATGGTACTTACGACCTCGAAGGACCACAAGCTAACCCATGAATGATATCTACTATAAGCACTGAATAATAATGCTATAATTAATGCAAAAATAGGTTGAAATTCCATAAGGTTCAAAACAACTAAAATACTGCTAAAATATAACATCCGTAAAATGGAATACTATCTAAAAATCTAGTCTGAAAAGCCTCTAATTGAATCTGTCTGAAACTGGAGTTAATGGGACAATCCCCCAACTAAATCTATCTACTTAACTACTATATCTATTGAAAATATAAAATAATAAAATATCCTCGAATGATGAGGACTCACTGCTAAATCTACTATTGCTGGCTAAATCTAAATCTACTATGCGTGGTCGGGAACTTGGGCGTCTGAACCTATGATATGAAACATCATAGCATTGGAAAGTATGCGTCAGTATATTGGAATATACTGGTATGCTAGATGAGGTTAGGCTGAATGCAAGAGTTCATACGCATGAACAATAACTGACTAAATAATATAGAATAACTGAACATGAGAGTACATGCATAATCTAAACTATGACAAATACTGAGTATGCAATTCTGTGCGTTTATATACATGCTATAATTGAGCTTTTTTGAAGCTAAGTATTGAATTCTATTAACTGAGTAATTGATATATGAGTTACTGATAACTGAATTACTGGTTCTGAATTGACTGTGTCTTATAATTTTGATTCTGTAAAACTAAAATGAGTTCCCTACTAAAGATCGAAATTGAAACTGAAACTGTAGGAGGTAATCATCTAATCGATATGCCCCTCTCTGTACTAATTAGGGTCCAACTTGTAACCCCAACTTGAATGGTATTAATACCATGCCACGAGTACTAACACTAGAAAACTAGAATGCCAAGCCTAACTGATGGGTGATACCTCGGCAAAGCCAAGCCTAATTTGATGGGTGACCCCTAGGAGGTCGTCAAGCCTAGTTTGATGGGTGACTCCTCATCCTGTGCTTGATGCATATTTTTGGAGTACAGGGACTATTGTTAATGACTATGCCTATTTAATAGGGAAGCTATCATTCCTACACTTGCTCAGAACTAAATCCTACTCCCAATTGAATAGATACTAAATTGTTATACTAGACTGAACTGGAATGAATTCACTGATTTTCCAGAGTGCTATAACTGACCGCGTTCTACTGAGTTCTGTATCTAACATTGAGTACTATTGATCATGACAAGACTAACACTATTCTTTAACTGACACTGGCTCTAAATAAACAGCTAATTTGTTAGATATTAAATACTTCCAGTACTCGATAGCATGAAAAGTAAAGCATCACATGATCTGACAAAGCATAACAATGTATACATGTTCATATATCATCCATAGATATATTTTATAAAACACTTGGGGAGCACAACTTCATGCACATAATCATGGATAACATATAAACATGGAAACTATAATGCTCAACTTACAATTCCATGGGGTTAGCATGCTTTTCATATAATTCCCCATAAAATACTAATCTAATTTCATGAATCATGGATTAAAACCCAATTAACATCATAGACACATTAATAACTTTGAAAATTCAAGATTTTATCAAGATAATCACATATTTATCACACATGCTATTCAATTTCATAAAACCTTCACTTAAATCATGGATTAAAACCCATCTATTATCATGAATATGAATTTAATCTAATTCAAATATAGAAATCATAAATATGAGATCTTGCATATTTAAAAAGGGAATCTTGAACTCTATGGGTGAAAGGAACCCATAGATGAACACCTAAAATAACTGAGAAGAAGAGTTCTTGAAAATTTTAGGAGAGACATTTTAGGATTAACCTTGATTCTTAAACTAGGGTGTTTTGCCTCTTGAGAGAGAATGATTTAATTTGGGAAACAATAAATGAATAATGGTGTAACTAGGTTTATGAGGGTTGAATTTCATGTTAAAGGCTGACTAGGGTCATAGAAAAAAACTCAAACACCCCTGGAATGATTTAAAAACTTAGAATTTAAAATTGGAAATTAACTGAAACTTTTCGATCTAGGCGCTTGGCGTGATGCAGCTCTATCGTGCCGTGTTACTAGAAAGTGGATAACTGGGTATTGGACCTTCAACACAATATGGAGGAATCGCTTTACCCCTTGGATGCAACCTGGAAGTTCCCCGAGATGTAGTGGGATCGCATTGGTGTACTGGAATCTGATAAATGTGAAGATAAGTTATGCCACGACGCGCCGGTATTGCGGTACCTCACTGGAAACTGACAATTGGGAAAAATTCTAGTGGCATGATATGGTGGTATTGTGTGGTCTCACTGGAAAATGACAAATGACATTTGGACTGCCTCTGCGACGCGCTAGAGTACCAAGTGGTACACTGTCTTACTAAAATGGCTCTAACTCTTCGCCCAGGTGTCGAATTTGGGCGAATTTGGTTTCGATGGAAAGCTTATTCAATTTACCACACAATGAAATATCAAAATCTTGAAAATTATAAATGTATAAAAGTGTATTCATCTTATGATCAAGTCTTTGACTTTTTTAGGATGAATTTAAGCTAGGTAAAAGTATATGACTGGTATGGATAGTCGTATCCCTCTGATGGGATTTTGGTGTATTTTATGTGAGGGCAATCTGGATATTCCCAACTTTGCCTATTAAGTCCCCATGACTTTTAACTCACTTGGGAGGTTATATACCCTCTAATTCTATTATTTAACACCTAGAAAAACACTCTCTAATCCTCTTCAAAGTTCTTGGGAAAAGAAAGCTAGGGTTTCACCTTAAGGATTAATTTTAGACTTGTGTTGGTGGTTTATCTCCATCATCTTCTAGGTTTATGGCATGTTCTCTTCCTTCATTGTTAGTTTCAACTAAAGGCATGGTTTTATAAAATGTTTTCATGTTTTCATTATTATATGGTTTTGGTTTTTCAAATATAATTTGGGGGTTTTTGTTATAAATACCTGGATATCATTTTCCCATGTTTTAATTATGCTTTTATGCTTTTATGGTGGTTTTGGATAATTGGTTGCATGGGAATGACTATTTGGTAATTGGCTTTGGTTTTGAAAATAATATGTCCCTAATTTATTTGATAAAATGTCTATGAGAATGTTTTCACTACGTTGTTGGATTTTAGTGGAACATATGCATGGTTAAAATTTGTTAATGGAACCCTAAATGGTTAAATGGTTTAGAATGGTCAAAATAGAATGGTTTTGGGTTTAGAAATCATTCTTGTGGGGTACAATAGAATTCCCCAAGTAATAATAATAATGGAACACTTGTGGAGTACATAGGACTCCCCAAAATTAATTGGATAATGTGATCTATGGGTACATGGGAATCCCTTAATCTAAAAAAAGTTTGGCTAAGGACAATACTAGAAATTTATAGTTGGTATAATGATACCACTACATATAGCCTAGGTTAATAACAATGGTTTGGTTTTTTGAAGATGGTTTTAAGTAGGCAACAACGGCAGGGTGTGATAACTAACCGTAAAAGTGGGAGTTCAATTAAAAAAAATTGTAAACTCATGGTTGCCGGCATGAAGGGTAAGACATGGTGACCTTATATGATACTATAAGGTACATGATAATCCTCTAAGAACATTTGACATGTATTATGGAGGGTAAGGGTACTAGGGAATCTCCTACTCTAATGGTATCTCCAATTTGTGCGGCTACATGCATTGGGGCCCATTCAGGGGGTTACACTGAACCCATACCACTCGTGGGAGGTTAAGGACGGTTAAGCTAGACATATCCAGGTTAATGGTTTTAAATGCATGCTAAACCATATTCCCTTTCCCGCTATGGTTATATATATATATACACATATATTTAGTTGTATGCATATGGTTGGTTTACTTGGTTTTACTAGTTGGAATTATCTTATTCTTATCCTAAGTTCATGCTAGCGGTCACCTGCTAACCTATCTTTGGACGGTTGTATCACCACATGATGCAGTAACTGTCGTTCTACTCCTCCTGCATAGTGATCGAACTTCGGGATCAGTTATTGCATTGAATTGGTGAGCTTTCATCTTTTTGAAAGGATCTATTTCATGGATTTTATTTCATACTTTGGTTTATTTATGTATATTGGTTTTTGTTATGGTTGGGGACATGTACCGATCGAATTTTGGTCTTCTTTTGGCTAGAGGCTTTTGTGAAACTACTATGGGTTGGCATGGGGGAGATCTGTAAGGGTGTCATCCTTAGTATTGGCATTGGTATTGGGGTTAATACTACTTGAATATATTTTTGGTTGTTCCATCCTCTATTATTATGAGATTATATATAATTATTATGGAACTCATATGGTTATGGCTTTGATTATGTGTAACGCCCCGATTTTTCTGAACCGAAAGGCTACACGGTGCTCATGACCCCAAAGGATCACAAGCTAAACCATGACTGATATCTGTACCTGTAAATTGCATAATATCTCATAAAATATGCAAAAACATGAATTGTAAGGCCATAAGGTCCAATACTAATACAAATTTTTGAAAAATATGGTATAACAATACCAAAAAGGAACATAAATATTGAAGTCTAAACATCTAATCTGACATCTAGTCTGAAAGCCTCTAACTGAACTGAATAAGGAATTGATGGGACATGTCCCCAACTAACTCCAACTACTGAAATAAAGTGAAAACTGAAATAGAAATGAAATCATCATGTCCTTAAAGGATGAGGACTTACGTCTAACTCTAACTGCTGATCCTAGAATCTACTGCTGATTTGGAGCTCATACCTCCGAACCTATGGTGTAACATAAGAGAAAACACCATTGCGCAAATGCGCCAGTACGTCTAAATGTACTGAGTATACGAGTGAGGTAGGCTAAATGCATGAAAAATACTGACTGATATGAATGTGAGAGTACATACATAGATACGTAACTGTAACTGAACTCGTGGAGATACGGACTACTGAGTCTGAATACTGACAACATGAGTGTACTGATAATGAGATTCTGAAAGACTGATTTTACTGATATTGATATATAAATCACTAATAAGTGGTGGATCAGATACTGTATTACTGAATACTAAAAGACTGATATTGCATTAATGATAAATGAATGATTGTTTCTGATAGTTCGAATTATGAAGAACTGGTCTGATTGACTGTATCTGACAGTCCTGAAGTTGAGTACTGATAGCATGAGTTCTGATAACTGTTGTGATTCATAAGTGACTATATGTCATAGTCTATAAATATGAAGGAAACTATCTAAGTTTCATTCTATTTCTGAGTTGACTGTATCTGACAGCCCTGATATACTGAAATCTGAAGAGCTATCTGAGTTCTTTACTGTGACTGGGTAGCTATAACTGACAATCCTGATATCTATAACTAAAACTGTGGGAAGTATCTATCTAATCGACATGCCCCAAATGCGCTATAATAGCTAAGCTGGGGTCCAATCTCTGCCCCGACTGGAGGGGTGTCAATACCGTGCCACTGGTAAGGACAGCTGTGTTAACCCTATACTGGAAGGTACTCAATAAGAACGGTGGGAACCCTAAACTAATGGGTTAAGCCACCTTATCAATCCTAAACTGATGGGTTAAGATGTCTCAACCTACGCTGGCTACGTAGTTCTGGAACACAAGGATGACTACTAAGAATCACACCATGAACTAGCAGGTGAGTTCCCATCCTTGGGTTTACATGGTGTTAACTTCTACTCCCATATGAAGGACACTAAACTTAATAACTAAAATGAACTGACTAACTGAACTGAACTGATTAGCTGAACTGATACTGATTAACTGGACTGATACTAGTGGTATTATTTAGCAGAGCTAAACTAAGTTTACTGGATTCCAATGACTGACGGAATGTACTGAGTTCTGAGGACTGGTTGAGAGTACTGAAGTTACTGAGATTAACTATGAATACTGAGGTTGTTGAGGTTACTGAGCACTGAGATTACTAAGATTACTGGACTACTGAGATTACTGAGATTTCTGAGTTTTCCTGAGTCACATGACTGACTGAATTCTATAGATCATGGCTTGACTGAGAGTATCATGAAAGAATGACATGGCTTTAGGCACACAACTATATTTTTTGGGTACAAGTACCCCCAGGACTCGATGGAAGAAAATTGACACAACTTTAATCTCTTGAGTACACGACCATCAATAAAAATCCATAATACATGAGTGGGGGATTTCATAAAGTACATGGTCATCATAATATATATCATGAATAGGAATGCTTATAATCAAGTCATAAATCTCATATTCTAATATCATGGGCATTCCAACAACATATACTATTCATAGCAATCACATGGAAACCATTCAAGTGTAAGGGAACGACAACATGTAACGTTTAGTTCATATTGTAATGATTTGGGATATTATACTTCATGTATTTATTCAACATCTCAAATATGGTAGGGAAAGCATGGATATATTTTGTGTACGTAATTTATATCTCCATTATCATACATGTTTTATACCACAACAATAACAACACATAATTTGCATGGAAATTCATATTGGAGTGTATGACTAGCATGAACTTGATATGTAGATATCATGAAATCATGTAAATATGAAGTTCTTACATTCTAGGCATTTTATCGAACACCTTGCATGCATTCTTTAAGGCATAGGTGGATTTCATACTTGAATTCTATCAATCCATCTAAGATTGTGTTTTTCAACTAACAACATAACTTTCATGAGATATACAGTCACGATACTATTATATAGCAAAACAAACAAGCATCAACATGGGAATGATCATATCACCACAATCAACCAAGCTTTTGTATTTTAAAGATTGATTCTTGAACTCCACGGACGAAGGGAATCCGTGGATGAACACTACACATACTTTGGAAGGGAGGTTCTTAATGATTGATGGAGGAATTTCCTTGAAATTTGATCTTCAAGCTTGATTGTGCAACCCTAGTTGTTTTTCTCCTATGGTGCTCTTGGATGATGAGCTTTGAGATGTTAATAGAGTTGTAATGTGTTTAGAAGCTATATATTTCGTAGGGTTAAGTTTAGGGATGTGTAAGGAGTGTTAAAAGACTTAATTACCCTTAAAATAACTCAAAACGGAGTGTTTTTGGCATTGGAACTGACTTAGGCGGCGCCTAACCAATCGCCTATCCTTACTGGCTCTCACGAAAATGGGCATAACATTTCGCTCGGGTATTGGATTAAGGCAAAATTGGTATAGTTGGAAAGATAATTCAATTATATATAATTTGGTGGGTATAAATATGCTGAAATACCACATTAACATTGAGTTATACTCGTTCAAAAATGACCCTTGCAAAATAAAACACTAAAACTTGATGGATTCAAAAACTCCTAGCTTGTATTACCTTAAGTGACTCATATGAACATTCTTAATGTATCATAAGCTATCTTATCGCTAGGATACTCATTGTAAGTCATGCACTAAAATGCTACTCACAGTATAGGAGGTTTCATACGTAAGAAAAATGGTTCATCTCCTAGCTTAGAAACATATGGGGTATCACATTATGGTTTGGTTGTTATTGGTTATCAGTTTGGTATCGGATGGTTAGATTTGTTTGGGTTTTCACAGATATAGAGATATCCCAGAGTCTTGTATTATGTAATAATGCTATCATTTTATATGTTTGAAATTCATCCAACTCAGGATATACGTAGGTCAGTTGGGTTGGGAAATGGGGGTGGTCTCTAGTCCCGGTTGGACTTGGGATGCCCATTACAACAATGCCCTAGTTCTAGTCGTGTCATTACCCCTATGAAAATTATTCAAAAACTGTTGCGGTAGATAAAGAGTCTTTTTCCATAGATGTACCACAATGGATAGGCATGTGTTGCGTATGTGAGCGTAGCGATAGGTTTATCACAACAATTATTGAAACGGTTCCAACTATCGATGCAATAGATAGACCTCTTGCAACAATTTTTTTTGAACTCCTATTTGGACACTTCATATTGTGTATAGTAATGGTTAAGAACTGTTGTAATAGACTATATTGCAATGACAGGAAAGCGTTCCAATAACCGTATTGCAATAATTTTCAGATATCTACTGCAACACTTATTGGTCTTTTACAATGGTTTTTAATTACCTATTGCAAAATTTTTTTGCTACCTATTGCAACTATTATAATTAGCTATAGAAATGATTTTTGCCACCTATTGAAACTACTTCAAATACCAATTGACGATTTGGATGAAATAGTCACCCATATATTATAAATTAATATTTACATATATATATATATATATACACACACACACACGCAATAATAAAATATTTCATCAATAATAATCTAAATTAAAATATGCAACAAACTAGTAATCTTCCAACATTCACTGTAAAAATTTGATAATCCCTTCTTTTTTATGTGGAAATTTACTCACGAGCCAATTAAAGACGTCGTTATATTCTCAGTGTATACGAACAGAAAGGTCATTTGGCAGATAGAAATGTACAATTGTTGGGTCAGGTATAACTTCTAATCTACACCCTATTGTTGCCATTTCTTGATTAATAAAATTGAGGTTTAAAATTAATCAGGAACGACAAACCATCCATTTACATGGTAACACTGTGACTACACACAATAAAACAATGCATACACCATGACCAGTATAAATTATGTTAATGACGTAATTATTAAAGGTAATATTTTGATGGAATTCTCGATTGAAAAATAATCACTTTATTATTTTTAGACTATGACACTAGGAAAATTGTGATACTTTCTAGACATCAAAGTGGCCAATCTAGAGCAGAGAACATGCATCAGACATAGTAGATAAAATAGACATGCAGATATTCAACTTTCTTACCCTCAATTAAATTTAAATTTAGAGCTCGATGAAAAATCCCGTCGCTGGTTCAGGTCAATGTATAAAGACGGCTGGCCAGGTGGAATTACCCTACTACACCTAGCCTAATAATGCTTTGTTATGAGCATAGTGAGTTTTTTTATGAATCCACATGTTATACTCAGTATGATGCTACAATTTTCATTCTTGAACACATCAAATATGTTCCAAAAAATAAAATACTCTATGACCATAAAAAGATTAGCACATTGTAAGTTATACTAGTGTTGATTAGGCAGGTGCACCTTTTGGTAGGAGTTCCTCCGACGAATGTAGTGTGTTGTTGATGGCATCATGATTAGTAATAAATCAAGTATAATTGCAGATAAGTGTATGCTTAGAGAAACAAATAATGAAAATAGTATCATGTGAGCTGATACGATGAAAAGTTATTCTTGGAACTGAAGTTTGAAGTGATAAGTCAAAATAAGGATGGTATTATCTATTCATTTGATGGGTAGAATAAGAGAATTTGATACATATGAACCACATGTTGTATTAAATACAGGAAAAGATTATGCTCATAGGAGAAAAACACTTTCTGGGATCATTGCCACAACCTTTGTTAAATAAAACAACCATCTGCAAACACTTGAAGTTTCTCCTCAGTCTTCTAATATGTTATATGTACATTAAGCATGATTTTTGGGTTTTTTCCCTAATTTTCTTACAAAAATTAAGTTTTAATTTTATTGAAAGAAAAATAAAAGTAATGCCATAATTACTTTTCCTGATAGGAAAATATAATTCTTTTTCATATTTGTCTAACTCTTTCTTGGAGGAAAGGTTTTGGACCTCTACAAATAGAACATTGTCTTCTCATAGCATATCACAATAGCATCCACAATGTAGTCTTTTAAAGTTTTGTTTATGGGGAGATTTCTCCCAATAGATTTTAAGTTTTTTTATTTAGTTTTCAATATGTAGGCTTCTTGGTCAATCATATCACATAATATGTGTTTTTATTATAGTTTTCTTTATCTTCTGATTCATCATCTCAAGATTTGCAAACTTTAAGCTTCCATATGATGCCCTCTCAATTTCGAACAATAAGTTGTATCAGAGCCTACAGTTCAAAGGTCGAATGGTTTGGTAAAATGAGATTGAAGACAAAGTGGTCCAAATCAATTTTCAATCAATTTGATGATAATGTAGATTTTTTGTTCAACTACATGTGGAGAAGAAGCTTTAAGAGTATTTCAACATTCTTGTTGCTGCATATTTAAAAATAAAAATAAAATATTTATTTTTAACCCACTTTTAATCATAATATTTTAAATTTTATTTTTAACCACGACAAGCAACAATGATGAAGATTATGTAAGGAACGAATATCACACACGCTAAGAAGGTGGATCAAATTATGTTAAGAAAATTAAGATAAAAAGGGGAGATTTGTTAGGATTTTTCCCCTAATTTTCTTACCAAAATTAAGTTTTACTTTTCTTGAAAGAAAAATAAAAGTAATGTCATAATAACTTTTACTTTTCCTGAAAGGAAAATATAATTCTTTTCCATATTTGGCTAACCTTTTTCTTGGAGGAAAGGTTTTGTACCTCCGTAAATAGAACACCCTCTTCTCGTAGGATAATACAATAGCATCCACAATGTAGTCTTTTAAAGTCTTGTTTAGGGAGAGATTTCTACCAAGAGATTTTAAGTTTTTTTTTCATTTAGTTTTAAATATGTAGTCTTCTTGGCCAATCATATCAAATAATGTGTTTTTATTACAGTTTTCTTTATCTTCTGATTTATCATCTTATGATTTACAAACTTTAAGCTTCCACATGATGCCCTCTCGATTTCGAACCCAACCCATGAGACATGTGACATGCATACACCAACTTGGAGGTTTTAGAATTGATGTACATGTGTAAATAGGATTTCTAGTGCTATTCTTTAGAATTTTGATACTCTATTCCAACAACACATATAAAATAACCTTGCATTAGAAACTATATTTTTGAATTATCTAAATCTATTCTCTTCTTTTCACGATGTTATAGGCTCGGGGAAGGAAACCATAGGGGGAAAATGCATGGTTATTATAACTGACCTGTCCTTAGACCCCAGAGAGATCTTCCTTATTTCTCCTAGTCTACAGTGTTACTTAATTTCTACTTCAAAAAGTTTGCAATATTTTCTTATAAACCAGCAGATATATTTCCCGTGTCATCTTATATCCTCCAAAGGAAGATTACTTAGAAAACTAGTTGCATAGATAACTAAGGCAATGAAGCAAATTTGATTTTAAGGACTCAAACAACAGAAGACAAAATTTGAGGGTAATTAGAACTACTATTTAGTATGAAGGACTATAGTAGAGACGCAAAATTTGCACGATCAAAATGCAAACAAGTACAACTCTCTTTAGCCAAAGTAAATCATTCTATATCCCTATCACCTACTCTTTCTAAATCTTTCTACTTCAATGCACTGACCTCATATGAAGTGTTACTATTGGTTTCAAATTCTTGAAAACGTTTGCTTTTTTTATATCTACTTAACATCTTGTTTTGGATTGTTGTTACCTATTGTATTATATTGTGTTATTAGTTCATATTTGTTTTGATTGTTACTCAATTTTATTGTATCGTATTGGTAAATTCATCATTATTTAATGAGGAAAAGTCTCATTTATGTTACGATTGATTTCGTGTGATCACATTGTGACCTTATTTTTTTCACAGCTTGTTATTGCATATTATCTAAGAATCCTATTTTATCTATTACCCTACATTTTTATAATAATTTTACCCTGTATCCATCTTTTCTTGTAAGTTTATCCTTTAAATTGTTAATGTGTAACATATATAACGATTAAAAAAATATACAAGCTACCCAAATATTGTGTTCATCAAAACAAAGAAGTACAATTCAATACAACACAATGCAATATAATATGATACGTAATAGTCGCCCAAACAAGTCGTAATAAAAAAAAAGTATTCAGAATACTAAACTTATCACTGAACCCAAACATGACTGATGAACCAACATCAAACTTATAACAATCCCTCTCATATAATTCGGAGCTTCTACTTGGAATAACATACTTCTCTAAAACTAAAACTTTAGCTTCCTTAATTGCCAGCTGCGTCGCTGCCACCAATCCTCCTATTTCTAACCCTATAACAATGGCATTATAGCTGCCACTTTCATTTCCTTCTACATCACTACTTCCATAACTCTCCACCTTTTTAACTACATCTAGAACTTTTTTCAAATTTGACACACTGCCCTCTTTTCTTCCCTTAGCTTTGTAAAGCTTCTGCTGAGCAGTACAATTCCCAATTCTCAAAGGGTCAAAATAAGAACTTCTCTGTTTATTACATCTGCATTTGCTATCACCCAAAGCTACTTATTTTTTTTCTAGGATAAAGTAATATATTCTATGGTATGTTGTATTTCAACCAACAATCATAAAAATGCTAGGAAAAAGTTCAAACCTGCTTATTCCCTTGCTTCAAAAGACTAAGCTGAGTCAGAACATCTTTAAGCACCTTTATCAAAAAATATGCTAACTTATCCTGTAAGAGACATTTTATCATCACCAACAAAACGCAATTGATCTTTAAACCATTTCCAGAACCTAAGCAAAATAAAAAGTAATCACTCGGCCAACCAGTAACTGCTTAATTATTTTTTTAAATTGAGAACATTATGCAACATTCAATTCGACACATAACATAGCTAGAGACATAACTACACAATTACTGCAAATAGAGGTACTTCTACAACACGCAAACACTAGAATCAATGTTATCATTCCTAATCCACAACCAGGATGGACCCCTAAACTCATATCTGCGGGTATATTCCTTTTCTAATTTTTGTTTGATCTTCCTACATTTTTTAATAACTACTGACTAACTCCCCAGGATACACATCCCATCCCTTCATAAACAACAACAACAACAACAACAACAACAGGTACTAGATAATGCTATACACCAAGACTAAGATAGATGGAAAAATGACCAAGTATTTTTTGTCTCTGTAGTCATTTAAACCTGTGACCTAATAGTTCTCACCCACTTCATTGACCATTAGGAATTTTAACACTTACCCGTGACTAAATCTAATCTCAAACACCAAGCATATTGAATTACACTAAAACTACCTAGGAATTTCAATCCCTCAGCACTGTCAAGCCTCAATAGAAAATCAAAATCCAACAACTATGAGCAAAATTAAAAATTACCACCAGAAAATATTAAAACTCAACAGCTCAACAACCCCAATAGAATTAAAATCTAATTAATTACTGTTACGATTCGGACAGAGTAAGGAAACAACAAGTAAAAAAAATATGAAAAACACATATATTTATGTGGAAAACCTTGTGGGAAAACCACGGGCATAGGCAAAGAAGGTTTCACTATAATAGAGAGAGAGTACAGTATGGAGAAGATTGAATTTTCTGAATACCCAAAACAACCCACTAAATGCACTCATATAATATGTGCATACAAATAAGTCTTTGGCCCAATAATATAAATGTCCATATCGTTCCTGTCGGCTAGCTGATCCTTACGCTACCACCATAAACCCCATTAAAAATTACCAACATAGGTCGCACCACAAAACTTTCTAGGCTGGATCAATAAAAATTGGGTCACAACTCTAACAATCTCTACCTTGACATGAATTATAATTCAGAACTCAAATCTATTTAAAGAAAAACTCTCCACCTCTTCCACAAAAGCCCCTAAGGGCACATCTTAATAGCTAACACTAACCAAATCCAAGTAATGCTCAAAGTTGGCACTTGGTAGTGTCTTGGTCATCATATCAGCAGGATTATCATAAGTACTAATCTTCCTCACCACAATATCACCACGAGCAATAATTTCATGCACAAAATAATACCAAACAACGATATTCTTAGTCCTCTCGTAAAACATCTGATCTTTCTTGAGGAATATAACACTCTAATTGTCGCAAAAGACCGTAGTAATCTATAAGTCTTTGCTATGTTCACCAAATAGACCCTTCAACTAGATAACTTTATTGAAAGCCTTTATAATAGCCATATACTCTACCCCAGTAGTTGATATAGCAACCTTAGTCTGTAAGGTAGATTTCAAACTAATATCACAACCACCAATGGTGAAAATTGTAATACCCCATACTTGTACCTAGCTTAAAAATCATCCCAAAAATGTTAAATACTTTTGTTAAAGGATGAATCCACTTTTATACAGGTAGAATTTTCAAGATTTTGACTTTTGGTTATGTAGGAAATTGAATAACCTTTCCATCAATACCAAATTTTCCTTAATTTAGTATCGGGGTAGAAAGTTATGGCCGAAATATAGAAAGTAGTATGAACAACCTAGGTGCCATGAAAAGGGACGATAGACTGTCGTTCTAGTGATGAGCTATCGCCTAAACCATCGCAGTTGAGGCAGTGAGTCCACCTTTTGGATAGGCGTGATGGAATGGTTGATGGACCATTGAGCTAGGAATGGACCATCACCCAAACAGTCGCAACCAAGGCAGAAAGATCACATTCTGGCCTAGTACGATGGAAAGGCCAACGGTCCATCAAGGGAGCGATAGACCTTCACCCAAGACATCCTAGATCCCGTTCAACAATTTAAAGCCATTTTTAAAAGGGTGTTTGGGTTTTTCCACTTTTTAACACCTAATTATACTAGACCAAGGCTCATAATTTCATTATTCATCTACAACACCAAATTAGGGTTTCTTTCAAAGATCAATCCCCAAGAACAAGATCTCAATCCTTCTTTAAGAAACTAAGAGATTCAGGTACTTCAAGTCTAAGAACTTTAAGAAACTCACAATCAAGGTATATCAAGTATATATTCATGTGTCCCTTTCACCCATTAAGCTCAAGAATCTTTTTTAAAAAATCAAGATTGCATATTTATGAATGTTCATGATTTAGTTGAATTGAAATTCATGTCCATGTTGTTGTGGGGCTTTGATTCATGTTTTAAATTACATGATCCAATGATTTATCCTAATGTGTGATAATTTGCAAAATATTAAGAATAAACCCTTCAAATTGCAAATTTATTTATGCAACTATAATAATTAGATGCATTGATGATGGTATAACCAAAGTATGCTCCCCATGTCTTTGATTAAATGCCTTTAAGAAGGAAAAAGTTCCATTACAGTATGATAGTGTGAAATCCCCATTCATGTACAAGTTAATGCATGTCAAGTGTTTGATGAAATGTCTTAGTCCATGAATTATGGATATATGTATAGCAATTGTGTGTTTTTGAACTTGTTCCATGAATTACTTTTATGATATCGAGTCCTGGGGGTATTTATACCTTATAATTTAGCTATGTGCCTAAAGTCAGTATTAGTTTCATGATATTCTTCATCACGCCATGATCACTAGAATTCAATCAGTTACATAACTCAGGAAAACTTAGTAATCTCATGAACTCAGTCAGTTAACAGGGTTCAGTAACATTCCATTAGTTTACAAAACTCAATGAACTCATTCCAACTTATATCAGTATAATCAGTTCTGTGTCTACTTAGTTGGGAGTAGGATTCAGCACCGAGCGAACCCAAGGATTAGGGCACACACTGACAGTAGAGGGTGTAACCCTTAGAAGCAATCCTTGCATTCAAGAACTATATAGCCAACGTAGGTTGATACATCAACACTATTAGTTGAGGGTTGATAAGGTGGATCAACACTGCTAGATAGGGTCCCACCATTTTCTTTTGGGGATACTACCAGATGAGGGTCACTCACATCTTATCCTTACCAGTGGCGCGATATTGGCATCCTTCTAATTAGGTTTATAGATTGGACCCCAACTCAGCTATAATAGCTTATTAGGGGCATGTCAGTTAGATGACTATCCCCTATAGTCTCAGTCTCAGTCTTAGTAAAAAAAATTAGATAGTTCTTCAGATTCAAGACTGTTAGATATATTCACACAATTCAACATGGAACTCAGCTAGTTCCATTAGAATCAGGAATGTTAGACACAGTCAGCCAATTAATACAAAACTTATGTTATCAGTATTCAAATTCAGTGTTATCATGATTTCTATACAGTTCATGTATTCATTCATGTATCCTCATGTAGTCATGTTCATATTTATGTTAGTCATTTATAGTTCATGCATATGAACCTTTGCATTCAGCTTACCTCACTTGCGTACAAGTACATTCTCACATATTGACACATACTTCTCTTTTGCACTATGGTGTTTTATACCATAGGTTCATAAGCACGAGCTCCAGAGAAACCTTAGTATATTATCCTTTTAACACATAGACTAGTAGTGAGTCCTCATTATTCAAGGATGTTATTATTTGACTAATTCATTCTTTTAGTACTTTGTTTATTTTAGCAGTTGGAGTTAGTTAGGGACATGTCCCATCAACTCCTTATTTAGACAATTTAGAGGCTTTCAGATTGGCATGTTTAGATAGTTATTTGAGTTGTTTTGGTACTGATATACCATATCTCCAAATGTTATATTTTATCAGATTTTTGAACCTTATGGCCTTTCAATCCTTTTATTCCATATTTATACAGTATGTTATGTAGTGCTTAGTTACAGATATTAGTCATGGGTTAGCTTATGGTCCTTCGGGGTCATGAACACCATGTGGCATTTTGGGTACTATATTTAGGGCATTACAAACTTGGTATCAGAGCCTAAGGTTCAATAGTGTTCTAGGATATCTGAAAAGCCACATCTAGTAGATTTTTGTGCATGGGTGTATTGCGCGCCATATTTATGTATAGGAGGCTATAAGATATTTTAGGAATAATTTCACTTCTTTTAGTATTCATGTCATACCAGTGAGTATGAGCTTAAATTTAACTCACTTTAATCCATTTCTCCATTTTCGTTTACAGAACATGCCTCCTAAAAGAAGAAATAAAAATCAGCCAGCCCCTCAGCTCGTCCAAGAAGATCCCTTGGATGAACATGTCTCCCTTGAAGAGTTTAGAGATGCATTAACTACTCTTGATAACTTAGTTTCTACTCAGAATGAATGGCAAACTGCTATTCTGGCTAATCCAGCGGCCAACACTATAACAGCTAGGATTCAGGACTTTACCCAGATAAATCCTCCATCCTTTTTAGGTCTAATACAGACGAAGACCCTCAAGAATTCCTTGAATATCATGGGGGTTACCGCCAGTGAGAGTGCTGAACTAGCTACATATCAGTTATAGGATGTGGCTCATATATGATTCAAATAGTGGAAAGTAGAGAGGGCGATAGATGGCCTATTAAGTGGGAGAAGTTTGCCACCACCTTTCTTGATAGATTCTTTCCCCTAGAGCTGAGGGAGACTAAGGTGTTTGAATTTATCAATCTCGGATAGGGAAACATGACAGTGAAAAAGTATTCTCTTAAGTTTACTCAACTAGCTAGATATGCTCCTCATGTGGTGGCAGATAGCAGGGCCAAGATGAGTAAGTTTGTTCATGGGATGAATGATAGTGTTGTCAATAAGTGCAGATCCACGATACTGATTGGTGAGATGGACATAGCCAGGCTTATGATCCATGGTCAATAGATAGAAGAGTAGAAGATTAAGATTAAAGAGAAGCAGAATAAGATAGCTAGAATCGGTAGCTTCAACTTCAATTAGCCTAAGTCAGAGGGTGGTAACCATTCTTAGTTTTGCCCAAAGTGATCCATTCCAGCTCTTTTCTCAGCCAGTACTCTAGCTCCTAAGTTTAGGGATGTGATAGAGATATTGTACCAGGCTCTAAGTCTTAGGGAAGTGTTAGAAGTGCCTGCACCAATCCTCTTTGTCAGACTTGTGGTAAGAACCACAAGGGTATTTGCAGAGCTGGTAGTGATATGTGTTTCGGATGTGGAAAGCTAGGCCACAGAGTTAGAGATTATCCCTTTTAAACATTTTAGGGTTAGTAGAACCGTTTCTCAGTTTTGTCAGGTCGCTCGAATCAGTAGGGCACCACTTCCAGTACAACTAGTGGGCAGTGCCCAAACAGACTCTACATTTTTCAGTCCCAATCAGATTAGAAAAATTCTCCCGATATGTTCACTGGTAAATTACAGATCTTTCACTTGCATGTTTACACTTTACTAGATCCAGGAGCTTCTTTGTATTTTGTTACTCCTTAAATAGTAGTTGATTTCGGAGTCAATCTCGAAATTCTAGCAAAGCCCATATAAGTCTCTACCCCAATAGGTAAAACTATCATAACCTGGTGGGTATACAGGAACTGTTCGATTATAATATTTCAGAAAGTCATATCAGGAGACTTAGTCTAACTAGAGATGACTGATTTGACATCATTCTTGGCATGAATTGGCTTCATTCCTATTATGCCATAATCAACTGTAGAAATAAAGTGGTCCATTTTTAGTTTCAGAATGAACCAATTCTAGAGTAGAGGAGTAGTACTTCAGCGTTCTAAGGTCATCTTATTTCCTACCTTTGGGCATGAAAAATGATATCTAAGGGATGTGTCTGTCATCTTATTCAAGTTAAGGACACTAGTTCCAAAACTCCTAGTCTTGAACCAGTCCCAGTAGTGAATGAATACTCAGATATGTTTCCCAAAGATCTTCCAAGAATTCCTCCCCAAAGGGAAATATACTTCGGCATTGATCTTCTTCTAGATACTTATCCTATATCTATTCCACCATACAGAATGGCACCAACAAAACTCAGTGAATTGAAGAAACAGTTAAAGGATCTCTTAGATAAGGGATTCATCATACCTAGTATGTCCCCATTGGGTGCACCAGTCTTATTCGTGCAAAAAAAAGATGGTTCTCTCAAAATATGCATTGATTACCGTCAGTTCAATAAAGTCACGGCAAAGAACAATTATTCACTTCCCAGAATTGATAATTTGTTTGACCAACTGTAGGGTTCCATCTATTTCTCTAAGATAGACCTTAGATTAGGCTATCATCATCTCAGAGTCAGAGAATGTGACATTCTAAAAATAGCTTTTCGAACTTGGAATGGTCACTTTAAATTCCTAGTCATGTTCTTTGGTCTTACCAATGCCCCAGTAGCTTTCATGGACTTGATGAACCGTGTGTTCAAGAACTACTTGGATATGTTCGTCATAGTCTTTATAGATGATAGTCTTGTCTATTCCCACAGTGTGTGCGATTATGCAAACCATCTCAGAATAGTATCGTAAACTCTCAAAAATCATCAGTTGTTATCCAAATTCAGTAAGTGTGAATTTCGGCTAAGTTCAGTAGCATTCCTTGGTCATATCATTTCTGTCATGGCATTAGAGTTGATCCTCAAAATACCGAAGCAGTAAGAAACTGGCCTCGCTCTGTCACTCTATTAGATATCGGGAGTTGCTTACGGTTGGCTAGCTTTTATAGATGGTTTGCTGAGGGATTTTGTTCTATTGCATACCTATGTCCAGATTGACTCAGAAAAAAGTCAAGTTTCAGTGGTCAGATCCTTGCGAGAAGAGTTTTCAGGAGTTGAAGACTCGACTAACCTCAGCCCTAGTTTTATCTCTTCCAGATTGTTTAGATGGGTTTGTGGTGTACTGTGATGCATCTATAGTGGGTTTAGGTTGTGTCCTTATGTAACATAGTAATAGAATATCCTATACCTCCAGACAACTTAAGCCCCATGAAAAGAATTATCTTACTCATGACCTTGAGTTAGCAGCCATAGTTTTTGCCTTGAAGATTTGGAGGCATTACTTGTATTGTGTTCATGTAGATGTTTTCATAGATCATAAAAGCCCTTAGTATGTGTTCTCTCAAAAAGATCTTAATCTCCATAAGAGAAGGTGGTTAGAGCTCCTAAAATATTATGCCCTGAGTGTCCTTTATCATCCGGGCAAGGACAATGTAGTGGTCGATGCTCTAGTAGATTGTCTATGGGTAGTGTTGCTAATGTTGAAGTTAGTAAGAAGTTTCTAGCTCGGTAAGTTCATCAGCTTGCCATAATAGTTATTCGCTTAGTCGATTCAGCCAAGGGAAATATATGGGTTCAGAGTAGTTCTGAATCATCTCTAGTTTTTGAAGTTAAGGAAAAATAAGATAGAGATCCAAGTTTAGTCAAGTTGAATGAGTCAGTCAAGGATCAGAAGGTTGAGGTTTTCTCCCAAGGGGGAGATGGTGCATTACATTATCAGGATTGTCTGTGTGTGCCAGGTGTAGATGATTTGAGGTAATGAATTCTTGCAGAAGCACATGGTACGCGTTACTCGATTCATCCAGGGGCCACTAAGATGTACTATGATTTGTGGGAAATCTATTGGTGGAGTGGGATAAAAAGAGATATTACAGAGTTTGTGGCTAAGTGCTCTACATGTCAGCAGGTTAAGGTTGAGCATCAGAAGCCAAATGGGTCGATACAGGAGTTCAATATTCCCACTTGAAAATGGTAAGGAACAAACATGGACTTTGTGATGGGTTTGCCTCATACTCGCCATCAACATGATTCAATCTGGGTCATTATAGACAGGATGACCAAATCAGCTCATCTTCTTCCAGTCCATACCTCCTATTCAACCGAGGATTATGCCAAACTCTATATCAGGGAGTTGGTCAAATTTTATGGTGTTCCTTTTTCTATTATCTCAGATAAAGGTACCCAATTCACCCCTCATTTATGGAAAGTATTACCATAGGGTCATGGTACCCGATTTCATCTCAGTACAACCTTTCATTCTCAGATATATGGTCAAGCAGAAAAGACCATTTAGACCTTGGAAGATATTCTAAGGGCATGTCCAATTGATTTCAAGGGTAGTTGGGATGACCACTTGCCTTTGATTGAGTTTTCATACAACAACAACTATCATTCCAGTATTCAATCGATCCATTCGAAGCTCTCTACGGTAGGAGATACAGATCTCTGATCGGTTGGTTCAAAGTTGGCGAGGTTGTAGTAGTAGGGCCTGAATTGGTCTTCGATACCTTAGAGAAAGTTTAGTTAATCAGAGAAAGGCTCGAGAAAGCTCAGAGATGACAGAAATCATATGTATATAAGCACAGAAAGGATCTCAAGATCAAGATTAATGATTATGTGTACCAAAAAATCTCTCCCATGAAGGGAGTGAAGAGGTTTGGTAAGAAGGGAATGGTTAGTCCCCGATATGTCGGTCCCTTCAAAATTCTTGATCACTTTGGTAAAGTAGCTTATGATCTCGAATTGCTTTCAAATCTTGCTTCAGTGCATCCAGTCTTTCATGTCTCCTTGCTTAAGAAGTACATAGGTGACCCAGCAGTCATAGTCCTTGTTGAGAACGTAGACATTCAGAACAGTCTCTCTTATGAGGAAATCCCTGCCGAAATCCTTGACTATCAGATTGTAACACCTCGTAAATTTTTTCGTACACTTATCGCGATTATATGGAATCATAAAGGCTTGCGTATGGGTTAAATTAAGTTTATGGTGTTCGGAAGTATCCCGTCAATAGTTGTATGTGTAGGTATTGGAATAAGCTTTCCAACGATATAAAGTTTTCCCAAAAAAGAGGAGTATTTCATATAAGCGAGCACATTTAAAATTTCAAAACGGTGGCCGGGAAACCTGTGAACAGTAAATCTGCAGGAAAATTACTGCAGCTAGGCAATTATTTTTTTGGATCAACTTTAGACGATCATAACTCCTTGTACAAAAAGAACTGTGTGAGCTGCTATATATCGACGAAAATATCCGAGAGTCTTATTTCTGATGAAATTGGTTTCATCCAAATCTAATGTCTAAGTAAGGAGCTATACCCGTTTTACTACAGCCTATCAAAAAAAAAAAAAAGAATTGTGGGACAGATTTTAGGGTCAACTTTAAATGACCATAACTCCTTGTACAGGAAGAACTGGGTGGTATAATTTATATGAAAATAAAATCCCTTTGAATTATATTTCCAATGCAATTGGTTTCACCCAAATCCGATACCGGAGAAAAGAGTTATGATCGATTTACTTCAGCCTGTCAAAACTGTCCACTGGGGACAGATTCGGATTTATTTAAATTTTTAGGGCAAAATGGTCATTTTCTATTACCTCTTGGACGAAAATGAGTCTTTATAACCCTACAATTAGCCTCATATATATCATATATTATCCAATTATTAAGAGAAGGTGAAACCCTAACCTAATTTCAACTTCAAATATTTTGTGATTCAACCGTAGAAAATTCGAATTGGTTCCGTAGTTGTGTTCACCATCTCGAAAGCTTTGAGAAGCACCCCATGGTTATGTATGGAGGATTATAAATGCAAGAGTTCATTGTTAAGGTATGAATATTTTTTATTCTTGATTCTTATCCATGAATAAGTATTGATAAAGGATTATGAGTACTGTCTTGATGTTGGAAGATAACCAGAAACATAGTTATGAATTGTTTTGTATAAATTGTTAGTAGTAAATTATGGAAGTTGTTGTATTGGATTATGGAGGATGAATTGTGGTGATATATCATTATATTAGTGGTTATGTATGCCTAGTTATCATGTTGGTATTGGATGGTGATTAAGAAGGGAAATAAAGGCTAAGAGTGATGTTGAGGGATATTTCTTGAAAATGCATGATATGTGAATGTAATAAGAGTATAAGAGGATGTATGTAGCACTCTTATTGATGAGTTAAAGGATTACTTCCTAGACATTATTTGGTGAAGTTAATACCTAAATGGTAAGGTTTGGTTGCTAATACTAGTTTGCCACAAATGACTTATTGTAGATAAGTGTTCGAAGAGTACGGGAAGTCAAGTTGGACTTGTATTGAAGTGGTTATATCAAGGTGTGTAAGACATACTCTATCTAATGTTTGGCATGAATAATGACCCATGGCACTCTCAAGTAAGCTTCCAACATTGTCCTACGACACATGACACATAATAACATCATATGATCTTCGACACTACCAATTGAACTTGTTCTCACTTTTAAGATGTCCGGCTAGTCAAAAAAATGTCCATATACTATTGTTGACTCCGAAATGGTTTAATGAGGTATCCATGATTCTCTACTTCATTTTCATGATATTGATTACCTATTTACATGTTTTTCCTATTGAGGTATCATGGTTTCAAGTTCCATACGGTGTGACCACAAAGTAACCAATCTCAAAGATTAATTGAATTAAGAAATGGAATGTCTGTATTTTAAATTGATGATATGATGTATTGTATTAGTACCACTGATCAGTTGGCCATTGTATTATAAAGTTTATGTATATATTCTATTCCAAGGGTGGTCCCTGATGTATTGTATTAGTACCACTGATCAGTTGGCCATTGTATGACATACGTTATGTATTGATACGGATTACGGGAAGTAATGATAAGAAAGTAATGTGCAGGTATCCCATCAGCTCTTTTAAGTGTGGTCTACTCATACTGTTTATTCACTGGTATCTGGGTTCTGTTGATCTTTTGTATCTCATCTTGATACTCACTGCCTTACATACTCAGTACATATTTTCGTGCTGACGTCCCTCACGGGGGACCCATATTCATGCCTGCAGAAATAGGTACTTCAGGTCGTACACCTCCGCAGTAAGAGCCAGGATATTCTGTTGTTAGTGGTGAGCTCCAGTTGTTTCGGGTCATCCTAAGTCGTGTCTATATGTATTTTTGGTATTTGTATAAAAGTCTTTTGTGGGCGGGAGTTTGTCCCGACCCTAACTCAGTTGTGTATCTATGTAGAGGCTTTTGTAGACATATTGTACAGCCATAGGAGTGTTTGGTTGATAGACGTGATGGCTCTGACGGCCAATTACTATTTATATATATATTTATGTGTGTCTGTTGGGCTGATACAGGTACTGTTTTCTTCTATTTACAACGAAGTGCTGCCCAAATTTCTAATTTTCATAAGTAATGTAAATGTGAAAGTATAGGTTATGAACGGGTTTTCTCGAGCCTCCTCGGCTACGGGTGCCAGTCCGCTCCTCGTTTATTGGTGTGTTGTGCACCACATCTATAAACAGGAGGCTATTGGACATTTAGGGATTGTTTCCACTCTCCATTTCTTAGATCATGCAATAGAGCCCATATTAGAGATAAAGTCATAATCGATCGCTTAATCCAATTGTTTTTTTATTATAGTAACGATGCCGGTTACAAGGAGAAAGAATAAGTGGAAGCGAGTAGATGTAGTGGCCGGAGAAGGTACTAGTAAGTCACCACCGGCACAAGCTGAACAAAGTGAGTCTCAAGCTGAGCATATATCAGGAACTTCTTCTCCTCCGGAAGGGCCATCTATTAATGTTGTTGATCGAGATTTGAGGGATGCAGTACAGCTTCTGACGCGTATAGTTTCCGGTCGAGTTCAAGGGCAAGATATTCCTACCACGGGTTCTAGTGGTACGGATAGAGTAGCTAGCCTTCGGACACAGGATTTTCTGAAACTGGATCTTCCTACTTTTACCAGATTAGATATTAATGAAGACCCGCAGGACTTTGTCGATCAAACCCAAAGGGCTCTAGATGTTATGCACATATTCGGTAAAGAGATGGTTGAGCTAGCAGCATATAGACTGAAAGGAGAGGCTATATTGTGGTACGAGGATTGGAAATGATCTAGGGGTATTGATGCACCTCCAACTACGTGGGGAGAGTTCAAAGATGCATTTATTGATCATTATCTTCCATTTGAGACTCGTCAAGCCCGTGCAGATCAATTCTTAAATCTTCATCACGGTAATATGAGTGTAAGGGAGTATAGTCTTCGATTTAACTCCTTGTCTCGATATGCTTCTAATGTGGTAGCTACTATGGATGACAGAGTTCATCACTATGTGGATAGATTGGAACCATACTTGGTTAGAGATTGTACCATTACTACTTTGAATAAGGACATGGATATAGCGAGGATACAAGCTTTTGCCCAGAAGATAGAAGATCAGAGGCAAAGAAGAAGAACCCAGGAATCAGAAAAAGGATATTCTAAGCGGGCCAGAGCTATAGGGCAATTTATGGCATCTCAGGGAGGTTTTACGCCTTTGTTCTCTCATAGATTGCCTAGCTCGTTATCTTCTTATCCGGCAATTAGTGCTCCACCGCAATTTCAAAGGTTCAGAGGTAATCAGTTCGGGCAAAGCAGTGAAAATCAGAGTTCGCGAACAGTGGGGTATAAAGGGCAAGGGAGTATGAGTCAATTGAGACCTCCACGACACCCGTTCCCCATATGTAGAAGATTTCACTTTGGCGAATGTCGGCTTGGAACGAACAATTTCTTTTGGTGCGGTAGGCCGGGGCATATGGCTAGAGATTGCCCACGCAGGACCACAAGTGGTATAACACGACCTATCAGATCAGCTGTTGCATCATCATCGGTGCCTCCTTTGAGTAGGGGTGCACAACCTATGGGTCACGGTAGAGGTGATAGAGGAGCAGCTAGTTCTAGAGAAGCTCAGAACCGTGTGTATACCCTAGAAGATCGGCAGAATTTAGAGGCTTCTCCAGACGTGGTTACAGGTACGTTGTCCATCATTGTATTTGATGTGTATGCCTTAATTGATCCTGGTTCTACATTATCGTATGCTACTCCTTTGGTTGTGGGAAGGTTCGGGAGAACACCCGAATTATTAGCCAAGCCATTTGAAGTATCAACGCCAGTGGGGGAATCTCTTATAGCTAGGAATGTTTATCGAAATTGTTTTGTGAATATTTGTGGTCGTGATACGATGGCCGATCTTGTTGAGTTAGAAATGGTAGATTTTGATGTTATTATGGGCATGGATTGGTTAGCGTCTTGTTATGCTACAGTAGATTGCCGTTCTAAGAAGGTGTATGTCCATTTCCCAAATGAGGCAGTCCTTGAATGGAAGGGTAATGTTGGCGCGCCGAGAGGTAGATTTATTTCTTACTTTAAGGCAAGAAAAATGATTTCCAAGGGGTACATATACCATTTGGTTAGAGTAAGGGATGCAGAGGCAGAGCCGCCAACTTTTCAGACCGTTCTGGTTGTGAATGAATTTCCTAATGTATTTCCTGAAGAACTACCAGGTTTACCTCCTGAACGAGAAGTGGAGTTTGGTATTGATATGTTGTCAGACACACAGCCAATCTCAATTCCTCTTTATAGAATGGCACCAGCAGAGTTGCGAGAATTGAAAGAGCAACTGAAAGACTTGCTAGAGAAGGGATTCATCAGGCCTAGTATGTCCCCTTGGGAAGCACCAGTATTGTTTGTGTGTAAGAAAGATGGTTCGCTGAGGATGTGTATTGACTATCGGCAATTGAATAAGGTGACTATCAAGAATAAATACCCTCTTCCCCGAATTGATGATTTATTTGACCAGTTGCAGGGTGCCCAGTGTTTTTCCAAGATTGACTTGAGATCAGGCTATCATCAAGTAAGAGTCAAGGATAAAGATATACCCAAGACAGCTTTCCAAACACGGTATGGTCATTATGAATTCCTGGTTATGTCATTCGGGCTGACAAATGCACCCGTAGTTTTTATGGATCTGATGAATAGGATGTTAGAGCCGTTTCTAGATGTGTTCGTGATAGTTTTCATAGATGATATTCTGGTCTACTCTAGATCAGAAGAAGACCATGTTAATCACTTGAGGCAGGCGTTGCAGATTCTTCATGATCGTAAGTTGTAGGCGAAGTTTTCTAAATGTGAGTTTTGGCTCAAGTCAGTGGCATTTTTGGGCCATATTTTATCCAGTGAAGGCCAAAAAGTTGACACTCAAAAGATTGAGGCTGTGAAGAATTGGCCAAGACCCACGACGCCTACGGAGATTCGTAGTTTCCTCGGGTTGGCAGGTTATTATAGAAGGTTTGTTGAAGGTTTTTCTTCTATTTCTGCACCCTTGACTAAGTTGACGCATAAAGCCTCCAAGTTTCAATGGAATGATGCCTGTGAAAAGAGTTTTCAAGATCTGAAGAGCAAGTTGACTTCTACACCGGTATTGGTACTTCCTGAAGTCACAGAAGGGTATGCAGTGTACTGTGATGCTTCGAGAAGTGGCTTAGGATGCGTATTAATGCAACATGATAGAGTAATGGCCTATGGCTCTAGATAGTTGCAACCATATGAGAGAAATTATCCCACACATGATCTTGAGCTAGCTGCAGTTGTATTTTCTTTGAAGATATGGCACCACTACTTATATGGGGTTCATGTTGACATATATACCGATCATAAGAGCCGGCAATATATCTTCAGTCAGAAAGATCTAAACATGAGGCAGCGGAGATGGCTTGAATTGTTGAAAGATTACGATGTTGATATCTTGTATCATCCAGGGAAAGCGAATGTGGTAGCGGATGCACTGAGTTGTAAGTCTAAAATGGCATCTATAGAAAAGTAGGGGATGATTAAGGATCTTCACCAACTAGCTAATTTGGGAGTTCGACTTCTCGAAACTCCAGATGAAGAGGTTCTTGTACATAATGCAGTGGAATCTTCATTGATAGCTGAAGTGAAAGAGAAGCAGTATGCAGATCCAATTTTATTGCAGCTTAAAGAGGATGTGCAGAGTGGCACGACAAAGGCATTTGAGCTTACGCGAGAAGGAGTGCTTCAGTGTTAAAATCATTTATGTGTACCTGATGTAGTTGAGCTAAGAAAGAGAATTATGACAGAAGCACACTGTTCAAGGTATTCCATCCATCCAGGGTCGACTAAGATGTATCAAGATTTGAAAACAATATATTGGTGGAATGACATGAAGAAGAATATTGCCGAATTTGTAGCTGAATGTCCGAATTGTCAAAGAGTCAAAGTAGAACACCAGAAACCCGGTGGTTACATGCAATGTATAGATCTTCCAGTCTGGAAGTGGGACAAGATCAATATGGATTTCATCACGGGTTTGCCTCGTACATATCGAAAGTTTGATTCCATATGGGTGATCATTGATAGGCTTATCAAATCTGCGCACTTCTTACCAGTTAAGACAACTTATACGGCGGAAGAGTATGCAAAGTTGTATATTAAGGAGATCGTTCGGTTACATGGAGTTCCAATTTCCATTATATCCTATCGAGGAGCCCAATTTACCGCGAATTTCTGGAAGTCTTTTCAAAGGAGTTTGGGGACACAAGTAAATCTAAGTACGACTTTTCATCCTCAAATGGACGGACAAGTGGAACGTACCATCCAGACACTTGAAGATATGCTACGAGCATGTGTATTAGATTTCAAAGGCAACTGGGATGATCACCTACCTCTTATCGAGTTTACCTACAATAATAGCTATCATTCAAGTATCAAAATGGCCCCATATGAAGCATTGTATGGAAGAAAGTGTAGATCACCAATAGGATGGTTTGAAGAAGGTGATGTAGTCTGGTTTGGACCGGATCTTGTTTATCAAGCAATGGAGAAGGTTAAAGTGATCCAACAACGGCTTGAAACAGCTCAAAATCGACACAAATCTTATGCGGATGTTAGAAGAAGAGGACTTGAGTTTTCTATCGACGATTGGGTATTCTTGAAAGTATCACCAATGAAAGGAGTGATGAGGTTTGGCAAGAAAGGAAAGTTAAGTCCACGATACATAGGTCCGTACAAGATCATTCAAAGATTTGGATAAGTTGCTTATGAGTTAGAGCTACCTTAAGAGCTCTCAGCAGTTCATCCCGTATTTCATGTTTCGATACTTTGCAAGTACATCGGAGATCCATCGCACATCACTACTACGAAAGATGTACAAGTTACAGAAGATCTCACTTTTGAAGAAATGCCAATTGCTATTCTTGATCGCCAGATTAAAAAGATAAGGAATAAAGAGATAGCATTGGTAAAAGTACTTTGGAGGAATCAACAAGTTGAGGAGATCACATGGGAAGCCTAGGAAGCGATGAAGATTAAGTACCCTTACCTATTCAACGATGAGGAGGAAGTTCATGAGACGGAAGAAGAACAATAACAAGTAAGTGTTTATTTTTATGCAAGTATGCTATGATGATGAATATGTTAATTGTAAGCTTGGACATGTCTTAATTGAGTAACTATGCTAACATTCGAGGATGAATTTTCTTAAGCGGGGAGAATGTAACACCCCGTAAATTTTTTCGTACACTTATCGTGATTATATGGAGTCCTAAAGGCTTGCGTATGGGTTAAATTAAGTTTATGGTGTTCGGAAGTATCCCGTCAATAGTAGTATGTGTAGGTATTGGAATAATCTTTCCAACGATATAAAGTTTTCCCATAACAGAGGAGTATTTCATATAAGCGAGCACATTCAAAATTTCAAAACGGTGGCCGGGAAACCTGTGAACAATAAATCTGCAGGAAAATTACTGCAGCTAGGCAATTATTTTTTTGGATCAACTTTAGACGATCATAACTCCTTGTACAAAAAGAACTGTGTGATCTTCTATATATCGACGAAAATCTCCGAGAGTCTTATTTCCGATGAAATTGGTTTCATCCAAATCCAATGTCTGAGTAAGGAGCTATACCCGTTTTACTACAGCCTATCAAAAAAAAAAACAGAATTGTGGGACAGATTTTAGGGTCAACTTTAAACGACCATAACTCCTTGTACAGGAATAACTGGGTGGTATACTTTATATGAAAATGAAATACCTTTGAATTATATTTCCAATTCAATTGGTTTCACCCAAATCCAATACCGGAGCAAAGAGTTATGATCGATTTACTTCAGCCTGTTAAAACTGTCCACTGGGGACAGATTCGGATTTATTTAATTTTTAGGGCAAAATGGTCCTTTTCTATTACCTCTTGGACGAAAATGGGTCTTTATAAACCTACACTTAGGCTCATATATATCATATATCATCTAATTATTAAGATAAGGTGAAACCCTAACCTAATTTCAACTTCAAATATTTTGTGATTCAACCGTAGAAAATTCGAATTGGTTCCGTAGTTGTGTTCACCATCTCGAAAGCTTTGAGAAGCACCCCATGGTTATGTAAGGAGGATTCTAAATGCAAGATTTCATTTTTAAGGTATGAATATTATTTATTCTTGATTCTTATCCATGAATAAGTATTGATAAAGGATTATGAGTATTGTCTTGATGTTGGAAGATAACCAGAAACATAGTTATGAATTGTTTTGTATAAATTGTTAGTAGTAAATTATGGAAGTTGTTGTATTGGATTATGGAGGATGAATTGTGGTGATATATCATTATATAAGTGGTTATGTATTCCTAGTGATCATGTTGGTATTGGATGGTGATTAAGAAGGGAAATAAAGGCTAAGAGTGATGTTGAGGGATATTTCTTGAAAATGCATGATATATGAATGTAATAAGAGTATAAGAGGATGTATGTAGCACTCTTATTGATGAGTTAAAGGATTACTTCCTAGAGGTTAGTAAAGTTATATATTTTATGAAGACCCAGTAACTATTGAAGAAGGGATGCATGGGTCTCTTAGCTATGATAAGTGATGATAGTGAGGGAACACTAAGCTTGGAGGAGATACCTATTGTGAAGGAATTTTCTGATGTATTTCCTGAAGAGTTGCCAAAATTAACCCTAGTACGAGAAATAGGCTTTGGTATTGATTTGGAACCTGACACTATGCCAATATCTATACCCCTATAATGTATAGCACCAACAGAGTTGAAGGAGCTCAAGCAGTAGTTGCAAGACTTGTTAGATAAGAGTTTTATCAGACCGAGTGTATTGCCATGGGGTGCACCAATTTTGTTTGTAAAAAAAAGAAAGATGGGTCTCTAAGAAAGTGTATTTACTACAGGTAGCTAACAAGGTAACCATACGTAATAAGTATTTGTTGTCTTATATAGAGGACCTATTTGATCAGTTGCAAGGGGTTGCCCATTTTTTGAAGATTGATCTTCGGTCTGGTTATCATCAGCTTAGAATCAGGGAAGAAGATATATCAAAAACATCATTGAAAACTCGATATGGGCATTATGAGTTCCTTGTGATTCCTTTTGGATTAACCAATGCTCCTGTTGCATTCATGGACTTGATGAAAAAGGTGTTGAAGCTGTTTCTGGACAAATTTGTGATAGTATTTATTGATGAAATTCTGATATATTCTCGTAACCAGGAAGAACATAAGAATCTTTTGATGACTATATTATAGACATTGCGGGAATATAAGTTCTATTCTAAGTTCTCAAAGCATGAATTTTTGCTTGACTCAGTATCATTTTTGGGGTGTGTTGTATCTAAATATTGTATCATGGTGGATTCTAAAAAGACAGAAGCAGTACAAAAATGGCCTAGACCTACTTCACCTGTAGAGATTGCATCTTTATAGATTTGGCTAATTACTATAGGCATTTTGTGCAGAATTTTTCTAAGATTACAGCTCCATTGACCAGATTGACACAGAAAAATGTGAAGTTTCAGTGGACAAAATAATGTGAGCAGAGCTTTCAAAAAACTCAAAACATTTTTTACCACAATACTAATTTTAGCCTAACCATCAGGTTCTGGAGGATTTAAAGTATTTTGTGATGCTTCGAGGGTTGATTTAGGATGTGTTCTCATACAACATAATCATGTTATAGCTTATGCTTTGAGACAGTTGAAAAAGAATGAGTTGAACTATCCTACCCATGATTTAGAGATAGTCACAGTGGTATTTTCTCTTAAGATTTGGAGGCATTACTTATACAGTGAAACTTGTGAGATTTATTCCGATCATAAGAGCTTGAAGTACATTTTTCAGCAGAGAGATCTAAATCTTTGCCAACGTCAGTGGATGGAACTACTCAAGGATTATTATTGTACTATCTTGCATCATTTTGGAAAATCAAATGTTGTGTTTGATGATTTGAGCAAGAAATCTATAGGTAGTTTGGCACATGTAGCTCTTGGAAAAAGGCAATTAGTGAAGGATATGAAAAACTTAAAGGCAAAGGTGTTAGTTTTGGTGTTGGCAAGTCAGAGGTATTGCTGGCTTGTGTGCAAGCTAAATCTTCTTTTGTAAAATGCATCAAGTCCACTCAATATGAAGATGTGCAGTTGTGCAAATTTTGAGATGGGGTCCTAGCAGATCAAAATAAGATGATGAGTGTTTATTATGATGGTATTCTTCGAGTGGGTAACCGATTATGTGTACCAGCTGCAAATGGGTTAAGATGAGTTATTCTTGGGGAAGCTCATAACTCCAGTTATACCTTTCACTCTGGTTCCACTAAGATGTATCATGACTTGAAGCAATTGTATTGGTGGGAAGGTATGAAAAAAGATAGTGCTAACTTTGTTTCTAGTTGCTTGACTTGTCAAAAGGATAAAGTGGACCATCAACGACCAGCATGATTATTGCAAGAGATCAGGATTCCAGATTAGAAATGGGAAAGAGTTATCATGGATTTTGTTATCGGTCTACCGCAAACCATTAAAGGTCATGACTCTGTATGGGTAATTGTAGACCAACTTACTAAGTCATCTCACCTTCTGCCAGTAAAGACTATATATAGTAGAGTGAAATATGCTCAGTTATTTATGAATGAAATTTTCCTAATTCATTAAGTTCCATTGTCCATCATTTCTGGCAGGGGGTCATAATTCACTTCACACTTTTAGAGATCTTTCCAAGAAGCATTGGGTACTCAAGTAGATTTTAGTACTGCATTTCATCCACAGATGGACGGACAGTCTGAGCGTACTATAAAAGTTTTTGATGATATGTTGAGAGCTTGCATTCTTGGTTTTGGCGGTAGTTGAGATACTTACTTACCCTTAGCTGAATTCGCTTACAATAATAGTTTTCAGTCAAGCATTCAGATGGCTCCATATGAAGCTTTGTATGGTATCCAATGTCATTCTCCTATAGGGTGATTTAAAGTTAGAGAGGCTAAGGTTTTAGGATCAGACTTGGTATAGGAATTTATGGACAAGGTCCAACTGATTAGACAGAGGTTGCTCACAACTCAAAGCAGACAAAAGTCTATGGATAAGAGGAAAAAAGATCTAGTATTCATAGTTGGAGATAAGGTTTTTCTATGAGTCTCTCCTATGAAAAGTGTGATGCGATTAAAAAAAAAGAGGTAAATTGAGACCGAGATATGTAGGACCATTTGAGATACTTGATAAAATAGGAGGTGTAGCGTATCAATTGGCACTTCCTCCTGAGATGTCTTTTATCTATCCAGTGTTCTATGTTTCTATGCTGAGGAAGTATATATTAGATTCTTCTCGTGTGCTTGAAGCACCAACCTTGCAGCTTGATGAGAATTTAACATATGAAGAGGAATCGGTGGTGATTCTTGGTAGACAAGTAAGAAAGTTATTGTCAAAAGAGTTTGTGTCTAGGAAAGTTAGATGGAAGAACCATTCCATTGAAGAAGCTACATGGGAGGCAAGAAAAAAAATATGTGAGCCAAGTCTCCTTACTTGTTTCAGTTTATAGGTATGCACTTATTTTAAATTCGAGGACCGAATTTCTTAAGGTATGGAGAATGTAATATCCCTTATTTAGAGATTATTATGTTTTGTTTTGTTTTTTTTTTAAAAAAAATGGTGGGCCAAGCCCATAAACAAGTTGGCCCTTATCTAAATTAGCAATTTGTCAGTATGAATCAAAACAAGAAAAAGCCAAAAGAAAAAAAAAGATATCATGGGCTTTAGCCCAATTGCACGATTGAGGGTATATAAGTTTACCCAAGTTGAATATGATTTCTTCCAACCATTAGGACACAACAAAAGTGAATTGGAGATGCCATTGCACTGAAATAAGAAAGAAAAAAAGAAAAACTTAAGGGTTTAGGGATTACGCAATCAACAAGCCAAGAGAAGGAAAAAAGGGAAAACTCTTGAGAGATTCTTATTGGTTTCAAGGTAAATTACGTAACTTAGTCCATAAATTTGTCTCTTATAATTCATGGTTGTAGAATTGGGGTGGAGAGTTTAAGAAGCAAGAGGTTAAAGAGGCGTAGAAAATTTGTTAATTCTCATGAAGTGAGAGACTATATAAAATAATGGAATTGTAATTTTCATAGTTTCGACTTAACCAAAGAATAGTTTATAGACAATAGGGTTATTGAGGTTTAAGATATTGAGAAAATCAACTAGAAGTATGTTCTTATGGGTTGAAGCAAATTTAGTATAATTTGTCAAGTTGAGAGCCAATCATGAAATTCCTATTGTTGGGTAGTTAAAGTGATAGTATTGAATTGAGATTAAACGAAGAAACTAACACGAGATCAATATGATGTGATTATAGATTTGATCCAAGAAAACGATACAAATCATTCGAGGTGACAAATTTTGTATTTCTACAAGAGTACTGTGAGTAGTAATCTTACTATAATTTGTGTTTATTAACTTGCATATTTTATACTTGATTTTGATGAAATAATGAGTTACGAAATGCTTTGAAATTGCATGTAGGGCAAGTCTTTTACTTGATATGATATTGAAATGGTTATTTGAGATATGAAATTATTACAGTGAATATTTTTCACTTACATGAGAAATATATATTTTTCCATGTGTTTTTATTCAATTTTACATATAACATGATTTGATATGAACTTTAAATGATATGGTATTATTCTTAATAAAAAATTCTTTCATATGAATATCCTATTATTTACAAAGAATTTATAAATGGGATTTGACCTTGATTTGAATCCCGTAGCTAACGGTGGGATCTTTAGACCTGGTGCACCTTTTATTTACTGATAACTGTTACAACCCTCGCTACTGGAAAGGTAGAACTAGCATACTGATATTGATATGATATTTGACTCCTTTATGAGGGGTCCACTGTTATAGGATATTCTTGATGAAGAAGAATGCCACACAGATTACATGATTATTTCTTGGAAACCTCCCAAATATGTAATATTTGAAATGATATGATGCTTTTTGAGTTTATTAATGAACTATTGGTTCACTTGGCATACTCTATCTAATGTTTGGCATGAATAATGACGTATGGCACTCTCAAGTAAGCTTCCAACATTGTCCTACGACACATGACACATAATAACATCATATGATCTTCGACACTACCAATTGAACTTGTTCTCACTTTTAAGATGTCCGGCTAGTCAAAAAAATGTCCGTATACTATTGTTGACTCCGAAATGGTTTAATGAGGTATCCATGATTCTCTACTTCATTTTCATGATATTTATTACCTATTTACATGTTTTTCCTATTGAGGTATCATGGTTTCAAGTTCCATACGGTGTGACCACAAAGTAACCAATCTCAAAGATTAATTGAATTAAGAAATGGAATGTCTGTATTTTAAATTGATGATATGATGTATTGTATTAGTACCACTGATCAGTTGGCCATTGTATTATAAAGTTTATGTATATATTCTATTCCAGGGGTGGTCCCTGATGTATTGTATTAGTACCACTGATCAGTTGGCCATTGTATGACATACGTTATGTATTGGTAAGGATTACGGGAAGTAATGATATGAAAGTAATGTGCAGGTATCCCATCAGCTCTTTTAAGTGTGGTCTACTCATACTATTTATTCACTGGTATCTGGGTTCTGTTGATCTTTTGTATCTCATCTTGATACTCACTGCCTTACATACTCAGTACATATTTCCGTACTGACGTCCCTCACGGGGGACCCGTATTCATGCCTGCAGGAACAGGTACTTCATGTCGTACACCTCTGCAGTAAGAGCCAGGACATTCTGTTGTTAGTGGTGAGCTCCAGTTGTTTCGGGGCATCCCAAGTCGTGTCTATATGTATTTTTGGTATTTGTATAAAAGTCTTTTGTGGGCGGGAGTTTGTCCCGACCCTAACTCAGTTGTGTATCTATGTAGAGGCTTTTGTAGACATATTGTACAACCATAGGAGTGTTTGGTTGATAGACTTGATGGCTCTGACAGCCAATTACTGTTTACATATATATTTATGCGTTCTGCTGGGCTGATACAGGTACTGTTTTCTTCTATTTACAATGAAGTGCTGCCCAAATTTCTAATTTTCATAAGTAATGTAAATATGGAAGTATAGGTTATGAACGGGTTCTCCCAGGCCTCCTCGGCTACGGGTGCCAGTCTGCTCCAATGGGATTTGGGGTGTGACACAGATTCATAGACTGAGGAACAAAAAAGTCTCTCTAGTCAATGTTCTTTGGTGGAATCAGTTCATTGAGGAAGATACTTAAGATGAAGAAGTAGATATGCAGACCAAGTATCCTCATCTTTTCTCCATAAATTCAGACTCAGCCCAAGGTAATAGCTTTCCTTAAGTCCATTCAACTTATAATTCAAATTTAAGTTATAAACTATGCTCAGTTTTTATTTCAAACTTGGTATCTTTACCCTTACATGTTCAGTCACATGTTCATGAGTCAGTTTAGTCATGTATTAATGCATCAGATATGCGTGATCAACTTATCAGTACTCTTAGTTATGCATTCATGTATCGGCTCAATCATAAAACCATGCATCAGATAGGCATGACCAGCATGAATCTTAGTAATGTCAGTCATGTAGTCATGTTTCAGTTGTTCATGTTCATTATGTACTTCAGCTTATCGTTTTTCACATCTAAATTAGTCTCATTTGAGGACAAATGTTGTCAAGGGGGAGATACTATAATACTTCATACTTCTACCTAGCTTAAAAATCATCCAAAAAATGTTAAAGACTTGTTTTAAAGGATGATTCCACTTTTATACATATGTAATTTTCAAGATTTTGATTTTTTGTTATGTGGGAAATTGAATAAGCTTTAACTCGATAAAAAATTCACCTCAATCTGGTATTAGGGTAGAAAGTAATGGCCAAAATACAGAAAGTAGTCTAAACCACCTAGGTCCGATGGAAAGGGCCGACGGACTATAGATCTAGCAACGAGCTATCACCCAAACCATCGCAATAGAGGCAATGAGTCTACTTTCTGGCCAGGCACGACGGAATGGCCGACGAACCGTTGAGCTAGCGATGGAACGTCGCCCAAACCATCGCAACCAAGGCATAAAGATCACATTCTGTCCTTGTACCATCGCCTCATCACAATCGTCCCTAGCTTGATGGCCTGTTACCCAAGATATTGCAGATCCCGTTAAGTAATTTAAATATATTTTTATAAGGGTGTTTGGGTCTTTTGCACTTTTTTAAACACCTAATCATACTAGATTTGGGCTCATAACTTCATCATTCATCTATAACATCAAATTAGGGTTTCTCTCAAAGATCAATCCCCAAGAACAAGATCCCAACCCTTCTTCAAGAAACTAAGAGATCCAGGTTCTTTTAGTCCAAGAACATCAAGAAACTCACAATCAAGGTATGCCAAGTGTTGATTCATGGGTCCCTTTCACCCATGAAGCTCAAGAATCTCATTTAAAAATCCAAGATTGTGTATTTATGAATGTTCATGATTTATTTGAATTGAAATTCATGTCCATATTGTTGTGGGGTTTTGATTCATGTTTTAAATTACATGTTCCAATGATTGAACCTAGTGTGTGATAATTTGCATAATATTAAGGATAAACCCTTCAAATTGTAAATTTAGTTATGCAACCATGATATTTAGATGCATTGATGATGGTATAACCAAGGTATGATCCCTGTGTGTTTGATTAAATGCCTATGTGAAGGAAAAAGTGCCATTATAGTATGATAGTATGAAATCTCCATTCATGTACAAGTTAATGCATGTCAAGTGTTTGATGAAATGTCTTAGTCAATGAAATATGGGTATATGTATAGCCATTGTTGTGTTTTTGAATATGTGCCATGAATTACTTTTATGCTATTGAGTCCTGGGGGTATATATTCCCGACAATTTAGCTGTGTACCTAAAGCCAGTGTCAGTTTCACGATAATCTAAGTCACCCCATAATCAATAGAATTCAGTCAGTTACATGACTCAGGAAAACTTAGCAATCTCATGAACTCAGCCAGTTAATAGAATTCAGTAACATTCCATCAGTTCATGAAACTCAACGAAATTAGTCCAGTTTATCTTAGTATAATAGTTCACTGTCTACTCAGTTGGGAGTAGGATTCAGCACCGAGCGAACCCAAGAATGAGTGCACACATTGACAGTAGAGGGTGTGACCCTTAGAAGCAATCCTTGCATTCCAGAACTATGTATCCAGCATAGGTTGTGACATCATCACTGTCAGTTGAGGGTTTATGAGGTGGATCAATACTTCCAGATGAGGGTCCCATAATTCTTCTTTGGGGATACTGCCAGATGAGGGTCACTCACAGCTTGTACTTACTAGTGGTACAGTATTGATACCCTTATAATTGGGGTTACAGATTGGACCCTAACTCAACTATAATAGCTTATTAGGTGCATGTTAGTTAGATGACTATCTCCCATAGTCTCAGTCTCAGTCTTAGTAAAAGAACTCAGATAGTTCTTCAGATTCAGGTGTGTCAGATACAGTCACACAGTTCAGCATGGAACTCGGCTAGTTTCATTAGAATCAGGACTGTCGACATAATCACTTAGTTAATACGAAACTAATTTTATCAGTATTCAGATTTAGTATTATCATAATTTTAGTTATAGTTCACGTATTCATGCATGTATCCTCACGTAGTCATGTTTCTGTTCATGTCTGTCAGTTATAGTTCATACATATGAACCTTTGCATTCAACTTGCCTCACTTACATACCAGTACATTCTTACGTACTGACACATAATTCTCTTTTGCGCTATGGTGTTTTATACCATAGGTGCAAAAACACGATCTCTAGAGCATCCTTAGTAGATCAGTCGTTAAGCAGACACACTAGTAGTGAGTCATCATAATTTGAGGATGTTATTATTTGACTAATTCATTCTTTCAGTACTTAGTTTATTTCAGAAGTTAGAGTTAGTTGGGGATATATCTCATCAACTCTTTATTCAGACAATTTAGAGGATTTCAGACTAGCATGTTCAGACAGTTATTTCAGTTGTTTTGGTATTAATATACCATATCTCTAGATTTTATGTTTTATCAGATTTTTGAACCTTATGGCCTTTCATCCCTTTTATTCTGCATTTATACAGTATGTTATGCAGTGCTTAGTTACAGATATCAGTCATGGTTTAGCTTGTGGTCCTTCAGGGTCATGAGCACTGTGTGGTGCTTCGGGTACCAGATTCAGGGCATTATAAACATATAGCCTATAAGGAATCTCCCTTTATCATGTCCTCCTGCAAAATTAGAATCAACATACTTGATTACTCCATCTCTATTTTCTCCAAACTAGAAACAAACATTAGCAGATCCATGCAAGTATCTGAAAATCCACTAAAGTGTTTTCTAATGTTCTTTGCCAGGATTTACTGTGTATCTGATAATTGCACTGATGGCATAAGATAAATCTGGTCGGGAACACACCATCGCATATATAAAAGACCCGACAGCACTAGAGTATTGAACTTGAGGCATATAGTCACGCTCATCATATGTTTTTGGAGATAAAGTGGCCCAGAGTTTGAAGTGAGCTGCCAATGGAGTACTTACAGGTTTGTCATTTTGCATATTGAACCTGTGAAGCATCTTTTCAATAAATACTTTTAGACTCAAGTATCACTTAAAATTCTTTCTATCCCTCAGAATCTCCATGCCAAGAATCTTCTTTACTGCTCCAAGGTCCTTCGTATCAAACTCCTTACTGAGTTGGGCTTTGACTTTTATTATCTCTCTCATATCCTTTGTTGCAACAAATATATCATCAACGTACAAAAGAAGATACACGAATGAACCATCATTAACCTCCTTGAAGTAAACACAACTATCATAGTTGTTTCTCTAAAATACATGAGAGGTCATAAAAGAGTCAAACCTATTATACCACTGCCTGGGCGACTACTTTAAGCCATAAAGAGACCTTTTCAGCAAGCATATATAGTCCTCCTTTCCTGAGACTACAAAGGCCTCTGGTTGTTGCACATAGATTTCCTCCTCAATTTCTCCATGTAAGAATGCAGTTTTGACATCCAACTGCTCAAACTCAAGATTATGCATGGCCACAATACCAAGCAATGCTCAAATCAAACTATGCTTTACAACTAGAGAAAACACATCTATGAAGTCAATACCTGAAACCTAACTATAACCTTTAGCAACTAGTCTTGCTTTGTACCTAGAATCTTCAACTCCCAATGTTTCTTCTTTCTTTTTCAATACCCACTTGAAACGGACAACTTTCTTATCTTTAGGAAATCTCACCAAATCCGGTATGCCATTCTTATGAAGTGATTCCATCTTATCCTGCATAGCAATAATCCATCAACCAGAATCATCACAACTAACTGCCTCTGAGTAAGTAAAAGGATCTTCACTGGAATCAATATCTTCTTCTACACTCAATGCACAAGCAACCAAATCAGCTTCAGCATAATTCTGTGGAGGTCTAATATATCTTCTAGGACTTTCTTTAATAATAGAATAGTATCACTCTGTATCTCCAGGCTAGAATGAGAAGTAGGCACTGGTGTAGACTCTACTCCAATCTACAAATCAACATGGGTGCTTGACATTTGCAGATTCATATCACTAAGCTCATCTGGGGGTGAAGCACTAGATTTGGAGGAATCCTAAAGCATGGAGGTTTCATCAAGCACAACATCCCTGATAATTATAACCTTTCTGCTTTCTGGACACCAAAGCTTATAACCATTAACACCAGACTTATAACCCATAAATAAGCATTTGACAGATCTAGGTTCCAAATTTCCATTATCAACATGAGGATACGCAAGACATCCAAATATCCTCAAATCAGAATAACTAGCAGGAGTAATAGACCATACCTCTTGTGGAGTCTTTTTATCAATCGCGACTGAGGGAGAGCGGTAAATAAGAAGGCAAGCTATGGAAGCAACTTCAACCCAAAAAGACTTGGGTAAACCAATATTAGAAATCATGCAAGGCACCTTCTCCATTACGGTCCTATTCATTTATTCGACCATACCATTCTACTGCGGAGTATGACGAACTATCAAGTGCCTCACAATTCCTTCTAACTTGAACAAAGCAATAGATTCATTAGAATAGAACTCTAAACCATTATCAGTTCAAAGTCATTTGACCTGCTTCCCTGTCTGTTTTTCAATCATAGTCTTCCACTCATTGAAAGTAGGCAACACATCATTCTTTTACTTCAGGAAGAACACCCAAACTTTTCTGGAATAGTCATCAATAATAGTCAATAAGTAATTAGCGCCTCCTCTATAAGATACTCTAGCAGGAACCCAAATATTAGAATGAATGTAATCAAGTGTGCTCTTAGTTGAGTGGATGCTTTTAGTGAATTTGACTCTCTTCTGCTTCCCAAAAATACAGTGCTCATAGAACTCTAATTTGGTAATACTCTGCCCATCAAGAAGTCCGCTTCTGCTTAGTTCATCCATCCCATTTTCACTCATATGCGCAGGTGCATATGCCAATAGCAACATCACTCTCTAATAGAGAGGAGGTAGAAATAGTTGCATCACCTGTAATAGTAGAGCCTTGCAGGACATACAAATTTGCAAACTTTCTCTGTCCCTTCATCATAACAAGAGCACCTTTAGTAACCTTCAGGACTCCACCTTCACCAGTGTACCTATAACAGTTCAAATCAAGGGTACTCAAGGAAATAAGATTTCTCTTAAGGTCTGGGACATACCGCACATCACCAAGTGTCCTTACAACCCCATCAAATATCTTGATCCTGATTGTTCCAATTCCAGCTATCTTACAAGGTATGTTATTTCCCATCAACACAACACATTTAGAGAATATTTCATATGTTGTAAACCAATCCCGATTATGACACATATCAAATGTACAAGCTGAATCAAGAATCAAATCCTCATAGGGCTTGGAGTTACTATAAAAAACTACCAAGAGTTCTCCATCACTACCGCCATCTTCCACAAAACTGGTTTCACCGAACTTCTCAGGTTGTCTTTTCTTCAGTTTTGGAGATTCTCTTTTATCTCTATTTTATAGATTTCAACACTCAGATTTGATATGGCCCTTCTTCTTAAGTAATTATAGGTTTTGTTTCTATTTCTAGATTTTGACCTATTCCTATCATCGCCCCCAGAATTCCTCTCACGAGTCCTTCCCCTATGAATAATGAGACCATCTCCTTGAGTCTCCCATTTACAAGATGCATCATCTTCTCCTTAGATAATAACATATCATAGACTTCATCAATCGTCAGGGTATCACGACTATATAAAATTGTATCCCTAAAGGTTATGTATGATGCAGGCAACGAACACAACAAAATCAACCTTAGATCTTTCTCATCGTACTGAACCTCTAGAGTATCTAAATCAGAGATGATCTCCTTAAATACAGATAGGTGATCCTATAAAGTCATTGCTTGAGATACAACTTACTTGATAGGATCTTTATCATACACATCGATTTGAGTTTCAACTATAACACAACAATTATGGTCTCCTTCAAAACATCCTATAGAATCTGATTGGATAAATGAAGGTGAATCTGAGATAGAGCCTTCTGATCTTTATAGCGTTTGTCCACGTCCATCCATGATGAGGGAATCTTCTCAAACCCTAATAAAGCATTATCAAAATCCATTTGTGTGAGCAAAACCCGCATCTTAACCTGCCATAACAAAAATTTGGTGTTGCGATTGAACAATGAAATATCATACTTAATGGTTGCCTTCTCCAAGAAAATAATCAAACAGGCTCTAATACCAGTTTGTTATAAATTGAGAAAAAATAAAGCAAACCACAAGTCAAATAAAATAAGAACAACACATAGATTTATGCGAAAACCCTTACGGTAAAAACACAAGTAGAGGCAAAGGAGGTTTCACTATAATAGAGAGAGAATACAATATGGAGAAGGCTAAACTTTCAGAATACCTAAAACAACCCACTAAATGCACTTATATAATATGTGTGTACAAATAATTCCTAGGACTAACAATATAAAGGTCCATATTGGGGATGTCGACCTGATCCCTACGCTACCACCACAGACTCCATTGAAAATCACAAACATGGGTCGCACCGTGAAACTTTCTGGGTTGGATCAACAAAATTCAGGTCATAACTCTAACAATTACCTTGCAACTAGCAACCAAATCCATATTCACACTATTCCTTTAATACACATAATTAAAGAAGACAACCCCAAATTCTCTAGAAAATTGAAGTGCAATTAAAGTACAAATTTGAGAGATGAAATCAAAGTAGTTGTGGAGCAGTGATAAAGCTAATTTTCTAAAATATCGATTGATGGTGATTGTCGATTTTTAGAAACCCAAATATGTCGACTGGTGATTATCAATTTTTTGAAACCCCAATATGTCAATTGGTGGTGATTCAGTTCAAAGCGTACTGGTGCTGATTATGGTTTTAGCGTACTAACACCCAAAAGAAAGATTTGGAAAAATATTAATGGCTCTTAGTTTGGTAGGAAGAAAAACAAGTGACAAATAGTTTATGATTGATTTTGCGAGTAAAATTTATATATTTCTTTAAATCTTATTATATATTTCTTTAATTTTTGGTGGATACAGTGAAAAATTTGGGAGGGAATAAATCAAAACCAATACAATAGCATTTTTTTGTCAGTAAAATGTTTCCATAAGTGACTTTATGGCAATGGTTCAAGCAACCATTGCTATAAGGCACCCTATTGCAATGGTTATCCTATAATAGCAACGGTTATTGCACAATATAGTTCTACTAGAATCGTTGACAAAAGGTTCATTGCAATAGGGGTAATTTTTAGTAGTGAGTGTTTGTGACAAAATAATTTATGGAATAAATTATGAATATCACAGTTGATCTCAACTTATTTGCGATTGAAGCATAGTAATTATTATTGTTATTGTATATGCTAAGGATATACATAAATGAATTTCTCTCCACTAATTTTGTATTTCCTTTTATTTTTTATTTTCATGATATTACATGATAGAAAGATCATAAAATTACGAAAATATGATCTAGTATAACTTGATACAAAATACAGGACTTTTTCTATTTGGTAGCAATAAAAGAGTTAAGAGTACATTACCTTTCTTGTATATCCTAATGTCTGAAGAATTTTTATTTGATTTGTGAATCTGTACCTTGTGAGAGCTTCAGGATGTTCAAAGAGTACCAAATCAGGAAATACATTTTGCAAGAGAGAAGTTATTTGTGGGTCTCAATTATAACTAGTTCTAATATTTGTAAAGAGTTTAAAGCATCGTTAGTTTCTTTATTTTTAAAGGTTTTTCATACCTAGATTTTTTATGGTGGCATCAATGTTTTATGAGGTTCATTCCATCCGAATTTAGAGAAGGGAAAGATATTACAGTTCAAAAAAATTAGTATGAGTTACTTAGCTTAAGGAAGAAAGGAAATCCTTGTTCCTTTTTATTCAAAAGAGATGATCTAGGATTCATATAAGCTCCTCAAGCTGTGTTATTTCTTGGTTTGCAGATCTGGAGGTTTTTATATTATTAGAGAAGGTGGAGAGGTAAAAAACAAAGATATCAGAGTACATATCGGATTTTTACTCTCCTATGAACAATTGAGAGTTTATTCGAGTTCTGGTAGGTGATTCTAGAACTAGGGAGAGCATCTCAAGTCAGGATCTAAAGAACTCTTTCATAAGAATAACGGCATAAACATATTTGTAGTTGAGTTCACTCCCTATAAAGAGATTGATCAAAGCTATGATGGATGGTGGTATAAAAAAATATGGAGAACGCAGATATATTTTTGTGGTTTGAATTTTCTCTTTGCCATCTTAGCTTTGGATTTTGATTTTTCTCTTTTCTTTTAATTCTTTAAAAGTTTTCACTTTTGACCTAGCCACTTTTGGGCCTGATCATTTGTACAAAATGCCTTTGCGTCAGCTCTTTAAGTATAAAAAATATAACTATGCAAAAAATCAAAAAATGTATAAAAAATATAACTATGAAAAAAATAAAAAAATAATTTGCACTATAAAATATATCACAGTGCAATAAAGCAAAGCTACTCTTAAATTTAACTAACAAGGGGGGATACGATTGAAAAAGGAGAAAGTGCCTACAAACAAGAAAAAATGATCTTGAAAAGGATCTTTAGGGAAGCATTTGTGAGTCTGGCACCTCATCGGAATCACTGCCATAGGACAGGCCACCGACAGAGGAAGCTATATTGGCGGTATAATTATCAAATTTTAACTTTATCAGAGAAAATTCAAAATTTCAAATTGAAATAACATAGATTTAAAGGAAAATCATGGATTAGTAGGGGGGAACAATGGAACTATGGATTATAAATACACTCAAGGTCACAATCTCTAAATTCCACTTGAAATCATACCTACCCAAACTCCCAAGCCTAAAAAATGGAGGAAATGGAAGAATAAAGTAATATTGGGGGAAAACCTCCAGCTAACACTAAGTTATTTCTGCTTTCTATCACAAATAAAATATTGCCAAAGTGACTAGACCCCCGCATAAGAGGAAATCACATGCCATGTGTATCCTTATTGATGCGGTCATTATTCTACAAAGGTAGAATCTCTAAAGCAGACAGCCTATTGTTGAAGTAAGAAAGCATTAGCTGGCCCATCATCAATAAAGTGAGACTAAAAGTAAGATTTAAAGAGGTGGAATGATATAAAATGCTACTTAAACACGAAACCTATTATCGAGAAAAATTAAATAAGAAAGAAGAGCAAACTAGCAACATAGAGAAAATGAATGAGGCAAAGGAAATGGAACTCCTCTTCAACCAACTAATGGTGGGAAACAGTATTACTTAATTTGATGCTCGAGAACTCTAATGTTTGTCAAAGTTATTTTATGCTAAAATGTCTAAACCTAGTAAAAAAAAATAACTCAACCAACCTACAAATCCTTCGTCAAATAATAAAAATATTAACTAATAAGCAATCTATGAAAATTTGTTTAGTGACCAATGGTTTCTCGAGACTATGGAGATATGTGCTAATGGAAGAAGTACAGAGCCTTCACCAATGGAAGGGAATGATACAAATTTTGAAGATGATGCATATTCCCAAGGACCTTGATTGAAAATGTAATAGTCATGTTGTTCTATCATTGTTTTCTCAGGTTGCTTTTTTTATAATGTGTATTTTAGTTTGCTACATTTATCTGTCTATTTAGTGTTATTGTACTTTTTAATTCAATTAATTATGAGGGTTGTTCTATTTATCGAAAAAATAAACTAATGTTTGTTCGGTCGACCAATGTATCCATGTCAATATATATATATATATATATATATATATATATATATATATATATATATATATATATATATATATATATATATATATATATATATACTCTTCTGTTTATTAACTTATTTTATTTAATAAAAAAGGTATTTCATTCACATGTTAAAATTTGTGAATTTTTACGCCTCATGTTGAAATTTTTGAATTTTTACCATGCATATAAAAATCTATTAAAATACATTAAAGAAAAGCCTCAATCTTTGTTAGCTTCATAAAGATTGAGGATTTTATTTAATGGATTTTAATAGTTTTTTTATATTCAAGATAAAAGTTTCTAAATTTTTTCACGTGCATGAAAAACCTTATGTATCAAATGTAATATGTCGTTTAGCTGAAGAGAAAATATTATATATGGCTAAAAATAAATATTCAATCTGGTTCACATTTTGACACAGAACTTGGTCAACTGAACAAACATTAGATCATTTTTCTAGTAAAATAGAATAACGTTCATAAATAATTAAACTAAAAGTGCAATAACACTAAATGGATACAAAAATGCAACAACCTAAATGCACACTATGAATAAAGAAACATGTGAAAACAATGATAGAACATCATAATTATTACATACTCAATAATGGTCCTTGGAAATGCTTGTCATCTTCTGCATTTATGCCACCGCCTTCAATTGGAGCAAGCTTTGTACTGCTTTCATCGACAAATATAACCATTGTCTCTCTAAACCATAGATCTCGACACAAATTTTCATAACTTGCTGATGGGATAACATTTTTGTTATTTGTTAGAGGATTTGGAGGTAGGATGAGTTGCTTATTTTTTTCATTAAGTTTAGCCATTTTAGCATCAAACAACTGTTACAAACTTTTGATATCTCTATTATCAAATTTAGTAATACTCTTTCCCTCTGCAATTTTGTTAAAGAGGATTTCCATTACCTTTTCCTCATTCATTTTCTCTATTTTTCTAACTTTTTCTTCTTAATTTCTTATTCAATTTTTCTAGATGATAGGTTTCATGTTTAGCTAAAATTTTATGTCTTTCAACCTCGGTAAAACTTACACACCTCATAAATAGATTCTTAGTGAGGCTTATAGATTTTGAAGCAATGAATTTGGATTTCCCCTGAGCTAAAAATAACGATAGGACTTCAAAATCACACGGAATAAAAAGCTCTTCTGCCTTCTTTAATAATATTGTTTCTTTTCTATATTGGATGGATTTTATCACATTTTCACTATTAAAAAAATACTTATTTTTGGAGTACAACATATACAACATGAAGATGTATTTGGCTTTTATGTATGTCAAACAAGAATTTTCATGTAGTCAAATTTGAAAATTGTAACTTGGTTGTGATATAGTTTAGTACAAATTTTGAAATAAATTTATTAGTGTAATCCGATTTTAAGGGAATTTTTTTAGTTATTTTCTTAAGAAGTTTGAGAATTGCTAAAATTCATGAGATTTGACAGGTCATAATCCATGATTATTCTTGGATAGGAACAACAACATACCTCGGGGAATCCGGCAAATGGAGTCTAAGGAGTGGAGTGTGTATCATTGTTTTGCTTCTTTTTTTTTTTCATAAGAAGTAGAAAATATCTAAAATTCCTAAAATTTGACAAGTCATATTCAATGATTATTTTTGGATAGGAATGACAAAAACATATCCCGTGTAATCTCACGAGTGGAATCTGGGGAGGTTAGTATATATGACCTTGGGAGGTAAAGAATTTGTTTTCTATAGACCCTTGGATCAATAATTTACTTACGACATGGGCACATTTGCTAGAAAATGTTTATGAAAAATATATTTTATAGGAGATGTTTGTATAATCATTCACGACATCTTTGGATCATATATCAAAGTTTATATGGATAAAAATGTTTGTGGTATGTTTTAGTTGGGCAAGGTGTTGGAAAAGTGTGAGAAACACTGATTGATGATAATAAATTTTGCACAGGGCTGAACATAATATACATATTAAAGTAAGTTATGAAATATGGCACGAGAATTATTAAAGAAAAATGATTCTTTTTCATAAATAAGAGGTGTATCATGATCCAAAATCCAAGATCATGGTGGAACCTATACTATCCCATGGTAGATAAGCCAACTCTCCACCTAAATCAATATCAAATGATTAAGAGAAAATAATAAGAAAAACATAATTAAGTCTCAATACTCCAGTCTTTCATAGATTTAGCTATAATAGAAGTACAAAAGTAAGACCTAATGTCACCAATATTAGAGCATCTAAACTAAATACATATTCTACAAAAAACAAACATGACTAACTGAAAAAGTAAAATGAAAGATAAATACAATAGAAGAAACTAGGTTTGCTCCAAATGCTATGTAGCTTAACAAAACTTTTATTAGACTATCTCAGAAAAATTGAATCAGCATGGACGACTAAAGATGCAGCAAAAATAGTTTGAAAAAGAAAATATATGTACTCAATAGACATCATAGACAGACCGAACTAGAGTTATCCAGTTATATCATAAAAGTATGTTATTAATTTCACTAATCAAATATATATCATAGTCCACTTACTTTAGGAAAAAAGGATAAGAAAGCTAATGAGTGATAGGAAGTGGCTTCAAAGGCTCTTTTGGGGCGAGTCCCAAGGAAATCCATTCCAAAAATGAATCGGGGTGCAAATGAAAGGCATTGGTACATGGGCTTATGTTCTAGAATGTGAGGCTTATGCCATGGGCATAAAATAATAATTCCCAGGCGTTAAAGAACACACCCCAAACATTAAATTTAATTCTTATTTAAATTTTTTGGCTATAGATCATGTTTTTTGTTATTGGTGTAATGATATTTATGCTTTATGCTATTATCTTTTCATGATGTAGTGACTTTTTCTTAAATGTATAAATTAAAAAAACAACTCTAATTGAAAATGGCATTGCTGTAAAATAATTTATTTTAGATTATTATGCCAAAAATTGATAAGACAAATTATTATTTTGCTTATTTTTTTAGTAATAAAATTATAAAACTGAGGAAACTAGAAGCCTACTCTCAGTAGATCTCTCAGTAAATCTATGAGAGTTACACCTCATATTTCATGGCTTAGGATTTATCTTTTGTTGTATAAAATGCCTTGCCTCATGGACACTGCCTTTAAAATATTAATGAATAGTAAATACAAGAGCATCAAGTATGGTAGATAAATAAGAAAGGTACAAATCAATGCAAAATGACAGCATGCAATGCATTGACCAATGATCATCCTAATGTACACTTCTTCTACAAAAGAATATTATGAGCTAGGAACTTGTGAAGTCTATATAATAGTCAAAATTTGACCTCAGACACAACCGACAATAACCTTAGCACCAACACATTATCACTATCCGTTACTAATCTCAGGTTTCCATCACTCTGATATAACCATCATAACAACTCTTACTCATTCTCGAGCTAATAATTAGCTAAATACCTTATCTCTATCTAGATACTTACAAAGATTAACCAATTGAAATGGTTTTTGACACTTTAATTTTTATGCTAAAGTTAAATGAAAGAGAGATAAGAGCACTTAATTTAAAGAAGTTGAAGAAAGAATAGAGGGTGAGGGCTTAGCTGAAGAAGAACCTTGGGTGGGTGTCACAACCCACATTAGATTGTCTAATTGCACCTGTCACACTCTTTGGTATAAGTAAGCCTATCCCAATCCATACTCAATAATTAAAGTAAATTAGAAGCACAATAATAAGAATGAAAATAATCTCCAAATGAGATAGAAAGAAATATAATCTCAGATCACACCTTTTAATACAGAATGTAATTAAACAATTTAAATTATATTAAATAGGTACAAAGCATAAGATAAGATAAGGAGAGATCTGGATAAGCTTTGAGACCCTTCAACTGCTACCTCAATCTCTGAAACACAAATATCGATAAAACACAATCTATCTCACCAACTTGAATAAATAACTGTACAGGGCAAAGAAAGGTAAGATAAAACAACGGTGAGTATCGAAATACATGTACTATGATGCTAGTGTGTTTGTATGCATATTTATTGATCCTGGTGTAAAGGTGTAATAATACTCAGGTTTATATGGTTAAAAATACAAGTGACTCAATAAAAAGGATGAAATAACAAAGTCATGGCTTGACACATTTAACTGGTCAAACTCACACTTAAGTTGTGCTTGTTTTTGTGTTATTTTGATGAGATTTATGTGATGTATAGTCTAATAATTTTAATGTGAAGTTTTACAAGAATATTGTAGCTTATTTATGTGACATTTGAGGCTACACATGAGAAAAAATCAATGTGAAAACAAGGAGCAAGGTCAACCTAAAGCATAGAGTAATTTTCAAGCAAGAACCACGTAGGGTACTACAGAGGCGCATTGCCCCAAAACCTAAACTCTGGACAGCCATCCTAGGAACCTGGAGAGGCTCATTAAAATAAGATACAAAGAAACTCCAGAGGTTCCTAGCTTCCAGGACAAATCCAGATGCAAGTCCTATTCTACACGGCAAGTTCTAGTCCTAGAAAAAGTTGGAAAACTTGTGGGTACATATACCTAATACTTGTGGGACTTGTTGTACATGACTTGGAGGTTATAAATATATATAATACATGCAGTAAAGGGACATACATCACACCATATAAAATCAAATTACACACGCTCCAAAACCAACTAAAACTTTGCATTCTACTTGGTTTAAGTTCAGGGCAAAGTGGTCAATTCATATATTTCTTATGGTAAAACTTTTGGACGATTTTTAGGGTTGTATAAATATAATTTAGCCACAATTACAAGAGACCTAGTTTGAGAGGTGGGGACAATACACTTTTGGAGAAAATAGAAATATGATGGTTTTTTGTATCACTATGAGTGGATAAACATGCCCTTTCTATGATTGAAGCTATAAATATGATTGCGTAGCATATATTCAAGTTGGTTTATATTGAATGTCATATTTGGTTGTCATTATGTTCTTGTACTTATGATTCTATTGATTCATGACCTTTAGAATATATAAATATTTCTTTTGTGAGTCTGGAAGGGGTAAAGTTAAACTAGAATATGGAACATAAGGAATGCATTTTTGTATTTTAGATGAATTAAAGGTAGATTTACAATTAGGATTTAAATATACCTAATCTTCCCTGTTTGGCTCAAATAAGGGATGAAATAAAAATGATTTTCAATTATTTACTATATCCCCACTCAATGATGTAGTTTTGAGGATAATTTGAATAGAGGATGTAACACCCCGTATTCAAGTATGTGTATTGGAGTATTCAAGTACGTGTATTGGTCTTAGTTGTATGGAATTAATTTTATTTATATCGGAAATTGTCCGTCGATGGTTCCATACGAAGGTTATTGAATAAGCTTTTCAACAATATAAAGATTTCCAAAAATGGATAGGGTTTGGATATAATCGAGCACGTTCGAAACTATAAAATGGTGGTCGGGATATTTGGGAATAGTAAATGTGCAGGAAAATTTCCTGCACACAAACTACTGAGGCCAGCCAATTTTTCAGGTCAACCTCGAATAATCATAACTCCCTTAATATAATGAACTGGGAGAGCTGCGACCTATTAAAAGAAATATATTTGAGTCTTCTTTCCAATACAATTAGTTTCATCCAAATCCAATGTCTAAGTAAGGAGTTATACTCGTTTTACTTCAGCCTCTCAAAACAGTTTTTTTAGGGTTAACTTCAAACGACCATAACTCCCTGTACAGGACGAACTGGGTGTCCTAATTTATATGAAATGAAATACCTTTAAATTATCTTTCCAACGATACAAATTTCACCCAAATCCGATATCGAGGCAAAGAGTTATAGTCGATCTACTTTAGCTTATCAAAACAGTCCAACAAAGAACAGATTTGACATTATTTAAATTTTAAAGGCATTTTGGTCATTCCCTATTATATTATGGACGGGAATATGTGTATATATACATGTATATGAGTTCAAAAACTCATTTTCATCATCAATCATTGAGAAAGAACAAACTCTAGCAAAATTTGACCTTTAAATTACTTTTGATTCAACCGTAGAAATTCCAAAGTAATCCGATAACTGCGTTTGTCATCTCGAGAGCTTTGAACGACACCTATTATTTGTGCAAACAGGATTGCATAATCAAGAGGTGAATTCTAAGGTATGAATATTGTTTTCCTTTGTTCTCTTCCATATGTATATGTGTGATAGAGGATTATATGTATTGGTTGTTATTGAAAAGTGATGAAAATAGGGTTATGGACTATTTTACATGGTTTGGTTGTATTGAATTATGGAAGGTGAATATGGTAATTGAGTTATATAAGGTGGATACAGTGATATACTATTGAATTGATGATTATTTATGTCTATGTCTCAATTTGGTTTAATGGATTGGTTGGAAGGATAAATGAATCCAAACTTGATATTGGAGGATGCTGTATGAATATGCATGGCATGTGAATGTAATTGGAGTATAAGAGGGTTAAAGTGACACCCTTTATGGATTAATTAAGGCTTACTACTTAACCACTAGTTTGGTGAATTCAAATAATTGAATTGTGACATTTGGTCGCTAATACTAGATTGCTATATATGTTCATTGTAGATAAGTAATCCGAAAAGACGAGAAGTCCATTTGGGACTAGTATTGAAGGTTGACAGTCAGGTATGTAAAGCATACTCTATACCATATATTTGGCATGAAAGTGAACAATTGTTCTATTAAGAAAGTTTTCAAAGTTATTCAGTAACATGTGATCCATAATGATTTTGTATGATGTCCTACGTTACTAATGAACTTGTTTCAACCCTACAAGATGTCAAGACATTCCAATACTTACTTGTTTTCCAAATCTTACATATTTATTGCACTAATGAATGTCAGAAGGTATCCGGTTACTAGAACAAGATCCATATGCTATTAATGACTCCAAAACGTTTCATTGATATACAAATAAGTTTCTACTTCATTGTTATGGCATTGATGACTCCAAAACACATTATTGATGTGCAAATGAGTTCTTACTTCATTGTTATTGAATTTATGGTCAAGGGCAAGCCATTCCTACCAGGGTCCTAGTGGTACAGATAGGGCGGCTAGCCTTCGAACATAGGATTTTCTTAAGATGGATCCTCCCACTTTTACTAGATCAGATCTTAACGAGGACCCACAGGACTTTATTGATCAAATTCAAAGGGCCTTAGATGTTATACATGTAACGGGTAGAGTGATAGTGGAGTTAGCAGCGTATAGATTTAAAAGGGAGGCTATATATTGGTATGAGGACTGGAAATGATCTAGGGGTATTGATGCACCACCAGCTACTTGGAAAGAGTTCAAAGAGGCATTTCTTGATCATTATCTTCCATTCGAGATTCATCAGGCCCGTGCAGATCAGTTTTTAAATCTTTGTCAGGGGAATATGAGCTTGAGGGAGTACAATCTCCGATTTAATTCCTTGTCGAGATATGCTACTAATGTTGTAGCTACTATGGATGATAGATCTCATCAATATATGGATAGGCTAGATCCATATCTGGTAAGAGATTGTACTATTTCCGCTTTGAACAAAGATATGGACATAGCGAGGATCCAAGCTTTTGCACAAAAAATGGAAGATCAAAGGCAGAGGAGAAGAACACATGAATTAGAAAGAGGATATTCCAAGAGGGCCAGATCTACAGGGCAGTTCATCCCAAGGAGGGTTCAGACCATAGTTTTCTGCTAGACCACCTAGGCCATTATCTTCTTATTCTGCAGTTAGTGCCTCACCACAGTTCTAAGGGTCCAGAGAAAATCAATTTGGGCACAGAAGTGAGAGTCAGAATTCACTTACAGTGGGGTACCAAGGGCAAGGAAATATGAGCTAATCGAGACTTCCTCAAGAGCCATATAATAAATATGGAAGGTATCATTTGGGCGCATGTTGGCTGGGGACCAATGTTTGCTTTTGGTGCGGTATGTCGGGGCATATGATGAGAGAATGCCCACGAAGGGGCATAGGGTGTATGGCACGAACTACGGGGTCATTTGTTGCATCATCATTATTGATGCCTTATTCAGGAAGGGGTGAACAACCAATGGGTCATGTTAGAGGTGATAGAGGAGCCACGAGTTCAAGCAGGGCTTAAAATCGTATGTATGCTCTAGCGGATCGACAGAATTTAGAAGCTTCCCCAGATGTGGTTATGGGTACGTTGTCTATCTTTTCATTTGATTTATATGCCTTAATTCCGGTTCTACATTATCTTATGTTACTACATTGGTTGCTGGAAAGTTCAAAAAAATACCCGAACTGTTAGTTAAGCCATTTGAAGTGTCCACACCGGTTGGGGAATCTATTATAGCTAGAAAGGTTTATCAAAACTGTATAGTAACTGTTTGTGGTCGTGATATGATGGTTGATCTTGTGGAGTTAGAAATGGTAGATTTTGATGTTATAATGGATATGGACTGGTTGGCGTCTTGTTATGCCACAATTGATTGCTTCACGAAAAAGGTATATTTCCATTTTCCAAATAAATCAGTCCTTGAATGGAAAGGTGAAATTAGCGCGCCAAGAGGTAGATTTATTTCTTATTTTAATGCAAGAAGAATGATTTCCAAGGGATACATATATCATTTAGTTAGAGTAAGGGATACAGAAGCGGAGCCACCAACCCTTCACACTGTTCCGGTGGTAAATGAGTTTTCTGATGTATTTCCTGAAGATCTTCCAGGTTTGCCTCCTAAACGAGAAGTAGAGTTTGGTATTGATGTAATACCAGGAACCCAACCAATCTTCATTCCTCCATATAGAATGGCCCCAGCAGAATTATGAGAATTGAAAGAGCAATTGAAAGATTTTCTAGTATATCCCCCTGGGGAGCACCAGTGTTATTTGTGCGCAAAAAGGATAGCTCGCTGAGGATGTGTATTGATTATCGGCAATTGACTAAGGTGACTATTAAGAATAAATATCCTCTCCCAAGAATTGATGATTTATTTGATCAGTTAAAGGGCGCCAAGTGTTTTTCTAAGATTGATTTGAGTCCAGGTTACCACCGAGTGAGGGTCAAAGAGAAGGACATACCTAAGATAACTTTCCGAACACGGTATGTTCATTATGAGTTTCTAGTTATGTTATTTGGGCTAACAAATGCACCTGCAGCTTTTATGGATTTGATGAATAGGGTGTTTAAGCCATTCCTGGATGTATTTGTGATAGTTTTTATAGATGATATTCTAGTTTATTCTAGATCAGAAGAGGACCATGCCAATCACTTATGACAGGCATTGCAGACTCTTCGTGATTGTAAGCTTTATGCAAATTTCTCTAAATATGAGTTTTGGTTAAAGTCGGTGGCATTTTTGGGTCATATTGTATCTAGTGAAGGGATAAAAGTTGATGCTCAGAAGATAGAAGCTGTGAAGAACTGGCCAAGGCCCACAATGCCTACGGAGATTCGTAGTTTTCTTGGGTTGGCCGGTTATTATAGAAGGTTTGTCAAAGGCTTTTCTTCCATTTCAGCACCCTTAACCAAGCTAACCCATAAAGCATCCAAATTCCAATGGAATGATGCCTATGAGAAGAGTTTTCAAGATTTAAAGAACAAGTTGATTTTTACACCCATGTTGGTACTTCCAGAAGGCACAGAAGGGTATACAGTGTATTGTAATGCTTCCAGAATTGGTTTAGGATGTGTATTGATGCAGCATGGTAAGGTAATAGCATATGCTTCTAGACAATTGTGGCCACATGAGAAAAATTATCCTACACACGATCTTGAGCTGGCAGCAGTTATTTTTTCTTTAAAGATATGGCGCCACAACTTATATGGGGTTTATGTTGATATATATACTGACCATAAGAGCTTGCAATATATTTTTAATCATAAGGATCTAAATTTAAGGTAGCGGAGATGGCTTGAACTATTAAAGGACTACGATGTTGATATCTTGTACCATCCAGGGAAAGCAAATGTGGTAGCTGATGCGTTAAGTCATAAGGCTATGATGGCGCCTATAGAAAGGCAAGGAATGGTTAAAGATCTTCACCAGTTATCTAGTTTGGGAGTTCGCCTTCTTGAAACTTCGAATAAAGAGCTTATCGTACATAATGCTGCGGAATCTTCATTAGTAGCTGAAGTGAATGAGAAGCAATATGCAGATCCTATTTTACTACAGCTTAAGGAGAACGTTCAGAGTGGTGCGACCAAGGCATTTGAGTTTACGCGAGAAGGAGTACTTCAGTGCCAAAACTGATTATGTGTGCCGGATGTAGACAGGCTAAGAAAGAAGATTATGACAGAGGCACATTTTTCAAGGTATTCCATTCATCCAAGATCAACCAAAATGTATCAAGATTTGAAAGATATGTATTGGTGGAATGACATGAAGAAGAGCATTGCAGAATTTGTGGCTGAATGTCCAAATTGTCAAAGAGTTAAAGTTGAGCACCAAAAACCTGGAGGTTATATGCAATGCATTGATCTTCCAAGATGGAAGTGGGACATGATCAACATAGATTTCGTTATTGGTTTGCCTCGTACATCCTGGAAGTTTGATTCTATATGGGTGATTGTTGATAGGCTTACCAAATCTGCACATTTCCTACCAGTTAGGACCAATTACACAGTTGAAGAGTATGTGAAGCTGTACAAGAGATAGTCAGATTACATGGAGTTCCAATCTCTATTATATCAGATCGGAGAACCCAATTTACCATAAACTTTTGGAAGTCTTTTCAGAGGTGTTTGGGAACATAAATGAAGTTGAGTACAGCTTTTCACCCTCAAACAAATAGACAAGCAGAACGTACCATCCAAACACTTGAAGATATGCTACGAGCTTGTGTAATAGATTTTAAGGGCAATTGGGATGATCATTTACCTCTTATTGAGTTACCTACAATAATAACTATCATTCAAGTATCAAAATGGCACCATATGAAGCTTTATATGGAAGGAAGTGTAGATCACCAATAGGATGGTTTGAAGTGGGTGAAACTCTTTTGTTCGGACCGGATCTTGTTTATCAAGCCATAGAGAAGGTTAAAGTAATTCAGCAACGACTGAAAACAGACCAAAGTCGACACAAGTCATATGCAGATAGTAGAAGGAGAGGGCTAGAGTTTTCTATAGGTGATTGGGTATTTTTGAAGGTATCACCAATAAAAGGGGTAATGAGATTTGGCAAGAAAGGGAAGTTGAGTCCACGTTATATAGGCCCGTATAAGATCACTCAAAGGTTTGGACAAATTACATATGAATTAGAGCTACCCCAAGAGCTCTCATCAGTACATCCGGTATTTCATGTGTCAATGCTTCGAAAGTGCATCGGAGATCCATCACATATCACTTCTACTGAGGATGTGCAAGTTGCGGAAGATCTTACCTATGAAGAAGTGCCTATTGCTATTCTAGATCGCCAAGTTAAGAAGATTAGAAATAAAGAGATAGCATCGGTAAAAGTACGTTGGATAAATCGTCAAAGGGAAAAGATTACATGGGAAGCTGAGGAAGCAATGAAAGCTAAGTACCCTCATTTGTTCAAAGATGAAGAGGAAGTTCAAGAAACGGAGTTAGAACATTAACAAGTAAGGTTTTTTTTATATGTGCATAGTATTTATGTGATGATGTGAATGTTAATGATGGACTTGAACTTGTTTTGGTTGAATAACCACGCTAACATTCGAGGACGAATGTCCTAAAGGGGGGAAGGATGTAACACCCCGTATTCAAGTACGTGTATTGGCGTATTCAAGTATGTGTATTGGTCTTATTTGTATGGAATTGATTTTATTTTATTTTATTTATACCGGAATTTGTCTGTCGATGGTTCCATATGAAGGTTATTGAATAATCTTTCCAACGATATAAAGATTTCCAAAAATGGATAGGGTTTGGATATAATCAAGCACGTTCGAAACTATAAAATGGTGGTCGGGATATTTGGGAATAGTAAATGTGCAGGAAAATTTCCTGCACACAAACTACTGAGGCCAGCCAATTTTTCAGGTCAACCTCGAATAATCATAACTCCCTTAATATAATGAACTGGGAGAGCTGCGACCTATTAAAAGAAATATATTTGAGTCTTCTTTCCAATACAATTGGTTTTATCCAAATCCAATGTCTGAGTAAGGAGTTATACTCGTTTTACTTCAGCCTCTCAAAACAGTTTTTTTAGGGTCAACTTCAAACGACCATAACTCCTTGTACAGGACGAATTGGGTGTCCTAATTTATATGAAATGAAATACCTTTAAATTATCTTTCCAACGATACAAATTTCACCCAAATCCGATATCGAGGTAAAGAGTTATAGTCGATCTACTTTAGCTTATCAAAATAGTCCAACAAAGAACAGATTTGACATTATTTAAATTTTAAAGGCATTTTGGTCATTCCCTATTATATTATGGGCGGGAATATGTGTATATATACATGTATATGAGTTCAAAAACTCATTTTCATCATCAATCATTGAGAAAGAACAAACCCTAGCCAAATTTGACCTTTAAATTACTTTTGATTCAACCGTAGAAATTTCAAATTAATCCGATAACTGCGTTTGTCATCTCGAGAGCTTCGAACAACACCTATTATTTGTAGAAACAGGATTGCATAATCAAGAGGTGAATTTTAAGGTATGAATATTTTTTGCCGTTGTTCTCTTCCATATGTATATGTGTGATAGAGGATTATATGTATTGGTTGTTATTAAAAAGTGATGAAAATAGGGTTTGGACTATTTTACATGATTTGGTTGTATTGAATTATGGAAGGTGGATATGGTAATTGAGTTATTTAAGGTGGATATGGTGATATATTATTGAATTGATGATTATGTATGTCTATGTCTCAATTTGGTTTAATGGATTGGTTGGAAGGATAAATGAGTCCAAACTTGATATTGGAGGATGTTGTATGAATATGCATGGCATGTGAATGTAATTGGAGTATATGAGGGTTAAAGTGACACCCTTTATGGTGTAATTAAGGCTTACTACTTAACCACTAGTTTGATGAATTCAAATAATTGAATTGTGACATTTGGTCGCAAATACTAGATTTATATATATGTTCATTGTAGATAAGTAATCCGAAAAGACGAGAAGTCCATTTGGGAATAGTATTGAAGGTTGACAGTCAGGTATGTAAAGCATACTCTATACCATATATTTGGCATGAAAGTGAACAATTGTTCTATTAAGAAAGTTTCCAAAGTTATTCAGTAACATGTGATCCATAATTATTTTGTATGATGTCCTACATTACTAATGAACTTGTTTCAACCCTACAAGATGTTAAGACATTCCAATACTTACTTGTTTTCCAAATCTTACATATTTATTGCACTAATGAATGTCAGAAGGTATCCGGTTACTCGAACAAGATCCATGTGCTATTATTGACTCCAAAACATTTCATTGATATACCAATAAGTTCCTACTTCATTGTTATGGCATTGATGACTCCAAAACACTTTATTTATGTGCCAATGAGTTCTTACTTCATTGTTATTGCATTGATGGTCTATTTATATGTCTCTTATTGATGTATCATTGTTTCAAAGTATCAAAAATGCGGTGGCGACAGAAATAACAATCTCAAATATTAATTGAACTAAGTGATGGAAGTTCTCTCTTATCGGGTGGTATCCCAGGGGCATAAGCCTATCATGGGTCGATCCCTATTTATGTGTTTATGGGTGGTATCCCAGGGGCATAAGCCTATCATGGGTCGATCCCACTTGATATGTACTGGAGGCAGCCTAATGGTCACAGTACAGTACAGTAATGATTACAAAGAAGATAAGAATGAAGGTAAAGTGCTTGAATAAATACAATGTACAGGTTGTCACAAGTTCTAGTAAGTGTGGTCCACACCTATTATGATTTATTCATTTGTTTCTGATTTCTATTGAGCTCCTATATCATATGTGATTATCTACAACTTTACATACTCAGTACATATTTCGTATTGACGTCCCCCATGGGGACCTGCATTTCATGTTGCAGGCACAGGTACATCAGCTCATACACCGCACAAGTAGGAGCCAGGATATTCAGCTGCTTTTGGTGAGCTCCAGTTTGTTTTGGGGCTTTCCGTGTCATATCCAGTCACTTTTGGTATTGTATAGAAGTTAGTTATATGGCGGGGTGTGTCCCAACCTTAGTTAAACTCTGTGTATTATCTAGAGGCTTGGTAGACCTAATGTACAGTCAAGGTGGTGTTTTGTTAATCAACGTGATGGCTCCAACGGCCAAGTATTGTATATACATATATATGTGTGCTCGAGCTTGTACAGGTGATTCTTTCCTTTTATATGTGACATAATGCTGTCCGAATTTCGGGTTGTCATAGAGGTATGCATGGGAAGTATAAGGTTATGAGATAGTTCTCCCGGGCCTCCTCGGTTATGGGTGCCAGTCCGCCCCAATAGGATTTGAGGCGTGATAGAGGATTAGAGGTTCGAAAGACCATAGTCATATATAAACCTCGTGAATCAACAACTAAGATAAATAACTTATCCAATGAGATTGTATTAGTTCTCATGAATATTTAAGATTCTGTGACCCCGAAATCCTTCTAATTATTATTTCAAACACTTTAAATTTCCATTATTGTTCATTGTTACTTTTAGCATAACAAAACTCAAATTCTCGTTGGAAATAAATCACACTCATTTAACTTTAATGGTAATACTTAAATTAGATTTCCTGCTAAATGCCAAGTCCCTGTGGGATCGATATTTTACTTGCAAAAGCCACTTTATTACTTGCATAACCATTTATACCTACATGTACGGTTGGAAGAAATATATTTTGATGTCGTTGTCGGGGTGATGATAGGCGAATTTACACGCCTATAGCACTAGATTTTGCCCATATTTTAGCCAAGTTTTGAGAACAAATTATATATTTCATGCACTTTTAGTCCTTTTTCCTGTAAGTGAGCTAACGAACATGATTAGCAAGTTTTCAGGTATAAATGATGCAGATTTCAGCATTTTATGGATAACTTGACGCCAAAGAAAGCTTCACGAAAGAAGGAAGGGAAAACTTGGACGCCAAGGACCAAAAGTGGCGCATGAAAAATCTGTCCCGAGCAAAAACAACAATACTGAAGACTTTGGGGACTGGCAATAACTTAGTAGGATTAGGATAATGATACATTAACCTAGTAGGATTGGGTTAAGTAATGCAGTAGCTTAGTAGGAATAGGATATGGGTGTTATAAATACCCTATTTTGCTAGAGATTTTTATTATTCTCATTCTAGTTTTAATTCATTCCTCCATTAGTTACAATTCATTCACTACTACTTCTAATTCTTCCCTTAATTCTACTTTTTATTCTTCTTATATTCATCTAATCAATTCTTATTTTTCCAAAACAAGAGAAACGGTACTCTACAAGGAAAGTCACGCCTAACGCCATACCACACCATACTATATGTGAGATCGTTTATTGTGGTATAATGATAATGTCTATTGTGATTTCCTTCGCACTCATGGGTAACTAAACTTCTTTGTTGGGGTTATGGAAGCCTTATGAGATACTATCTAAGGCTATGAGTTTTTGAATTCGTGACACGTGTGTTGCTTATATCATTATTCTCTTCATCTTAATGCAAATTCTTGTGGCTGCAGACGCATAGAATAACGCCAGTATAGCATTAACTTGTTCGAAAGAAAAGTTATATGTCTGGAAAAGAGCTAATGTCAAGGTAATAGGGTCCCATCCCCTATTAAAAGCTAGTGTCGTAACTGGATTAACCTCTTGGAGAATTTGTACCGTTAGATACGCTGTAAGCTCGAAAGAGTTACAGTGAAATAGTCCTTGTTTAGGTCGAAAGACGCTTGGATTTACCATCGAATACAATTCTCTATAAGCACATGCATGTCTGAATTCCGCATAACTCATAGCCAATAGAGACGTACAACTCATAAGGTGGACTTAACCCCAACTTCTCAATTCTCATTGTTTTACATCTTACTAAACATTCTTTCTTTTTACTTGCTATTTTCTGTTTTACTCTACTATTTTTTTCACACCAATTGCACGTTACAATCCCCCATTTTTACGAGACTTGCACTAAAAGTCTAGTAATCTTTGCTTACTTGTTGACCAAGCTATTCCCTGTGGGATCGATACCCAACCCAGTTGGGTTATATATTTGACAACGACCGCTTTACACTCCTACGAGAGCTGTAGATTGAGCGTTATCAAAAATTGGCGTCGTTGCCGGGGAATACGAGTGTTAATTAAGTTTGTGATAATTACTAGACCCTTTGGTCAAATATTCTCGTACTTTTACTTTTAGTTTTTGTTTTTGTTTTCTGCAGGTTTTTATTCAGTGCATGCCCCATACTCGAAGTTCTGGTCAACCGTTATTACCTATCAATCCTGAACCACAACGTATTGGCAGAATGGAGGAACAACACAAAATTGAATGGATGGCTGCTCAACAGGAACAGGCGAGATTAGCTGCTCTTGCCGCCGCTCAAGTGCATCAACAAAATATTGATAACCCTGGGTGAGCAATAAATCCTGACGACGAGGACCTAGGTGATGACGAGTTACTAAATCCTAGGCATGCTGCTGAGATCGCAACACCTGCCAACAGAAGAGATCGTCAAGCTAGGTCTAGGCCTTAACGCCGAGTTATGCAACCAGCTTTCGACGATGATGATGATGATCTTGATGGAGCCGGAGCCACAAGAGCCATTATTCCTCCACCATTGGCACCCGAAGCCAAGTTCAACATCACAAGCACCATGATTCAGTTATTGCAACTCAAGGGATTATTTGGTGGACTAGCAGGCGATGATCCGAATATGCATCTAATCAACTTTATTTCTACATGCAAGTCGTTTGACAATCCTGGCGTTGGTCAGAATGCAATTCGATTACGCCTATTTCCATTGTCTCTGTCTGGGGAGGCAACTCTATGGTTGAATGGGCTGACTCCTGATTCTATTACAAATTGGAGGAAATTGAGAGACGCTTTTCTAGAAAGATTCTTTCCACCATCTAAAAGAGCACAATTGAGAGATGAAATCAGCAACTTTCGGCAGCTTCCAACTGAAGCCCTTCATGAAACATGGGAGAGGTTCAAGACAAAGTTAACGAGATGCCCAAACCATCACATGACTAATGTTCACCTAATAGAGATATTATACAGAGCCTTGAATTCAATAACTAAACCGGTGGTGGATAATGCGGCTGGAGGATCTTTTATGGACCTCACCTTTGGTCAAGCAAGCAATATGCTAGATCGTATGACGAAGCAAAGTAGAGCTTGGCATACCAGGGATTCTGAGGTAGCAAGCCCCACTTTATCTATTAGCATGACTGCAGACCAAAGGAGAAGAGAAGAAGAACGTGATCAAGATATGGCGCACATGAAAACACAAGTGGATCTTCTTACAAAGCATTTATTATTAGGGAAGACCAAAAAAGTCAAAGCTATTGCGTCGAAAGGAAGAGACGAATCTGATTCGGAAGAAGAGGCCAACTACTTAAACAATTAGGGGGGTTTCCGAGGGAATACCCAAGGAAACCAAGGTCGGAACTATTATGATAAATTTGGAAACAAGCACAAAGGTAGCTGGAAGAACAAGAATGAAAAGAGTGGTTTGTATGTTCCCCCAAGAAGACGTGACACCACCACATCTACTTCTGGAAACATGGAAGAGATGATGGCTAAACTATTTAAAGGAGTGGAAGCAACGAGCGCTGGAGTAACGGAGGTAATAAATAATTTGTCCTCTATGAAGAAATTAGTTGATTCTCATTCCACTTCAATCAAGTAAATAGAGAAGCAATTGAGCCAACTTTCAGTAGCACTCAATCAAAGAAAGGCTGGCACTTTACCTAGAGACACTGTGCAAAACCCAAGGAATGATGGGTCATGTATGGCTGTTACTACCTGAAGTGGTAAGGTGCTGGAAACTTCATCAAAAGGCAAGCAAGTGGTTGATGAAGTAGTGGACATTGATGATAACGCAAAAGGAAAGGAATCCGCGAAAGCCACCCATGACGTCCATCACGTCACACTGAGCATGTTGCAACCTGAAAAGGCTGAAATACGGAAGCAAGAGGAGAAGAAAGCTGTGGAGATAAAAATTCCCTATCCACCACCACCTTTTCCTCAAAGATTGAAGAAGGTGGCGGATGATACAAAGTTCAGCAAATTCATGACTATGTTAAAGCAGCTGACCAATAATGTTCCATTGGTAGAGGCACTTAAACAAATGCCTGGGTATGCAAAATTTATGAAGGATCTTTTGACAAAGAAGCGGGCAGCCAGCTATGAGTTGAAAAATGACGTTCAACACTGTAGCGCAATCGCTACCGGATCACTAGTTCAGAAGAAGGCTGACCCTGGTGCTTTCACTATTCCTTACACCGTTGGATCTTTGAATTTTGCCAAGGCATTATGTGATTTAGGAGCCAGCATCAATTTGATTCCATTATCTATCTATAAAAATTTAGGGTTGGGAGATCCTACTCCAACCAATATAAGGCTCGTAATAGGTCGGTAAAAAGACCTGTTGGTATTCTATGTGATGTATTGGTAAAGGTTTCTTCATTCATCTTTCTGGCAGACTTTGTTATTTTGGATTGTGAGGCAGACTCAGAAGTCCCCATAATCTTGGGGCGCCCTTTCTTTGCTACGGGAAGTGTGCTTATTGATTTGAGAGCTAATGAGCTTTCATTCCGAATAAATGACGAAGTAGTTCGCTTTGATGTGTGCAAAGAAATGAAACACCCCAAAGAGCTGAACGTATTCTCAGTGGTTGATGTTTACTTTGATGATGAGGAAGAATCACTTGAAGAAGAGCACATTATTGATGACCCATTGGCGATTGTTCTCATGAATGGAGAAAGTAAGGATGCTGAAAATTGCGAAAAAGCTATTTGTGCTCTATCAGGATTAGGGACATATCGCCATGCTCCCCAAAAGCTGGACCTTGATCTCAAAAATCGACCCACACCACCAGCTAAGCTATCTATTGAAGAGCCACCCACGTTAGAATTGAAGGAGCTGCCTAGTCATTTAAAGTATGCATTCTTAGGAAACGTAAACACACTTCCAGTCATTGTGGCAACAAATTTGGGTGAGCAACAAGTTGCAGCTCTCATTACTATTCTATGGAAGTATATAAGAGCCATTGGTTGGACCATTGCGGATATTATTGGTATTCCACCTGGGATTTTTAACCACAAAATTCAGCTTGAAGAAAATTGCATACCCACAATTGAACACCAAAGACGTCTCAATCCACCTATGGAAGATGTGGTGAAGAAAGAAATTATTAAGTGGTTAGACGCAGGAGTTGTGTATCCAATCTCTGACAGTACATGGGTAAGCCCGGTATAATGTGTTCCCAAGAAAGGAGAAATGACGGTGGTCGCAAATGAAAAGAATGAGCTTATTCCACTCAGACCCATCACCGGTTGGAAAGTATGCATGGACTACCGAAAGCTAAATTCATGAACGCTCAAAGATCACTGTCCAATGCCATTCATGGACCAAATGCTAGATCGATTAGCGGGGAAAGGATGGTTTTGTTTCTTAGACGGTTATTCAGGCTATAATCAGATTTGCATTGCCCTCGAAGACCAAGATAAGACAACATTAACATGTCCATATGGTACGTTTGCCTTCAAACGTATACCATTCGGGCTATGTAACGCACCAGCCACCTTTCGGCATTGTATGATGTCCATTTTCTCTGATATGGTTGAAGATACTTTGGAGGTATTCATGGACGACTTTTCAGTTGTTGGCGAATCGTTTGAAGCATGCCTGGCAAACCTAAGTATGGCGTTGCAAAGATGTGTAGAATTCAACCTAGTGCTGAATTGGGAAAAGTGCTACTTCAGGGTAAAAGAAGGAATCGTTCTTGGGCATAAAATCTCTGAAAGAGGAATTGAGGTTGATCGAGAGAAAATTGAAGTCATCGAGAAGCTACCTTCCCCAATTTCAGTAAAGGGAGTTCGTAGTTTCCTCGGTCATGCAGGTTTTTATCGGCGGTTCATCAAAGACTTCTCCAAAATTGCGAGTCCATTGTGCAAACTCTTGGACAAAGATGTAAAGTATGACTTCAATGAAGATTGTTTGAAGGCATTCGAATGCCTCAAAAGAAAACTCATTGAAGCCCCTATCATGGTAGCGCCAGATTGGTCTCTACCGTTCGAAGTCATGTGTGATGCTAGTGGGGTTCCTGTTGGCGCTATACTTGGCCAGCGGAAGGAGAAATTATTTCATCCTATCTACTATGCTAGCAAGGTCCTAAACGAAGCCCAAAAGAACTATACTGTCACAGAACAAGAGCTCCTAGCAGTGGTGTATGCTTTTGAGATGTTCCGGGCGTATCTGTTGGGAACCAAAGTGATCGTTCATACAGACCATGCAGCTCTAAGGTATCTAATGACAAAGAAGGATGCAAAACCAAGACTAATTCGATGGGTTTTGCTGCTGCAAGAATTTGATTTTGAGGTTAAAGATAGAAGAGGTTGCGAGAACCAAGTGGCTGATCATCTATCTAGACTCGAGAACGAGCACGTGGCGCAGCCTGAAATCGAGATTGATGATGTATTCCCTGACGAGGAGATCTTAGCGACAATAATGGAAGGACTACCATGGTATGCCGACTTTGCAAATTTTATGGTGAGTAATGTGATACCTGCAAACTTATCTTACCATCAAAAGATGAAGTTTATGCATGATGTAAAACACTACTTTTGGGATGAGCCATATTTGTTTCGACAATGCGCGGATGGTGTTATCCGACGATGTATATCCCATGTAGAGGTGCCTGATATATTGGAAGCATGCCATACTTCCCAAGTTGGGGGACATCACGCAGGTAATCGGATAGCAAGGAAGGTATTGCAAAGTGGATATTATTGGCCTTCGATATTCAGAGATGCCTACGACTTTGTGAGAAGATGCGACCAGTGTCAGCGACAAGGTGCTATTTCGAAACACCATGAGATTCCCATGTCGAAAATCCTTGAAGTAGAGCTCTTTGACGTATGGGGTATTGATTTTATGGGTCCATTCGTAAATTCGTTTGGAATGAAATACATCCTAGTTGCTGTAGATTATGTCTCAAAATGGGTTGAAGCTGTAGCGTTGGCCGACAATGAGGGAAAGCGTGTTGTAGCATTCTTAAAGAGAAATATCTTCTCTCGCTTTGGAGTACCACGTACTATCATAAGCGATGGAGGATCTCACTTCTGTAACAAGCTATTCAAATCCGTGTTGGCAAAATATGGTGTCAAGCAACATAAGGTAGCCACGCGTTATCACCCACAAACTAGCGGCCAGGTAGAGGTTTCCAACCGAGAGATCAAGCAAATCCATGCTAAAACGGTAAATGCTAATTGGACAGATTGGTCTCGGAAGTTGGATGATGCACTATGGGCTTATAGGACTGCATTCAAAACACCAATTGGCATGTCCCCGTACCAACTAGTTTATGGGAAGGCTTGTCACTTACCCATTGAGCTTTAGCATAAGGCATTGTGGGCTTTGAAACGATTAAATTTGAACTAGGATGATGCAATGAATCTGAGATTGGAGCAACTGAACGAGATGGATGAATTCTGTCTACATGCTTATGAAAGATCGGATCTCTACAAGGAGCGGATTAAAAAGTATCATGATCAGCGGATTGTTCGACGAAACATTCAAAAGGATGATATGGTACTTCTCTTCAATTCCAGACTGAAGTTATTCCCAGGTAAGTTAAAGTCCAAGTGGTCTGGTCCATACAAAGTTAACCAAGTCTACTCGTCTGGAGTAGTTGAGTTGGAAGACACTAATGGTGTTGTCTTCAGGGTGAATGGCCAATGAGTAAAACCATATATCGGTCCTCTTGATTTAATAAACTATATGGCCATCACTTATCTCGACGAAGTCTAAGTACTCGAGATAGCCATGTCGTGCCACGACAATAAATCAAGCGCTAGATGGGAGGCAACCCATCGTTTTTCATTTTTTGTCTTATTACGTGTTTTCTTTTGATAAATAAAAATCCAAAAAGAAGAGTCGTGCCACGACCAAAACTAAGGCGCTTGATGGGAGGCAACCCATCGTTCTAATCGTCTTTATTGTTTTTGAGTAAATGTAGGTGCAAAGAGGTGTAAAACGAGGAGGTCGGTTTCCAATTTTGATTTGGACGTATTGCATGTTAAAGGTGGTAAGTTAGGAATGAAGAAGCAAAAGGCTATGGATTGAGCATTGCTCATGAAAATATAGGCATCAAACAAGGCTAGGCCTAGGTAAAACTAGGACGAACAAGGCAGAGCCTATACTATGGCCTAAGGTCTCGAAATCTAGTGTGCCATAGCATAGGCGCCGCCCATGCCCAAGTATGCCATAGCATAGGCGCCGCCTATGCTAAAGCCTTTTATCTCTGAATCTCATATGCAAAGTGAAACGCGCCGCCTATGCCTAGGAATGACATGGCATAGGCGTCGCCTATGCTAGACAATGCTTTGCAAAAGGCGCCGCCTATGCCAAGCATAGGCAAAGCTAAAGGCTCCGCCTATGGTCACTTCTTGTCTCCAAATCCGATTTTAAATAGGTCAAAACCCGACCCAACCTTTTCCTATAAATATGAGACTTAGTCTTGAACCAAAAACACATTAGAAAACTAGCTTATGCGCCGCCTATAGCCTCCAAATCCTCTCAAAAAATTTCTTTTTACTCTTTTTCTTCACAAGAACATCATCCAAAGGCATCAATCAAGTAAGTACTACTTTGTTCTTCATTTATATTCCGTAAGTAATACACTACTATGCCCATTATGAATTGTTGAATCTTGAAAGTAGAATTGATGATTTGAATGTGATTGAATTATTGTGATACAACCAAGTGGGTGAGTGAATACGTAAGGATGATCTTAACTTATTTCCAACTTGAATTTGATTTTGATGCACTATCATACTTCTATGGAATTGATTTGGTCACAAAAATTGCATAATCTTGTCACTTGAATACTTACATGTTGGAATGACTTGTTCATCGGAATAAGAATTATAGTTGCCTACCGACATAGGAGGTTGTGATTATTGTTAGATGATATACCTTAATTCAATCCCTATGTAGTAGTCTTGATATTTCAAACATGAAAGTATTACCAAGATTACAAGAAGTATGACTGATCTGATTTTATTGTTGGAATATAGCACCTAAAACGTATGTCGATGAAGTCTGAATAATTGATCACTTTCACTTCACTAGTCTGTACCAACAAACTAAGTGTGGGGTGGTGCCCCTATTGCTTGTTTATAGATTGTATCCATCGAGATGATGCTAACATGAACATTGTTTTAGTCTCAGGTACAATGGAACCCAAAGCAAGACAAGGCAAAGATAAGGCTATCACTTCCCAAAAAGGCAAGAAAAGAGGCAGAAAAGAGCAAGGAGAATCATCCTCAATGCAAGTACCACGCCGCATGTTCGGAATTAAATGGGTTCTTGAGGAGGAAGCGAAGGAATGGTATAGGAACAACAAGGAAATAAAATATGTTCATGTGGACTTGATAAAAAAAGAAAGCCTAGCGAAGAAGGAGCCACGTATGTTGGCCAAGATCATGGCATTACATCTTGATTTCATCTTCCGAGACATAGGAGAATGTAATCACGATTTGACAAGAGAATTTTATGCCAACTGGTAGCCGAAAATCACAGGCAGTGAGGTCAAGATTCGGGGCCAAGTTTTACAACTCAATGCGGATTTCTTCAACTCCTTTCTTGGCTTGCCTGCTGTTGATCCATCATCATTCAAAGAGCTATACAGTAGACCTCCATATAGAGCAATTAGACACACACTTTGTGGAAGTAGATCCATGGCAAGGTGGAGCAGACATAAAGACACCGGACGACATAACACCTTCTCATATGCTCCTTTGAATAGGGAAGCAAGGATATGGTTGCGTATAGTCAACTCTTGCCTTATTCCAGGGATGCAATACACCAAAATAACAAGAGATAGAGTGTACTTGGTATATGCATTGATGATGAATGTCCCTATCAACATTGGGGCAATCATTCGATCTACAATGCGGAAGGCTAGGCTACACAAGCGGTCCCATTTCAGCTTTGGCAATCTGTTGACTGCAATCTTGAGGAAGGAGGACATCGAAGAGGAGCCGGCTGATCATAAACTCCCACACAACCCGAAGAACGTTGACCTCACAAAGGTCAAAGATGTTGAATCAACACATGGCGTCAACCTTACTACAGCAGAGAGACATGCTCGGGGTGAGAGTTTCTTTCGCCATCTTTATGGCATGACTCGGTTTACAATAATGAGCAGAGGTCGTGTTCCAACTGCTGCAGAGCTCCAATAGCTGGATCATGACTATCCAATGAATGTGCATGCAAGGAAGATGTGTGGAGTAGGTACATATTTTGAGGAACCTCTTGATGACGATGTGCCAACCGATGATGATCGACGAATGCCAGACTCCGACATGGAGGAGAATTCTGATGACGACGACTCCTATGATGATTCCGACGAAGGGGGTATGACCCCCGACATAGAGGAGGAGTCCGACTGACCAGGTTCTTCGTATTTATTTTCCACTGAGGGCAGTGTGTCCCGTCTAAGTGTAGGGTGGTGGTATTTGCATGCTATACTTCTCTATCCGCATTTGCATTTATGTTTGCTTTAGTTTTTTTTTGTTTTTCGTTTTAGTTTTTTTTCGTTTTTTGTTTTTTTTAGTAGTTAAATTTCTTTACTTAGCGTTGCATGAAATTATTCTAATAGGCAGCATGAGATTATAACAAGAGTTTGTGCTAAAATCATGACTATTGAGACGTTTAGGCTCTAATTGTGACTCACTATGTGATATTGTGTGGTTCAATTCCTTCATCTGTTGGGTCGAGAGTCTATACTACTCCCAATAAAGTCGACCATGTGCCTTGTGTGTGAGAGGATATAGTATATTCTATGTTTGTGGCTGATGCTAGAACTTGCCTGGTATGTATGTAAAGCGAAAATAAGGAGTGCAAGTTTAGGAGATGATTTAGGCATTTCTTTGGCAACCCATGATTATTTACCTTCATTTTATCTACCCATGGACATCATCCTAGACAACCCCCTTTGAGCCTTTAGCCTATTTTCTTTGACAGCCTCATATGTAAGCCTAATCCATTTTTTCAAGACCATAATTTGATCCAAATTCCTAAGTGCTTTAAAAGTGTAAAGTCATGTGACAAAATAAGAGGAAATTGGGTGAGTATGATGCTTTAGAATTTAATGGTGCTTGAATTTATTATGAAAAAGAAGTGCTATAATAAGAGGTATGTTATGAAAAGAAAAAGGAAAGAAAAAAAAATAAAACTGAAAAGTTAGTTATGTTCAAAATTGAAAAACAAAAGAGGAGAAAAGGGGTGGTAGAATAAAAGAAAGTAGAAAGGTTGTTTGAAATAAACGTGTTAATGATACAAGCTGATGTATTAAAGCGCTTAGGAACATAGTCACTATTTCTAGCCAAAATAGTCCTACCCGTCCCTTAGCCTACATTACAACCATCAAAAGACCTATTTGATCCTAAGCTTAGCATTCTGACATTTAGTGGAGCATTACACTAAGGGCAAGCCTATGGACATCAGCTACAGCATATGAATTCTTTGTGAGAGTGAGAGCAAGGATACTCTTATACCCATGTTTTGACAAATATGCTATACTTATGAGTGATTATGGGTAGTATATTGTGAGACACACATGGTTGATGAGTTTTGGGTAGTTGTGTATGATTCTTTGTGCCTTAACTTTTGAATATGAGTTGGCCACCATCACAAGTCTATGATAGAGGTTAAATTGTTTCTACTAGAGATCGGAAAACTACTCTTTGTTGATAATTGTTGTGCTTGTCTTGACGAATATATTGTGTTGATACTGTGAAACCCTAAGTTGATGTTTAGACGGACATGATATTTTATTTGAGGACGAACAAAGCTTCAAGTGTGGGGTGTTGATGATAGGTGAATTTACACGCCTATAGCACTAGATTTTGCCCATATTTTAGCCAAGTTTTGAGAACAAATTATATATTTCATGCACTTTTAGTCCTTTTTCCTGTAAGTGAGCTAACAAACATGATTAGCAAGTTTTCAGGTATAAATGATGTAGATTTCAGCATTTTATGGATAACTTGACGCCAAAGAAAGCTTCATGAAAGAAGGAAGGGAAAACTTGGACGCCAAGGACCAAAAGTGGCGCATGGAAAATCTGTCCCAGGCAAAAACAACAATTCTGAAGACTTTGGGGATTGGAAGTAACTTAGTAGGATTAGGATAATGATACATTAACCTAGTAGGATTGGGTTAAGTAATGCAGTAGCTTAGTAGGAATAGGATATGGGTGTTATAAATACCCTATTTTGCTAGAGATTTTTATTATTCTCATTCTAGTTTTAATTCATTCCTCCATTAGTTACAATTCATTCACTACTACTTCTAATTCTTCCATTAATTCTACTTTTTATTCTTCTTCTATTCATCTAATCAATTCTTATTTTTCCACAACAAGAGAAACGGTACTCTACAAGGAAAGTCACGCCTAACGCCATACCACACCATACTACACGTGAGATCGTTTATTGTGGTATAATGATAATGTCTATTGTGATTTTCTTCGCACTCATGGGTAAATAAACTTCTCTGTTGGGGTTATGGAAGCCTTATGAGATACTATCTAAGGCTATGAGTTTGTGAATTCATGACACGTGTGTTGCTTATATCATTATTTTCTTCATCTTAATGCAAATTCTTGTGGCTGCAAACGCATAGAATAACGCCAGTATAGCATTAACTTGTTCGAAAGAAAAGTTATATGTCTAGAAAAGAGATAATGTCAAGGTAATAGGGTCCCATCCCCTATTAAAAAGCTAGTGCCGTAACTGGATTAACCTCTTGGAGAATTTGTACCGTTAGATACGTTGTAAGCTCGAAAGAGTTACAGTGAAATAGTCCTTGTTTAGGTCGAAAGAAGCTTGGATTTACCATTGAATACAATTCTCTATAAGCACATGCATGTCTGAATTCCGCATAACTCATAGCCAATAGAGACGTACAACTCATAAGGTGGACATAACCTCAACTTCTCAATTCTCATTGTTTTACATCTTACTAAACATTCTTTCTTTTTACTTTGCTATTTTCTATTTTACTCTACTATTTTGGTCACACCAATTACACGTTACAATCCCCCCTTTTTACGAGACTTGCACTAAAAGTCTAGTAATTTTTGCTTACTTGTTGACCAAGCTATTCCCTGTGGGATCGATACCCAACCCAGTTGGGTTATATATTTGACAATGACCGCTTTACACTCCTACGAGAGCTGTAGATTGAGCGTTATCACGGGGACTTGAAAAATTAGCAAACTTTTAGCTTTTAGTTTTACTATTAGGTTTGATATGTGATAACAACTTGGTCTCAGCTACTAAATTAGTAGGAACGATTTGAATCTTATGCATGCTGGCAAGAGAGAGCGAATTGGTGGAATCACACGTCAAACTTAAGTGATGGTTGCCCCACTTAAAGTGAGAAACGACACTACTCTATCCAATCCTACAAGTTTAAGAGAACAATACCATTCCTCCAGTTATGGGTGATAAATAAACATCCCGTAGGACAATGGACAAAGTGTCAATCCAACTAACAACTAATGTGATCTCTAGCATTAGAAAGCCTAATTCATGAGGTAGCTTAAAGTTTATACAGAACATGATGTAATTGTTGCACACAAATGAACCATTCAAAGGCCTGCCATGAGAAGATCTACATGTTCATCTTTAGAATTTTCTAAAGATTAACGACACATTCATTCCCATGAGAGTATCCATAGATTACGTGAGGCTTGCACTATTCCTATTCTCACTCTTGGGAGAAGAAAAGAAATGGTTAAGGTAGAACCTTTAAATTCAATAACAACTTAGGATGAATTGGAAAAAAAGTTACTCATTTGATTCTTTCCATCTAGAAAATTGCAAGGTTGAGAACTAACATCTAACATTTCAAGAAGAAGCAAGATGAAAATCACTCTTCTTAGAGATTGCCTGCATCACCAATAGGTAAATATGGTATTAGCTCATAATTTTGTTAAATGTATTGACTATAACATAAGTATTTTACTAGATTCTATGGAAGATGGCCAGACTTTGGATAAAACCTACAATGATTTATATTCTCTCCTCAATCGTATCTCATAAGGTAATTCAGAGTTCAGGGTGATGTGTCCAGAATTATGATGAAAAAATGTTCATGTATGATCGAGGTAGATAGTATTACAACATTGACTACACAGTTAGCCTCTTTTCAATATCAGATGATGACTCAGTTAAATAAGTTATGTTTGGCTTGACCACAAGCTCAGGTTAATATAGTTCAGCAAGTACAAAATTGGTGTGAAAGTAGTGGTATTAGTGTTTAGTATACCAATTTATCTGTGGAGAAAATTTAGAGTCGGTGAAATTTTTGGGCAACATTAAAAAAGGAAATAAAAACTCTAGTGATGACTTTAAGTATGACTGGCAGACTCAGCCTAACTATTTTTAGGGCAACAATCAGGTCCAACCTCTGAGGTTTCAGCAGTACCAGGTATTCAGAACAATGCTTTGTCTAACAATGTATAGGAGACTTTGAAAAAGATTCTAGCCAACCAAGAACAGATGGCTACAATTAGTAATTTGGTCAAAAGAGATGCTGATGGGTCAGTTTACTCAAGAGAAAAAAACAAAACCTCCAAGGTATTTTTCAAGTGATATAGAGTAAAATCTAAAGAAAGTTATGGAAATCACATTAAGAAGTGGTAGAGATTTGATTTATGCATCTCCAAAGAAAAATCATATGGTGCAAGCAAATTTGATCAAACCTAAGTACATTGAAAAGAAAAAATCAAGAAGTTGACAAAAATTGAAAGTTTAAGAACCCAAATAAAGGTTGATTTAGCAATCTCAAATTATACCATCACAACCATTCCCTCAAAATTTTAAGAAAGCCGAAGAGGATGCTTGTTTTAAAAAGTTCTTTGATAAATTTGGAAAACTTCACATTAACCTTTCTTTGTTAGATGATTTTGAGGAAAAGAAAGTATGCAATGTACCTATAGGATGTACTGCCAAATTAAAAAAATCCTTGGTAATATTGATACTATAAAATTTATAGAAGGGTGAAGTTCTATGATTTTGAGTAAGATGCCTAAAAAGCTTAAGGACCTTGGGAGTTTCACCCTCCCTATATAAATTGGTGAAACTGTTAAGTGATTTAGAAAAAATTATAAATATGATGCCCCTTTTTATATTTAAAACTTTGTATTTAGATAATTAAAGGCCTGCATCATTTGTGTTACAGATGCGGATAGAACTAGAGTGGTTGTAACACCCCATATTTTTTGAGCTAGAAATCGAACACTCATTCTAATGTTTATAAACTCTAATTCCATGATTTATTTTTAATAGATGTGTCATGATCTTTATCCTAGGGTGTTAAGTGCTCATTATGTTAAAAATATTCATAGAAATCACTTAGAGAAAAGTTGAGTTAAGTACCTTTGATTTGATCAAAGTTTGGTATTTAATTCAACAAGGTTCTACATTGAAACTGTATAACTTTTTATATATGTATAATTTTTAATCTCATGACCCACCAAATTATAGATAATTGAGTTAGCTTTCCAACAATACCAATTTTCCTTAATGCGACACCCGAGTGAAAAGTTATGGCTTTTTAAAAGTAACCAAGGTTACATTTCTTGGGAAAATTGCATGTTTTAAAGTAACCAAGGTTGCATTTAATGCTAGTTATTAGTGTTTTAGGGTAAGGATCTAAATGAGGGAAAAGACTCAGAAAATTAGAAGGAAAAAAATTCTAATGGTGGACTGTTAGTCTTGCGATGGACCACCAACTCAACCATCCGGTCCAAACAGAGTCCGTGACTTTAGAAGACCTAGCGATGGCCCATGTGGTGGACCGTCAGTATTGCAACGGACCACTACTTTGGCCATCAGTTCTAAACAGAACCAGGCGTCCTAAAATGCTTATCGACAACCAATATGGTGGACCGTCAACCTTGCGACGAACCACCACTTCAGCCATCAGGACTATCCAAAACTTAACTCTCAAGGATCATTAGTGACAGTCAAAATGGTGGAACACCAGTATTGCGACAAACCACCACTTTGACTATCAGTCTTATCTAGAAAGTGACCTACCAAGATCAACAGCAACAAACCAAATGGTGGACCGCCAACCTTGCGATGGACCACCAATTTTTTCATCACTTTGTATGCGGGTTTTATAATTTCAAATTTTAAATCCTTTTTGGCTGGGAACATATAAATAGCCAGTTTAGGTTTTATTGGATATCTCTTATCTTTTATTAGGGTTTTCCATACTGAAATATATTGTTACATAATTTTTCTCTAAGATTCATTGGAGATTTGTGGATCTAGATTCCTTTATCATATTTTATATTAAAAATTGAATATCTACAATTGTGACTTTTTATAAGTAAACTTTGAATTAATTTATGAATAATAGAATGATTTCTTCTCTTTCTTGGGTAAAAATGTGTGGCTAAGCTCCCATTACTAGGGTTATGGGAGCGTTGATGTGAAAAGCTGATTTGGGTTGTGATCCTAGTAGATTCCCATGATTAATTGATATTGCATAAACTATTCTTCACTTTAATGACTTTTCTTGGTTGCAAACTTGAAATGTAAGCCCAAGAACAACACTTGTTCAAATAGAAAAGTTTTTGTTGGGAAAAGAAAGGGTTTACATAAATCTAAAAATTTTAACCTTTGGATAGAGGGTAGATGCCTTAACCGGATCAACCCATATGAGAATATAGTTGAGTTAATACTAGGTTCCTTAAGTTTGAAAGAATTAAGGGATAAGTTACTCATTTAGGTTGAGAAACTAATGTGTAAAACATAGAATTCAATTACTCTTGCAATAAGAATTGTTCATTGGGAATCCATAATAGTTCACAACCCTAGCTGCTTAAGAAACCCTAGCTGCTAAAGCATCTTGATAACCATAACTCTAGTTTGACTTCTCTTATTGAATTACTATTAGAAATATATCCCACAGTAGGATTACTTTTTGTGATAAACGTTTGGATATAATTGATAAATAAAAATCCCCCTCTATTCTGGAACCTTCGATCAACAGTTTAGTAACAACCATAATACTTAGTGAACATATTATTCCATATTGGATTCAATATCCAACCCAGTTGGGTTCTATATTTGAAAGCGACCGCTTATACTTTCTAACAAGAGTTGTAATTTGGGCGTGTCTTCCCTTCTAGTTGAGTCATAAAATATTATAAAATTATAAAAGGACATGAGTGGAGTCCATAAGTACTTTAAAGTGCATTGATTTAAGCATATACCCCTGTCTAGATCAATCGTGCATTTGATCCTGAAGTATGAAGTGTATTCAGTCCCTTTAAAAATTCTTGTTGCAAATGTCATGCTTAAGGGTAGTGATATATGTCAGAATGTTGAAACAATATTTCAATCCGAGTGGTAGTATGTGCTAAGGTGTTATAGCCTGTTGGTAGTAAGATGATCCCAAAGTTAGTGATATGACATCACAAGCTTAGAAGTTAGAATGAGGGTGACTTTTGCATAAAGAATCTAGTTTAGTTGTATAACCATTGATTGAGAGACTGGTTGCCATTTTATAGTGATAGACTAATATGGATGCAATATTTGTAGATTTTATGGCAGTTTGTGGAGGAAGTGTTTGTCTATGATCATTATCTATTCAAACTAGGGAAGGAGCCTAGAGTGGATAGTAATGATGGTCATAGAAATCCCTTATAAGCTATGAATAATAACAGTTAGATTAGCCAATAAGTTATAAGTATAGGCTCATTGTTGTATATCAAATTTCGAATGTAGCTATGATGTATGAATGGTTAAGTAACTATGATGTGAGAAAGTAGAATATGGTGAAAAGATCGTAATGGATTATAATATAAAATTAAGATAGACTATCCCTATTATATGACTTTACCCCCTTGATTGTCTTTCTCTAGTCATTGTAAATTAGTACTTCATATGAGAAGGTATGTAGTAGATTTTGAGGTGTAATAGTAATGTCGTGGAGAGGATGAACTTATGGTCCATAGTTAAGTGAAATATGAGACTTAAGTTGATATTTCTATTTGATTGATTAGTAAGTATATGGCATGCTCCATATGATTAGTGTTGTTAGACAATAGTCATGAACTTTACATGTGGAGTGTACTGGTGAAAATAGTAGCTTGATATAGATAATTATAATGCCCTGAGTCTGTACCCCGGACGCTACACGATGCTAGCAACCCCGTAGGACCACCAGCTAACCCATGACTGATACATGTTGTGAGCATTGAATAATAATAACACTGTAATAATAATATAACTAAAATTATGGTGGAAGTTAGGCTAAAAATGCAATAAGGTTCATAACTGAAAAACCAATACTGAATACTAAAAGTTGAATACTAAAAACTGAAACATCCATATGAAATTCTCTAGTCTGAAAGCCTCTAACTGTCTGAATTATGGAGTTGATGGGTCAAGCCCCCAACTAATTTCAACTACTGAAAACTGTACTGAAATACTAAAATAACACACTATTCTTGAACTATGAGGACTCACCACTAAGTCTACTGGTGATAGGATGGACTGGTAAGTACGGTCAAGAGCCCGTGCGTCTGAACCTATGACATAAGACATCTAGCGCAAAAGAAAGGTATGCATCAATACTTTGAATGTACTAGTATGCTAAGTGAGGTATGCTGATATGTATGGGTTCATATACGTGAATAATAATTGACTGAGTAATATGAACATAACTGAATGAGAGAACATACATAGATACATAAATTGTAACTGAGATCATGTTAACACTAGTTACTGAGTTCTAATTACTGATTAACTGATATCTGAGTTTACTGATATTGTAGTACTGATAACTGACTGTATCTAACAGTCCTGATTGATAACTGGGTGACTATTTTTGAAAGTCCTGATTTTGTAGAACTGAACTAAGTTCTATACTGAGCTGGGTGACTATATCTAATAGGCCTAATTTTGTAGAACTGAATTGACTTCTATACTGAGACTAAAACTGAAACTAAAATAGTGGGAGGAAATAATCTAACTGACATGCTCCTTTATGAATGTATTGGGTTCCAACCTGTAACCCCAGTTGGAAGGGTGTCAATACCGTGCCACGGGTAAACACAAGTTGTAAGTTAACCCTCTCTAACAAAAAGCTCTTTAGTCAATCCTCGCTGGCAAGAAACCTCGTATGAGATGTATCAACCCTAGTATGGTAGAATGATATCTCAACCTGCGCTGGCTACGTAGTTCTATAACACAGGAATTGCTACTAAGGGTCAGACCCTATGCTGGCAGGAATTCCCCCATCCTTGGGTTTGCTCGGGCCGGAATCCTACTCCCAACTGAATAGACACTAAACTAATTTCAAATCAATACTAGACTTGACTAAACTGTTACTGATCGTACTATCTAACTGAACTGAACTGAGTTCACTCGGTTTCTCTAACGGCTGGAGTACTACTGAATCTGGTTAAATGGCTGAGTTCACTGAGTTCTGAACTAAATACTAAAATAAGACTTTGACTGATTACTGAGTACTACTATTCGTAATGCTCCTGAGACTGTTCTGTTGCTACTGTAGCTCTAGGTAAATAGCTAAATTTTCAGGTATTGAATATCTCCAGGACCCAATAGCATGAAAAGTAAAGCATAGGGTGAACTATAAAAGCATAACACTATGCACTTGTTCATAACTCATCCATAGGGACATTTTATCTAACAAATCTAAGGCATATGTTTACACATATACTATTATGTCATGATTTTTTCCACATTAAATTCACATGAGCATTTTAACAAACACTTGGGGAGCACAACTATGCACATGATACTAAAATAACATGTAGGCATCATAACATAAATTCCCAAATCCCCAAATTCAATGTCTTTAATATGAATTTACATGATATTACACAAATGATATCGAATCTTGTAATAAACTATGGATTAGAAATCCAATTAACATTATAATCAAGAATATGCTTTAATCCAATCATGAAATCAATCTACTTGAAGTTTAAAAGTGTTTCTTGGACTCCAAGGGTGGAAGGAACCCTTGGATGAATACTTCACGTACCTTGGTACTTGAATTAATAAAGAATGATGGAGTGTTCTTGAAGATTGAGCCTTTATAATAAATTCTCTAGGGTTTGTTCTTGAGTAATTTGATAGAAAATATTGAATATTGTGCCTTAGGAATGAGTAATTTCATGTTTTTGGGGATGGATAGGGTGGGAAAATTACCCAATTAACCCTATGGACGTAGCTTTTAATGAGCAAAAACCGTGCCTAGTGACGTGCAGGCTAATGCGCCGCATCAATGAGGTCAATGCTATGGTCACCATGCTACGCTGAGTCTACGTTGGCTCACTAAAATTTTACACTAGTAGATGGGGAAAAATATTCATCAACGAGATAGGTGATGCGGTGCATCGAGATCACATTGATACACTAGTTTGGACTCCCAAACGTGCTTTAAACTATATTCAAAAAATCTGAAACTCATTCGAGAACACCTACTGATATTCTTGATTATGAAGCAACTTAAAGATCGATATTTAATGGTCGTAAGAGAAATAAGATTGCCAACTATGAAGGCTAAACTAAATCTATGTATAAATACTCAGCTAAAATTTTCTAAGTCTGGGACCCCTTAACAAGCTTTAAAGGACTGAATTGAGCTTAGGATTTTATGGGGTCTTACAATATCTCCCCCTTGGGAACATTCATCCTCGAATGAGACTGACTAAAATGGGAGAACTAATATACTAAAAGTACATACTGGACATGTACAACTGAAGTATGATTTCATGGCTGAGACTACTGATATACTGAATTATCATGCAGAACATGCATAACTGATGCATGATTTCATAACTGATATTACTGATAAGCTGAGTTTGTATACTAAACATACATATCTGATGCATGAGTACATGACTAAATTTATTCATGAATGCATGATTGAGTATGCACCATTACTTGATACCAAGTTGGTAACTGCATTTGAACATGAAACTGAGTAAATTAAAGTAAAACTATTACCTTGAGCGGATTCTGAGTTTGCGGAGAAGAGGTGAGGAACTTAGTCTGTATATCTGCTTCTGTTTCCCAAGTATCTCCCTTAACGGACAGATTTCGCCTAAGAACTTTAACTAGTGGGACTTCTTTGTTCCTCAGTCTGCAAATCTGATATTCATGGATTTCAACTAGAATTTCCTCATAAGAGAGGTTGTTCTGAACATCTATACCCTCTACAGGGACTACAACTGTTGGGTCACCTATGCATTTTTTTAGCAAGGAGACATAAAACACTGGGTGCACTGAAGCTAAGTCTGAAGGCAACTAAAGCTCGTAAGCTACCTTTCTGAAATGGTTGAGAATTCGGTAAGGATCGATATATCGGGGACGGAACTTCCCATTCTTGCCAAAACTCTTCACTCCTTTTATAGGAGAGATTTTTAAATACACATAGTCACCAATCTAAAACTCAAGATCCTTTTTACGCACGTCAGCATATGATTTCAATCGGCTCTGAGCTTCCTTAAGACTTTCCTGATCAAATGAACTTTTTCTAAGGTATCAAATACCAAGTCAGGCCCCACCACTGCAGCCTCACCCACTTTAAACCAACCAATGGGAGATCTATATCTCCTCCCATATAGCACCTCAAATGAAGCCATATGAATGCTGGAATGGTAACTGTTTTTATACATAAATTTAATCCATGGTAAGTGGTTATCCCAATTACCTTTAAAATCAATGGAACATGCTCTTAGCATATCTTCTAGATTCTGGATGGTCCTTTCTGCTTGACCATCTATCTGAGGATGAAAAGATATAATGAGGTGAACTTGGGTACCAAGACCTTTTTAGAAGGATTTCCAGAAATGAGAGGTAAACTAGGTACCTCTATCTGAGATGATGGATAATGGAACTCTATGCAATTTGACCAACTCTCTGACATAGAGCTTGGCATAATCTTCGACTGAATAAGAAGTATGGACTGTTAAGAAATAAGCTAACTTGGTCATCCTGTCTATGATAAACCATATAGAATTATGCTGACGATGAGTATGAGGTAAACCCATCACAAAGTCCATGGTCACTTCTTCCCATATCTATATGAGAATACTGAACTCCTGTATGGGCCCACTAGGCTTTTGATGTTCAATCTTAACCTGCTGAAATTTTGAACATTTAGCTACAAACTCTGTAATATCTCTCTCCGTACCACCCTACCCATAGACTTCCCGCAAGTTGTGGTACATCTTAGTGGCCCCTAGATAAATAAAGTAATGCACACCACGCGTTTCTACAAGAATCCACTGCCTTAATTCATCTACACCTGGCACACATAGCTAACCCTGGCAAAGCAATACACCATCTCCCCTTAGGAGAAAACCTCCACTTCCTAATGTCTGATTGACTCTTTCAACTTAACTAGACTGGGATCTCTGTCCTACTTTTCCTTCACTTTGGAAACTAGAGATAATTCTGAACAACATTGAACCCACACACTACCCTTTGCTAAATTGGCTATGCAGACACCTAGTCAGGCAAACTGATGAAATTCCTGAGCTAAATTATTCTTATACTAATCTACGTGAGCAACACTACCTATAGATATCCTACTGAGAGTATCAACCACTACATTGTCCTTGCCTAGATGATACAAAACACTCATGTCATAGTCTTTCAATAACTCCAACCCCCTTCTCTTATGGAAGTTTAGGTCTTTCTGAGAAAACATATATTGGAGGCTCTTATGTTTTTTGAACACATCAATATGTATCCCATACAAATAGTACCTCTAAATATTTAAGTCAAATACTATAGTTGCTAACTCAAGATCATAAGTGGGGTGATTTTTCTTATGAGGCTTAAACTGTCTAGAGGCATCGACTATGACCTTACCTCTCAACATTAAAACACTACCCAAACCAACTCTGGGCATCAAAATATACCATAAACCCATCGGAACTATCTGGTAGAGTCAAAACTGGAGTTGTAGTGGGTCAAGTCTTCAACTCCTGAAAACTCTTCTCAAAAGAATCTGACCACTGGAATTTGACTTTCTTATGAGTCAATCTGGACATGGGGAATGCAATATATAAAAATACCTCAACAAGCCATTGGTAATAGCCGACCAAACCCAAGAAACTCTTGATATCTATCGAAGAAATGGACTTGGGCTAATTTTTTCCTGCTTTGGTCTTCTGAGGATCCACTCTAATGCCGTCACTGAAAACTATATGACTAAGGAATGCGACTGACCTTATCCACAATTTGCACTTACTGAATTTGACGAACAACTAATGGTTTTTGAGAGTCTATAACACTATTCTAAGATGGTCTACATGATCATGTCCATTACGGGAGTAGACAAGAATGTCATCAATGAAGAATATGCTGAACATGTCCAACTACTGCTTGAACACACGGTTCATCAAGTCCATAAAAGTTGCTGGCATTGGTGAGACCAAATAACATGACTAGGAATTCAAAGTGACCACACCAAGTTCTTAAAGCTATTTTTGAAATGTCATATTCTCTGACTCAGAGTTGATGATAACCAGATCTGAGGTCTATCTTAGAAAAATAACTAGCACAATGAAGTTGGTCAAACAAGTCATAGATTCTGGGAAGTAGATACTTGTTCTTGACCGTAACTTTATTAAACTAACGATAGTCTATAAACATTCTAAAATAAATATCTTTCACATGCACGAATAGAACTAATGGACCCCAAGAAGATGCACTAGGTCTAATAAATCCCTTATCTAGGAGATCCTTTAACTGTTCTTTTAATTTTATGAGTTCTGCTGGAGCCATTTTGTATGGAAAAATAGATATGGGCTGAGTATCTGAAAGAGGTTTATTCCAAAGTCAATTTGCCTCTCGAGAGGAACTCTAGGAAGATCTTTGAGAAACACATCTTAGAATTCACATGCTACTAGAACTGACTCAAGACTGGGAGTATCAAAACTAGAATACTTCACTCAAATAAGATAATAGACACATCCCTTAGAGATCTTAGGTGAAAAACAAGCTAACCCTTGAGTGCTGGAGTACTACCCCACCATTCTAGGACAGGTTCATTTAGAAACTGAAATTGGTCGATTCTATTTCTACAGTGAACTAAAGCATAGCATGAATAAATCCAATCCATTTAGAGTATGACATCAAAATCTATCATCTCTAATTCTACTAAGTCTACTAAAGTGACTTTCAGAGATACCATAACTGGATAGTTACTGTATACCTGTTGGGCTATGATGGATTTACCCATTGTGTTAAGACTAAGAAAGGCTCTGTTAGGATTTTAGGGCTGGCTTCAAAGTTAATTGCTATATAAGGAGTTACAAAGGGCAAGGAAGATCCTTAATCTAGTAAAGTATAAATATATAAATGATAAACTTGTAACATACCAGGACTGTTTTAGGAGAACTTTCCTAATTCTGTCAAGACTGAAGTGCATAGAGTCAGTTTGGGTGTTGCCCACTAGTGTCGCTGGAAGTGGCACCTTGCTAATTAGGGCGACTGGACTGAGCTTGGGGATGATTATCCTGACTCTGCGAGCCCACCTGAGGATACTTTCTGACCTTGTGGCTTGGCTTGCCACATCCAAAATATACATCACTGCCAGCTTTGGAGACACCCTGATGGTTTCTACCATACTTCTGGTAGAGAGAATTTGTTCGGGCACTACTACTACTACCCTAGGGTTTAAGGCCTAGCGCCCTATCTTTATTGCCATCTCTGAATTTTTGCACTGGAGTACTGGCTGAGGATGGAGATGGAACTAAAGATTTTGAGCAAAACTGAGGATGATTAACACCCTATAACTTAGGCTGGGTAAAGTTAAATCTACCTGTTCTAGATTTTTTGTTCTCTCTCTCCTTCTCTTTATTATTATCCTCTTCTGTCTGTTGAGAATGCATATGTCCATCATCTTAATCAACATTATGGTCCCACACTCCTTGACCACACTATTAGACACACCATATACAAACTTACTCATCTTAGATCTTCTATCTGCTACCACATGAGGGTCCTATCTAGCTAACTGATTAAAATTGAGAGAATACTCTTGCAATATTATATTTCCCTGCTTCATTTTAATAAACTCTAAAACTTTTACTTCCCTTAACTCTAGTGGTAAAAACCTATCCAAAAAAGTATTAACAAACTCCTCTTTTTCTATGGGCCCTGTATCTGCGACCTACTCTGCTTTCAATTGTTTGAACCACGAGTGAGCCACATCCTATAACAGATATATGGCCAACTTAGCACTCTTAAAAACAGTCACCCCCATTATATTTGTAACCTTCAACACCTGATCAAGAAATTCCTATAGGTCCTCATCTAACTTTGACCCAATAAAAGAGGGAGGGTTTATTTGGGTGAAGTCTCGAATCCTTGATGCAGCAGTATTGGCCACTGGGTTAGTCAAAATGGTAGCTGGAAATTTATTCTGGGCTGCCACAGAATGAGCAAGGGTGATGAAAGTTGCTATAAATTCCGCATGGGAAACATTCTCGTCTAGTTGATCTGGATGGATGGGCTAAGGTACTGGCTGGTCTTCCGTTCCTCTTTCCTTAGTACTTTTTAGAGGTATTTTTTCTTTAAAAAAATGGGAAAGGATTAGACTGAGAGTTTATTGTGAGTTTATTCTCACTCGCATGATATGAATACTGAAAGAAGGGAAACTTTTCCTAAAATATCTCGTAGCCTCCTATCCATAAGTGTGGCGCACTACACACCCATGCACAAGACTCTACTATATAAGGATTTCAGGCTTCCTAGGACTCTGTTGAACCTTAGGCTCTATTATCAAGTTTGTAATGCCCTGAGTTTGTACCCCGGATGCTACACAATGCTAGTAACCCCGAAAGACCACCAGCTAACCCTTGACTGGTATATGCTGTGAGTAATGAATAATAATAACATTGTAATAATAATATAACTAAAATAAGTGTAGAAGTTAGGCTGAAAATGCCATAAGGTTCCTAACTGAAAGACCAGTACTGAATACTGAAAGCTGAATACTGAAAACTAAAATATCCATCTGAAATACTTTAGTCTGAAAACCTCAAACTATCTGAATTATGGAGTTGATAAGACAAGCCCCAATCTAACTCTAACTACTAAAAACTATATTGAAATACTGAAATAATACTCTGTCCTTGAACTATGAGGAATCACTATTAAGTTTGTTGCTGAAAGGATGGACTGCTAAGTATGGTCAGGAGCCCATGCATCTAATCCTATGATATAAGACATCATAGCACAAAAAAAAGGTATGCATCAGTACTTTGAATGTACTGGTATGCTAAGTGATGTAGACTGATATGCATTGGTTCATATGCATGAATAATAACTGACTGAGTAATATAAATATAACTAAATGAGAGAATATGCATGGATATAAAAATTGTAACTGAGATTATGTTAACACTAGTTACTAAGTTCTGAATATTAATTAACTGATATCTGAGTTTACTGATATTGTAGTACTGATAACTGAGTGACTATTTCTGATTATCTTGATTGATAACTGGGCGACTATTTCTGATAGTCTTGATTCTGTAGAACTGAACTGAGTTCTATACTGAGGCTGAAACTAAAACTAAAACTGTGGCGGGTAATCATCAAACTGACATGCCCCTCTCTTAATAGATTAGGGTCTAACCTATAACCCAGTTGTCATAGTATTAGTACCGTGCCACGGGTAAAGACAAGTTGTGAGTTGATTCTCTTCAATAAGAAGCTCTGCCGTTAACCCTCAATGGCAAGAAAGCTTATATGAAATGTATTAACCATAGTATGGTAGGATGATATCTAAACCTATACTGGTTGTGTAGTTCTATAATATAGGGATTGCTACTAAGGGTCAAACCCTATTCTGGCAGGAATGCCCCCATCCCTGGGTTTTCTCGGTGCTGAATCCTACTCCAAACTCAATATACACTGAACTAATTTCTAGTCCATACTAGACTTGACAAAAATGTTACTAACTGGCAGAGTACTTCTGAATTTGGTTAACTGGCTGAGCTCACTATGTTCTGAACTAAATTCTGAACTGAAACTATGAATGATTACTTAGTACTACTATTCGTAACACTACTGGTACTGTTCTGTAGCTACTATAGCTCTAGGTAAATAGCTAAATTTTTTAGTATTGAATACTCCCAGGACTCAATAGCATGAAAAATAAAGCATAGGGTAAACTTGAAAAGCATAACAATGTGCACTTATTCATAACTAATCCATAGGGACATTTTATCAAACACTTGTATGGTATATACTAGCATGTCATGATTTTTCCCCCATTTAATTCATATGAGAATTTTAACAAGCATATGGGGAGCACAACTATGCATATAATACTAAAACAACATGTAGGAATCATAACATAAATTCCCTAATTCCACAATTCAATGGCTTTCACATAAATTCATATGATACAACACACATGATAATAAATTCCACATGAATATTATAATAAACTATGGATTAGAAACCCAATTAACAATATAATCATGAATACACTTAAATCCAATCATGGAAATTATGAAATCAATCTACTTGAAGTTTAAAAGAGTTTCTAGGACTCCAAGGGTGGAAGTAACCCTTGGATGAACACTTCACAAAGCTTGGTACTTGAATTAATAAAGACTGATAAAGTGTTCTTAAAGATTGAGCCTAGAAAGTAGATTCTCTAAGGTTTGTTCATGAGTAATTTGAGAGAAAATAATGAATATTTTTCCTTATGAATTCTTAATTTTTAATTTTTGGGGCTAAATAGGGGTGGGAAAATTACCTAATTACCCTCTGTATGCGGCTTTTAATGAGTATAAACTATGCCCAGTGATGCACAGGCTGGCGTGCCGGTTGACCAGGTCGATGCTATGGTTGCCACGCCGTGCTGAGTCTGTGTTAGCTTACTAGAATTTGACACTTGGTGATGGGGAAAAATATTCATCGATGCGACAGGCAATGTGGCTCGTCGAGATCGCATCGATACACTGGTTTGGCCTCCTAAATGTGCTTTAAATGATGTTTAAAAAATTTAAAACACATTCAAGAACACCTACTGATATTCCTGATTATGAAGCAACTTAAAAATCGATATTTAATGGTCGTAAGGGTCACAAAATAATCTTGCCAACTATGAAGGCTAAAATAACTCTAAGTATGAATACTCAGCTAAAATTTTCTAAGTCTGGGAACCCTTAACAAGCTTTAAAGGACTGAATTAACTTAGGATTTTATGGGGCCTTACAATAATACTTATTTTGTTGGAATGAATTAGTTGGTTTGGTGTAACATTTAAAATAGCCTAGTTTGGCATCTTGTGGAATAAGGAGTGGATAATCGTGATATGTGTATAGTCATGAGGACTAATGTTAAAAATTATGAATTCTGGTTGAGTCATTAAGTAGATTAGGGCATAAGTATATAAGAATAATTAGTGCCCCAATAGCATATTGTTAGATAAAGTTTTATATGTATGAGTGTTTGGCGTACTTTGTTTGTGTTCTTGAAATTTATAAGGTGGAGACGTCTGGTGAAGACTAAGGACTTATTGTATGCTATTTTTTATAGCTAAATTATGAAAAAATAGGTAGCAAATATACGCCTTTGCTATAGGTTTACAAATTTTTCTAAGTTATAAGTTATATAATCAGAGGTTAAATGCGAGTTTTGTGTGTAGTAGAGAAGGGATCTTTATATGATAAGGAGGTATGGATATGTATGCTTATGAGAGTATGAGTTGTAGGGTGAGGGCTATTGAGACTAGCAAAAGTTAAGAGAAGCATTTCAGGAAAGCAAGGCCTTCAGAGCATAGTTCATCAAGGAGAGTTTAGAGTTTAAGTATATGGGAATGTCTCTTTTGTGCTGAGAGTTGTGGCTATAGATTTTGATGTGAGGTTATGTCTGCAGGTCTAGGATTGTGACCTTAATATAAGGGGGAGATGGAAAATTAAGGTAGTTCCCAAATTTTCTCAGCGTGGCAAGTCACGTGAAGGAGTCATGATAAATTTTTTCCCATTCAAGTATATTCCTCCTATTTCTATTTAAGAGGTCATTGTACCAATTACTTATGTATTCAAGTTCTGCCTATGTCTAAGGTATGAGTTCTCTATGTAACTTACATAATGTTCAGACCTCCAAACAAGAAGCAACAATGTCTTAGTAAATCCAGTCTTTCATGTATTCAAGCTCTATGTTATGATATTCTAGATCAATAAATATGTGTCCCGAATCATGCCTGGTTCTAAGGAACTATGTCTTCACATGTTACTAATTCATTTTATGTTGGGATTAGCCAAAAGATTAAAGTTGGGTGAACTCATGGCAAATATCAGCTATTTACAGAGGAGCAATCTCTTCAAGTAGCAATCTTTTTCCTAGTTGTTAACTATATAAATTCTGGCTTCATGCTATAAAACACATGATATGTGGACCAATGTTTTCTCATTGTGCTCTATCCTAAAAAGTCATGTTGTATTATGTTTTTGCAGGAACGACTCTCTACCTATGATCCAGACACTTGATATAGGAAGCACTCCATGATGGTATCATATCTTTACCTCACGTCCCACCCTGAGGAGATTAACACATATGGGTTATAATTGAGTAGTGTTTCTTCCATTCATGATGCTTTTTCTCATTTCCCTTAATGACCCTCCATATGTTAGTATGATGGTTATTGTGGAAGCGTAGTAATATGTTAGGTAGGTGAGTAGATGTTCTTGGAGGTGAAATTTTTTATGTGATTTCTTGAGCTAAGGCTATAGAAGAAAGGGGAAGAAGGAAATGAACTTTCATTATGAGAAATAGTTGAAAGGAGATATATGGCTAAAATCTTTGTGAAAGTGATCAAATTTGATGGTCTTAGTGGGGGGAGAGAATCGATGAAGTAGGTGTAGTAATGATAGGATTGAATCTTGTGATTGATTAAAACACAACTGATGTACTATGTGGTTAGTACTACCTGAATTTAAACCCAGTGGTGTTGGATGGTAGTGAAAAGTTGAAGTAATATTCTTATATGGGGTCCCGTATATTCAACTAGCACCTCTTTTCTTTGAGTTAGGCTTCAACGTAGAAGTACTATACAGTGGGACTCAAAACTCTTATGGTTAGATGTGTGATGGTATTAATGTAATATTGAAATGACAAAGTATGTTTTTTAATGTTGGGGCATAGCCAAGTACGGTATTTAAGTTTAAGTCTATTCATTGTATCATGAAAGGTGGAGAATTTTTCTACTCATATCTTCCACGAAACCTTGTTTAATGATTAGTACCAATGTAAATCAGGCTTATTATCACCAAATAAACTCATGCCTTATATTTTGATGATTATGATTCATAGAACCTATGTGCAAGATCATCCCTATGTAAAGTCTCATTACCTCATGCTTCGTGCTTACATATTTTACTAGGGGTTATCATGAAGCTCATTTGATGAGTTTGCATATTTTGTTGAGGAAAAATGTTCAATGCATGATTATGTCCACTTTTAGAGCTTCAACAAGTCCATACCCATCATTCGGGGATGAATGTTTCCAAGGGGCAGATAATGTAACACCCCATAATTTTTGAGCTAGAAATCTAACCATCGTTCCTACATTTGTAACTCTAATCCCATGATTTATTTTGAATATATTTGTCATGATATTTATCCTAGGGAGTGAAGTGCTCATGAGGTTAAAAATGTTCATTAAAATCACCTAGAGTAAAGTTAAGTGAAGAACCTTTGATTCGACCAAAATTTGGTATTTGATTTTACAAAGGACTAATTTGAATACGTATAACTTTTCATATACATAGAATTTTTCATCTCAAGACCCACCAAATGATAGATAACTGAGTTAGCTTTCCAATGATACCAATTTCTCCTTAATCCGATACCCTAGTGAAAAGTTATGGCTTTTTCCATGAGAGGCAGTAAGGGGTCACAAATCCCCGAGCCGTGATGGCTATTCAACCAAACTAGGGGTCACATCGCGAGGGCTGCTTAACCCAACTAGGATTTATGCCGCAGGGGCTATTCCCCCGTAGTTTTAGCTTCTTAAGGGTAAAGGGATACTTTGGTCCTTTCATCTCAATCCCAAACGTCCAAAGCCCAAATTATAACATCCAAAAGGGCATTATTTGCCCATTTTCTTCAAGTCAACTAACATAAAACCCCTCCCCTTTCCCTAAGAATAGAATTTAACTCTTCTCCTCCAAGTAATCTAGAATTCAAGCCTTTCATGTTTAAGAGTCTCAAGAAAGTATCAAAATTAGGGTCTCATCCTTAAATATAAGAAACTTAAGATATGTGGGGCTATCCTAAACTACATGGGTATATGTTTTACTATTTCTACAAGCCTTAAAGATGTATGAGCACGTATATACTGTGAGTTTTGGTAAATTATTCTTAAAAGCATGCATTGTGAAATCAATTCAATGGAATTATGAAATTATATGGGGTTTCTCAAAGTTTGATTTATAAATCTCATGCTTTTGTGATTTGAATTCGAAAGATGACTTGTAAATGTAACTTGTGAAATTCCACACCCCAAGATGAAAATTATGAACTTTGCATGATATAAATTATGATTTATTTTTTAGAGAATGAATTAAGAGCCCCTTCTTTTATCATGAAATTTATGTATAACCAATGTCGGGGGATGATTTGTGAATGATGATAAACTCTTGAGTTTTAAGTGTCTCCTAATCATTATGCATGAGTAGAATAAATAGAATGACCATTATGTTCTAAAGATTCATAAAAAAAATGTGTTTGAATGAATTTCATGTGATAATAAGAACTCTAGTGTGACTGGATAAACCTTTCAGTTGTAATTTTACATGTTTGAATAAGAAGGGTTGTGGAATTGATATGATATGAATGACTTGCAAGTCTGGGTATTACTATACCTTGTTGTGATGCGCCCTTAACAAAATGAGATAGATTTGTTATTAAGCATGAATTATATTTTTAAGGTGCTAAAATTGGGCTCAAAAAGAGTTAGATAGTTACCCAAAGATAGCACAAGTTGAAAGACTTGGTGTAACTGGATAAACCTTTCAGTTGTAATTTTACATGTTTGAATAAGAAGGGTCGTGGAATTGATGTGATACGAATGACTTGCAAGTCTAGGTATTACGATACCTTGTTGTGATGTGCCCTTAACAAAATGAGATAGATTTGTTATTAAGAATGAACTATATTTTTAAGGTGCTAAAATTGGGCTCAAAGAGAGTTAGATAGTTACCCAAAGATAGCACAAGTTGAAAGACTTAATTCTGGAAACCGTGATTTGCTGATATAGGATTATAGTACCCTGCTTTGTGAACTTTTGTACCTTTGATTCATGTCATCCCAATTTAGGATTATGGTTAGGAGCCCTGCTTTGTGATCTTGTGCACTACCATGACATGTTGACTTGATTGGGGATTATGAAACCCTGTTTTGTGATCTTGCGTGTCCCCCTTACTGATACTCCAATCCTTGTGATAAACTTTGAATGGGGGCTTGGCCGCCGAGTCAAAGGTGGATTCCATATAGCCCGTGGGATTATAAAAATTTAGGGTGTACTATCTAGCTTATAAGTAAAATAAAGAGTAAGTCATGGTTTCATATATCATATGTAAAAATATCTTTATGAATTGCTCTCACTTATGCTGTATAAAGGTATTATTATTTTGGATTGCTCTGCATACCAGCACAATTGTATTATCCCCCTATATTTCTGGATTTGAGGCTCAATCCTGGGGTCCCGCTAAGAAGTAGATTGACTTGTCAAAAGTTTGCAGTTGGTGAGCCTCCCTTATGTCAGAAGGCCTGGTTATGAAACTTGTCATTAATTTTAGTTCATGATCCAACTAGGGGCCTTGTCCCAGTTTTCAAATATATGTGTTTTCATATTATTAAAGATTTCGCAGACTGGCGTTAGTTGTTCTTGGAATATTATGAACTTATATTCATATTGTTCAGTTGAGGTAAGAGAATGACCATGTTTCTATTTTGCTTTGTTTTCCGTATTTCCTTACAATATATGAATTATGTTTATGATTGCCAATTAGAGAAGGGCTCTCAGGCCTTCAGGGTTTGGGATGCTCATCGGAGCCTGTGCCTCGGTTCGAATCATGACAAACTTGGTATCAGAGCACGGTTCACGGCCCCAGGGTGTCTGCAAAATTAAATCGAGTAGAGTCCTATTTATGGGAGAGTAGTGCGCCACACTTATAAGTAGGAAGTTACTAGGCATTTAGGAATGTTTTACTTTTCTTTATGTTCTAGATCGTGCCATGGTGTTTTCCATGTGGAAGTTATCTAGATTCCTTCTTTAATCTGACTTTATTAACTATGTCTCATTGTCGAGTCAGTTCAAGTGCAGAATCTTAGAGTCTAAATAAGGTAGTTGATGTTTTGGCTTTTGACGGAAAAATTTACATCTTTTTCTTGGGAAGATTGAATGTTTTAAAGGACCCAAGGTTGCATTTAATGCTGGTTTTTAGTGTTTCATGGAAAGGAGCCAGTTGAGGGAAAAAAACTCAGAAAATTAGAAGAAAAACACTTCTGACGATCAAAATGGTGGATCGTCAGTCTTGCGATGGACCACTAACTCAACCGTCAGGACCAAGTAGAGTCCATGACTTTAGAAGACCCAATGACGGCCTATGTGGTGGACCATCAGTCTTGCAACAGACCACCACTTTGGCCATCTGTGGTAAATAGAACCAGGCATCCTGAAATGCTCAGCGACGTTCAACATAGTGGACCACTAACCTTACGACAGACCACCACCACTTTGGCCGTCAAGACTATCCAGAAATTGACTCTCAAGGATCAGTCTTGCGATGGAACAACACTTTGACTGTCGGTCTTATCCAGAAAGTGACCTACCAAGATCAATAGCGAAAGACCAAATGGTGGACCACTAACCTTGCAACAGACCACCACTTTGGCCGTCACTTTGAAGGTGGGTTTTATAATTTCAAATTTTAAATCCTTTTTGACTAGGAACATATAAATAGCCAGTTTTAGGTTTTATTGGATATCTCTTATCTTTTATTAGGGTTTTCCATACTGAAATTACATTGTTACATAGTTTTTCTCTAAGACTAATTGGAGATTTGTGGATCTAGATTCCTTTATCATATTTTCTATTGAAGATTGAAGAACAACAATTGTGACTTTTTGTAAGTAAACTTTGAATTAATTTATGAATAACACAATGGTTTATTCTCTTTCTTGGGTGGAAATGTGTGACTAAGCTCCCATAACTAGGCTTACGGGAGCCTTGATGTGAAAAATTTATTTTGAGTTGTGAATCTAGTAGATTCCCTTGAGTAATTGATATTGCATAAACTCTTATTCACTTTAATGACTTTTCTTGGTTGCAAACTTGAAAAGTGAGCCCAAGAACAACACTTGTTCAAATAGAAAAGTGCTTGTTGGGAAAAGAAAGGGTTTACATAAACCTAAAAGCTTTAACCTTTGGATAGAGGGTAGATGCCTTAACCGGATCAACCCATGTGAGATTATAGTTAAATTAATACTAGGTTCCTTAATTTTGAAAGAATTAAGGGATAAATTACTCATATAGGTTGAGAAACTAATGGGTAAACCATAGAATTCAATTACTCTTGCAAATAGAATTGTTGATTGGGAATCCATAATAATTCACAACCCTAGCTGCTTAAGCATCTTGGTAACCATAACTCTAGTTTGACTTCTCTTATTAAATTACCTTTACCAATACAACCTAAAATTGGATTACTTTATGTGACAAATGTTTGAATATAATGGATAAATCAAAATTCCCCTTTATTCTTGAACCTTCGATCAACATTCTAGTAACAACCACAATACTTAGTGAACACAGTATTCCCTGTGGGATTCGATACCCAACCCAGTTGGGTTCTATATTTTACAATGACCGCTTACACTTTATAATGAGAGTTATAATTTGGGCATATCAAATTTGTGTGCCATTATCAGGGAATACGGTTGTCGATTAAGTTAGTATTTGTTAATTGACCTTTGGTGAAGTTTCCTAAATTTTACTTTTGTTTGTTGTTTTTGTTGTGTAGGGTAGTTTTTGTGTATGCAACATACACGAATATTGGGTGCACCATTATTACCAATACATCCAGAACCGCAGTTAATTGGCAGAATGGAAGACCCCCAAGATGCTAAAAGACTAGCCGCTCTGGCTAGAGCTCAACTAAATCAGCAGAATGACGGCCAACAGGTGCGTCATCCTTATCCTTATGATGATTATTTCTTAGATGATATTAACCCAAGACATGCAGAGAATGTAGTTGAACCAGTGAATAAGAATGTAATAGGAATGGCCTCTTTAGGACAAAGCAAGAGCGTCAGCCAGTGCTGTTTGATCTGAATAATGATGAAGATGGAATGGATGGAGTAGGTGTAACTGGAGCTATCATTCCTTCACCTATGGCACCAGGAGCTAAATTTAATATTACTAGTATGATGATTCAACTCCTTTATCTTAAGGATTTGTTTGGTGGTCTTCCCAGAGATGATCTAAACAAGCATTTGGTGAACTTTGTCACCATTTGCAAGTCTTTTAACAATCCAGGAGTGGGTCAGAATTCTATTTGCCTGTGTTTGTTTCTGGTTTCTCTGTTAGTTGAGGTGACACTATAGCTAAATGAATTGACTCCCAACTCTATAACCAACTAGAGGAAATTAAAAGAGGATTTCCTAAAAAGGTTCTTTCCACCTTCCAGGAGGGTACAGTTGAGGGATAAAATCAATAACTTTCGACAGCTTCCCACTGAAGATCTTTATAAGACCTAGGAGAGATTTAAAAAGAAGTTGATGAAATGTCCGAACCATAACATGACAGATATGATTTGATGGAAACTCTTTATCGAGCTTTGAAATCTATTATGAAATCAGTTATAGATAATGCTGCAGGATGATCGTTTGTTGATCGTACTTTTCTAGAGGCTTTGGATATGCTTGATCAGATGACCAAATAGATTAGAGCTTGGCATACCTGGGATTTTTTGGTAACAAGCCCTACTGTGTCTTGTTGTATGACAATAGAGCAACGCAAAAAAGAAGAAGAACGTGACTAGGACATGGTACACATTAAGACACAGATGAATTTCCTAACTAAGCATCTATTTTTTGGAAAAATGGAGAAAGTTAAAGATGTTGCGTCCCAAGGAAGAGCTAACTCTGATTCAAAAGAAGAGGTGAACTATCTAAATAATCAGGGGGTTTATGAGGCAATAGCCAAGGAAATTAAGGTCAGAACTATTACTACAAAGTTGGTTACAAGGATAGAGATCAAGGGAACTGGAAGAGAAAAATGATAGGAGTGGACTATATGTACCTCCTAGAAGCAGAGATAATGCTGCAACTAGCTCTGGCAAGATGTCCATGGAGAACATGATAGAGAAATTATTTAAAGGAGTTGAGACTACCAACTTGAAGTGACTACTATAAAGAGTGATTTATCTTCCATGAGTCAAATGGTAAACTCATACTCTACTTCTATCTAACAGTATGAGAAGCAAATACGCCAACTCTTAACATCATTAACTCAAAGGAAGAGTGGAACTTTTCCATGTGATAAGCTTAGAAACCTTAAAATAATAGCTCCTGCATGGCAATTACCACATGGAGTGGTAAGGTATTACCGAGCCTGTCTGTGGGAAAAGCTATGACTGAAGATGTGATTAAAGAGGATATTAAGCATGAATAAACTTATCTAGTGGAGTCTAAGAAACTAGATAAAGTTATTGATAATACATCCTCCAACCATCAGCAGGGTGATAAGTTAGAGAAGAGCAAGGAAAAAAAACTGAAGTGGTGGTTACTACGCTCCGAAAGCCACCTCCTCCATTTCCCCATCGATTGAAAAGGAAGGTCGACGACACAAAATTTGGCAAGTTTATGGATATGATTAAGAAATTGACAATAAATTTGCCATTGGTGGAGGCATTAGAGCAAATGCCCGAGTACGCAAAGTTTATGAAAGACCTTGTAAGGAAGAAGCAGACTGTTAGTTATGAGATGGTGGACAATCTCTATCATTGTGGTGCTATTTCCACAAGGTTGTTGGTGCAGAAGAAGACAGACCTGGGAGCATTTACTATCTCGTGCATTATTGGTCCTCTTTGTTTTGCAAAATCTCTATGTGATTTAGGAGCCAGTATAAACTTGATGCCGCTTGCTGTGTATAAGAAACTGGGTTTGGGGGATCCTACTCCCACAAACATGAGATTAGTTATGGTAGGCAGGTCTATGAAATGGCCCATGGGGATTCAATATGATGTATTAGTTAAGGAGGCCAATTTCCTATTTCCAGTTGGTTTTGTCATTCTTGATTATGAGGTGGACTTCGAGGTGCCCATAATCTTGGGTAGACCTTTTCTCGCAACCGGGAGTGTACTTATTGATCTAAAGAAAAATGAGCTACTATTCAGGTTGAATGATAAAGTAGTTTGATTCGATGTATGCCAGTCCATGAAGTAACATAAAGATATGAGCATACTTTCTATTGTGGATGTTTATTATGAGGAGCAGCAGGAAGTACCTATATAGGAAAAATTTGTTGTGGAAACTTTAGATGACGTATTAATGAATTTTAATGAAGATGGTATTGAAGATTATGAGGAGACTATGTGTGAATTTACATGCATAGGGTCTTATTCTTATTCACCCAAGAAGCTGGATTTGGAATTGAAAAATCGTCCAAGTCCACCATCCAAGCCATCCATTAAAGAGCCTCCTACTTTGGAGCTGAAAAAGTTTTCCGGTCATTTGAGGTATGTGTTCCTGGGAAGTGAGAATACACTACCTATTATTATTGCAGCTGACTTAGATGAGTAACCAGTAAAAGCCCTTATCTCTGTTCTTAAGAGATATAAGAGGGATATTAGTTAGATGATTGTAGACATTATCGATATTCCTCCTAGTATATGCACACATAAAATCCAGTTAGAGGAGGATTGTTTCCCGACTATTGAGCATCAATGTCATTTAAACCCACCTATGCAAGTGGTGGTAAAGAAAGAAATCATTAGGTGGCTAGATATATGAGTGGTATACCCTATCTTAGATAGTAAGTGGGCAAGTCCTGCTCAGTGCGAGCCCAAGAAAGAGGGCAGACAATGGTAGATAACAAGAAAAATGAGTTGATTCCACTTAGGCTTGTTACTGGATGGAGGGTGTGTATGGATTACAGAAAACTCAACTCATGGATATTGAAGGACCACTTCCCAATGCCTTTCATGGATTAGAGTCTTAATTGGTTGGCGGGAAGAGGTTGGTATTGTTTCTTGGATGGTTGTTTTGGTTGCAATCAGATTTCTATAGCCCCAGAGCATTAGGAGAAAACGACATTCACCCCCCATATGGTACTTTAGCATTTAAGCGGATGCCGTTTTGATTGTGTAATGCACTCACTACCTTTCAATGGTACATGATGTCTATTTTCTCATATATGATTGAAGACACCTTGGAGGTGTTTATGGATGATTTTTTTATGGTAGGAGATTTTGTTGAGCTGTGTTTTGTAAATCTGAGTTGGGCCTTGCAGCGGTGTGAGGAGTTCAATCTTGTGCTTAATTGGGAGAAATGCCACTTCATGGTGAGAGAAGGCATTGTTCCCGTACACAAAATTTCAGCAAAGGGGATTGAAGTTGATCGAGATAAAGTTAAGGTTATAGAGAATATTTCACCTCCTATTTAAGTTAAGGAGGTGATAACACTCAAATTACACTCTTGAATGGGTGTAAGCGATCATTGTCAATATAAAACCCAACTAGGTTGGGGTCAAATCCCATAGGGAATAAGGCATGAACCCAAGTTATTTGTGATTTAATCCACTGATAGTTTAATGTTTCCTAAAATGGGGGGTTTAAGTTTCATGAATAATTGCTTGTCACTTTAATTTCGATGTTTGTAATCAAGAGTTTATGAAATAACATGAATTATGTTCACTAGGGCTGACAGTACATGACAGATGCTAAAGGTGATTCAAGATTCTCATGGTGGGTAGGATAACAAGCTAGTTTTATCGATGTTATGCTCAAATGTATCTCGACCTACTTAAGCATGTAATTTCCTAATCCTCTCAAACTTAGGAAATTTCTATTCATTGCCCAGATTTTACCTCAGGTTAATCAATCTTATTACAGCGCTGATTATGAAACGAAGTATTTCCGAGTCCCTGTTGATAATTCACTTCCTACTATATTTGATTTCTTTCTCAAGCAAATCAAAGCAGTTGTGTCTACTATTTGCAACCAACAGACATTAATTAAAGCTTCAGAATTATCAAGAAATCCTACAACCTATTTAATCTTGAATACTTAGAACCTTATCAAGACCTAACCCTAGATCCCATAATTCAGGTTAATGGAGTTTATCCACTCATGATGCAATAAACAAGTACACAATTTGAATTCATAGTTGGGCAGATTAACTTACAACGATGATGAAAATCAAGAAGTGTAACTTGAACTGAATCTCAATAAAAAACTCCCAAAATATTTACGACAATCTTCTCTCAACAATAATGTTCTAGAGCGTATTGGAACTTGAGAGGGAGAAAATCATGTACAACGTATATTGCAAGATATGGCAATGATAATTAGAAAACCATAAAAGCCCCTATTTATACTTGAGTCTAATTAAGGAAATAAAATAACAACTTAAGTAAATTTTTCTAATAGGTGACACCATTAGGTGACGCCTTATCAAGGGTCAGACGCCTTATTAGAAATGGCATCTAATTTCCTTCAATGTTGACAAGATCCACCTAAGGCTGACAATGTGGATGGCGATGTATCAAAAGTCTGACGACGTATCATAGATGTTGTCAGCTCCTATTCCTTTTTGATAATTTTTGCCTAAGGCTGACGATGATCCTGACGCCTTATCACAACTCTGACACCTTGTCACAAAATGTCATCACAACTTCTCTTCAATTCCCATTCTCTGGTTAAGTCTGATGGTGGCCTTTATATCTTATCACCAAGCTGATGACTTATCATGAATGTCGTCAGCTACACTTGTTGTTTATTTGCTTCAGAATTCAACCTTTTTGTTTCCATTATTATTGGTTCCCCTGCACCTTATCTTTTACTGCAAAATTAAAGTAAAACTAAGCAAATAAGACAAAATTTGCTTAAGACTTCACAATTATTCATGGCTAAATTCATAAAATGTGTTAGCATTTGCTCACACATCAACACCCTCAACTTAGAACAATTGCTTGTCCTCGAGTAACTAAACACAACCAAGATAATACAGAGCACTTTCAACAGTCAGTTATTCACTTAAGCTCAAAACATATTGACCATCTCCAAGGCCAGTCAAATTAAAAGCAATTACATCTATTATTGAAAACAACCATGCAACTCACAAGGATCGAGATATGGTAAAAATTTAGCAATAACAAGCAAGTATATACCTAGATTACACTATCCAAACAAGTCAATGACTAGATACATACCCGGTGTGCCCTCACAATAAAAGATCCCATTTTCACTCATATCAGAATTCACATACATAACATAGGGATAATCAAAAGACTCACTCTCAGAATGAAGTTCTAGATATTGCATGTCAAATGCTATAGGCTTGCCCTTATAGTCGGTGCCCAAGTCTTCCGACAGGTCAGTTAGGATCACTATAGGGCTTTTCTTAAGCTTGCAACGTAGGTCAGAGGCTGGTATGATATTCATGGATATTTTAGAGTGGCTATGCCTCCTTGATAGTACACTAAACTCTTGGGGTTTTAATCCCCAACCATCTTTTCTTCCTCTCTTTTATTGATCACACATGCTCAAGATGAATGCGGTCTTTTCAATTATCATATTATATTTTTATCATCTTTTATGCAACTTTCTCTTTTCTTATTTTTTCACCGCACCCAACTTTTTATTTTTTTTTATTCTTCCTCTCTTCATACTCATTTTGCATCACGCACCCCTATGACAGCCACCCTCAACTTAGGCTATTTTCCGAAGTCAAGGTGCACAGTGTCCAAGGAGGACAAGGGCTAAAATAGGTTCATTGTGATGTCAACAGGAAGGTGAGAGGTATCGTAGAAATAAATAGGCTAATTAGGCTCAAAATAGGGATCAAGAGATATTATGCACATAGGGAAGGTTATTTTAGCTAGAGTGGGCTAAAATAAAAAATGGGCTATGATCTTTTCCTAACTCCTATCCTATGACCATGGAAAGACTAACAGGGCAAGTCTTAGATTCAACACACAACGGGAACTGAGTAAGACCTTGCATACACCTGCACATAAGTATCTTGCATATCACTACTTATTAGGTTCATGCACTTGTTTAACAAAGGTTATTTAGTTGCCAGACTAATGCCACAAAAAGATACACCGTTGTCAAAAGTGGATGCAATTCACACAGTAATATATCAGACCAATGGAGAGGTGCTCACCAGTCACAAAATAAGCTAACTACCTCAAGTACCCGTATTACTCCTAATTATCTACCATAAATTTTTACAACAATATTATGCCCTACACTCTCAACTTAAAATTGAAAATAAAATAAACTCAGGGTTTAGGGAATACTTGGAGTGAATCAAGTGTGAGGCTTATGGGTCTCCAACCCTGCTGCTGTATCATCTATTATTTTCTCTCTCCACCGGGAGTACCTGGCCTTGCAGTGGTTGGAGCCCTGCTAGATGAGGAACCTGTAGCCCTAGCTCGGATGGCTGCATCCCATTTCTCGTTGTCCTCTAGGGACTCTATTCTTGATTTCTTCAATTTCTCTTTTTCAGCCCTTTTTGCCTTTTTTCACTCTTCTTTCTTCCTCGCTGTCCAGTTCTTCTCTCTTATCTTTGCCCTTCTTCTCCCCTCCCCTTTTTTTCTTTGGTGAATTTCCAGTAAGGTCAAGTATTGGAATTTCTTCCTTAGATTCATCCACAGTCATACCTGTCGGCACCATAAATTGATGCTGCTATAATACCCCAACATCTGCCTTTACCTTGCCCAATGCCACTTTGAATTTAGCAAGATCATCCCGTGACATTTCTTTTGCCCGTGCATCAAATCATTTCACCAAATCTACAACCCATTCAAGCAATGTCATAAAAGAATCAAGGGTAGCCTTAATTCTCTTGTCTACTACAGCAGCAAACTATTTAGCAAAGGCATGTAGCTATGCCTCACACTATTTGGCTTGTTTAGCCATTTCTATAATATTAATTAGATGAACTACAAATCCTGTAGCTGATGTAGGAGATGAGGGGTTGGGTTCATTCTCTGGCACTAAACCTCCATGTGCTGAACAAGTTGGGTGCGCAGTCTCAGAATTTTGCACCTCCATATTAGGTGTTGAACAGGTATTTGTAACTGGAGTGTTTGCTACTACCCCTATACCTCTATCAAGTCTCAGTCCTAGCTAATTTTCACTATACCATATAGGGTTGTAAGTCTTTCGGGTAGGAATGTCATCATCAATCCCTACAATCTTTGGCACATTAGCAGCTCGGCATAACTCTATGATAAGACAAGGAAAAGAATAAGTAGTGTCAATTCTCGACATTCTAATCTTCATCTCATCAGCAATGATTTCCCTAAATTTTAGAGGGAGCTTCTGCACCATGCTTTCTACTAGGGTAGTTCGGTCATCTCCTAGAATGTTGTCTCCATCAGTGGGCATCAACCAGATACGGATTATACCCCACCAAAACCTTTCCTCTTAATTCAAAGAGGACTTACATATTCTCTCATTTGGGTTGGTCACCCATGCTGGTTCTCTTTCAGCTATCATGTAGGCCAGCCACGGATGTTGTTTTGCTCGATTATTAATCTGAGCATAGACTGATGGAGCAGTGGCTTGATGAGTGAAGTTGGGGCCATGCAAGAAATTTTTGATAGTTCTGATTGAGACATCAACCCTTACGCCCCTTACCTAAACTCTATCCACCAGGGGATGGTCTGGAACTCTTTCTCCTGGTCTGCATATGTTTTTTAACTGAGCTTGGTAGTTTTCATAAAACTCCCAGACCAGTGCAGGGCAAAATGAGCCTCCCCTTTTTGTGGTACATCCCAAGTCGTACTCTTGGAACTTCTGTTCCACTTCAAGGTACCTGCTCAACCCTTGGGTGATAATCCATTTTTCTTCCTAAATTGGCATTTTAGATCTTCTTCTATCAGTTCAGCGAAGCCCAACAGTGAAGATGCCCTCTGCTTTGAGAATTTTCCATCTAGCATTGACTCAAACTTCAGGGTTCTTATATTAGATAAGTGTTCCCTGATATGGAGACTCTTTATCATCTTTTTGTTTAGTGGACGGGGATCCGGATGCTGTTACCTCAGACTCAGACTCCTCGAACCCTTTCTGTTTCTCTTCTTCAAATTCAGCATGTTTAGATGTTCAGATGCCTCCTGCTCAGAATCTGTTGTTGTTTTAGTGTCATCATGATCCTCCACCTCAACTAGTGGGGGTGGTGGAGGTTTTGTAGGGATTTGCTTCTTTTTTCACTTCTTGAGTAGAGGTTCTTCCTCTTCATAATTAGACTCCTCATTGATGAGTTTCCAACATACACTTTTCTATTGTTTCTTCTTGGTAAGCTGAGGACTCTTTCCCATGGGTGCCATTGTACGATTCCTGTAGCAATAGATAAACATTATTCAATCATCAAGAGTATAAACATAAACACATTAATCATTTAAGCTTCACATCCTTTGAGAAGGCTCATTCATGCTTCAGGTTCCAGGTGTGACGACATTTCTTGATAAGCCATCATGACTGTGATATCTTATCACAATTGCCATCAACCTTAGACAGAACCTATGAAAATTTATTAACTTCTGATGATATTTTTGATAAGCCATCACAATTGTGATAGCCTATCACGAATGTCGTCAGCTCTAAACAGAATCCACTGCACTCTTAACATCCTTTGATGACATTCCTAATGAGCCGTCACGGTTGTGATAGCTTATCATGAATGTCGCCAGCTCTTATCAGAACTCCACTTTTGAATTTAACTCAATTTTTGGTCACATTATTCCTCGAAATCCACTCGAGTTCCAATTTGTGAGTTGAAGTTTAAACCTTGGGCCTGCATAGCAAACCCTAGGTGCAATTTTTAGCCCTTTTTCAAGTTGAATTTGGTTCAAGCCTCTTGGTAACTTTGATTGTCATCCATCTATCACTTACCATAAGAAAAGAAGAGTTAAATTTAGAGCATACCAGATGGGAGCCCTTAATGTGATTACGCGTACAAGAGGAAGTATGAAGAAATTCTTAATTTTGAATTTCAAACCCACACACAAGGGAGTTTGTTATTCTTGATTAACTTTGTGAAATTAGTTAGAATAAGTAAGTAAATAAACTAAGTAAAGAAAGAAATAAACTAAAGAAGGAAAACAAAAATATAGGCGGGAACATGAAGAGGTTTGATTATGGGTCGGGTCGGATTTTTTGAATTGGGCCCAAAATGGTTTAGCAATGCGTACAAGGTCTTTTTGACGACATCTTGTGATGGCTTATCACAAGTGTGATAGCTTATTAGTAATGTCGTCAGCCTTAACAGAAAAAGCCTCGAGTTTAGCCTATCTGACGACATTTTTGATGGCTTATCACAGTTGTGTCGGCATATCAAAGATGTCGTCATGACCTTTCAGCTGACCTCCTCATTTTTTACCTTCTCTATACTAAATCCTAATTATAAAATTAAAAAATCTTGCTTAAACATAAAAACTTTGGGTTGCCTCCCAGTAGGGCCTGATTTATTGTCGCGACACGATTTGGTTATCATGACTACTCAGATTCGCCAAGACAACCTGTCGATACCCCTTTACCATCATCATAGAAGACGTCAACAATTGAGAAAACACTCATCTCTTTTTTCTAAATCATGGATGAGTGTACTATGAAGCCTGTTTCTTTGTCATTGAACCTGAACTTTAGCTCGTTCAACTCCATGTCTACTAGCACTCTCCCAGTTGCAAGTAATGGCCTACCCAAGATGATGGGCACTTCAACATCCATCTCGCAATCTAAGACCACAAAATCAGCAGGAAAAATAAAATAGGCTACCTTTACCAAAACATCGTGTAGTATGCCTACAGGCCGCTTCGCAGACCTATCTGCCCTTACCAACCGCATATTTGTTGGGGTAGGATCCCCCAAGCCCAATTTCTTGTACACAGCCAGTGGCATTAGATTTATACTGGCTCCGATATTGCATAGTGCTTTTGTGAATTTCAAGGAACTAATAGTACACGGGATGATAAATGCTCCCGGATCTGCCTTTTTCTGCACTAAAGACCTTGTAGAGATAGCACCACAATGGAGAAGATTGTCCTTCCATTTCTTGGTTACAAGGTCTTTCATGAACATATCCTGGCATTTGCTCAAGTGCTTCAACCAGAGGCACATTTATTGTCAGTTGCTTAAGCATTGCTATGAATTTGCTGAATTTTGCATCATCAACTTTTTTATTCAATCGTTGAGGAAATGGAGGTGGTGGTCTTGGAATATTTTTCAACACCACTTCTTTTTCCTTTTCTTTTTTCTTATCTAAAGCATTAACAGAACTATCCATCTTCTCAGACTCCACTGGACTACTTTCTTCGGATTCATCAATAACTACGTCTCCATGTACAGATTTGCCCACAGATGGGCTAAGTAACATCTTGCCACTCCTAGTGGTAATCGCCATGCATAAGCAAAGATTTCATGGATTTTGAACCATGTCACTAGGTAAAGTACCACTTTTTCTCTGGTTCAGTGTTATGAAAAGTTAACTCATCTGTTGCTCTAACTGCTTAATAGAAGTGGAGTGTGAACTAACCAACTGACTCAGGGTAGAGAATTCACTCTTCCTAGTAGTTAGCCCCGAGTTGGTAGCCTAAACTCCCTTCAATAATTTTTCCATCATGTCCTCCATGGACATCATGCCAGATCTAGTTGGTGCAAAATCCTGACTTCCAGGAGGAACATATAAACCACTCCTATCATTATTGCTTCTCCAGTTTCCTTGCTCCCTATCTTTATAATCAGGCTTGTCATAAAAGTTCCGACCTTGATTCCCTTGGCTACTACCTCAAAAAAACCCCTAATTACTCATAAGTTTGCCTCCTCATCTGCATTAGTAGCCACAGTGCACTGAGATTCCACAGCTTTGACCTTTTCAGTCTTGCCCGATAGTAAGTGCTTGGACAACAAGTCCATCAATGTCTTTAGGTGGGCCATGTCTTGGTCTCTCTCCTCATCTCTTCTGTGCTGCTCTAAAGTTATACCAATAGAGACAGTTGGGCTAGCTACCATAGAATCCCTATTATGCCAAGCCCAACTCTGTCTGGTCATCCTATTCAGCATATCTGAGGAATCTTGAAAAAACAGATCAACAAACAAACCACCGGCAACATTATCTACAATCAAATTTGTTACAGAGTTGAGAGCCCTGTACAAAGTCTCCATCAAGTGTAGGTTCATCATATTATGGTTTAGATAATGTGTCAACTTCATCTTGAACCTCTCCCATGTATCATACAAAGCTTCGATGGGGAGCTATCTAAAGTTGTTGATCTCGTCTCTCAATTGTACCCTTCTGGAGGGTGGAAAAAACCATTTTAGGAATGCTTCTTTAAACTCCCTCCAGTGGGTGATGGAATCAGGTGTAAGCTCATTTAACCACATTATTGCCTCTCCAGACAGAGACAATGGAAACAATCTCAATCGGATCGCATTCTAGCTCACTCCTGGATTATCAAAAGATTTGTAAATGGTGATAAAGTTCACCAAGTGCATGTTCGGATCATCACAAGGCAGGCCACCTAACAATCCTTTCAGCTTTAGGAGTTGAATCATGGTACATGTTATGCTAAATTTTGCACCAGCTGCCAACGGTGAAGGAATGATAGCACCTGTTGCACCTGCTCAATCCATTTCTATATCATAGTTATCAACCTCCTATTGGATAGGCTATTGACCATACCTTTCTCTGACTGGATGGTTTCTATTGAAATTTTGCTACACAGGTGCAGCAATTTGCTCTACTTGCCTTGGGTTTTGAGAATTCAGAAATTCTTCATCACCCAAGTCTTTATCATTAGGGTTCGGATGACGTACTTGTTGACCCTCATTCTATAGGTTCACCTGATCCCTAGCAGAGGCTTCCAGTCTGTCAGCTTCTTGTTGTTCTGCCATTCTCCCAATCAGCTGGGGTTTCAGATTAATTAGTAATAACGGTTCTCTGGAACTTCTTGTTTTTGGCATAAATAACAAGGAGTTCTGCAGTTAAACAAAAACAAAAAACAAACATAAATCTAGGAAACTTAAATAATACTAAATTAGCGCACACAAACTTTCAGTTTACAACCATATTCCCCAGCAGCGATGTCATTTTTGATAATGCTTAAATTACACTCTTGAATGGGTGTAAGAGATCGTTGTCAATATAAAACCCAAATAGGTTGGGGTCAAATCCCATAGGGAATAAGGCGTGAACCCAAGTTATTTGTGATTTAATCCACTGATAGTTTAATATTTCCTGAAATAGGGGGTTTAAGTTTCATGAATAATTGCTTGTCACTTTAATTTCAATGTTTGTAATCAAGAGTTTATGAAATAACATGAATTATGTTCACTAGGGCTAACAGTACATGACAGATACTAAAGGTGATTCAAGATTCTCATGGTGGGTAGGATAACAAGCTATCTTTATCGGTGTTATGCTCAAATGTCTCTCGACCTACTTAAGCATGTAAATTCCTAATCCTCTCAAACTTAGGAAATTTCTATTCATTGCCCAAATTTTACCTCAGGTTAATCAATCTTATTACAGCGCTAATTATGAAACGAAGTATTTTCGAGTCCCTGTTGATAATTCACTTCCTACTATATTTGATTTCTTTCTCAAGCAAATCAAAGCAGTTGTGTCTACTGTTTGCAACCAACAGACATTAATTAAAGCTTCAGAATTATCAAGAAATCCTACCACCTATTGAATCTTGAATACTTAGCACCTTATCAAGACCTAACCCTAGATCCCATAATTCAGGTTAATGGAGTTTATACACTCATGATGCAATAAACAAGTACACAATTTGAATTCATAGTTGGGCAGATTAACTTACAACGATGATGAAAATCAAGAAGTGTAACATGAACTGAATCTCAATACAAAACTCCCAAAATATTTACGACAATCTTCTCTCAACAATAATGTTCTAGAGCGTATTGGAACTTGAGAGAGAGAAAATCATGTACAACGTATATTGCAAGATATGGCAATGATAATTAGAAAACCATAAAAGCCCCTATTTATAATTAAGGAAATAAAATAACAACTTAAGTAAATTTTTCTAATAGGTGACACCATTAGGTGACGCCTTATCAAGGGTTAGACGCCTTATTAGGAATGGCGTCTAATTTCCTTCAATGTTGACAAGATCCACCTAAGGCTGACAATGTGGATGGCGATGTATCAAAAGTCTGACGACGTATCATAGATATTGTCAGCTCCTATTCCCTTTTGATAATTTTTGCCTAAGGCTGACGATGATCCTGATGCCTTATCACAACTCTGACGCCTTGTCACAAAATATCATCACAACTTCTCTTCAACTCCCATTCTCTGGTTAAGTATGATGGTGGCCTTTATATCTTATCACTGGGCTGATGACTTATCATGAATGTCGTCAGCTACACTTGTCGTTTATTTACTTCAGAATTCTACCTTTTTGCTTCCATTATTATTGGTTCCGCTGCACCTTATCTTTTACTGCAAAATTAAAGTAAAACTAATCAAATAAGACAAAAGTTGCTTAAGAATTCACAATTATTCATGTCTAAAAGAATAAAATATGTTAGCATTTGCTCGCACATCAGGGATATAAAGGACTTCTCAAAGATTGTAAACCCCTTTTACAAACTTTTGTAGAAGGAAGTAAAATTTGACTTCCCTTTAAGTCAAATCATGATGATTTCTTGAAGGCATTTTAATGCCTTAAAAGGAAGCTAGTTGATGCTCATATTATTGTTGCACCGGATTGGTCAAAACCGTTTGAGATCATGTGTGGTGCAAGCGGTGTTGCCCTTGGAGCTGTGCTGGTACAAAACAAAGTTAAATTGTTTCATCCAATCAATTATGCCAGCAAAGCCCTGAGTGGATCTCAAAATATCTACACCATCACAAAACAAGAACTTTTTGCAGTAGTCTACGCTTTTCAGAAGTTCCGGTCTTATTTACCAGGAACCAAGGTGGTGGAATATACCAACCACGCAACCTTAAGATATTTGATGGCGAAAAAGGATGAAAAACTAAGGTTGATTAGATGGGTGCTACTACTTTAAGAATTTGAATTCGATGTTAAGGATTGGAAGGGTTGCGAAAACCAAGTGGTAGATCATTTGTCTAGGCTGGAAGGCGAGCAAGCAGCTAGAGATGAATTTGATATCAATGATGAATTTTCGGATGAGAAAATCTTGGTTGTTGTTATGGAGAAAATACCTTGGTATGTTGATTTCGCAAAATATATGGTGAGTGAGGTGATACCATAGAATCTTTCCATTTATCAAAGGAAAAAGTTTCTCCATGATATGACCCATTACTTCTAGGGTGAGCCATATTTTTTTCGGCGATGTACGGGTAGTATTATTAGGTGGTGTATCCCAGAGTTAGATATATTGAATATACTAGAAATGAGTCATGCTTCCCCAGTTGGAGGTCACCATACAAGTGATCGAAATGCAAGGAAAATGCTTTAGAGTGGCTACTATTGGCCCTCTTTGTTCACAGATGCCTATGAGTTCATGAAAAGGTCTGACCAATGTCAAAGTCAAGGGTCCATGTTAAAGCACCATGAGATGCCAATGTTTAAGATGCTGGAGGTAGAATTATTTAATGTCTGGGGCATTGATTTCATGGGGCCCTTTGTGAGCTTATTTGTGATGAAGTACATATTAGTGCCCATTGACTACTTGTCAAAATGGGTTGAGGAAGTGGCTCTGGGAGATAATGAAGGGGAGAGAGTTTTTGCATTCTTGAGGAAAAACATCATCTCTCGCTTCAGGGTACCACGTACCAACATCAGCGATGGAGGATCACACATTTGCAATAAGATGTTCAGAGATGCCTTGGAAAAATATGAAGTTAAGCAGTATAAAGTGGCTACACCATACCACCCGCAAACCAATAAGAAGGTAGAAATCTCTAATTCAGAAATCAAAGCTATCCTTGCCAAGACTGTAACTGCTAGCAGGAAGGATTGGTCAAGGAAGATAGATGATGCCTTATGGGCATATCGAACGGCTTTCAAGACACCTATTGGCATGTCGCCATACCAATTAGTTTATGGAAAGGCGTGTTATTTTCCGATTGAGCTAGAGCATAAAGCATTGTGGGCACTGAAGCGGCTTAACTTGAATTGGAATAAGGCAGTGAATACGAGACTGGGGTAGTTGAATGGGATGGACGAGTTTCATCTTGGAGTTTATGATCGGGCTGATCTATACAAGGAAAGAATGAAGAAGTACCACGACTAGCAGATTGAAAAGCGGGATTTCTAAAAAGGTGACTTGGTGTTTCTGTTAAACTCCAGACTCAAACTTTTTCTTGGTAAGCTCAAATCCAAATAGTCTAGCCCATTTAAAGTGAGTCAAGTCTACTCATCTGGAGTAGTAGAGCTTGAAAATGAAGAAGGAAGTGTCTTCAAGGTAAATGGGCAGCGAGTGAAACTGTACATCGGTCTAATGGACTCGATATAAAGTATTGATACTATTTATCTTGATGAAGTATGAGTAATTAAGATAACTAAGTCGTGCCACAATGATAAATCAGGCACTAGTGGGAGGCAACCCACAATGTTTTGTTGTAAAGCATTAGTTCAATTATTTTGTTATTTTAGTGCACTTTTTGATGTGTTTTTAAAGAGTGAAAGATGTAAAATGCAGCAAAAAGAAGGAATAATACAATTGGAAAAAGGGTTGAAAATCTGAGCTATGGGAACAAAAGTGATGGTCGAATTGGTGGACCACCAGTCACCTGACGGACCACCATTTCAACTATTGCAAAGAAGCTAAAAATTTCATTCACTAGAGAAAGTTGACGGGCAAAGTGGTGGACCGTCATTTAATTGGTGGATCACCATAGTGACCATCAAAATCAAGTTGAGATGCCCAGGTTCTAGTATGGTGCAACGGCCAAAGAGGTGGACCGTCACAAATTTGGTGGAACTCCACTTGGACCGATGAAATTAGGCTAAAGTGACCATGTTCTGGTAAGGAGTGATGGACAAAATAGTGGTCCGTCACATTTTCGACGGACCGTCATAGCAGCCGTTGATATTACCCAAGCACTGGGTTGGGTCGGGTTAAAATTATTCTTTATTTAAGTGACCCGTATTTGGACCTATTGATTTTAAAGATGTAAAAGAGCGGTTACATATGTTTTACCCTTTTCAGCTTCTTCAACTGACAAAATTCCTTTGGATTCAAAGCAGCTAAAGTCATTTACTATTCCTAGGACTCTCTATCTACTCCCTTTTTCCCGATTTAAGTGACCACCTCTTTTCTTTATTTTCATCACAAACAACCTTTAGAACAAATATAGAGTTTTAAGTGAAGCTTGATTTTGTAATTTGCAAGCTAGTAAAACAAGAATCTACTGCAAAACCAAGGTATGAGTATCACCCTTTTCTTCCCTTTTTGAATTGCAAAACATGAAATGAATTAGTGATTTGTTGTTTAAAATTCCATCTTGTGTTAGTCATTTTCTTTGAGTTTCTGTAAGTTCGGAAACTTTAAAATGCACTGTTGATTGAAGTTTGAGTAAATCACGCCTTTCAAAGCGAGAAATTGTGTGCAAAAGTACGAAATTGGTGTAAATTGTTGCTACACAAATGATGTTGCACAGCAAATGCTCGAATAAATGCCGAAACCACACCATCCATGTTACCAATCTAAAATCAACACTTCGGATATGCTGGCGCAATCCGTTTTGTCATCTGACAAACAGATCAATAAATGTTGATTGAAGTCAACTATAAAGCCTTTTTAACTACCAAAATCCACAATCTCGCATAAATCACACTAAAATCTATTAGGAACTGTGCCAATCATCCTCATACTCTAAAAATACCACAATGCAACCATTGGATGGGGTAAAATGGTCAAATCACATGCAAATGAACAATTCACATAAATCACTAAAATCACGTTACTACACTATCCACCACTAAGAATCTGGTTCGTTCTCGAACTAAAGGCAAGAGAAATACCTGAATCAATGAAAAGATGGGGATAACTACCACATATATCAAATTTGACCTTCTACTTAGACTCATTTGCTGATCGATGTCTCCACTAAATCTTAACCGCGAGAATGTCTCTAAAATATAACCGTCTAACATCTCTAGCTAGACTAGAGATGGACTCCTCAACCAAAGACAGCCTTTTATCTAACTGGATTGAATCCCAACAAATGCAATGAGACTCATTCAGAATATGATGCCAAAGTATGAAAACATGAAAACTAGATGAACAACTGATAAATCTGGGCGTAATGCTAACTCATAAACCACATCTCCAATAGTCCAAAGGATATCAAAAGGTCTAATATATACACAGCTAAGCTTACCCCTCTTCAAAAACCTCATCACACCCTTCATGGGCGATACTTAAAGGAAGACTCAATCACCGATACTAAATCTCAAGGCACGAAGTCTACGATTCGCATAGCACTATCCGAAATTATCCAAACTCTATCTAAAGACTCATGAAGTACGTCTGTACCTCGGGTCTAATCTAAGAAACCTCAAACCAACCAATTGGACAACGACAATGCCTATCATACAAAGCCTCGAAGGACCCATCTCAATACTGAAATGGTAGCTATTATCATACTCAAACTCCGCTAAAGCTATATGTTGCTCCCATTTACCACCAAAGTCTATCACATAAGTGTGGAACATATTCTTCAAAATCTGAATAGTCCACTCCGACTGACCATCGATCTGGGGTAAAATTAAGAGTGTCAAACAGGCCAGGCCGGGCTAACCCGGAATCGGCCCTCCCATTTTAACCGGGTTACGGTCCATTTCCGGGCCGGGTTTGACGTTAATCGGGCTGGGCCGGGCCAAACAGTAAAAAAATTAAAACCCACCCTAACCCGGTCCACTTAACCCAATCCGATCAAACCTACCAAAACCCGGTCAAACCCGATTAAAAACCGGCAAACCCAGTTAAAAACCGGTCAAACCCATTTAAAAAATAGATAAAAAATCCAATATACACTATATACACTCCAATATACACTATATATACTCCAATATACAATATATATTTTTAAAAAAATATATAAAGTATAAACAATTACACATATATACGTACCATTCAATATATAATTATATATGACTATACGTACTACTTTAAATAAAACATATGCTATAATAGTATAATATATATATACACTACAATATATATATATATATACTAATTTATAAAACATATATACATGTATACGTTAAATATATACTACTTTAGAAGATATATACACATATATATGCACCATTCAATATATATTTACTACTTTAAATAAAATATATACTACAATATACATATATATATACAACAATATGTATATATAGTTACATACTAATTTATAAAACATATACACTTGTATACTTTAAAGATATACGTCTATAGAAGATATATACACATATATACGCACCATTCAATATAAATGTACTACTTTAAAAAAAGTATATACTACAATATATATACTAATTTATAAAACATAAAGTAATGTATACGTCAAATATACACGTCTATAGAAGATCTATTCACATATATACACTATATTCTATGTATATGTAATACTTTAAATGAGATATACTACAATATATATACATTACAATATATATTTGTATAGTTATATACTAATTTATAAAATATATACACATGTATACATTAAATATACACGTCTATAGAAGATCCATTCACATATATACACTCTATTCTATGTATATGTAATACTTTAAATGAAATATACTATAATGTATATACATTACAATATATATTTGTATAGTTATATACTAATTTATAAAACGTATACACATGTATACGTTAAATATACACTTCTATAGAATATATATGCACAAATATACAAAACATATTCTACTTAGTATAATAAATTAATAATATTTGGTAGTAAATTAATAATATATTAGAAGTAAGTTTTTAATTTAAATTAGAAAACTAGAAATTCAATTTAAAATTTTAAATCGTTAAATAAAAAAAATAAAAAACAAGGACTAAGGAGTGAATGAATTTGGGGAATTTTATTGATTGCAAAATGATCCAAAATTTATAATTTATATGAATGAAAAATCTATAAATTATGCATCATTTTTTCCAACTCATTCATGTTAATATTAATGGGAACTTGCATAGGATAGTCGAAGTCAACAGGGGCAAAACCATGCATTGGACTTAATTCTGCTGAGTTCTCCCGTGAAGTCATAATTTCTTCAAGTTTCAGCTCGTCGCTCGGCTCCGGTTCCATTCCTTGGTTTCTTCTTTCCGCTCTAATCCAATCTCTGAGGCAAACTAGAACATTCATTGCATTGCTTCCCAATGAGTGTCGGTTGTCTCCAAGCTGCTGTCATCCCTGACTAAAGGCGCTCTCTGATGCAATGATTGACATTGAAACATTCAAGATATCTCTATCTAATCTTGAAAGCACAGGATATTGTGATTCATTATTCCTCCACCAATCCAACGTGTTGATCCGTCGTCTGCGATCCTCTAGTGCCGTCCGAAGATAATATTTCAGCTCTTCCCGATAAGTTGATATGTAAGTTCTCTCATCAACACTATTCCAACAATTTAAATCATAAAACGAATCAGAAAAAACACTATGTGCCGGCCTTTTAGAAGATGATGGCTCCTCGAGAGGATGAGGAGTGACAGTTGGAGTGATATTTGTAGGTACGGCTGAATCAAATAAATCAGCATAGTGATTATATAATTTTTCTATGTAATCCTTTGCATCAGCCATAGCTGTCCACAAATCAGGTTGTACTTGTTCAGCATCATGGTTAGCATTTATTTCTAAGTTAGCATAAATAAGAGTACTAAAGTGACACATATGATTATATTTCATGCACGGATTTAGCATATCACCAACCAAGTAAATAGGGGGAATCGGGAAAAAATATTTTTTAAATTTCGTAAACATGGTGCCAACAACTTCTTTATAACCTTCTTTATTTTTATATTCTTTGAGCAAACCAGAAATATCGGTTATATATGCCAAAATATTACAAACAATAGGATAATAAGCACAGGAAAATTCAACCATAGCTACATAAAATTTTTCTAAAAACTTAACAAGATCATTAATTACAACCCAATCAGAATTATGTAGCATGCAATCAGCAGAATCAGCAAATTAACCGCAATGTTGGTTAAAAGCTAGTGTAATAGGAATTCTATATTTATAACAAGTTTTTTAAAAATTCATACGTAGAATTTCATCTAGTATCAATTTCCTCAGGCATCAAAATCGGTGTAAGTCCATTTTCTTGACATTTAACTTTAAATTCTCTAATTCTCGATCTACGATTATTTCCTTGAATAAAACCAACGGCAAGACGAATTTTTTCAATATAAAGCTCAAAAAAGTCAAGACCATCTTTTACAATTAAATTATATATATGACATGCACACTTAATATGAAAAATTTCAGGCAAGGGCGGAGATAGCGTAGATTTTATTTTTGTTATAGCAGTCTTGTTGTTAGAAGCATTATCAAAAGTAATACATAAAATTTTATTTTCGATACCATAATATCCGACAATTTTAACAATAGAATCAACAATAAATTGTCCAGTATGTTTACGATCTTCATCATATAAAAAAGCAAGAATACGTTTTTGCATCACGAAATTACTATCCATCCAATGACAAGTAACGGTTAAATAATCATTTCTATTTACAGCACGACCAAGATCAGAAGTTAGGGACAATCTACATTGAATATTTTTTAACAATGTTGATAAATAAAAACAATATTGTGAATGGAGTCTAAAAATATCAGACCGACAAGTAGTTCTAGGAATACCATTAAACATATGATTATAAACTGCTTGTATATAACAAATAAAGGCATCAGAAGAAGGAAAACTAAAAGGTAAATAACCCACAACTACCATTTTAGCTATTTCTTTCATGTCCCTCAATTTATTATACTTTTTCGCTACTTGACCGGTTGCTGGGTCCATTCTAGTTTGCGTTGACCCACCAACATCCCCACCACCTTTTGCAATATTTAACTCTCTTTTGTGATCTTCAGCTATATGTCTCATTAACGTACCCGTACCCCCTTGCTTGCCTCCACTTCTATGCTTATATATTTGTTGACAAATATTGCATTGCACCTCAATATCTGATATACGTTCAAAAAATTGCCATGCAATACTAGTTCTTTTACGAGGTTTTGGGGCACTGGGAGGACGGGAAGGGAGATTAACTGATTCAGATCTAACGTTAGCATCTCCTACTGCGGGTGTTTCAGCAATATTTTCATTATCTTTGTCTAAATTAACCGCATCTACTTCATTTTCTTCTTCAATACCGTAATTTTCCTGAGCTTCTACATAATCCATATCGTGAGCACCTACACCTATTTCTTCCTCAAAAGGTGTACCAAGCGGTACCGGAGGCGCAGGCACACGGGTATATCTACTACTTGAACTACCTCTACTGCTAGTAATTTGCTTTTTACTACCACTACTGCTTCTGGGACAAAAAATTTTAACACCTTTAGTAGCGAGGTTTCTTAATTTATCCATAATATAAATTAAATTAAACTAAAAATATTCAAAATACACAAATATAATAAAATTAAATATTAAACAATTAATACAATAAATAAAAATTAAACGTAAGAGATGGAACGACAATATCAAATTTTGGAAGTATCCGAAGATTGCGACTTTAGAAACTTCCGCTCGTACTTTGTAAATGACAAATTAAAAAATTAAAGTGAACACTTTAAGAAATTAAATATATTGAATATTTGAGAATTGAGAATTGAGATTTGAGAGAGAATGAGATTTGAGAGAGTGAAAATTGTGTGAAAAATGATTTGAAGTTGTAGGGTATTTATAGATTTTTTGGGGGGATTAAAGAATATTTTTTAAAGTTTTTTTTTTTTCCTAAATGGGCCTAAACTAGCCGTTTGGACCCAAAAACGGCTATATAGCCCTTGGGCCAACGGCTAGTTTGGCCCAAAATCCAATTTTTTTTTTTTTATTTTCCGGGCCGGGCCGGTTAACCGGCGGGCCTGGACCGGGCTTGGTCTGGGCCGGGTTAACCGGGCCCATTTTAACAAAATAACCGGCCCGGGACCCGAAACCCTAAAGCCCTAGGGCTTACCGGGCCGAGTCAAACTGGGCCGGGTTAGGCCCGACCCGGCCCACTTGACACCCTTAGGTGAAATATTGTACTACGATCAATTTGACTACCCAAATCCTTCTAAAAAGTCTTCCAAAGGTGGGACGTGAACACTAAACCTCGATCTGAGATAATGGACATTAGCACACCATGAAGATGAACTATATGGATCAACCTCTAAGCACTGAAAGAAACCTGAATTGAAATGAAATAATCAAACCTAGTCAATTGATCCTCGATAACCCAAAACACTATCAGAACCATGAGAAGTATGGCGTAACCCAGTCAAGAAGTCATATTGATTCGTTCCTATTTCCACTCGAGAATGGGTAACCTCTAAAGCAAACCTCGTGTTCTCAATGCTCGACCTTCACCTGCTGGAAACATAGGCAACGAGCTACAAAATCCACTAAATCCTTTTATATACCACCACACCAATAATGTTGTCTCAAATCACTATACATCTTAGTCACTCGCGGATATTTAGAATATCTGGAATGAGGAGCCTTCTCCAAAATCAATATAATCTAATCACCTATTCTAGTCACACACACTAGGCCTTCAATACTCAAAAACCGTCTGTATCAAGTAAGGCTTCCTTATCCTCTCCGTTCAACATCTTATCCTAAATCACTCTCAACCTAGCATCACCAAACTAATGAGCCCGATTCTACTCCATCAATAAAGACGTAACCTTAGCAAATGCCAAAACATGCCAGGTGTCGAAATATCAAACCAAAATATCTAGTTAGCTAAAGAATGAACCTCTAAGGCCAAAGGTCTCTCCTACGTCAAAAGATGCACCAAGCTACCTATGCTAGTCGACTTCCAGCTCAAGGAATCTGCAACCATATTAGCCTTGCCCAGATGGTAGATAATAGCCAAGTCATAATCCTTAAGCAACCCAAGCTAACGACATTTCCTCATATTAAGATCTCATTAGGTGAAGAAATATTAAAGTTTGTGATGATATGAGAAGATCTCACAACAGATTCCAAACCAGTAGTGCCTCTATAACTTCAAAGCAAATACAATTGTGCATAACTCAAAATCATAGCTAGGCTAATTTCTCTCATGGGGCTTCAACTAACGAGAAGCATACGTAATTACCTTAACCTCTTACATCAACACAATACCTAACCTAACACCATAACCATCACAAAAGATGATAAACCCCATGCCTTTCTTGGGCAAAGTTAAGATAGGATCTGAAGTCAACAAATTGTTGAGCTTTTGAATGCTCGCCTCACAAGTATCAGATCACTGAAAGAAAGTCTTCTTCTAAGTCAACTTAGTCAGCGAAGTGCAATAGATGAAAAAACCTCAATAAACCATCGATAGACACATGCAAAATCAATACAACTTCGAATCTCGATAGGAGAAGTAGGCGTAGCCCAATCATGAACTATTGTAATCTTGGTTGGATCAACATAAAACCATCCTTAGTCATGACATGGCCCAAGAAAGAGACAGAATCTAACCAAAACTCATACTTGGAGAACTTAGCATACAACTTCTCCTTCCTTAGTCTCTAAAGCACAATCTGTAAATGCTCCTCATGGCCAGCCTCACTCTTAGAATAAGTCAAGATATAATCAATAAATACAATGACAAAAGAGTATAGATACGGTTAAAATACCCAATTCATCAACTCCATGAATTCAGTTGAGGCATTGGTCAAACCGTAGGACATAACCAAGAACTCATAATAACTGTACCGAGTTTGAAAAATGGTATTTGAAAAATCCAAAGATCTAATCTTCAATTGGTGGTACTTGGACTTTAAATAAATCTTTGAAAACACTGAAGCATTCTAAAGTTGATCGAACAAATCATCAATATGAGGAAGAGGATATTTATTCTTAACTATCATCTTGTTCAACTGTCGATAATCAATATGCATATGCATAGACCCATTTTTTTTCTTCACAAACAAGACAGGTGCACCCCAAGATGATATACTAGGTCGGATAAATGCCTTATCCAACAACTCCTACAATTGATCATTTAATTCCTTCAATTCTATTGGGGCCATCCTATTAAGGTAAAATAGATATGGTCTTGGTGCTTGGCTCAACATCAATAACAAAGTCAATATCATGATCCAAAGTCAAACCATACAAGTCCATAGAGAAACATCCACGAACTCATAAATAATACAAGCAGTATCCAAAGAAAGAGGTAAAGTTGTACTAATATCATAAATATGATCCTAATAACATAAACATCCCTTCTCAACCAAATGATGAGCCTAAAGGGATGATATAACCCTCTTAGGACCTAAATAAAGCACATCTTCCAAGCTATCCTTGACACAAGTGGCGAAGCTAAGGTCACAGTCTTTGCATAATAATCTAGGACAGTATGGTAAGGAGCTAACCTACCCATACCCAAGATAAGATTAAAATCTACCATATCTAAGACAATTAGATCAACCCAAGTCTCACCCCAAGCAAAGGTCACAACATAAGATCGGTGCACCCGATCTATCACTGAAGAATCTCCTATAGGGTAGATACATGGATATGCTTGGCAAAAGGCTCACTAGCAGAATCAAACCAAAAGCAAAATATGAAGACACATAGGATAAAGTCGATCTTAAATAAAATAACATAGATATAGATTTAAAATATATGGGGACAGTACCTGTGATAATAGCGTCGGAAGCCTCTACCTCTAGTCTGGCGGGTATAGTATAGCACTATCCACGACCACCATTAGACTGAGTAGCCCCACGACCACCACTATGGGTACCAATATCTCTGCCACATACACCTTTAGTATAACTTCTACCTCTCAGCCGATATAGAAGTAGCCCTAAAAACATAGTGGGGATAGTCCTTGGCCAAATAACCTACCTTATCACACACAAAGCAACCTCTTTGTTTGACTCAATAGGAGGAGGTACAGTTGAGCTAGAATAACCCTTGAAAGCTTCTGAAATAGAAGACCTACTACCTAAACCCTTCAAGTCTACATGTACTAGTCCACCATAATGCCCACAAAAGCTTCTAAAATCTCTACCTCGTGTAGTATGACCTCTGAACTTGCCCTAACGATGCACCCTCTTGGATCCTCCCTAAAACCCTTGAAGAATAGATGTATTCATCCTAGCATGATCCACTATACTTTGAAATTATGCCCTATACACTACCATCTGATTCGTAGCTAGCTGAAGACAAACATCCGACCTCTTCAAAACTTTTGAATCTTCTCAGACTTAGTGTTAATATTGGCATAAGAATATCTAGACAAGGCATGAAAGTATGTCTCCTACTCTGTAACAGTCATGGAGCCCTACTCCAGGTGATCAAACTTATTTCTCATCTGATCTCCCAAACTGTATGGCACAAAATTATCTAAAAAGGCCTCAACAAACTAATTTTGAGTCATCTCTGGAGAATCGAGGGGTCTATAACTAAGATGTGATCTTCACCACCAATCTCTAGATGTGTCTCTCAACTAGTAAGTAGTATAAGTAACCCCATGTGACTCAAGAGAACCAAGGTTATGCAAATTCTCACAACAATCAATCAAGAACTCATAGGCATCCTCACCTACAACATCACTGAACCTAGAAGAATCTAAATAAGTGAACCTTTCAAACCTCGTTTGGTCCTTAGAAGAAATTACTGCACTCGCAATAATAGAAGTCATAGTAAATCTGGCTGGCTGAGATCTCACCTGTGCAGGTAACATAGAAAAAAGCTGAACTCCTAGTCTCGAAATATCATACTTAGATGCTAGAACAGAAGGATTAACAACACTTGGAGTTTGTATAGTACTATAAGCAGATATCGGCACCATTGGAGGATCTATACTTGAAATTGGAACACTATAGGCAGGCTCTAGCACAAACGAAGGTACAATACTCATAGCTAGAGGAACACCAGGTGCACTCAAAGGAACACCCTTTAAATAGGTCAACAAGCAAATCAATAACCCCTCCAAGACTGGGGTAGAAGAACTTTATGGGACCAGAGTAGGCCCTATATCTCTATCATGCTCAACCCAAGGCTCAAGGGAGATCCCCCTAGTACAATCTCTGGATGGGGAAGATCCTTATTCCCGTTACAACCTTGGACCCATCCACGGCTCGCAACTCACCCTCTAGACTAAGCCCTCTCATCGATTGAAAACTCCCTATCTCTAGCCTCATAAGATCTAGTCCTCACTATCTACACAGAGAAGAGTGAAACTTATTAATACTTTAAGCCCATCTATGGCTCACAACTTACCCTTTAGACTGAGCCCTCTCATTAGATGACAACTCTCCATCTCTAGCCTCACAGGATCTAGTCCTCACCATCTGCATAGAGAAGAGTGAAATATGACTTAGAACCTATGGTATGAAAGAATCTGCATGATAAGGAACAAAATAAGAGATCTTTCTAAAGATATCTTATAGCCTCTTAAAGATAGATACGAATGTCTATGTACCAATTTGCGAGACTACTAGACACCTGTCCTTACACTGATCAGACCAATGAAACCTAACTTTGATACCAATTTGTCACGACCCAAATACCCAGGGTCATAATGGCACATGTTGCAATAAACCTTGACAAGTAAGTCTATCATCCAAATTAATATGAAATGAGAAATTAATATTAAAACCCAAGGCTAAACGCCTAGAGAAAAACTAAACCACATATATATAGAAAAAGCATAAATATATAACCAAAGATATCTTACAAATCACAAAGCTTAGTGTCACAGTGTAAGAACTACTAAAATACATCTCGAATGTCAAGAGATACAATCATAGTCCAAAAGGAACACATTTTATCTCTAAATACAAATAAGACATGATCTAGATAAGAAGAGGTAGTAGAACAACTCCGAAAGCATAGATCATCCGCTACCTCAAATATACTCTAGATAACACTTGAATCAATTATTGTTTAGTGCACTCATACCTGGATCTATATTGAAAGAATGCAGTAGGGGTGAGTACGGTCCACCTGTACTCAGTAGGTATCATTGACCAACTGAAAAAGTAGAAAATAAAGCATATAAAAAATACGCACTATGGGCACGTCGCCTGCAATAAAAAAAATATCCCAAATGATAGACCACACTATCTCCCACTAACAGTTCTATAATAAAGACATATACCATATACAAATACCATAAAATAAGCACAAATAAACACGTATACCAAATACAAGTATAAGAAAGAAGTATAAATAGAGGGAGATTACATCAGAAATAGTAATACAACACAAAATGAGCATAATATATATATATATATATAATTCAATGATGATAATAATGGTGATGATGTGATGCTTGAGGTTGCTGCACAACCACCATATACACTTACTTACCTGTACTTCCAGGTAGGACCCATGTGGGGCTCGCAATCCATATATAATCCAATAACCAATACCAATATCTATGACTCCTCTCCGGCACATCCCTTGGCAGAGAGTCTATAAAGATGTCACAGGTCAGTATTTTTAGTATTTCCAAAGCGGTACCAATATTTCACAAGTACATATAATATGAGGATGTAATGCTCACAACCAACCAGAATGACCATTCATAAATTTAATGTAATCCATATATCGAAAGAGTAATATACACAAAGATATGTCATTAATACCACATAAATTCCAATTTAGGATTTTCACCAGATAGATACCACCAAATATACATACATAAATGACAATAACATCATATAAGATCTCACACGGTCACATATAGCAGATAATATCTCGAAACCACTAAATAGCAAAAACATAGGCACCCACACGGGCACAATACATTAATATATCCATTCTATTATTGGTTTTCATACCCCAAACACGATTTTATACCAATATTAACTACCTAACCTAGTTTGAAGAAAGTTAAGCCATAACCAACATCAAATGCCAAAAATTGGTGTAAACTAGCCTTTAATATCGAACTTTCACCTCACAAATATATCCAAAATCAATTAAAATACAAATACCATTTTCAGGTCGGGGTCAAAATGATTCCCCAAAATGAGTTATTGAAAAGAAGGTTAAAATTAAAATTTTAGTCCTAAAATATATTTTCTATGATTAAAGGAACTTATAGAAGAAAACCCAATTGAAAACGAATTGAAATTGGGATTTAAATCGAAGAATTTCCAATTTTAGGCCTTATGGGCCAAAATTTCCAAATTCCACCTTTCAATCCAAGATTTAAAAGGAGTTAAATAATGAGAATCAAAGAAAGTAACTGAAATAGGAGTTTTGGAGATTATCCAAGATTGAAAATGAAAACAATTATGCAAAAACTCAAAATCCTAAGCTCCAAGTCTCTAAAATGGTGAAAATCATGAAACTAGGGAATTTAACACACTCAAACATTACTTAAGCGACCACCTAGTTTCTTAAGCAGTCATCGCTTATGCGATCAGGTGTCGCTTATATGATGCCCACCTCATCGCGTAAGAGACTTTACTGTCGCTTAAGCGACTGTCTTTTTTCGTCTTTTATTATGAAAGATACGTTTTTTTCGTATTTTTTCTCTTTTTTCGTCTTTAATTTTAGTCTACTTTTTTTAGATTTATTTTAATTATGTTTCAATTCTACTTTTAGTCTTTTTTTTATATGTTATTACTTTTGTTTCCTACACTGACTACACTATTACCTTTCATTAATAACATATGAATCACCTAATAATTGAAATAAATAATTGTATCTACCATATGAATCACCATAACACCATATATATGAATCACCCAATAGTTGAAATAAATAATTGTATCTACCATATGAATCACCATAATACCATATATATCACCTATTAATATCATATGAATCACCCAATAATTGAAATAAATAATTGTATCTACCGTATGAATCGCCATAATACTATATATATGAATTACACAATAACTGAAATAAATAATTGTATCTACCATATGAATTACCATAATACCTTATATATCACCAATTAATATCATATGAATCACTCAATAATTCAAATAAATAATTGTATCTACCATATGAATCACCATAATACAATATGTATCACTCATTAATATCATATGTATCACCCGTTAAAATCATACAAAATGTATCTACCATATGAATCACCATAATACCATATATATGAATCACCCAATAATTGAAATAAATAATTGTATCTACCATATGAATTACCATAATACCATATATATCACCCATTAATATCGTATGAATCACCCAATAATTGAAATAAATAATTGTATCTACCATATGAATCACCATAATACAATATGTATCACCCATTAATATCATATGTATCACCCGTTAAAATAATACAAAATGTATCTATCATATGAATCACCATAATAAACATATAATGATATCATATTTATCATTCAAATGAATCACTATTAAAAAAATAAACATGTATGAATAGCTAAATAAATTTATATATGTATTAATTGATTTTTTTTTTTTTAAAAGGGAGAGATTTTAGGAGAGAGAAAGAAATTGCATGCGTTAATGGAGGAAAAAAATCAGGAAGAAAGATGATTTAAGCGTTAATGGAGGAGAAAAAATCTGGAAGGGAGATGATTTAATTGTTGATAATTAGGGAAGGAAATCTTTGAAAAAAATAGCTATGAGTTAATGGTAGAGTAAAAATAGGATGTGGAGTTTTGTTGATATGTATCAAGAGTAAAGCTGAAAATTGGGATTTTATGTAAATTTTAAAATGTAAGTGATATTAAGTAATATAGTCTCTTAAGTATGAGATTTGTGTAATTTATCCTTTATTTAAGTTACCCTTTTTTTAAAGCTAAATTCGGGCATAGGCCCATCTATTATTAGTAGTATAAACAACATAAATACTAATTCTTTTGGAATTCTGTGAATATATTGAAATTTTTGTAATATGTTTAGAGAGTTGGAATTTTTTGTAATATTAGAAATAGAAGTTGTGTATTTGTATAATTTTAGTTATTAAAAAGTTTGACATATCAGGCCCAAAAATAGCCGACCCAAAAAAATTAAGACGCATCAGCTATTACACCCCCTTTCCCAAACCAAAACATCAAATTATGAAAGTGAAAGGTCAAAAATCAAAACATTCTTGATACCAATAATATTATTAGTGTATAATTTTAACAGAATAATATCATATTTCCATAATTAATTTGAATAGTTTGATAAGAAATTCGAGTAAATTGTTAATTATGAACAATTGAGTACTTACCCATGGTACCACTGTAGTTCTAATAAGATACTATATTTAGGGTTGTGTATATTTTGGTTTAAACCGAAAATCAAACCGAAATTTTAATTTTGATTTGGGATTTTAATTTTTCAGATCGGTTTCGGTTTTAAATTTTTGAAATTCGATTAAACGGTTTGCTTTTTGTTTTTTCAAAATAATAATTTGGATAAACCGATTAACCGAAATTTTATAAATAATTAATATTCTATATATATTTTATTATATATATATATATATATATAATATTTAATATATAATAATATAATATAAATATATAATAGCAACCCTAATAACTAATAAGTAATAGCATGTCACATACAACTAACAACATAAATCCGTCCAATAGTCGAACAATCGATCAAATCATAGACCGCCGGCGAGATCGTCTTCTATATAACAACACCAAAGCCGGCGACCAGACGACCATTATGGGCTTCAGCCTGAGTGCCGACTCCGGACTTCGAGTTTCGACTGTTTATGCAAACTTATGCATAATGAATTTATATATTATGTTAAACTTATGGTTATATCATTTAGTTTCATCCATATTGAGTTATTTATATCTGAGAATGAAAATTAGGTTTGAATTATTTTTTTTTATAAAAAATCATTAATTTTAAATGTCCAGTCATAATAAAGAGAGGTTCACTACTTTAATCTTCAAAACCGAAATAAAAATTCAAAATAACCGAATTGAATTTGTAGAAACCGAACCAAATCGAATTTATTTCGGTTTGGTTCAGATTGTCATTTTTTGCAATCCAAAAAATGAAAAATCAAAATGATATTAAACTATCAAACCGAACAAATCTAATGCCCAGTCCTAACTATATTCAAAACTGATTCGAGTTTCGCGTGGTTATTAAAATCTTATAAAATTTATGAAATGATAATTATTCTTTGGATATCTATACATAAAGAAAAATCCAATTAATAAACAAGTATAATTAAAACTTTGATAATCACATATTCAATTTCTCTCCACAATCATGTAGTTTTAAATTATTCAAATATTTTAAATAAAATTTTTAAACAACTCATGTGTCTTTGAGGTAGAGGTCAGGTCTCCATACACCTTAATCTTTCAAATTTTACTTTGTGGGACTACGTTGAATATATTGTTGGAGCTGTATATACACTATCGAATTTTTCTTTTATTTTGAGAAATACTATAAATATATTGTTTTCTTTGACTATCTTTTACATAATTTTAAACTCTAGTAATTTATATAATTTTTTTTATATGTGTACATTTTATTTTAAAATACAAAAATTTTATGGAAAAATCCATAATTTTGTTTTTTTAATGATAAATAAATTACTTTTCCCTACATTTAAGGATTTGTTGCAATTAATAAAATGACATAGATATTACAATAACAATACACATAATTATTGAACTAATCATAACTATTCTAAAAATTGGAAGCCACTTAGTTGAAAGTTGAAAGATCAATTTACCCATTAAATATTGAACGACCGTTTTGCCCTTCCATTTAAAACTGGAAAGGTAAACTTACAATGCAATGTATTAACTTAAAACTGTTTTTTTTTAATTAATTAAAATCTGAACTTTCCAGTAAATAACAATGTAATAATTCCCACTTAATGCAACCTATTTTATGTGTCTTGGGACTTTCAGCTTCCAATGCATTTCGTAAATATAAAACTAACGCCAGCCTTTAGAATGTGTACTTAACGCATTGAAGATTTTTATAACTTCCGACTTTTGAACTAATTCTGATCCCTTATTTATTTTGGGGTGAAAATCATTTTTCTTCCCTAACTTTACCTTGAAAATTAAGCTTTGAACAATAATCATATTCTCCCTTTATTCTTATTGAATTTTTAAAATGCCTATTGTACCCTCTCATCGTCAACTTTTTTTTTTACTTCTTTAAAATCCATATAACAAATTTTTCATTAAAACATGAACATTGTCTTCTAGATGAAAAAAGTGAGAAATACTAATTAAGTATATAATCTAATGATGATCTATAATAAAGTAAATTAATATAATAAAAAAATTGGCTTTATTAATAATAATCAAAACTCTAATATTTAATTTACAAGTGAAAATAATAAGTAATATTAACTTTATAAACATATTTCAATGCAGAAAATATAAAATAATGAATAAAAATAAGGCCAAATTTTTAAAGAGTATATATTTAGATAAATTATAGTTTATGTAAATCCTATTAATGACAATCACATCGTACTTATTTATAATATCATTTCTTAGCACTTGACTTTCATACTAAAAATAGTTGTTTTAGTTTACTTGTCCAATTTATGAAATCTAGGGAATTGTATTATATTTTTTTACTCTTAGTGTTAAATAACTACACAAATGAATTAAATAACTACACAAAGTAGTAGTATAGACAAATTAAAAATTTTAAAGTATAATTAATAAGGTTAATTCAGTAAAATGCACCTCTATATAAATGTTTTTTAAGAGTTGTGTCAAGTCAACAAAAGTCAAGTAACTTGAAACGGATGTAGTAAGAGAGTGGTGAAACACAAAAATATATACACGCATGTACGTACATACATATATACAACTTCAGGGTGGCTAGGTTGGGAGCAAGTTATTTCGGAATTAGTTATCCCGAAATAAGTTGTACCAATATGAATATGTGATAATTTATCTCATCACTGTGGTATATATGGTGGAATAAATAATTTTGAGACTAACTAATACCTTTAACCAAACACAGGATAAAATAATCATGAATTTTATTGTTGAATTATTATAATCACATCCACACCAAATGACTCTCTAATACAAATAATATTTAAATAGCGATCTTAAAAAATAACATTAAATTTTGTGATAAATGTATAAAAAGTACTATTTTACTTATAATGTTAATAAACTTAATTACAATGTTATAAGTACCAAGGTTAAAAAATAAATATTATATATAATATAAAGAGGTACTACTGATTACGCTCACCAATACCATAGTTTGAATATAGGACAATCGTTGCAATAAAGCTCAACTCACGTTGAGGTCGAATCCTTGAGGAGTGAGTCTAGTCCTCAAAACCTATAGGTGTTGATGGCTTCTAAGTGTATGCCCATAGTGTAAACAAAGTAAAATGTATGAATTAAAATGGAGGGGAATGGTTTGAGAAGTTCTTCGACCAAAATCAAATCAAACTACCAACTTAAAGTGAAGATTGTGGTTAAGATTTAGATATGGTTAAGATTTTGATATGGGATAAATCTTGAGATTATGTCTTCCTAGGGGAAAATAATGCATAGGTCATGATAATTAAGTGCACATTCTAGTCATCAACTACGTTGGTAGGCTAAGTTCGGAATTCTTGAGGCTAATTTGTCAACAAACCTCAAGATTATCATCCATGGACCCTTTCAGATACCTCATAGATGTGACAATTGAATTCACTCAATACCTCAATTAGGCATCACTATATCTAGAAAGATGCCCAAGACTTAGCTAGTTCTCAACTCACCCTTATTTATAAGATAGTGAAAAGAGAACAAACTACATCTACTATTGTTTCCTATTGTCTTGTCACACATATCCCCCTTTCAAGGATGATATAGGATCCAAAAGTTTACTCGCATCTCTCTTTCAAAGATGATAAGAGCTTTTGAGAATTTGGGGTTATAACCTATAAATTTCAATTAAATTAAGCAAGCAATAGTGAAACCCACAATCAATGACTAAGAATTTACACTAATAAATCACAACCGACACATATTTACACCCTATTTCAACATAATTCCAAGATAAATTATTTACCTACTCATGAAGTTAGGAAAAGTAAATATACCAAATTGATTATTCAATGCTTCCATTAAACTTTTCAATCAAGAATAATTAAATATCCAACTCCAATTAAAACCAATACTAATTAAAAAATTAACAACACTAAATTTTTCCAATTTAGTAGGGTTTATAAAATTTCCAATTTCAATTTCAAAGTTGATGAATACCGAATAGGAAAGGGTTTTATCCATTTAAAGGATTTGGGGTCTGTTTCATAAATTTATAGAATTGCCCCTGGGCATAAATCCGCGTTGCCGCGATAGCGACAGCTTGCCTGCGATTGTGGTCACCACAATTGCCTTTAGATCATCGCGACCATTGACTTTGACCTATTTTGATTGGTCGCAATCGCGGCCCTCAAACCACGATCGCGGTAACTAAGATCATTTCCTGTTAGGGTCTTCCAGCTGTACTTCTCATCTCTTTTTTATTCCTTTTAACCTCAATTCCACATCTCTTCTTTCTATCACCTGTATACCTGGAAAATGTGAAAAATAGTGCATTCAACTAACAAATTTGTCTCATTCATACCTTCAAATCATAGTAGTGTGAACAATTTTTGGATGTAGATGAGTGGTAAATTCACCATCCATCAACACCCCTAACTTAAACCTTTGCTTGTCCTCAAGTAACACTACTTCTTACTCAATGAGACAATGCATCTTTAAGCCCATTTGTACACTCAAATGATCATAATGACTTCAAACTTGACTAAGACCACAAGTAGCTCTCACACATGGGCAAAACTATTCTCACGACTCCCTTTGACAAGAAATGCAATCTCCAAGATGCAAAGGACTTTAAAGAACAACAAAGCAACAATTACTAACTCTATAGAAGTAACTCTTTATCGACATCAACTCCACTATACTCGTTTTGCCTCATTTTTTGGTACATGACAATTTCACCCACCTTAATTTGTTTACATGCCTCCTCAAAAGAAGGAAATTCCACACACACCAAACTATCTAATATACAACAAGGGATTTAAGTGCAAAACTCTCTCTCATACAAAGACTCTCAATGCTAATAAGTTCTATACCATAAGATTGAACTTACTTTCAATTGCTACTACAATGAATACATGTAGTTGAAGATCTCGAAGGATTTTGTGAGCTTGTAACGTAGGTTCGGGAAAGGATAGGATATCATTTAGGAACAAAATGGCTACACCCTCCTTGAACATATACATCACACTATTCCATTCAACTTTTAACCATGGACCACTTTTTTTATTTTCACACAAAAAATATGCCTATTTTAGCTACCTTGATTTACCCATTTTTTTGAAGGCATCTTTCATTCGCTTATTTCTTTTGCAATGTATGACTCCTTTTTTTTTTTCATCATTTCTTTCTTTTTTACTTTTTTTTTATTTCTTACCTTATAGGCATCCACTTACATTACCATGGACCAATATCATCTTTTCTAAACTTACCACCCCCAACTTAGGCATTTGGACTCAAGTTTTATTTTTCACGTTCAAGGAGGATAGGATTCAAGAGAGGCAAAAACTTTAAATGGTTTGAGGCTTGTAATGTGGTTGCCAAAGAAAGGCTTGAAGGCTAGAATGGGTAACTAAGGGTACTATTCTATGCATGGGTAGACTATTTAGGCTAAAATGGGTTCCTATGCTCACAAAGATGTCCTAAGATCATTTTACCAACTAAGTATAATCACAATTAGTCTTGAGAGACTAACGGGGCAAAAACTAGATGGTACAAGTGTTGAAGATAATGATAAGATTACTTAAACTCTATTTTTTAGTGATAAGCTTTAGTAGTTAGTATCATGTTACTAGTAGAGTTCATGTTACAACAAAACTCTAATCATAGCTAGTTTAAAACTTGTGCTAGGACTCTAATGTATGTATGAGTCTACTGTACTGTGTGTATATAAATAAACTGTTGTTGTACTATATAAAAATCATCAATATACAAATATCTTTTCTACATAGCATCGGATTCTCACATGGTATCAGAAAGCTAAGCTTTTCCCGCTAACCAATTCTCTAATTGCTAGAATAGTCATATTCCAAAATGGCATCAGCCTCAAAGTCACTCTAGACTTCCTCACTGCACCACCTCATTTCTTTTGTTCCTATTAAGCTTAAGCCATCAAATTATTTGATATGGAGAACTCAAATTTTGCAGCTTATTCAAGTTATGAGATTAGTCTATCTCATCAAGGATGAGTCCAATGAAGAAACCATTGATGAAATTGCTCCCAGCAGTGACGAAAATAGTGGTAAAGCCACTGACAAGAGCAGTGACATTGATGATTGGGAGGATAAGGATGTGTTATTGAGGAGTTGGATCTCTGGTACACTATCAGAAGAAACCATGTACCATATTGTAGGCAGTAAAAATGCCAGGGAAATATGGGAAATCTTGGAGGAAACATACCTCCAAGCCACTAAGGACAAAGAGTTCCAGTTAAAGCAAAAACTTCAAACTATTAGACTTGGATCTAAGTCTACTGATGAGTTCTTGAAGGAGTTAAAAGGCATATGTGATGGATTAGCAGCCATACACAAGTCAGTGGCTGAGGATAGTAAAGTAATCAAGTTTGCCAGAGGGCTAGGACCCAAGTACAAGACATTCTGGACTGTTATGCTTGGTAAGCCTCCCTATACAACTCTGAACCAATTAGTTAATGCTTTGAGAGGGTTTGATCTTAGGGAAGATGATGGAGAATAACCTCAATAAATAAACCACAACACTACTTTTATTGTGTAACAAATCAATCATATAAAGCAAAACAACTATAGGGGTAGAGAAAACTTCTATAGAGGTAGAGAAAACATGAACTACAACTCAAGAGGAAGGGGTTTTAGAGCAGTTGGACAAAGCTCTAACCAACAACCTACTCAAAACACTGCAAATCCCTCAAAAGAGAAGCAAGACTCTGCTGCTTGTCAGATCTATGGGAGAAACAACCACAATGCACTCAAATATTTCTATAGATGGGATTTTTCATACCAAGCTGAAGATGGCTTGCCTTAAGCCTTAGCATATGCCAACTTAAATGGTCCCAAAAATGTAGACAATACAGTCTGTGGATTTTGGAGCAAGTACTCATATGACAAACTCCTCAGATAAACTATCTGATCTAAAACCTTATAAAAGATCTGATAAGATAGTAGTTGGAAATGGAAATGAACCCAATATTACATGCATTGACAGTGGTGGTGTATATGGCTTAAAACTAAAAGAGGTACTGGTTATTCCTAAACTTAAGAAGAAACTATTATTAGTAAACAAGCTAACCAAAGATAATTATTGTACAATTGAGTTTGATGAATTAAATTTCTATGTAAAGGATAAGAAAAAAGGGAAGCAGCCAACCAAGGGATCTAGAAGGGGAGATATTTATGCATTGGAAGGTAACAATCCACTAGCATTGACAGCAATGTAGGCAAGAAAGAATAGCTTTAGTTTTAGTTATGTTTGGTATGCCTGACTTGGGCATCCAAATTCTAAGTATTTAGAAGTTTTAGACAGAAATAAGTGTATCAATATCACTTGTTGGAATAAAAATCCTATTGTTTGTGTTAGTTGTCAAATGGGTAAAGGTTTTAAATTACCTTTTGGTTTGAAAAATAAAGTTGAAAAAAACCTTTGCTAAAAATTCATTGTGATATATGGGGTCCTACACCTATTGAGTCTTCAAAACATATCAGATTTTTTGCACTGTTTGTGGATGATCATAGTAGATACACATGGATTTATCCATTAAGAAGAAAATCAAACTTCTTTGAAGTGTTTATTAATTTCCAAAAGATGGTTGAAAAATAGTTAACTAAAAGCAAAAAAATATTCTAATCTGATGGAGGTGGTGAATTCTCTAGTTCACAATTCATTAATCACTTGGAAAATTGTGGTATTGTTAGACATATTTTCTGTCCAAATACACCTAAGCAGAATGGTATTGCAGAAAGAAACATAGGCATGTGGTAGAAACTAATCTAACTCTATTGTTCCATGCTAAATTGCCTTTGTTTCTATGGACAAAAACCTTCCTTACAACTATTTTTCAAATAAATACGCTACTATCTTCAGCTCTTAAGAAGGAAACACCTTTTCATAAACTTCATGAAACACACCCTGACTATTAAAGCTTGAAAGTATTTGGGTGTAGATGTTTTCCTTACATCAAAGGAAGCAATAAATTCTCTCCAAAGACATATCCGTGTGTTTTCATTGGTTATAACAGCTTCCACAAGGGATATAAATGTTACTATCCATCCATAAGAAGGGTATTCATATCAAGAATTAGTGTCTTTGATGAACTAACTCTATCTTATGTGCAAAAAAATAACAACACTTCTACAGGATCAACTGATTTTGCCATACTTTTTAAAATCTTCTCAGAATTCAAGAAGGCAGGCAATTTATTGGCAAGTAAGAATTCTGACTCATCAAATCCTTATCATGTAGCTACTTTGGATAACACTTCAGGGGAAGTTATATCAGTTATACCAACACTTGAACTACTAGCACCAGAAAAGTCTCAACATGAAATTGTGGAATTACCAACTCCTACAAAAGATCAATATCGGGAAAACTCTTCAAATGAGGTGCATGTAGATGACAAGTTGCAGATGAGTGATAACCAATAATTGCCAAAGAAGTCTTACATTGTAGATCCACAGGGAATTCAACGTGAGGTTGATTCCTTAAAGTTTTTCCCTATTCAAGAATCAACTCAAGAACCTGTTTCAACTCCAACTGTACCAGTTGAACATTTTATGATTACCAGGTCAAAAGCTAAGAATCTCTCTTTGTCTCATACTTCTTTATCTGCAGCCAGGTTCAACACTCTACTAAGTAAACCTACGTCACTCAAAGAAGAACTTTGCTCTTTGCACAGGTCAACAACTATGTAGGAAGAATTACAAGAACTGCATGAAAATGAAACTTGGATTCTTATTCCTAGGACTGCCAAGATAAATGTAATAGGCTCTAAATGGGTGTATAAAATCAAAATGAGGTGAGATAGATCAATTGAAAGATATAAAGCCAGGTTAGTTGCAAAGGGTTACTCACATCTTGAAGGGATAGATTTTGAAAAAACGTTAAGACCTGTTGTAAAGGCAACTACCATCATAGTTGTCCTATCTGTTGCAGTCACTCAACATTGGTTCATTAGACAACTAGGTGTTAGAAACGCTTTCCTATATAGACGTCCTGCAGAGGAGGTTTATATGAGTCAACCATCAGTTTTTGTTGATAACAGGTATCCAAGACATGTTTTTCAACTGCAAAAGGTATTCCATGGCCTAAAACAGGCTCCTAGAGCCTGGTTTGAAAGATTCAGTACGTACCTCCTCAATATTGGGTTCAAGTGCAGTAGAGCTGACTTATTGCTATTCACTTTTCATAGCTCATCAGGAACTATGTTACTACTGTTGTATATGGATGACATAATTGTGACATGAAATAACTCAAGGTGGATGGATGAAGTTATGAAGAAGCTGAGGACAAAATTTGTCGTGAAAGACTTTGGGCAGTTGAGTTTCTTTCTTGGAGTTGAAGCTACCTATTTTCCAAATGGAATTCACTTATCTCAAATCAAGTATGAATATAATCTACTCAAGAATATAGACATGACAAACACAAAGGTAGTACATACCCCTTTAGGTAAAAAACATAGCTACAGGATGCTACTGGAGTAGCAGTTGAACCATCAGTGTATAGAAGCATTGTAGTCTACAATACCTGATACTGACCAAACTAGATATAACCTATGCTGTAAACCTTGCAAGTCAATTCATGCAGAGTCCTAACTCTATGAATCTTCAGGCTATTAAAATGATACTCAAATATATTAAAGGAACCATTACTCATGGTCTATGCATTACCTCCCAGTCCTCACTCAAGTTATATGGTTTTTTAGATGCTGATTGGGCAAAGTGTCCGAACATAAGAAGATCCACCACTAGTTATAGCATGTATCTTGGTGAAAATTGTATATTATAGTCCTCTAGAAAATAGAACACAGTTACGAGATCAAGTGCGAACGCTGAGTATAGGGCCTTAGATTCTGTAGCAGCTGAGCTTACATGGTTGACTTATATACTGCAGGATATTGGTATATGTAAAAAGTCACCTCCCACACTATTTTGTGACAACTTAAGTGTACTATACATGTCCACCAATCTAGTTTTGCATGCCAGAGCTAAACACATTGAGCTGGATTATTATTTTGTCAGAGAAAAAGTGGCTCAAGGACAACTAGTCACTCAGTTTGTGAGATCAAAAGATCAATGAGCTGATATTCACACTAAGGCTTTAACAAAGGACTAATTAATATTTTTTAGAGACAATCTAAGAGTGATCAAATAACCTCCAATTAGCTTGAGGGGAAGTGTTGAAGATAATGATAATATTACTTAGAGATAAGCCCTAGTTGTTAGTGATAAGCTTCAGTAGTTAGTGTTATAATAGAACTCTAATCTTAGCTAGTTTAAAACTTATACTAGGGCTCTAGTGTATGTATGAGTCTACTGTACCGTGTGTATATAAATACACTCTTAATGTACTATGAAAAAATCATCAATATAAAAATCTCTCTTCTACATAGCATCAGATTCTCACAATAAGTATGCATGAGATTGAGACTAATATTTTACGACCCAAACCAGGGCCTAGACATAAAGGGCATCCCAAGTCCATCCAGGACCCGGGACCGCCTTTTTAACCCAACCCAACCACCTTCCACAGCCTTAGATGAGTTGAATTTCAAGCATATAACAAGACTACGTAAATACTCTAATAAAAACTCTAGGATAGGGTTACAACCATGACCGACCCAATCGAGTCTACCCGCACCAAACCAACCATCCAACCATACCAAACCAAAGAGAATATCAAATTATTAAATGGAGCCTTTTGGAAAGATGGAAGCTCACTACTTTAATCCAAATATTGTCCCCGATTCAATTAATATGTAGGAGGAGTCGTATTGGGTTCAAAAAATAGGTTTCAAGGAAACTTTCTAAGGCCAAAACACAGGATGTAACCAATATGCTCACCACACATGACATGCAAACTCTTTAAGGGGGCTCAATTTCACTTTCCATTAGAGACAAAATGGAGTATTTACCAACATTACAAGCTAAAATATTTGGAGTCACATAAAGAGGTAAAGCATTGTTACAATATTGCTCACGTCCATGCCTTTGGTTTTAAAAAATTTATGGACGGAGGGGGGATGTTTGTTTTTCATTTTTGCACCACACACAATTTTCTATTTATGGCACCAAACTAAGCCATCATCTCACATTTTGGCTTTCATGAGGGAAAACCATATGGCTACTCAGACTTCACCATACGTATACATGCAATTCCAAATCCAAAATTCTACACGTACTCAAATTTTCCTTGCATTTCTAGCTCTAATTCTATGGGTACTTAGACTTCTCCTATATCCATGGATTAAAACTCAATCACGATGATTTTTCCTAAAGGATGTCATCACTCAATCTATCATAGGGAAATGCTCACTCGATATCACAATAAATAGGATAAAATAAAAATATAAAAATAAAACAAACAACTATCCTATGAAATGCAGGCACGATCAGTGCCCGAATATTACAACCCGTAAATATAAAATTCATCCAAAATAACATAAGAACATCCAGAAATATCTCAATAATACAAGCCAAATAAATGAGTATGGAGACAGGCAACCCCAAGTAAAAAGCTTATAGTGACCTTACTACATAAATAATAAAGCATAAGGAGGGGGAAAAGGTGCTCCCTATAACCGCATCAAGAACGGCTCTCCCTCAAACTCTGCATCATCTCTAATGTTATCAGAAAAGTACCACTCAGTTGGGGACTTATCATCACTCTCAAATTTGGAAGAATAAAGTTTGTCTTGGGGTTTTAGGACCTTTCAAAGGCCCTTTACCTCTTTTCACATCTTGGTGAAGAACTTATGTCTCTTCTTCTCTCACTTTTGCATTTTCTCATATGAGTCCTTGATCTCCCTATGAGACTCTGCCAAAGATTAATAGGCCCTCTCAAGCCTAGGAATAGTGGATTATTGCATCTTCTAATCCTCCAAATACCTCTCATAATAAGACTAATCCATATAGGAATGTCGGGTGGTGGAAGGCTCTCTTGGCCCTTGAGGAAACCCTGCTATGAGCTCCTTTATTGCCCTTAAATTAACCGTGATCTCATCAAAGGGGCCGTTTGTGGATTGACTACAAGACTTTGTATCCTCAAATGTCTACTTGCCCGAGTAGATTTTCCTCTTTTGGCTCTTGCCTGGTGCTTCTTCACCCCGGATCTTGAGAGGATAAATGGGGTGTTTGGGCGCATCCAAGTGTCTCTAAGGTATACCTCAACCTTGGCTTTCTTACATAATTTAGTAATCAAAGAAGGGAATAAGAGATATGTACCACTATGGTTCTTGAAAAATTTCATATTTGAGATCACAAGTTGACCAACATTTAAGGAAATGTTGTCTAGTATACAAGCAACCATCTGGGCCGGCAAATCTGGAACCACGGTCATATAGGTGCATGGAGAAACCCGGCTATAAATGATAATCAACTAAATCAGGGCCTCAATAGTGAAATCATTCATTGATATATCTTTTTTGGTGGCTGCCTAATGAATCTCCTTGCCCGAATAAAACTTCTCTACTATCTAATTCCTTGGGTCACACCCTTTTGCCTCAAATTGAGCCATATATACATTTGGGAGCCCATAAATGTCATTAATCTATTCAACTCCAAATTTTACCTCGTTCTCTTGGATCCTGATGACTAGGTCTGAGAAAGATACTATGCTAAGATTAGCATAGAACTCCCTTACCCACTGCCCATTTGCTCTGCAAGGATCTGGGGAAAAATATCTCCACCCAGTGGCTATGAGTCTATTATGAAATCTTGGAAACTTTTCTAGCACCTTGTTCAAATATATGCCCCTCTCTAGAAGCAGCTTTGTCTTTAGAAGATCACCTAGTACAAGCTGTGGCACTCAAGGGCCATGAATTGGACTTGATCATAATCTCACATGGTGTAAACATGGAAAGCAAGAGAACAACACAACACCAATCATTATCATTTTCATTCACAAACTATGCTATGTTTTCCAATTAAGCTCACGGGATGGTTACTTGGTGGTTTTTGGGCAAGAATTGGAAGTGCAGGATTTTTTTAGCCTAGGCTAGAAATCAGCCTCAGATATGGCAATCGTGGGTCACTGAAATGCAATTGCGGTGCTGCGATCACGATCCAATGACTGCACTCACGGTATCTGAGGCCAGATCAGGCCAAATTTTCAAAAGCTTAAAATTCTAATTTTTGGGCCAAATCATGTTCCTAAAGAAGTAATTAACAATATAAACATTGAACAAGGTTCCTAGGTACTTGATCATGCCCTGAGAATATGAAAACAACTAGTTATGAGTTTGTTTTGGCATTTGATCGAGCACTTGGTGTGCACACTATATTTCTATCAATTTTGAACACAATTTAGGTACCCAAGACTTCCCCAAATACATGCACACCCTTCACAACAGTGAACGACCATACAAGTATAATTTAATAAGAATTTAGCAATAAAAATGACAATTCTAGGCTATCCCTAATACATGCATTCTAAGGCCTATCTAAAAGCAATTAACGAGAGTATTCAAAGAACATACCGGATTAATGATGCAAGATGGATGCTATAATACTTTTGGGATGTTCAATCATCTAATCACAGAGGGTGTAGTTTAAGAGGAGAATTAAAAAAGGAGTGTGGGGAAAATGGAGAAATCATATGATCTTTTAACCATCTTTGACCGCGATCACAGCCCAAGATATGAGATCACGATCACGCAGTGACCGTGATTGTGATGGCACAGGGCCTGCGATCGTGGTACCTGAGGCAATATTTTGGTCCTCTGCACTCCCCTATTGAGTCTATTGCACAAAAAGTTTACACTTTCTCCTGTTTAGCCTCATTCAAACACCCCATAGTGCCACAAATACATGGATTAATCAACAACAAAATTAAAATCTACTCTATTATATAAAAAAAAAGGACTTGGGCCACTTTTATGGCATTTGTAGGTTGCCTCCCACATAGCGCCTTATTTATCATTTTGGCACGATGTCCTTCATCTTTTCAAATTGGATCCTCAATGGACCTATCATTTACCCTCGTGTCCTCAACATTAATGACGGACACTACTTGCAACTCTATGGGTTGTTTCTTCATTTTGAAAACCCAAAAAGACACTTCATCATCATTAACCCAAAATCTCATTTCTCCTAGCTCGATATCCATAATGGCTCTTTCAGTTTTAAGGAAAGGTTGACCAAGGATAATAGGGATCTCTTGGTCGATTTCACAATTATGTACCGCAAAATCTTCCAAAAGAATGAAGTTGTCCATCTTTACTAAATCATCAACCAAGACCCCAATCGATCTTTTCATAGATCGGTCCGCCATCAATAACCTCATCGTTGTTGGAGTAGGAGTGCCCAACCCAAGTTTATGATAGATTACATAGGGCATGATATTGATTCTTGCATAAAGGTCACACAAGGTTTTTTATAACTCCTGTGTCCGTCTGGTGTAGGGGATTGTAAACCCTTCGGGATCGTCTTTTTTCTCTACTATAGCACTCGTAATAATAGAGCTACACCTATGAGTAATTTCTATGGTTTCACCATTAACAATCCTTTTTTTGACATCAACTTTTTCATAAGCTTAGTGTACCCAGGATCTCTTAAATTACCTCTAATAATGGAATATTAATTGATAGATTGTAAGTTTAGCAAGGAATGTTTTGAATTTAGCATTGTCCTTATTCTATTTGAGCCTTTGAGGGGATAGAGGGGGAACCTTCATGGTAGGCATCTGATCACTTTGCACTTTATCATTCTCAACTACCTTTGGGTTTTCCTCTTCATCATCTACTTCTTAATTTAACACTGGTTCTTTTTCATTACCTTCTTAAGACTTTGGAGCCTCCTTATTTGAATCATTAACATGCTTCTTCTTCATATTTATTTGTTAAATATTGGTCTCTTTTTCAATATCCACCACAAGATCATCGAGGATTTTACCACTCCTAGTGACAATAGCCAATACTTAGGTATTATTTTTCAGATTCACAATGACATCACTAGGAAGACCTCCCTTTTGTCTAGCATTAAGTTGAGTTGAGATTTGCCCCATTTGAGTCTCCAATTAATTGATCAAAGTGGAGTGTGATACCATGGTTTGGTTGATTTGCAAAAAATTTCCTTTCAATTTATAGACCATTTTGTCTGTTATCTCCACCCTCATCAAAATCCTTGCTAACATATCTTCTGTCTTGAATTTTTTGGGATCAATGGAGTTGGATTCTTTACCCTTTTCTCGGTCATTGGGAGGCACATATCGGTCATATTTTCTTTCCTTGTCTATCCAATCACGATCTCTATCACGATCACATAAATTCTGTTCTCTTTCACGATCCATCTAACCTTGGCTCCCACCTTACCTTTGATAGGTCGGGTGGGAACCCACCGGATAGTTAGCTAAATACTGAATCTCCTCATCAAGCCTCTTAGCCTCTTCTTCATCATAGACCTTGGATTTCATGACATTCACTATTTTTGTGGATGCACCCATCACATGTTTTGTTAGCAACTCCAATTGTGTCATCATTTTTTCCATGTTCTCCTCATTCTCTTCATCTCTTTTCCTTTGCACTTTATCAACATAAGAGGTGGTAGGAGACCCTTTAGCAACCTCGGTGTCTCGGGTATGCCATCCCCAATTTTTATTTGTGACTTTCTCAAGAAAGTTTGTATCCACATTATATGACAACTTCACAAGTGAGCCCCTAGTCTCATTATCTACCATGACTTTATTTAGTTGATCCGAAGCTCAGTAGAAGATTTGTAGAAACATCTTCTCCAGGACCTCATAGTTGGGACATTGAATGAGCTTCCTATTAAATGTCTTCCACACCTCGTATAGTGGCTCTCAATTCAATGGATAAAAATTCGTGATTGCATCACATAATTATAGCATCTTTGATGATGGGAAGTATCGGTCTAAGAATGCAACGGTAAGTTCATCCCACGAAGTAATTGACCCAGCTGAAAGAGATCGAAGCCATAATAATGCCTCACCCATTTAAAAAAATTGGAAGAGGCACAATCGAATGGACTATTGCAAGATGTGTACAATATCAAAGGGGGCACAAACTTCTATAAAGTTCTTCAAATATAAATTGGGGTCCTCATGGGCTTTTGATGATAGGCGAATTTACGCGCCTATATCAATATATTTTGCCCATATTTTAGCCTAGTTTTGAGAACAAATTATATATTTCATGCACTTTTAGTCCTTTTTTCTGTAAATGAGCTAACGAACATGATTAGGAAAGTTTCAGGTATAAATGATGCAAAATACAGCAATTTATGGCTTACTTGACGCAAAAGAAAGCTCACGAACGAAGTGGAAAGGAGCTGGACCCCTAAAGGACTAAATCTGCTGCATGGAAAATCTGTCCCGGGCTAAAACAGCAATTCTGAAGACTTTGGGGACTTACAGACACAAAGCTGGATTTTTGCCATAATACATTAACCTAGTGCAATTAGGTTATGTGTTTTATTATTCTATTTGGATTATGATTTTGTAACCTTACCCTAGTACATTTGGGTCAAGGATTTCATTAGTCTATTAGGATTTGGTTATTTATTTCATTAGCTTAGTAGGAGTAGGATAGGAGTATGATAAATACCCTATCATGTTAGAGATTTTTATGCATTCCACAACACATTCTTACAATTCATTCATCTCCTTACAATTAAGACATCTTCCTACAATACATTCTTAATTCTTCATTCTTCTACTCTTAAATTCCACAACAAGAGAATCGTTACTTGCTACGGAATCACCAAAACCACACGCCTAACACCTCTTCTACACGCCATCCACCATGCAAAACGTGATATCCTTCGCATTCATGGGTAACTAAATCTCTTAGTTGGGGTTATGGAAGCCGAATGAGTTACTATCTATTGCTATGAGCTTGTGAGTTCAAGACACGTATATTGCTTATATCATTATTCTCTTCATCTTAAATCTACAATCTTTGCGGTTTCAAACACATGAACACGCCATTCTAACATCTAACCTGTTCGAGAGAAAGGTTACTCGTCTAGAAAAGAAGACGCATAGACTAACGCTAGTCTAACATTTAACTTGTTCGAGAGAAAGGTTATTTGTCTGGAAAAGAGATAATGTCAAGGTAGTAGGACACCCTTTCCTATTAAAAAGCTAGTGCCGTAACTGGACTAACCTCTTGGAGAATTTGTACCGCTAGACACACTTTAAGCTCGAGAGAGTTAAAGTGAAATAGTCCTTGTTTAGGTCGAGAGACGCTTGGATTTACCATCGACTACAATTCTCTATAAGCAATTGCATGTCAAGACTCTACACACTCATAGCCAATAGAGACGTATACCTCTGAAGCTGGACATAATCCCAACGCTTCAATTCTCATTGTTTACAACTAACGTGACAATCTTTCTCTTTTTACTTTATTATTTTCAGCTTTTATTTCATTACTTTGGTTACTTATTACAATCCCCCCTTCTTACGAGACTTGCACCAAAAGTCTATTAATTTTGCTTACTTGTTGATCAAGCTATTCCCTGTGGGATCGATACCCAACCCAGGTTGGGTTCTATATTTGCTAACGACCGCTTTACACTCCTACGAGAGCTGTAGATTGAGCGTTATCAAAAATTGGCGCCGTTGCCGGGGAATACGAGTGTCAATCAAGTTCGTGATAATTACTAGACCCTTTGGTCAAAGATTCTCGTACTTTTACGTTTAGTTTTTGTTTTTTTATTGCAGGTTTTTCTTTTAGTGCATGCCCCATACTAGAAGTTCTGGTCAACCGTTATTACCAATCAATCCTGAACCGCAACGAATTAGAAGAATGGAAGCACAAGCTGAAATCGACAGGATGGCTGCTCAACACGAGCAAGCAAGACTAGCTGCTCTTGCCGCTGCTCAAGTCCAACAACAAAACATTGATAATCCTGGACGAGCAACAAATCCTGACGATGAAGATTTAGGAGATGACGAGTTGATAAACCCAAGGCATGGCGCTGAAATTGCAACACCTGCCAATCGAAGAGGTCGACAAGCTCGGTACAGATATGATCGTCAACCTTTGCAACCAGCTTTCGACGATGATGATGATGATCTTGATGGTGCCGGAGCCACTGGAGCCATAATTCCACCACCATTAGCGCCCGGAGCCAAATTCAATATCACAAGCACCATGATTCAGTTATTGCAACTCAAGGGATTATTTGGTGGACTAGCAGGCGATGATCCGAATATGCATCTCATCAACTTTATTTCTACATGCAAGTCTTTTGACAATCCTGGTGTTGGTCAGAATGCTATTCGATTACGTCTATTTCCATTGTCTCTGTCTGGGGAGGCAACATTATGGTTGAATGGGCTGACTCCTGATTCTATTACAAATTGGAGGCAATTGAGAGACGCTTTCCTAGAAAGATTCTTTCCGCCATCCAAGAGGGCTCAATTGAGAGATGAAATCAGCAACTTTCGTCATCTTCCCTCTGAATCTCTTCACGAAACATGGGAGAGGTTCAAGACAAAGCTAGCGAGATGCCCAAACCATCACATGACTAATGTTCACCTCATGGAGATCTTGTATAGAGCCTTGAATTCAGTAACTAAACCAGTGGTGGACAACGCAGCTGGAGGTTCTTTTATGGACCTCACCTTTGGTCAAGCAAGCAACATGCTAGATCGTATGACGAAACAAAGTAGAGCTTGGCATACCAGGGATTCTGAGGTAGCAAGCCCCACTTTATCTATTGGCATGTCTGCAGACCAAAGAAGAAGAGAAGAAGAACGTGATCAAGATATGGCGCACATGAAAACCCAAATGGATCTTCTTACAAAGCATCTATTAGGGAAGACTGAAAAAGTGAAAGCTATTGCGTCAAAGGGAAGAGATGAATCTGATTCGGAAGAGGAGGCCAACTACTTGAACAATCAGGGGGGTTTTCGTGGGAATGCCCAAGGAAACCAAGGTCGGAACTATTATGATAAATCTGGAGGTAAAGACCAAGGTAGTTGGAAGAAAAATAATGAAAATAGTGGTTTGTACGTTCCCCCTGGTAGACGTGACACCACCACATCTAATTCTATGGAAGACATGATGGCTAAGTTATTGAAAGGAATGGAAGCGACGAGCGCGGGAGTTAAGGAGGTGATTGATGATTTGGCCTCCATGAAGCAATTAGTTGATTCTCATTCCACTTCTATCAAGCAAATAGAGCAGCAATTAAGCCAACTTTCAGCAGCATTCAATCAAAGAAAGGCTGGCACCTTACCGAGCGATACAGTCCAAAACCCAAGAAATGATGGGTCTTGCATGGCCATCACCACAAGGAGTGGTAAGGTGCTGGAAACTTCAGCAACAGGCAAGCAAGTAGTTGACGGAACAGCAGACATGGATGCCACACCTAGTGACGCCACTAGAGAAGACGCCGCAATATCCACTTCCAACGTCAAGGACGTTTTGCCTAGTGACGTGCAGCCTGAAAAAAATAAACGGAAGCAAGAGGAGAAGAAATCCATGGAGAGAACACTTCCATACCCACCACCACCTTTTCCACAAAGATTGAAGAAGGTGGCCAATGACACTAAGTTCAGCAAATTTATGACCATGTTGAAGCAGCTGACTATTAATGTCCCATTGGTAGAGGCACTTGAACAAATGCCTGGGTATGCGAAGTTTATGAAAGATCTTTTGACTAAGAAGAGGGCAGCAAGCTATGAGCTGAAAGATGATGTGCATCATTGTAGTGCAATCGCTACCCGATCCATAGTTCAGAAGAAGGCCGACCCCGGAGCTTTCACTATTCCTTGCACCGTCGGATCTTTGGACTTTGCTAAAGCATTGTGTGACTTAGGAGCCAGCATCAACTTGATTCCACTATCAATCTACAAGAAGTTGGGGCTAGGAGATCCTACACCAACTAATATGAGGCTTGTTATGGCAGATAGGTCGGTAAAACGACCGGTTGGTATTCTATGCGATGTCTTGGTGAAGGTATCTTCATTCATATTTCCAGCAGACTTTGTCATCTTGGATTGCGAAGCAGATTCAGAGGTTCCCATAATCTTGGGACGCCCTTTCCTTGCTACGGGAAGTGTGCTCATAGACTTGAGAGCTAATGAGCTTTCATTCCGAATAAATGATGAAGTGGTGCGCTTCGATGTTTGCAAATCAATGAAGCAACCTAAAGATCTAAGTGTATTTTCTGTGGCTGATGTTGTCGTTGATGATGAGGATGAGTTACTTGCTGAAGAGCAAATTCTTGATGATCCTTTGGAAGTTTTGCTCATGGAAGAAGAGGATGATGATGCTGAAATTTCTGAAGATGATATTTGTGCTCTATCAGGATTAGGAGCATATCGCTATACTCCTAAGAAGCTGGATCTTGATCTCAAGAATCGACCCACACCACCAGCTAAGCCATCTATTGAAGAACCACCCACGTTAGAATTGAAGGAGCTGCCAAGCCATTTGAAGTACGCATTCTTAGGAAGCGGAAACACTCTTCCAGTCATAGTGGCAGCCGATTTAGGTGAGCAACAAGTTGCAGATCTTATTGTAATCTTACGCAAGTATATTAGAGCTATGGGATGGACCATTGCGGATATCATTGGTATTCCACCTGGGATTTGCACACATAAAATTCAGCTTCAAGAAAAGTGCACACCCACCATTGAACATCAAAGACGTCTAAACCCACCAATGCAAGAGGTGGTGAAGAAGGAGATTATCAAGTGGTTAGACGCAGGAGTCGTGTATCCTATTTCTGACAGTACATGGGTAAGCCCAGTACAATGTGTCCCCAAGAAAGGAGGTATGACGGTGGTTGCTAATGCAAAGAATGAGCTTATTCCACTCAGGCCCGTTACTGGATGGAGAGTATGCATGGACTACCGCAAGCTGAATTCTTGGACTCTCAAGGATCACTTCCCCATGCCATTTATGGACCAAATGCTAGATCGATTAGCGGGGAAAGGATGGTTTTGCTTTCTTGATGGTTATTCAGGTTATAATCAGATTTGTATTGCACCAGAAGACCAAGAGAAGACAACGTTTACATGCCCATATGGTACGTTTGCCTTCAAACGTATGCCATTCGGGTTATGTAACGCACCATCCACCTTTCAACGTTGTATGATGTCTATTTTCTCTGATATGGTAGAAGACACTTTGGAGGTATTTATGGACGACTTTTTAGTTGTTGGTGAGTCCTTTGACGCATGTTTGGTGAACTTGAGCATGACATTACAAAGATGTGTAGAGTTCAACCTTGTGCTGAATTGGGAGAAGTGCCACTTCATGGTAAAAGAAGGAATTGTTCTTGGGCACAAGATCTCCGAAAGAGGAATAGAGGTTGATCGCGCCAAAATAGAGGTAATTGAAAAGCTACCACCTCCAATTTCGGTGAAGGGAGTTCGCAGTTTTCTTGGCCATGCTGGGTTTTATCGTAGATTCATCAAAGACTTCTCCAAAATTTCAAGTCCATTGTGCAAGCTATTGGAGAAAGATGCGAAGTTTGACTTTAATGATGATTGCTTGAAGGCATTCGAATGCCTTAAAGAAAAACTCATTGAAGCCCCTATCATGGTAGCACCAGATTGGACGCTCCCATTTGAAATCATGTGTGATGCTAGTGGTGTAGCCGTTGGTGCTGTTCTTGGACAGAGAAAGGAGAAGTTATTTCATCCTATCTACTATGCGAGTAAGGTCCTTAATGAAGCCCAAAGGAACTACACTGTTACTGAACAAGAGCTCCTAGCAGTTTTGTATGCATTCGAGAAGTTTCATGCCTATCTATTGGGTACTAAGGTGATCATTCATACAGACCATGCAGCTCTTAGATATCTAATGACAAAGAAGGATGCAAAACCAAGGCTGATTAGATGGGTATTGCTGCTACAAGAGTTTGATTTCGAAGTCAAAGATAGAAGAGGTTGCGATAACCAAGTGGCTGATCACCTATCTAGACTTGAGAATGAGTATATGGCGCAACCAGAAAATCAGATTGACGATGCATTCCCTGACGAGGAGATACTAGCGACAACAATGGAGAACTTACCATGGTATGCCGACTTTGCAAATTTCGTGGTGAGTAATGTGTTACCTTCCAATTTATCTTACCACCAGAGGAGGAAGTTTATGCATGACGTTCAGCACTACTATTGGGATGAGCCTTATTTGTTTCGAAGATGCGCGGATGGTATCATTCGACGATGTATATCCCATGGAGAAGTGCCTACTATATTGGAAGCATGCCACACTTCGCAAGTTGGAGGACATCATGCAGGGAATCGAACGGCAAGGAAAGTCTTGCAAAGTGGTTATTATTGGCCTACAATATTCAGAGATGTACACGACTATGTGAGAAGGTGTGACCAATGCCAACGTCAAGGTGCTATTTCAAAACACCATGAAATGCCCATGTCCAAAATTCTGGAGGTAGAACTCTTTGATGTATGGGGTATTGATTTCATGGGACCATTCGTGAATTCGTTTGGAATGAAGTACATCTTGGTTGCTGTGGATTATGTGTCGAAATGGGTTGAAGCTGTAGCATTGGCCGATAACGAAGGAAAGCGTGTTGTAGCGTTTTTAAAGAAGAATATCTTCTCTCGCTTTGGAGTACCTCGTACTATCATAAGTGATGGAGGATCTCACTTTTGCAACAAGCTATTCAAATCTGTATTGGCCAAGTATGGAGTCAAGCAACACAAGGTAGCTACGCCTTATCATCCTCAAACTAGTGGACAAGCAGAGGTTTCCAATCGTGAGATCAAGCAAATCCTTGCCAAGACGGTCAATGCGAATCGGAAGGATTGGTCTCGAAAGCTAGATGATGCACTATGGGCGTATAGGACTGCATTCAAGACACCCATTGGCATGTCACCTTATCAGCTAGTTTATGGGAAGGCTTGTCATCTACCCATCGAGCTTGAATACAAGGCATTGTGGGCATTAAAGCACTTGAATCTGAATTGGGATGATGTGAAGAACCTAAGGTTGGAGCAGCTGAGCGAACTAGATGAATTCCGTCTCCATGCATATGAAAGATCAGATTTATACAAGGAGCGGATGAAGAAGTATCATGATCAGCGGATTGTTCGACGAAACTTCCAAAAAGGTGACATGGTATTACTCTTTAACTCCAGACTCAAGCTCTTCCCAGGTAAGTTAAAATCAAAGTGGTCTGGTCCATTTAAAGTCACCCAAGTCTACTCGTCTGGAGTAGTCGAATTAGAAAATAATGAGGGTGTTATCTTCAAAGTGAATGGCCAACGTGTTAAACCATATATCGGTCCTCTTGACTCGATAAATGACATGGCCATCACTTATCTCGACGAAGTCTAAGTACTCGAGATTACTACGTCGAGCCATGACAATAAAAAAGGCGCTAGATGGGAGGCAACCCATCGTTCTATTCGTTTTCATTGTGTTTTGAGCAAATATAGGTGCAAGAAGTATGCAACGAGGAGATTGATTTCAATTGACGATTTGGTCGCATTGTATGGTAAAGTCGGTAAGTTAGGAATGGTGATGCATAAGGCTATGAATTGAGCCTTTCTCACGTCATAATAGGCTTCGAGGAAGGCTAGGCCTTGGTAGAAATAGGCCACGAACGATGCACAACCTATTCTATAGCCTAAAGACTCGGAATCTAGTGTGCTATACACAATGCGCCGCCTATTCCTAGGTGTGCTTTTGACTATGCGCCGCCTATGCTATGGCATTTGAGATACTGAGACCAAATGCCATAGACTATGCGGCGCATATGTCTAGAAATGCTATAGGATATGCAGCGCATATGTCCCATTATGCCATGGACAATGCGCCGCATATGTAAGTGATATGCCGAGGGATATGCGCCGCATATGTTGTGATTTTGTCCCCAAATCCGATTGTAAATGGGTCATAACCCGACCCATACTCCTCCTATATAAAGGGGACTTGTTTTTATGTCACAAACACATTAGAAGCAACCCTAAAGGCGCCGCATATCATCCCAAATCATCTCAAATTTTTCTTCCTTTGTTCTTCCAATCCACAACAACTTCTCCACAATCTTCAAAGCAAGTAAGTGCTCTCTTATTCTTCATCTATTTATCGTAAGTACTACGTTGCTATGCTTATTATAATTTGCTAAATCATAAGAAATTGGTGGTGATGTTCATGAGATTGGATAATTGTTGCAAAATCGTGTGATTGAATGTATACGTATGGAATTCTTGACTTGTATCCGACTTGAATTTTGTTTCAATGGCATTGTTATGATACTTACTGAACATATGTGGCTATGAATATTACTTGAGAGAGTGTTTTGGATGCTTGCATGATTAACCATCCCGGCCATCGGGATAAGGTTATAGTGACTATCGACTTAGGAGGTGGTGTTTGTTGTTCGAATAACAATTCCATGTGGTAACCCCTATGTTGTAGTGTTGCTATATGCACCATGAAAGTCGTCCAAATGAATGCACATAAGTTATGTAATGCTGATTTACAATCCTAAGACGTATGTCGACGAAGTCTGAGTACTCGACCACTTTCACTTCACTAATTTGTGCTAACAAGATTAAGTGCGGGGTGGTACCCCTAGTGCTTGCATGTAGATTGTATAAAGTGAGATTGTGCTGCAACTAACATTATCTTTAGTCTCAGGTACAATGGCACCCAAAGCAAAGCAAGGCAAGGAGAAGGCTACCACGACCCGAAAGGATAAAAAGAGAAGCCGAAAAGACCAAGGAGAATCATCTTCAGCACACCTACCACGCAGAATGTTCGGAATCAAATGGGTTCTTGAGGAAGAAGCCAAGGCATGGTACAGCAGCAACAAAGAAAAGAAATATGTGCACGTCGACTTAATCAACAAGGAGACCTTAGCAAAGAAGGAGCCGCAAATGTTGGCTAAAATTATGGCTTTGAAGCTGGATTTCATCTTCCGTGACATGGGAGAGTGCAATCTTGACTTGACAAGAGAGTTTTATGCCAACTGGTCGCCAAACACAATAGGCAACGAAGTCAAAATTCGGGGCCAAGTGTTACAGCTTACAGCGGATTGGATCAACTCGTTTCTAGGCCTACCTTCGGTCGACACTACACCATACAAAGAGCTGTACAGCAGGCCTCCTTACAGAGCAATAAGACATATGCTTTGTGGAAGCAGATCAATGGCAAGATGGGGCAGACATAAGGAAACAGGCCGTCACAACACATTCCCCTATGCTCCACTAAATAGGGAAGCAAGAATCTGGATGCGCATTGTCAACTCATGCCTTATTCCTGGGACGCAATACACCAAGATATCGAGAGATAGAGTGTGTTTGGTTTATGCGTTGATGACGAATGTCCCTATCAACTTTGGGGCAATCATTCGATCTACCATGAGAAAATCCAGACTCCACCGAAGGTCCCATTTCACATTCGGCAATTTGTTGACAGCAATGTTGCGGAAGGAGGATATAGAAGAGGAACCAGCTGACCATAAACTCCCACATAACCCAAAGAAGGTTGACCTCACCAAGGTCAAAGATGCTGAAACAACGCATGGAGTCAACCTTACCACTGCGGAGAGACATGCTCGTGACGAGAGTTTCTTCCGTCATCTCTATGGCATGACGAGATTCACTATGATGAGTGGTGGACGTATTCCAACTGCTGAAGAGCTCCAACAGCTGGACCACGACTACCCAATGAATAGGCATGCCCGGGAGATGTGTGGAGTGGGCGTATATTTTGAGGAACCTCTTGATGATGACGTGCCAACTGATGATGATAGACGATTGCCTGATTCTGATGCTGAGGAGAACTCTGACGATGACTCTTATGATGATTCTGACGAAGGGGGTATGACCCCCGACATTGAGGAGGAGTCCGATTAATCAGGTTCTTCGACTTTATTTTCCACTGAGGGCAGTGTCTAGTCTAAGTGTGGGGTGGCAGAATCTGCATGCTATACTTCTTTGTTTGCACCTATGTTTGTATGTTTGCTTGTTTTACTGTTTTTTTTTTCATTTGACGTTTTTTTTTAGTTTTTAGGAGTAAAATTTTTTCTAGCTACGCATGAAATTATTTTGATAGGCAGCATGAAAATAGAACAAGAGTATGTGCTACAATGTGACTATTGAGACATTTAGGCTCTAGTTGTGACTCATTATGTGATAGTGTGTGATTCAATTCCTTCACTGGTTGGGTCGAAAGTCTATATTACTACCAATCAAGTCGACCATGTGCCTTGTGTGTGTGAGGTAATAGTATATTCTATGTATGTGGCTGATGCTAGAACTTGCCTCGTATGTATGCAAAGCGAAAATAAGGAATGTAAGTTTAGGATATGATTTAGGCATTTCTTTGGCAACCTATACATGTTTACCTTCAGTTTTTCCTACCCATGTACATCATCCTAGTTAAACCCTTTTGAGCCTTTAGCCTATTTCTTTGACAACCTTGTATGTAAGCCTAATCCATTTTTTTCAAGACCGTAATTTGATCCAAATTCCTAAGTGCTTTAAAGTGAAAAAGTCATGTGACAACATAAGAGGAAATTGGTTGAGTATGAGGCTTTAAATTGTAATGGTGCTTGAATGTAGTGCTATCATAAGAGGTATGTTGTGAAAAGAAAAAGGAAAAGAAAGCTGAAAAGTGAGTTGTGCTTAAAATTGAAAAACTAAAGATGAGAACAAGGGTGGAAGAATAAAATAAAGAAAGGTTGAAAGAACAAAGTGTCAATGATACAATGTGATGTATTAAAGTGCTTAGGAACTTAGTCACTATTTCTGGCCAAAATAGTCCTACCCGTCCCTTAGCCTACATTACAACCATCTAAAGACCTACTTGATCCTAATCTTAACATTCCGACATTTAGTAGAGTACTACATTAAAGGCAAGCTTATGGTCATTAGTTGCTACATATGAATTCTTTGTGAGAGTGAGTGCAAGGATACTTTGATACCCATGTTTGAAAAAAAAAAATATGCTATACTTGTGAGTGATTATGGGTACTATATTGTGAGACACACATGGTTGATGAGTCTTGGATAGTTGTACATGATTCTATGCACCTTAACGTTTGCATGCGAGTTGATCACCATCACGAGTCTATGCTTGAGGTTAAATTGTTTCTACTTATAATCGGAAAGCTACTCTTTGTTGCTAATTGTTGTGCTTGTCTTGAAGAATGTTTTGTGTTGTTGCTGTAAAAACCTTAAGTCGATGCTTAGAAGGACATGATATGTTGTTCGAGGACGAACAAAGCTCTAAGTGTGGGGTGTTGATGATAGGCGAATTTACGCGCCTATATCAATATATTTTGCCCATATTTTAGCCTAGTTTTGAGAACAAATTATATATTTCATGCACTTTTAGTCCTTTTTTCTGTAAATGAGCTAACGAACATGATTAGGAAAGTTTCAGGTATAAATGATGCAAAATACAGCAATTTATGGCTTACTTGACGCAAAAGAAAGCTCACGAACGAAGTGGAAAGGAGCTGGACGCCTAAAGGACTAAATCTGCTGCATGGAAAATCTGTCCCGGGCTAAAACAGCAATTCTGAAGACTTTGGGGACTTACAGACACAAAGCTGGATTTTTGCCATAATACATTAACCTAGTGCAATTAGGTTATGTGTTTTATTATTCTATTTGGATTATGATTTTGTAACCTTACCCTAGTACATTTGGGTCAAGGATTTCATTAGTCTATTAGGATTTGGTTATTTATTTCATTAGCTTAGTAGGAGTAGGATAGGAGTATTATAAATACCCTATCATGTTAGAGATTTTTATGCATTCCACAACACATTCTTACAATTCATTCATCTCCTTACAATTAAGACATCTTCCTACAATACATTCTTAATTCTTCATTCTTCTACTCTTAAATTCCACAACAAGAGAATCGTTACTTGCTACGGAATCACCAAAACCACACGCCTAACACCTCTTTTACACGCCATCCACCATGCAAAACGTGATATCCTTCGCATTCATGGGTAACTAAATCTCTTAGTTGGGGTTATGGAAGCCGAATGAGTTACTATCTATTGCTATGAGCTTGTGAGTTCAAGACATGTATATTGCTTATATCATTATTCTCTTCATCTTAAATCTACAATCTTTGCGGTTTCAAACACATGAACATGCCATTCTAACATCTAACCTGTTCGAGAGAAAGGTTACTCGTCTAGAAAAGAAGACGCATAGACTAACGCCAGTCTAACATTTAACTTGTTCGAGAGAAAGGTTATTTGTCTGGAAAAGAGATAATGTCAAGGTAGTAGGACACCCTTTCCTATTAAAAAGCTAGTGCTGTAACTGGACTAACCTCTTGGAGAATTTGTACCGCTAGACACACTTTAAGCTCGAGAGAGTTAAAGTGAAATAGTCCTTGTTTAGGTCGAGAGACGCTTGGATTTACCATCGACTACAATTCTCTATAAGCAATTGCATGTCAAGACTCTACACACTCATAGCCAATAGAGACGTATACCTCTGAAGCTGGACATAATCCCAACGCTTCAATTCTCATTGTTTACAACCAACGTGACAATCTTTCTCTTTTTACTTTATTATTTTCAGCTTTTATTTCATTACTTTGGTTACTTATTACAATCCCCCCTTCTTACGAGACTTGCACCAAAAGTCTATTAATTTTGCTTACTTGTTGACCAAGCTATTCCCTGTGGGATCGATACCCAACCCAGGTTGGGTTCTATATTTGCTAACGACCGCTTTACACTCCTACGAGAGCTGTAGATTGAGCGTTATCAGCTTTCCCCCCAAAGAGTCCCTTCATTTGAAGCATATGCAATATGACGCTCGTAACGTGGAATATCCTGTTCCCTTGATTAGGTAGGATACAAATGGCACTCGCACGACTAACGTCATGGAGTTGCTCCTCGTCATCAAGGGGGCCATCAAAAGTCCTTGCATTACTTGCGTGGTCGCTCATAGTGTCATGGACACTATGAATTCACCTACAAAAATACAAAATCAACAAACAAAGAAAATCAAAATCACCACCGTTATACCCAAAGCTACAACCAACACCATACAAGTAAAAACTAAGTCTCAATCCTCGACAACGGCATAATTTTTATTACGCTCACCTATACCATAGTTTGGATATAGGACAATCGTGTCAATAAAGATTAACTTACATTGAGGTCAGCTACTCAAGGAGTGAGTCTATTCCTCGAAACCTGTAGGTATTGATGGCTTTTAAGAGTATGCCCGTAGTGTAAGAAAAGTAAAATGTATGACTTAAAATATTGGAGGGGGGGATGGTTTGGGAGGTTCTTTGATCAAAGTCAAATCAAGCTACCAACTTAAAATGAAGATTGTGGTTATGATTTTGATATGGGATAAGTCTTGGGATTATGTCTTCCTAAGGGAAAAGTAATGCACGGGTCATGATAATTAAGTGCACATTCTAGTCATCAACTACGTGGGTAGGATAAGTTAGGAATTCTTGAGGCTAGTTTGTCAATAAAACCTTGAGATTATCATCCATGGACCCTTTCGGATACCTCATAGATGTGGCCATTGAATCTACTCAATAACTTAATTGGCCATCCCTATTTCTATGAAGAGGCCTAAGACTTAGCTAATTCTCAACTCACCTATATTTCTAAGATAGTCAAAAGTGAACAAACTACATCTACTATTGTTCACTATTTCCTTGTCACCCATATCCCTCTTTCAAGGATGATATAGGATACAAAAGTTCACTCTCATCCATCTTTCATGGATGACGTGAGCTTTTGAGAATTTGGAGTTTTCACCCACGAATCCATTTTAAAAATTTGGGGTGCTCACCTACAAATTCCAACTAAATTAAGTAAGCAATAATGAAACCCATAATCAATGACCAAGAATTTATGCTAATAAATCACAACCCATGCATATTTGCACTCTATTTCAACTTAATCTCAAGATAAATTATTTAGCGACTCATGAAGTTAGGACAAAGATATATACCACATTGATTGTTCAATGGTTCCATTAAATATTGCAATCAAGAGTAATCCGATATCCAACTTCAATTGCAACCAAACTAATTGAAAATTTAACCACACTAAATTTTCTCAATTTGGTAGGGTTTACAAAGTCTCCAATTCCAATTTTAAAGTTGATGAATACCAAATGGAAAAGGGTTTTAGCCTTTTAAAGAATTTGGGGTCTGCTGCATAAATTTACAGAATTTTCCCGGGCATAAACCCGCGTTGCCGCGATCGCCTTCAGATTATCACGATTGTTGGTTTTGACCTTGCTTGACTAGCCGCGATCGCTGTCCTTAGACCGCGATCGTGGTAACTGAGACCATTCCTGCTTAGGGTCTTCCAACTGCACTTCTCTTCTCTTTTTGATCCCTTTTAAGCTCAACTCCACATCTCTCCTTTCCATCACCTGTATACCTACAAAATGTGAAAATTAGTGCATTCAACTAACGAAGTTGTCTCATTTATACCTTCAAATCATAGTAGTGTGCACAACTTTTGGTTGTAAATGAGTGGTAAATTCACCACTCATCAATTACGTAAATATAGGACTAAAATTATAAGAGCAAAATGAACATTTTATAGAATAAAGAGAGGAGTATGATTATTATGCAATGTTGAGGGGGAAATTTTATTTTTAAAGCAAAGTTTGGGGGTGAACCCATTTATTTTGTTAAACAATGCTCAAACACCACAATGAACACAACTAATTAGGCAATTATTCTTTCTCTCAAAATTTTGGTCATTTAAAAAAAAATTCTCTTTTCCTTATACTAATTAAGTAATTAATGTTCTTATTTTATTTGACAGATGTCTATTCACCATTTGGGATGCACAAGAATCCATCTACAAGTGGCTCAAGTAAATTAATCTCATTCCTCTATTATTTTCATAGAATTTCTTAGTTCTATAGTTGATTACTGTACTTTATATTACTATATTTTTGCATAAATTAAAATTATACCCCTCATCCTAAATATAAAGAAACTGATTCCTAATCATAAATTTTTCATAATAAGGGGTATTAAAAGGAATAGGATCAGTATCAATATTGTTCTTTCATTTGCCGCGGTTACAAAAAATATTTGCAAAACATTTTGTAGTCCAAATAGAATTACATTTCACCACTTTAAAAGCCACATCAAATTATTCATTTTGTCTCACATTTTTTTTTTACTTAAAGAAATACTCTTTCCCCAAAGATTCATTTGTTTTACTTCTTGTAGTGCCACAATCTGCATATCACGGGTACTTTCTCTCAATTCTTATATGTGTTACATGGTCAAGTGTCGAATCTCCTTTGTTGATGTCTTTGATCCATGTTTATTGAATAATTACTTTGATTGTGGTTAATATTTGCAGGTTAACTTTCTCTCATATCTTCGTTTTCTTATTCAAAGGAAGGAAATAAAATAAAAATTATCCTTTTACTATAGTTAAAAGTCGGTGCAAAAGCGATGGTCTAATTTTGAATATCAATTTTTATCTTCTTTATTTTAACAGAAAAAACAATAATTTGAGAGGATGGAAAATAAATGGAGTTGTTGGAGTCCAGAATTTAATTGATCATCAAATCGGCTTCACCACTACCTATTGTTGCTAAATATTAAGAAAGTTCATCCATTTCATCCGTACAGTAAATTACATTTACATTGTATAGCCTCAATAATGAGTGACTTTGGATTTTCAACCCGAATAAAAAAAGTCTTTAAATACTAGCCTTACTTTTTTTTTGAAATATAGTACAAATACAATTTTGTTCTTCAACAGCTCAAATATTTTAAGATTTTCTATACTCATTTGTCTCTCAAATTCTATTTTTATTTTTATTATATTTCACTTTTTTTTTCCTTTAATTTTATTTTCATGTTTTAATTCATTTGTCTCAACCTTTATTTATTATTTTTTTCTTAAACATTATCTATTTCTTCATTTCTTTTTTTTTTCTTTTTTTAATTCATTTGTCTCAAACTTTATTTTTCTTTTATTTTTTATTTTTTATCATTTCTTTTTTTTCCCTCATCGTTCTCAAACTTCATTTTTATTTTTTCCCTCTCATTTTTATTTTTCTTAATTTTTAAAATTCATCATTTTTTTTTCTAATCTTTATTTTTTTAATCTTTTTTTATTAATATATTTTTTTTATTTATCTATTTTGTTTGATCTCTTTTTTCTTTTTTCTCAACTTTTATTATATTTTGCTAATAAATAAAAAATTAGATAATCAGCAAAGAGATTTTCTTTTTTATATCAAAGCAAATTTAAGAGCATGAATTGTTGTTAGGAAGTTCTTTGGGATAAATTTTATCTTTAAGGCAAAATTATAGAACAACTCATAAATCAAGACACAATGTGGTAGTATCAAGTCTTTCTTGTGGAGCATAACTTGTTGTTTAAAAATCCTTGAGTTAAGTCTTGCTTCTAAGGCAAAAGTTATAGAACATCCCATAAATCAAAACACAATGTGGTAGTATCAACACTTGTCCAGTGGACGTAACTTGTTTTTTTGGAAGGTTCTTGGGCTAACTTTGGTCTTAGAGGCGAGACTAATAGAACATCACATAAATCAAGACAGAATATAATAGTGTCAACTCTTGTCCATGGGGAGTAACTTGTCGACTCGGTCTTGCCTCTAAGAAAAGAGTTATAGAATATCTCTTAAATCAAGACACGATGTGGTAGTATCAACTCTTGCCTATGAGGCGTAACTTGCAATTTGAAAATACTTGGACTAATTCGAGCCTCTAAAAAAAGAGGTACAGAACATCTCACAAATCACGACATAATGTAGTAGTGTCAACTCTTACCCATGCGACATAACTTGTTGTTTAAAAGTCCTTGGTTTAGAAAGCATCTCATAAATCAAGACACAATGTGATAGTATCAAATCTTATCCGTGGAGTGTAACTTATTGTTTAAACTTTCTTTGTCTATGTCTTGCCTTTAAAGCATGAGTTATAGAACATCTTATAAATCAAAACATAATGTGATAGTGTCAACTTTTATCCATAGGGCGTAACTTGTTATTTGAAAGTCCTTGGGTTAAGTCTACCCACTAAGGCAGGATTTATAGAATATCTCATAAATCAAAACACAACGTGGTAATGTCAATTCTTACCCATGAGGAACAACTTGTTACTTGAAAGTCCTTGGTTTAAGTCTTGCCTCTGAGGAAAAAGTTATAAAACATCTCATAAATCAATACACAATGTGGTGGTGTCAACACTTGTCCATGGGGCATAACTTGTTGTTTGATGGTTCTTAACCTTAGTTTTACCTCTAAGACAAGAGTTATACAACATTTCATAAGTAAAAAACACAATGTGTTAGTGTTGAATCTTGCGCAATATATGTAACTTGTTTGAAAATTCTTGGGATAAGTCGAGCATCTAAGGCGAAAGTTGTACAACATCTCATAAATAAAGACATAACGTGATAGTGTTACCTCTTGCCCGTGAGGCATAATTTGTTGTTTGAAAGTCTCAAGTCTTACCTCTAAGACAAGAGTTGTAGAACATCTCACAAATGAAGGCATAACATTAGTAGTGTCAACTCTTGCGCGTGAGGCATAATTTGTTGTTTGAAAGTCCTTGAGCTAAGTCTTGCCTCTAAGTCAAGAGTTGTAGAATATATCACAAATGAAGACATAATGTGATAGTGTCAACTCTTTTCCGTGGAACATAATTTGTAGTTTGAAAGTTTTTGAGCTAAGTCTTGACTCTAAGTCAAGAGTTGTAGAATATCCCATAAATGAAGACATAATGTGGTAGTGTCAACTCTTATCCGTGGGGCATAATTTGTAGTTTTAAATTCCTTGAGCTAAGTCTTGCCTCTAAGACAATAGTTGTAGAACATCTCATTAATGAAAACATAACTTGGTAGAGTCTACTCTTGTCCGTGCAGCATAATTTATTGTTTGACTTTCCTTGAGCTAAGTCTTGCCTCTAAAGTAAGAGTTATATAATATCTGATAAATCAAAATACAATGTTGTAGTGTCAACTCTTGCCCATGAAACATAACTTGATGCTTGAAAGTCATAAGTCTTGCCTCTACAATGTGGTAGTATCAACTCTTGTTCATGAAATATAGCTTGTTGTTTGAAAGTCATAAATCTTGCCTTTATAATGTGATAGTGTCAACTCTTGCTCATGAGATGTAACTAGATTTAAAAATTCAAAGAAAAAAACAAAATAATAAAAATTTCAGAAAAGAAGAAAATGAAGAAAAATATTAAAAAAATAAAAAAAAAATGTAGAAGTTGAGAGAGAACGGGGAGAAAAAATAAAGGTTGATAAAAATAAAAAAAAAAGATAAAATAAAATAAAGGCTGGGAAAAATTTTAAAAGAAAAAAAATAAAAGTTTTTTTTTTTATAAAAATAGACATTGAGAGAAGTAAAGAAAAAAGTAAGAGTTGAAAAAATTATAAAGAACAAAAAAAAGAGGAAAGAAAAAATAAAAAATCCAAGTAAAATAAAAAGGAAAAAGAAGAAGTTGAGAGGAAAAAATAAAAAAGGTAAGGGTTGTGAAAAATCAAAAATAAAAAGAGAAAAGAAAAAAAAATCAAAGTAAAATTAAAAAGATAAAATAAAATAAAAATTGAAAGATGAATAAGTTTTTTCTCTAAGGCAAAATTATAGAACCACTCATAAATCATGACACAATGTGGTATTATCAAGTCTTGCTTGTGGAGCATAACTTGTTGTTTAAAAATTCCTGAGTTAAATCTTGCTTCTAAGGCAAGAGTTATAGAATATCTTAGAAATCAAAACACAATGTGGTAGTGTCAACACTTGTCCAATAGGCGTAACTTGTTCTTTTGGAAGGTTCTTGGGCTAAGTTTGGTCTTAGAGGCAAGACTAATAGAGCATCACATAAATCAAGACACAATATAATAGTGTCAACTCTTGTCCATGGGGCGTAACTTGTTGACTAAGTCTTGCCTCTAAGACAAGAATTATAGAATATCTCTTAAATCAAGACATGATGTGGTAGTATCAACTCTTGCCCATGAGGCGTAACTTACTATTTGAAAATCCTTGGACTAATTCGAGCCTCTAAGACAAGATTTATAGAACATCTAAAAAATCAGGACATAATATGGTAGTGTCAACTCTTACCCATGCGACATAACTTGTTGTTTAAAATTTCTCGATTTATAAAACATCTCAGAAATTAAGACACAATGTGATAGTGTCAAATCTTATCCGTGGAGTGTAACTTGTTGTTTAAACTTCCTTTGGCTATGTCTTGCCTTTAAATCATGAGTTATAGAACATATCATGAATCGAAAAATGATGTGATAGTGTCAACTCATACACATAGGGCGTAACTTGTTATTTAAAAGTCCTTGGGTTAAGTCTTGTCTCTAAGGCAAGAGTTATAGAATATCGCATAAATCAAAACACAATGTGGTAATGTCAATTCTTTCCCATGGGGCACAACTTGTTACTTAAAATTCCTTGGTCTAAGTCTTGCCTTTGAGGGAAGAGTTATAAAACATCTCATAAATCAATACACAATGTGGTGGTGTCAACTCTTACCTATGGGGCATAACTTATTGTTTGATGGTCAGAGCACTTCATAAATAAAAAACACAATGTGTTAGTGTTGACTCTTGCCCAATATACGTAACTTGTTTGAAAATTCTTGGGATAAGTCGTACATCTAAGGCGAGAGTTATACAACATCGCATATATAAAGACATAACGTGGTAGTGTTAACTCTTGCTCGTGGGGCATAATTTATTATTTGAAAGTCCTTGAGCTAAGTCTTACCTCTAAGGCAAGAGTTGTAGAATATCTCATAAATGAAGGCATAACGTGGTAGTGTCAACTCTTGCCCGTGGGGCATAATTTATTATTTAAAAGTCCTTGTGCTAATTCTTGCCTCTAAGTCAATAGTGGTAGAACATCTCACAAATAAAGACACAACGTAGTAGTGGGAACTCAAGCTCGTGGGACATAATTTGTAGTTTGAAAGTTTTTGAGTTAAGTCTTGACTCTAAGGCAAGAGTTGTAGAATATCTCATAAATGAAGACATATGCGGTGGTGTCAACCCTTGCACGTGGGGAATAATGTGTAGTTTGAAAGTCCTTAAGTCTTGCCTCTAAGATAATAGTTGTAGAACATCTCATAAATAAAAACATAACGTGGTAGAGTCTTCTCTTGCCCATGTAGCATAATTTGTTGTCTGAAATTCCTAGAGCTAAGTCTTGCCTCTAAGGTAAGAGTTATATAATATCTCATAAATTAAAATACAATGCAGTATTGTCAACATTTGCCCATGAAACATAACTTGTTGTTTGAAAGTCATAAGTCTTGCCTTTAGAATGTGGTAGTGTCAACTCTTGCCCATGAAACACAACTTGTTATTTGAAAGTTATAAATCTTGCCTTTATAATGTGATACTGTCAACTCTTGCTCATGTGATGTAACTCGATTGAAAAATTCATAGAAAAGAACAAAAATAACAAAAATTACAGAAAAAGAAGAAAAAGAAGAAAAATATTAAAAAATAAAAATCAAAGAAAATATAGAAGTTGAGAGAGAACAGGGGAAAAAATAAAGGTTGATAAAAATTTAAAAAAGATAAAATAAAAATAAAGGCTGAGAAAGATTTAAAAAGAAAATATATATATATATATATATATATATATTTTTTATAAAAGTAGACATTGAAAGGAGTAAAGAAAAAAGTAAGGGTTGAGAGAAACTAAAAAGAACAAAAAAATGAGGAAAGAAAAAATAAAAAATCAAAGTAAAATAAAAAAGGAAAAAAAGAAGTTGAGAGGAATAAAAGGTAGACAAAAATAAAAAATAATTAAAGAAAAAAAATAAAAATCAAAGTAAAATTAAAAAGATAAAATAAAATAAAATCTGAAAGATGAATAAGTTTTGCCTTTAAGGAAAAATTATAAAACAACTCAAAAATCAAGATACAATATGGTAGTATCAAGTCCTGCTTGTGGAGCTTACTTGTTGTTTAAAAATCCTTGATTTAAGTCTTGCTACTAAGGCAAGAGTTATAGAACATCTCATAAATCAAAACACAATGTGGTAGTGTCAACACTTGTACAATGGGCGTAACTTGTTCTTTTGGAAGGTTCTTGGGCTAAGTTTTACCTTAGAGGCAAGACTAATAGAGCATCACATATATCAAGACACAATATAATAGTGTCAACTCTTGTCCATGTGGCGTAACTTATCGACTAAGTCTTTCCTCTAAGACAAGAGTTATAGAATATATCTTAAATCAAGACACGATGTGGTAGAATCAACTCTTGCCCGTGAGGCGTAACTTACTATTTTAAAATCCTTGGACTAATTCGAACCTCCAAGACAAGAGTTATACAGCATCTCACAAATTAGGACATAATGTGATAGTATCAACTCGTACCCATGCGGCATAACTTGTTGTTTAAAAGTCCTTGTTTATAAATCATCTCAGAAATCAAGACACAATGTGATAGTGTCAAATCTTATCCGTGGAGCATAACTTATTGTTTAAACTTCTTTGGCTTTGTCTTGCTTTTAAAGCATGAGTTATAGAATATCTCATAAATAAAAAAATAATGTGATAGTGTCAACTCTTACCCATAGGGCGTAACTTGTTATTTGAAAGTCCTTTGGTTAAGTCTTCCCTCTAAGGCAAGAGTTATAGAATATCTCATAAATGAAAACACAATGTGGTAATGTCAATTCCTACCCATGAGGCACAGCTTGTTACTTGAAAGTCCTTGGTCTAAGTCTTTCCTATGAGGGAAGAGTTATAAAACATCTCATAAATTAATGCACAATGTGGTGGTGTCAACTTTTGTACATAGGGTATAACTTGTTGTTTGATGGTCCTTAACCTTAGTTTTACCTCTAAGACAAGAGTTACAGAGCATTTCATGAGTAAAAAATACAATGTTTTAGTGTTGACTCCGGCCTAATATACGTCACTTATTTAAAAATTCTTGGGATAAGTCGTGCATTTAAGGCGAGAGTTGTACAACATCTCATAAATAAGGACATAACGTGATAGTGTTAACTCTTGCCTGTGGGGTATAATTTATTATTTAAAGTCCTTGAGCTAAGTCTTACCTCTAAGGCAAGAGTTGTAGAACATCTCACAAATGAAGACATAACATGGTAGTGTCAACTCTTGCCCGTGGGGCATAATTTATTATTTGAAAGTCCTTGAGCTAAGTCTTGCCTTTAAGTCAAGAGTTGTAGAACATCTCACAAATGAAGACATAAGTGATAGTGTCAACTCTTTCCTGTGGGGAATAATTTGTAGTTTCAAAGTCTTTGAGCTAAGTCTTGACTCTAAGGCAAGAGTTGTAGAATATCTCATAAATGAAGAAAGAATGTGGTAGTGTCAACTCTTGCCCATGGGGCATAACTTGTAGTTTGAAAGTTCTTGAGCTAAGTCTTTCCTCTAAGACAATAGTTGTTAAACATCTCATTACTGAAATATAATATCGTAGAGTTCACTCTTGCCCGTGCAACATAATTTGTTGTTTGAAATTCTTTGAGCTAACTCTTGCCTCAAAGGTAAGAGTTATATAACATCTCATAAACCAAAATACAATGTCGTAGTGTCCACTCTTGCCCATGAAACATAACTTGTTGCTTGAAAGTCATAAGTCTTGCTTCTACAATGTGGTAGTGTTAACTCTTGCCCATGAAATGTAGCTTGTTGTTTGAAAGTTATAAATCTTGCCTTTATAATGTGATAGTGTCAACTCTTGCTCATGAGATGTAACTAGATTGAAAAATTCGTAGAAAAGAACAAAGATAATAAGAATTGCAGAAAAACAGGAAGTGAAGAAAAATATTTAAAAAATAAAAATCAAAGAAAATGTAGAAGTTGAGAGAGAACGGGTGAAAAAAAAGGTTGATAAAAATTTAAAAAATAAAATAAAATAAAAATAAAGACTAAAAAAAATTTAAAAAAGTTTTTTATTTAATAAAGTAGACATTGAGGGGAGAAAAGAAAAATATAAGGATTGCGAAAAACTAAAAAGAACAAAAAAATGAGGAAATAAAAAATAAAAAATCAAAGTCAAATGAAAAAGGAAGAAGAGAAGTTGAGAGGTAAAAAGAAAAAAGGTAAGGGTTGAGAAAAATAAAAAATAATAAGAGAAAAGAAAAAATAAAATCAAACTAAAATTAAAAAGATAAAATAAAATAAAAGTTTAAAGATTAATAAGTTTTGCCTCTAAGGCAAAATTATAGAACAACTCATAAATCAAGACACAATATGGTAGTATCAAGTTTTGCTTGTGGAGCATAACTTGTTGTTTAAAAATCCTTGAGTTAAGTCTTGCTTCTAAGGCAAGAGTTATAGAACATGTCATAAATCAAAACACAATGTGGTAGTGTCAACATTTGTCCAATGGGCGTAAATTGTTCTTTTGGAAGGTTCTTGGGCTAAGTTTTATCTTAGAGGCAAGACTACTAGAGCATCACATAAATCAAGACAGAATATAATAGTGTCAACTCTTGTCCATGGGGCATAACTTGTCGACTAAGTCCTTCCTCTAAGACAAGAGTTATCGAATATCTCTTAAATCAAGACATGATGTGGTAGTATCAACTCTTGCCCGTGAGGCGTAACTTGCTATTTGAAAATCGTTGGACTAATTCGAGTCTCTAAGACAAGAGTTATAGAATATCTCACAAATGAGGACACAATGTGGTAGTGTTAACTCTTACCCATACGGCATAACTTGTTGTTTAAAAGTCCTTGATTTATGAAACATCTTAGAAATCAAGACACAATGTGATAGTATCAAATCTTATCTGTGGAGCGTAACTTGTTATTAAACTCCTTTGGCTATGTCTTGCCTTTAAAGCATAAGTTATATAATATCTCATAAATCAAAAAAATAATGTGATAGTGTCAACTCTTACCCATAGGGCGTAACTTGTTATTTAAAGGTCCTTTGGTTAAGTCTTCTCTCTAAGGTTAAGAGTTATAGAATATCTCATAAATCAAAACACAATGTGGTAATATCAATTCTCTCCCATGGGGCACAACTTGTTACTTGAAAGTCCTTGGTCTAAGTCATGCCTTTGAGGGAAGAGTTATAAAACATCTCATAAATCAATACACAATGTGGTGGTGTCAACTTTTGCCTATGGGGAATAACTTGTTGTTTAATGGTCCTTAACCTTAGTTTAACCTCTAAGAAAAGAGTTACAGAGCATTTCATAAGTAAAAAGCACAATGTGTTAATGTTGACTCTTGCCGAATATACGTCACTTATTTGAAAATTCTTGGGATGAGTTGTGCATCTAAGGCGAGAGTTGTACAACATCTCATAAATAAAGACATAACGTGGTAGTATTAACTCTTGCCTATGGGGCATAATTTGTTGTTTGAAAGTACTTGAGCTAAGTCTTTCCTCTAAGGCAAGATTTTTAGAACATCTCACAGATGAAGACATAACATGGTAGTATCAACTCTTCCCCATGGGGCATAATTTATTATTTGAAAGTCCTTGAGCTAAGTCTTGCCTCTAAGTCAAGAGTTGTAAAATATCTCACAAATGAAGACATAACGTGGTAGTGTCAACCCTTTCTCATGGGGCATAATTTGTAGTTTGAAATTCTTTGAGCTAAGTCTTGACTCTAAGGCAAGAGTTGTAGAATATCTCATAAATGAAGAAAGAATGTGGTAGTGTTAACTCTTGCCTGTGGGGCATAAGTTGTAGTTTGAAAGTTCTTGAGATAAGTCTTGCCTCTAAGACAATTGTTGTAGAACATCTCATAAATGAAATCATAACGTGGTAGAGTCTACTCTTGACATTGCGACATAATTTGTTGTTTGAAATTCTTTGTGCTAAGTCTTTCCTCTAAGTTAAGAGTTATATAACATCTCATAAATCAAAATACAATATAGTAGTGTCAACTCTTGCCCATGAAACATAACTTGTTGCTTGAATGTCATCAGTCTTGCCACTACAATGTAGTAGTGTCAACTCTTACCCATGAAACGTAGCTTGTTGTTTGAAAGTTTTAAATCTCGCCTTTATAATATGATAGTGTCAACACTTTTCTCATGAGATGTAACTAGATTGAAAAATTCACAAAAAAGAACAAAAATAATAAAAATTGTAGAAAAAGAAGAAAATAAAGAAAAATATTATAAAAATAAAAATCAAAGAAAATGTAGAAGTTGAGAGAGAACGGGGAAAAAATAAAGGTTAATAAAAATTAAAAAACAGATAAAATAAAAATAAAGGCTGCAAAAAATTTAAAAAGAAAAAAAATAAAAATAAAAAATTTAAAAAAAGTTTTTTATTTAATAAAGTAGACGTTGAGAGGAGAAAAGAAAAAAAGTAAGGATTGAGAAAAACTAAAAAGAACAAAAAAATGAGGAAAGAAAAAATAAAAAATCAAAGTCAAATAAAAAAGGAAGAATAGAAGTTGAGAGGAAAAAAGAAAAAAGGTAAGGGTTGAGAAAAATAACAAATAATAAGAGAAAATAAAAAATAAAATCAAAGTACAATTAAAAAGATAAAATAAAATAAAAGTTGAAAGATGAATAAGTTTTGCCTCTAAGGCAAATTATAGAACAACTCATAAATCAAAACACAATGTGGTAGTATCAAGTCTTGCTTGTGGAGCATAACTTGTTGTTTAAAAATCTTTGAGTTAAGTCTTGATTTTAAGGCAAGAGTTATAGAACATCTCATAAATCAAAACACAATGTGGTAGTGTCAACACTTGTCCAATGGGCGTAACTTTTTATTTTGGAAGGTTTTGGGCAAAGTTTTGTTTTAGAGGCAAGACTAATAGAGCATCACATAAATCAAGACACAATATAATAGTGTCAACTCTTGTCCATGGGGCGTAACTTGTCAACTAAGTCTTGTCTCTAAGACAAGAGTTATAGAATATCTCTTAAATCAAGACACGATGTGGTAGTATCAACTCTTGACCATGAGGCGTAACTTGCTATTTGAAAATCCTTGGACTAATTCAAGCCTCTAAGACAAGAGTTATAGAACGTCTCACAAATCAGGACATAATGTGGTAGTGTTAACTCTTACCCATGCGGCATAGCTTGTTGTTTAAAAGTACTTAATTTATAAAACATCTCAAAAATCAAGACACAATGTGATGGTGTCAAATCTTATCCGTGGAGCGTAACTTGTTATTTTAACTATCTTTGCCTATGTCTTGCCTTTAAAGCATGAGTAATATAATATCTCATAAATAAAAAAATAATGTGATAGTGTCAACTCTTACCCATAGGGCGTAACTTGTTATCTGAAAGTCCTTGGGTTAAGTCTTTCCTCTAAGGCAGGAGTTATAGAATATCTCATAAATCAAAACACAATGTGGTAATGTCAATTCTTTCCCATGGGGCACAACTTTGTATTTGAAAGTCCTTGGTCTAAGTCTTGCCTTTGAGGGAAGAGTTGTAAAATATCTCATAAATCAATACACAATGTGATGGTGTCAACTCTTGCCCATGGGGCATAATGATAACGCTCAATCTACAGCTCTCGTGGGAGTGTAAAGCGGTCGTTAGCAAATATAGAACCCAACCTGGGTTGGGTGTCGATCCCACAGGGAATAGCTTGGCCAACAAGTAAGCAAAATTACTAAACTTTTGGTGCAAGTCTCGTAAGAAGGGGGGATTGTAATATGTAACCAAAACAATAAAGTAAAAGCTGAAAATAGCAAAGTAAAAAGAGAAAGATTGTCACGTAAGTTGTAAACAATGAGAATTGAAGCGTTGGGATTATGTCCACCTTCTGAGGTATACGTCTCTATTGGCTATGAGTGTGTAGAGTCTTGACATGCAATTGCTTATAGAGAATTGTAGTCGATGGTAAATCCAAGCGTCTCTCGACCTAAACAAGGACTATTTCACTTTAACTCTCTCGAGCTTAAAGCGTGTCTAGCGGTACAAATTCTCCAAGAGGTTAGTCCAGTTACGGCACTAGCTTTTTAATAGGAAAGGGTGTTCTACTACCTTGACATTATCTCTTTTCCAGACAAATAACCTTTCTCTCGAACAAGTTAAATGTTAGACTAGCGTTGGTCTATGCGTCTTCTTTTCTAGACAAATAACCTTTCTCTCGAACAGGTTAGATGTTAGAATGGCGTGTTCTTGTGTTTGTAACCGCAAAGAATGTAGATTTAAGATGAAGCGAATAATGATATAAGCAATATACGTGTCTTGAACTCACAAGCTCATAGCAATAGATAGTAACTCATTCGGCTTCCATAACCCCAACTAAGAGATTTAGTTACCCATGAATGCGAAGGATATCACGTTTTGCATGGTGGATGGCGTGTAAAAGAGGTGTTAGGCGTGTGGTTTTGGTGATTCCGTAGCAAGTAACGATTCTCTTGTTGTGGAATTTAAGAGTAGAAGAATGAAGAATTGAGAATGTATTGTAGTGGAAGATGAGAAAAATGGAGGAAAATTAATAGTTGAATGTATCTCTCCACTAAGGGAGGAGTTGCCTCTCCACTAAGGGAGGACTTGATTAAAATCTCTAGCATGATAGGGTATTTATAATACTCCTATCCTACTCCTACTATGCTAATGAAATAAATAACCAAATCCTACTAAACTAAGGAAATACATAACCCAATTGTACTAGGTTAATGTATCATTGTCAAAATCCAGCTTTGTGTCTGTAAGTCCCCAAAGTCATCAGAAATGCTGTTTTAGTCCTGGACAGATTTTCCATGCAGTCCCCAAAGTATTCAGAAATGCTGTTTTAGCCCGGGACAGATTTTCCATGCAGCAGTTTTGGTCCTTAGGCGTGTAAACTTCTTTCCCTTCGTTCATGAGCTTTCTTTTGCGTCAAGTAAGCCATAAAATGCTGTATTTTGCATCATTTATACCTGAAACTTTCCTAATCATGTTCGTTAGCTCATTTACAGGAAAAAGGACTAAAAGTGCATGAAATAGATAATTTGTTCTCAAAACTAGGCTAAAATATGGGCAAAATATATTGATATAGGCGCGTAAATTCGCCTATCATCAACACCCCACACTTAGAGCTTTGTTCGTCCTCGAACAACATATCATGTCCTTCTAACATCAACTTAGGGTTTTTACAGCCACAACACAAAATATTCTTCAAGACAAGCACAACAACTATCAACAAAGAGTAGCTTTTCGATTATAAGTAGAAACAATTTAACCTCAAGCATAGACTCGTGATGGTGATCAACTCGCATGCAAACGTTAAGGTACATAGAATCATATACAACTATCCAAAACTCATCAACCATGTGTGTCTCACAATATAGTACCCATAATCACTCACAAGTATAGCATATTTTTCAAACATGGGTATCAACATATCCTTGCACTCACTCTCACAAAGAATTCATATGTAGCAACTGATGACCATAGGCTTGCCCTTAATGTAGTACTCCACTAAATGTCGGAATGTTAAGGTTAGGATCAAGTAGGTCTTTTGATGGTTGTAATGTAGGCTAAGGGACGGGTAGGATCAACTATTTTGGCCAGAAATAGTGACTAAGTTCCTAAGCGCTTTAATACATCACACTGTATCATTGACACTTTTTTCTTTCAACCTTTCTGCTTTCCTTTATTCTACCACCCTTGTTCTCCTCTTTTGTTTTTCAGTTTTAAGAACAACTCACTTTTCAGCTTTCTTTTCCTTTTTCTTTTCACAACATACCTCTTATGATAGCACTTTCTTTTTCATAACACATTCAAGCACCATTGCAATTTAAAGCATCATACTCACCCAATTTCCTCTTATGTTGTCACATGACTTTTTCACTTTAAAGCACTTAGGAATTTGGATCAAATTATGGTCTTGAAAAAAAATGGATTAGGCTTACATACAAGGTTGTCAAAGAAATAGGCTAAAGGCTCAAAAGGGTTTAACTAGGATGATGTCCATGGGTAGGTAAAACTGAAGGTAAACAAATATAGGTTGCCAAAGAAATGCCTAAATCATATCCTAACTTACACTCCTTATTTTCGCTTTGCATACATACCAGGCAAGTTCTAGCATCAGCCACATACATAGAATATACTATTAATCTCACATACACAAGGCACATGGTCGACTTGATTGGAAGTAATATAGACTCTTGACCCAACAAGTGAAGGAATTGAATCACACAATATCACATAATGAGTCACAACTAGAGCCTAAACGTCTCAATAGTCACAATTGTAGCACATACTCTTGTTATAATCTCATGCTGCCTATTAGAATAATCTCATGCGAAGCTAAGTTAGAAAAAAAAAAAATTTACTGCTAAAAAAATCTTAACTAAAAAAAAATGAAACAAAAGTAAAACAAAAGCAAACAAACATAGATGCGAGTAGAGAAGTATAGCATGCAATACCACCACCCCACACTTAGTCGGTACACTGTCCTCAGTGGAAAATAAATAAGAAGAACCTGGTTAGTCGGACTCATCCTCTATGTCTGGGGTCATACCCCTTGCATTGGAATCATCATCAGAGTCGTCATCCTTAGAAGTTCCTCATAAGTATCCCACTTAATTCCAAGCGTGAGTCGGGGTATTTGCCGCGAGGAGGGTTCTCCTTGGTCCTTGCAACTTCTCTTTTTGCCCTTTTGGGAGGTGGTAGCCTTCTCCTTGCCTTGTCTCGCTTTAGGTGCCATTGTACCTGAGACTAGAAATAGTGTTAGTTGCAGCACAATCTCACTTGATACAATCTATAAGCAAGTACTAGGGGTACCACCCCATACTTTGTTTTGTTGCACAAATCAGCGAGGTGGACGTAGTCGATTTACTCAGATTTCGTCGACATACGTTTTAGGATTGTATTCCAACAAGAAAATCAGCATTGTATCACTTATTTGCAGCCATTGGACTACTTTCATGGTAGATATAACAACACTACGACATAGGGGTTACCACATGGAATCGTTATTCTTACAACAAGCACAACCTCCTAAGTCGATAGGCACTATAATCTTATCCCGATGGCCGGGATAGTCTAACATGTAAGCATCCAAACAACACTCTTAAGCAATATTCATAGCCATATCAATTTAGCAAATATCATAACAATGCTATTGAAACCAAATTCAAGTCGGAAATAAGTCAAGAATTCCCTACGTATATGTTTACTCACATGATTATGTAACAACAATTCAAACACATGAACATCACCAACAATCTTATATGATTTAGCAATTTATAATAAGCATAGCAACGTAGTACTTACGATAAATAAATGAAGAATATGAGAGTACTTACTTGCTTGAAGCTTGTGGAGACGGTGTTGTGAATTAGAAGAGCAAAAGAAGAAAATTTTGAGAAGATTTGGAAGGTTATGTGGCGCGTTTAGGGTGTTTTCTAATGTGGTTGTGTTGTAAAACTATGTCCCCTTTATATAGGAAGAGTATGGGTCGGGTTATGACCCATTTACAATCGGATTTGGGGATAAAATCACCACATATGCGGCGCATATCTCTTGGCATATCAATGACATATGCGGCGCATTGTCCATGGCATAATGGGACATATGCGCCGCATATCCTATGGCATTTCTAGACATATGCGCCGCATAGTCTATGGCATTTGGTCTCAGTATCTCAAATGCCATAGCATAGGCGGCGCATAGTCAAAAGCACACCTAGGAATAGGCGGTGCATAGTGTATTGCACACTAGATTCCGAGTCCTTAGGCTATAGAATAGGTTGTGCATCGTTCGTGGCCTATTTTTACCAAGGCCTAGCCTTCCTCGAAGCCTATTATGACGTGAGAAAGGCTCAATTCATAGCCTTATGCATCACCATTCCTAACTTACCGACTTTACCATACAATGCGACCAAATCGTCAATTGAAATCAATCTCCTCGTTGCATACTTCTTGCACCTATTTTTGCTCAAAACCAAACGAAAACGATTAGTACGATGGGTCGCCTCCCACCTAGCGCCTTAGTTTTGGTCGTGGCACGACTCTTATTTTTGGATTTTTCATAAAACAAAACAAGTACTAGAATGAAAGAAAAAATGATAAAATGATAAAACGATAAAATGATAAAACGATGGGTTGCCTCCCATCTAGCGCCTTATTTATTGTCGTGGCTCGACGTAGTTACCTCGAGTACTTAGACTTCGTCGAGGTGAATGGTGGATCGTTTTCTGAAAGGATTTAGACGACAATGAGGCTTACCTGTGGTCATGCGATCTTTTTCGAGCTGGCTCATACGTTTCTCCGGAGAGTCACCAATTATATCATCAATAGTCCAACCCATAGCTCTCTTGTATCTCCTCAGAGCAGAGATGAGAGCTTCTACGTGCTGTTCACTTAAATCATCTGCTCTCTCTGGAAGTATATTTCTACTTTCCAAGAACACATACCTTAGATAATCGGGGAGCTCTTGCGATTCTAGCATTGGTGGCTCGTCAAAGTGAGTCTTCGCTGTTGGTTGATTCTTGAGTTCACAATCCGGTTTCTTAGGAGTATAAGACTCTATTTCTGTTAGATCACCCATAAGTTCTTCATAATCTTCATTATCCTCATGCTTAACATTCAGTGGCGCAGCAGACAATGGCTCAACAGTAGGTTGTTTCTCTATAGATAATGCTTTCGTATCCTCATAATGAACATCAGCTACAGATGACTCATTCATATCGCTGGGCTGCTTCATTGTTTTGCATATATCAAACCGTACCACTTCGTCAACCACTTGCTTGCCTTTTGCTGAAGTTTCCAGCACCTTACCACTTCTGGTAGTGATGGCCATGCATGACGCAACATTCTTTGGGTTTTGCACAGTATCGCTTGGTAAAGTGCCAGCCTTTCTTTGATTAAATGCTGCTGAAAGTTGTCTCAATTGCTGCTCTATTTGCCTGATAGAAGTGGAATGAGAATCAACTAGTTGCTTCATGGAGGACAAATCATCAATCACCTCCTTAACTCCTGCGCTTGTTGCTTCCACTCCTTTCAATAACTTAGCCATCATGTCTTTCATACTCCCAAAATTAGATGTGGTGGTATCACGTCTACCCGGGGGAACGTACAAACCACTATTTTCATTATTTTTCTTCCAACTACCTTGGTCTTTGCTTCCAGATTTATCATAATAGTTCCGACCTTGGTTTCCTTGGGTATTCCCTCGGAAACACCTCTGATTGTTCAAGTAGTCGGCCTCCGCTTCAGAATCAGATTCGTCTCTTCCTTTTAGCGCTACAACTTTCACTTTTTTGGTCTTCCCTGATAATAAGTGCTTGGTAAGAAGATCCATCTGCATTTTCATGTGAGCCATGTCTTGGTCACGATCCTCTTGTCTTCGCCTCTGCTCTACAGTCATGCCAAAAGATAAAGTGGGGCTTGTTACCTCAGAATCCCTAGTATGCCAAGCTCTACTTTGCTTCGTCATCCGATCTAGCATATTGCTTGCTTGCACAAAGGTGAGGTCCATAAATGATCCACCTGCTGCATTATCAACCACTGGCTTAGTCACCGAATTCAACGCTCTGTATAATATCTCCATCAAGTGGACATTGGTCATATGATGGTTTGGGCATCGCATTAGCTTCGTCTTGAACCTCTCCCATGTTTCGTGGAGAGCTTCAGTTGGAAGCTGTCGAAAATTGATGATCTCATCTCTCAACTGTGCTCTTTTGGATGGCGGAAAGAATCTTTCTAGGAAAGCGTCTTTCAATTACCTCCAATTTGTAATAGAATCAGGAGTCAGCCCATTCAACCATAATGTTGCCTCCCCAGACAGAGACAATGGAAATAGACGTAATCGAATAGCATTCTGACCAACACCAGGATTGTCAAAAGACTTGCATGTAGAAATAAAGTTGATGAGATGCATATTCGGATCATCGCCTGCTAGTCCACCAAATAATCCCTTGAGTTGCAATAACTGAATCATGGTGCTTGTGATGTTGAACTTGGCTCCGGGCGCTAATGGTGGTGGAATTATAGCTCCAGTGGCTCCGGCACCATCAAGATCATCATCATCATCGTCGAAAGCTGGTTGCAAAGGTTGGCGATCATATCTGTACCGAGCTTGTCGACCTCTTCTGTTGGCAGGTGTTATAATTTCAGCATCACGCCTAGGGTTTATCAACTCGTCATCTCCTAAATCTTCATCGTCAGGATTTGTTGCTCGTCCAGGATTATCAATGTTTTGTTGTTGGACTTGAGCAGCGGCAAGAGCAGCTAATCTTGCTTGCTCATGTTGAGCAGCCATCCTGTCGATTTCAGCTTGTGCTTCCATTCTTCTAATTCGTTGTGGTTCCGGATTGATTGGTAATAACGGTTGACCAGAACTTCTAGTATGGGGCATGCACTAAAAGAAAAACCTGCAATAAACAAAAACAAAAACTAAACGTAAAAGTACGAGAATCTTTGACCAAAGGGTCTAGTAATTATCACGAACTTGATTGACACTCGTATTCCCCGGCAACGGCGCCAATTTTTGATAACGCTCAATCTACAGCTCTGGTGGGAGTGTAAAGCGGTCGTTAGCAAATATAGAACCCAACCTGGGTTGGGTGTCGATCCCACAGGGAATAGCTTGGCCAACAAGTAAGCAAAATTACTAAACTTTTGGTGCAAGTCTCGTAAGAAGGGGGGATTGTAATATGTAACCAAAACAATAAAGTAAAAGCTGAAAATAGCAAAGTAAAAAGAGAAAGATTGTCACGTAAGTTGTAAACAATGAGAATTGAAGCGTTGGGATTATGTCCACCTTCTGAGGTATACGTCTCTATTGGCTATGAGTGTGTAGAGTCTTGACATGCAATTGCTTATAGAGAATTGTAGTCGATGGTAAATCCAAGCGTCTCTCGACCTAAACAAGGACTATTTCACTTTAACTCTCTCGAGCTTAAAGCGTGTCTAGCGGTACAAATTCTCCAAGAGGTTAGTCCAGTTACGGCACTAGCTTTTTAATAGGAAAGGGTGTTCTACTACCTTGACATTATCTCTTTTCCAGACAAATAACCTTTCTCTCGAACAAGTTAAATGTTAGACTGGCGTTGGTCTATGCGTCTTCTTTTCTAGACAAATAACCTTTCTCTCGAACAGGTTAGATGTTAGAATGGCGTGTTCTTGTGTTTGTAACCGCAAAGAATGTAGATTTAAGATGAAGAGAATAATGATATAAGCAATATACGTGTCTTGAACTCACAAGCTCATAGCAATAGATAGTAACTCATTCGGCTTCCATAACCCCAACTAAGAGATTTAGTTACCCATGAATGCGAAGGATATCACGTTTTGCATGGTGGATGGCGTGTAAAAGAGGTGTTAGGCGTGTGGTTTTGGTGATTCCGTAGCAAGTAACGATTCTCTTGTTGTGGAATTTAAGAGTAGAAGAATGAAGAATTGAGAATGTATTGTAGTGGAAGATGAGAAAAATGGAGGAAAATTAATAGTTGAATGTATCTCTCCACTAAGGGAGGAGTTGCCTCTCCACTAAGGGAGGACTTGATTAAAATCTCTAGCATGATAGGGTATTTATAATACTCCTATCCTACTCCTACTATGCTAATGAAATAAATAACCAAATCCTACTAAACTAAGGAAATACATAACCCAATTGTACTAGGTTAATGTATCATTGTCAAAATCCAGCTTTGTGTCTGTAAGTCCCCAAAGTCTTCAGAAATGCTGTTTTAGTCCTGGACAGATTTTCCATGCAGTCCCCAAAGTATTCAGAAATGCTGTTTTAGCCCGGGATAGATTTTCCATGCAGCAGTTTTGGTCCTTAGGCGTGTAAACTTCTTTCCCTTCGTTCATGAGCTTTCTTTTGCGTCAAGTAAGCCATAAAATGCTGTATTTTGCATCATTTATACCTGAAACTTTCCTAATCATGTTCGTTAGCTCATTTACAGGAAAAAGGACTAAAAGTGCATGAAATAGATAATTTGTTCTCAAAACTAGGCTAAAATATGGGCAAAATATATTGATATAGGCGCGTAAATTCGCCTATCATCACATAACTTGTTGTTTGATGGTCTTTAACCTTAGTTTTACCTCTAAGACAAGAGTCATAGAGCATTTCATAAGTAAAACACAGAATGTGTTAGTGTTGACTCTTGCCCAATATACGTAACGTGTTTTAAAATTCTTGGGACAAGTCGTGCATCTAAGGTGAGAGTTGTACACGTGGTAGTGTTAACTCTTGCCTGTGGGGCATAATTTGTTGTTTGAAAGTCCTTGAGCTAAGTCTTTCCTCTAAGGCAAGAGTTGTAGAATATCTCACAAATGAAGACATAACATGGTAGTGTCAACTCTTCCCCATGGGGCATAATTTGTTATTTGAAAGTATTTGAGCTAAGTCTTGCCTCTTAGTCAAGAGTTGTAGAATATCTCACAAATGAAGACATAACGTGGTAGTGTCAACTCTTGCCCGTAGGGCATAATTTGTAGTTTAAAAGTCTTTGAGTTAAGTCTTGACTCTAAGGCAAGAGTTATAGAATATCTCATAAATGAAGACATGATGTGGTAGTGTCAACTTTTTCTTGTGGGGTATAATTTATAGTTTGAATGTCCTTGAGATAAGTCTCCCCTCTATGACAATAGTTGTAGAACATCTCATGAATGAAAATATAATGTGGTAGTGTCTACTCTTGCCCGTGCAACATAATTTGTTGTTTGAAAAAGGCAAGGTGAAGAGCTTTAGACTAATTGCAATTGTAAAAACATGCAATTGGTCTAAAGTTCTTCACCGTAGTTAGTGATGGACCCTTAGGGATTAGGGTAATAGTTGTACAGTTCCATGTTCTCTTCATCTTTTCCATAGTAATAAATTTTTGCACAGCTGAGTAGACATCTTCTTTGACTATAGCCCACTTTTGTTAAAAGAATTTAACAGTGTAACCATCCGCCCCTGGACTTTTGTCTTTAAGCATGCTTTTTACAACTCGATCTATCTTTTCTAGACTCACCATCTGCACAAACTGAACCTGTTTTTTTTCTAGTAAGGCATGTCGCTACTTTGATCACTTTTGAGTCTGGATATGTCATTTCATCAGCACAATCTCCCACAAGTGAAGTAAAAGTTTCAATAAATTCAGTCTCTACTTCTTGTGGATCTGTGAGTTTTATTTAATTTTTCAGTAAATACTGATGAGATTGTATTCTGTGCAGATGTGATTTTGATTTGAGCATGAAAATACTTTGTATTGGAATCACCACTGTCAATCCAAAATGTTCTAGACTTTTTTCTTAATACTTACTCTTCTACTGAACTCCATATTTGAACATCAATCAGAATAGCCTTTTCTTGACCAAGTAATACCTGATTGTTCAGTTGGGAAACAATCCGAGCTTGTACTATTTCCAGTTGTTGTGTAGCTTGGGATAACTTTTGAGCATATGAATCCATGTGTGTTTAGAGGTCCTTAAATTCCACTTTAAGTTTCTTTAATATCTTCCAAATAATGGTCATAGGATCCCCTCTTATTGGTTTGCTCTAAATATGGTGCACACTCTGTTGAAATTGGTGATGCTGCAAGACTAAAACATATAGATTGAATGGCTTTGGATGCAAAAATTCTGTATGTATACACTGGACCAGTGCTGGGAAATTCAAGAAATCCACTTCAATGTGCCAAAATTTTTGTATCCAATCATAATTCTCAAGTACCCAGTCAATTCTTCTATATACTCTATTTAAGCCCTGGTGTTTGTTTGTCCAAGTAAAATAACTGCCCTTTGATCTAAGAGATGTTAGCTGCATATTGTCTATCAAATCTATAAACCCCTTGATCTTATGCTCTATAACCGGCTGACCTATACTTCATCAGTGCTTAGTACATTATTAAAATCACTACATAATAACCAAGGTTCATGAACACTCTCACCAATGCTTTGAAGATCAGACCATAATTCTTCTCTTTGAGGTAGCTCATTCTTAGCATACACAATAGTGATTATAGCTTAAAAATATGTGGACACACTCGGTACCTTACAATGCAAATACTGCTCATGCACTTGCATTACTTGTACATAAAGATGTTTTTTCCAAAATAACCAAACTCATACATTTTTACTATGTGGATAGTTGTATACATGAGACCATTCTTTAGTAAATTTCACTAGTACTTCCTTAGCATTACTTTATTTAAATCTAGTTTCTAAACAACCAATCACATCTATTTTATTCTTTATCAGAAAGATGAGCAACCCCTTCTGCTTAAAGGGCTTACTAAGCCCTCTTACAGTCTAAGTGCAAATATTCATGGAGGTTGATGAGGCATAACCTAGCTAGGTCTTTAGGGACTATCTCCACTCCCTTCAATTCTATTCAATACATCAAATCTATTACTTAGAAGATTGCTCTCCATAACATTCACAGCAACCACTTCAGATTCAGGTACCTCAGGATCTCACTTCAACCTATCTTGAACCTTGATAATAGCTCCATCTTGTCAAATTTGTCATGTTTGTACCATCTTGTTCCTTTTTCTACCCTTCTTCTTCCTTTAAGAGGTTCTTTGAATGCCTTCTCTTTTTGCTCTTGCTGCTTATCTAGAATAGGTTCCTTCTTCTTCATCCAACATTCCACATCAATGTGCCCAAGTCTAACATAATTAGAGTAGAATTTTAGTTTCGAATCATATTCAATCCCTTGCTTGATGGTACCAAATGGTGTATCAATCTCAATAGGGTATAGAAGTGGATAGGAAATATCTACTTCTACCAGTACTCTAGCATAAGAGATCCTATTCAACTCCCCACTGTACCTATTAGTGTGAAGGGGTCTACCAGTTGCACTAGACACCTTTCTTCAAAAAATTCCAAACATTGGTTAATAAATTTTCCATAGATTTCTCATAAGGAGTATCTCCAAAACAATACCCTATAAGAGTATTCGACCAGTGATTATCAGCTACTTGTATGTCCTCCATTGTCAGCTTGACCACTTTTTCCCTTCGTGTTGGGTGGGTGGTTTATACATTGGCATATTCCCTTTGCTGCATCCCTATTCATCAAAGATTTTGGGACCTCTGTTGTCTCTGTTGTTTGTACAACTAGATTTGTAGGTTTCGAGCTTCTTAAAGCACTAACATAAAAAAATTGAAGTCGCCGAGAGAGGGTTGCTGTTGTATTTATAGGTTTTTTCCTTTAGAGTTTTTCTCCCTACTCTAATACATTCAATATTTTCCTCATCTTCAAGTTCCTCTTCCTCATGAATAGGTTGAAAGTAAGCTGGGAGGAAGATACCAAATGTTAAAAGAGAGAGAGTCCATTGTACTACCATTTCTGGAGTGGCCATTACCGTCGTAGAGGCTGCTGTGTTACGCTATCGTACCATGTTCAATGAACGTTACCCTGCCTTGGCTTAACATGCGCCGAGAGTAACCTAGGTTCAAATTTCTAGTTATCATTATATGGAAAGATTAGACAAGTATAATATTATCATAGCATGAGATATTTTAGTTTTAACATTCAAATATTTTTCTTCTTTATTTAAAAAGAAAATTAGTATGTCTTTTAATTTCTATATTTTAGTAGTATTCAAGGTTAAGCTTGGATTTTTAAAAATCATTTCCTTTAATATTATTTATGTTTTTTTCGGGTTAGTAAAATTTATATTCAATGAGCTTTAATAATATGTTTAAACTAGAGTATGAATCAAATAAAGTTTTACTCTGCATTCATAATTATGAACTTCAACAATAAGTTCTATCAACATAAAAGCAATAAATATAAAGTTCAAACCATCTAGAAACAACAAACAAAGTTCAAACTCTTTCTGAAAAATAGTAAACCAAACGTTTAAAAAGAGATGAAGAAAGAAAGATTCAAGTCCACCAAATTCATGATGTGTCCTTCAGGAAATTATTTTCCTCATGTACCCAGAAATTATGAAATATATCATCCCAATATAAAATGTATCACTTCACAATAATAGCGGTACCTCAAATTTTACAGAACTACAAACTCAGTCAATGATAGTAAATTACACTTGAGTTTTTCAAGAAGAAGATGTTTTAACTTAAAAATTTTATTCCCATATTTTAGGAATAGCTAAATGGTGGTGCTTCAAAAAATGAGCAATGGTTCTAAAAAAATTGCATAGTTTTGGTCCATTGGGCCTACATGCAGACCCATTTGTGTTTGCATATAGACCATATGTCACTTCTGCCAAAGAAAGTTGACAGCAATATACATTGGCATCTGCGGAGCAAGATACATCCACAGATGGCTATATGCAAGCCCAAATGTGAAGCAGTAGTAAGCCTAAATGTGAAGTCATTGGGGATAATTCGTACTCAGATCTACATTAGGAAAAATATATAGTAGTATAGCATGAGTATAAAATACAAAGGGTACTTAATAGGCAACATAAGCCAACTGACTATATTACAATAAAGGTATATTAAGATGCGAGGATGTAAACTAAAGTCAGGAATAAAGGGCTAAATATTAAATAATACTCCAAATCGGACTAAGCGATATATATGCAGAATAAGTAACTCAAAGAAAATGTAGCCTAACTACAATCTAACTGGGACCCCATAAGCCTAGAAGGGACAAACAAGAGGAATAACTACACTGAGATCTCATAAGCCCAGTGGATACAAACAAGGAAGAAAATATCTATAATAATAAACTAAAAGTGTACCACCAATGATAACCCACCTGAAACTTCTTTCAAATTATAATTGACAAACATGAGCTAGAACTAGAGAAAAGTATCATCAAAGAAAAGTACCACACATAGATCATGAATAACGGGCTTGAATCAAAACTAGTAAATAAGTTTAAATTAAAGTAATGATCACCCAAGATTGTAGCTTCCTTTAAGTCCAAGTTAATCTTAAATTCTCAAATTCAATGGTCAAATCAATAAGGGAAGTGATTCTATCCATTAAGTCTAAGAATGGTTCTTAAAGATCATCACATTCTAATATGAGTAATTAAGTTAACCATAATTTATTAAATGATCTAAGTTGACCTAACGTTCAATGTTTAGTCCAAAGTTAGGAATAAAGGACTCTTAGGTCTAAAAAGGGCTAATCTAGGCATTTAACCTAATAGGAGGGTCACGAGGCCCACTACTAGTCCCAGAAAATCCATACTAAGGAAAGCACCTACCCCAACCTAGACTAAGACGATACAATTCCATCTCAAGGTCTTAATGTAACGACCCAATATAGGCACGTGATGACATTTACCAAATGCTCCAGACAAGTAAGCTTAATTCAATCCAAAAGAACACAAATAAAGGAAAATAGATATGGAAGAAAAAGAATAGAATAATTCCAAATATAAAACCGAGACACAAGTCTCCAAAAATATATCCTAGTTCTGGTTGTCACTAGTACAAGCCTCCGAATATAGAAATACATTAATAACTAAAGTACCTTTAATGTAGATAAGCATAAGGTAAATAAAGAGAGATTAGGTAAGATGGAGTCCATCAGTTACTACCCCGATTTTGGCAATGCTAATACTAGAAGAAGATGATCTAAAAGCTGCTACTTGTTCAAGAACTGAACGAGGTAAAAAAAAAGAAAAATGAAATAGAAACAAGAGTCAGTATGAAAATCACATGTACTCAGAAATCATCATCAATAATCGATCCTAATCCAAAGCGATGGCGATAACCACCACCCCAACTATCCAAGGTTTTCCAAATAGATCTATAGTCGTTAAATTCTGTACTTCATCTTAATAGGATAATCTAGTACAACAGTTATAATATTATCTATAAGCACCGCACGCATAAATCTAGGTGAGTCAACAATAGTCGTTATATGATCAACAAGAATAATAAAACATTTATAAGAAAGACTCACTAACACAGTATATCAAGCTCAATTATCAAGTTTAATCATTAATATATGATAAAGTAGTGAGGGTGTACAAGTATGTATATGTCATTCTACCCTAGGTGAGACACTACACGTCTCACTAATCAAGTCATATACATACCCTCCATCTCATATATATCTTAACTCCTAAATCAACCAAAAAGTAGAATATTATGATGTAACAAAGTAAAATGAATGCTCAATACCCAATATCACAAATAACTTTCAATCACAATAATTAAGTATAAAAGTAAACACTCAAGGACAATATTAAATCATACCAAGGAAATGTCATGCAAAAATAATGATGTAATGTAAAGTGATGATGATGATGATGAATGATTGAAATATATCATATGACTTTTTGTATACACCTACCAAGCCTCAGTACTCCCATGAAAGGACCCATGAGGTGTTACCAACCCATATACTCTTATAAGCTCAATCTCATGTCTCAAGTAAACTTTATCGGCAAATCCCTTGGTATTGTTGTTTTCTAAATTGTCTCATTTTCTTACAAAATTAGAATGTCTCAATAGTTCCAATATCTCATGAATATGCATGCGTTGATATGAGGATATAATGCTTACAATCAATTAGTACGAAGATCAAAATCCATTCAATACACATATAAGTGAGCTCAGAACTAACTCAATGTATCAATAATTCATGATATCTGTTTTCACTTGACAACACTAGAATAAATAGCGTGTAGTCATCAATATTATAATTTTTAACCCTTTATGCAGGAATCACTATAATGATACTGAAATTAAATGCTCAGATAAGGTATACAATGTCATGTCAAGCCCCCACTTAGGTGGCACAATAATAGATACATCATTCTAATGTATAGATAAGGCCTATACGACATGTCAAGCCCCTAATCGAGTGACACAATAATAGATAGAACATTTAATACATAAACATAACCAATAACATCAAGTCAAGCCCCAATACGAACATCACAATATTATGTCCTCTCAAATAAAAAACAATATACATATAATCCCTCACTAGGACACATGATCATAAATAATTATTCGAATTATAATGAAGTTCAAATAAGCCCCCCACACGGGCAACATAAAATAAACAATAATTTAAATAATAATAAATTCAAGACTATTCAAACCTAACTTGTTTTATATATCAAGCCTCATCACCTACTACAAGTTCTAAGTATTCTCTAAACCTCACAATTTCCATCAAGTAATAATAATAACATAATCATCCCCTAAAAAGTCACTAAAACATTAATTATTACGTCAAAGTCCACTAAACATGTTTCAAGCTCTATATTAGGTATCCATTATCAATATTATTCAAGATTAATGAGTTAACTAGATACAATATATTCTATGTATATTTATAAGTATCAAGACTAACTAAGATACAGAACCAAATAAGTATGGCCCATCAAAAAACTCGGGTACCCACAGAGATGCTCACTATTTCATCTAAGTAGGATCCCAAATCTTAAGCATTTCACAAAATATGAACGAACACACATACAACACATAAACACTTCAGAGAAAGTTAAGACATATATCAACTTGCCTTTAAAGAAGATCTACAAGTCTAAACACAGTTCAAAGCATCAATCAAAAGCTTTACTCCCATGAATCAACATCAAACAAATCAATCTAATCAAATATGACATTTATAAGTCAAAGAGTCCAACAATACCCATATCAACTATATTTGATCCAGATCTAGAAATAGTTCAAAAATTAACCCCGAAGGAAAAGAATAAAACTGAAATTTTATTTTTGAAACACGCCTTAATATTAGAAACCTATAGTTGAAAATTCATACAAAAATGAATTTAAATGAGGTCTAAATTGAAGAAAAAAAATATTTTTAAGCTTTATCGATAAAAACATCAAAATTGAATTTATAATCAAAGATCTAAATATGAATTTATAATAAAACCAGTGGAAAAATGATAAATACAAGGTTAAAAATATACCCACAAGAGAAATCTCAAAAAAATACCTCAATTTGAGCTCTCAAGCCCCCACAATAGTGAAAATAGAGGAATGGAGTTTCAAATCTCAACTTTGGTTAGGAATCATGAAATATGAAATGTTATTCTTAGAAAATGAGAAAAGTGAAGGTAAAATCACATAGCAAATGATTATACAAGAAAACTCATTGAGAATTGCCAAAAATGAAGCTTTTTAGCTCCCAAAATATCAAAAATACGAAATGAGATGACATCTGAAATTTATATATGTTTTGGTGTATTTTTTGTAGCTAAAATCCATTTTTCATAGTTGAAAGTCTATTTTGTTCATAACTAAAGGTGTGCACCAACAACATTTTTCACCAATAACTTTTATATTCACTAAAAAGGTCATAAATACTTCATATCACAATGAAATACACCAATTCTTCTTACTATGATTTCTAAATAATAATATGAGTCAAAGCATTTAGTTGGAACTTAATTTCATGCAAGTTTTCCCAGTCAGTTATTATTTTTGCTTGTTTAAGAATTATTTCATGTTCCACAATAAAAGCTGAATCTCGACTAATAAAAATTATATCAAACTTTCTAGATTAATTCTATAGTTCATGCATAACATTTTAAAAGTTTCAGAATACTTTTTTGATCTTTAAAACTAATAATGAACCTTTTTATCGATCGATTTTACTTAAACAGGGTCAAAGCACCCCTGAATATTTAAAAACTTATTCAAAACTCATTCGAAACATCCCATACACAAATATCATATGCCAATAGCTTGGGAACGACATTCCAAACTCAACGAAATTATTATTACGAAAAGTGTTCGTCTATAACAAATTAATCCTCGGACCCCTTATTGACTATTAAACTACTTTTTGAATGGAGGATTGAAATGAAAAATAAAGGTTTTGAATCCGAACCAATTCTGCTACTAATCCAAATTTGACATTTTGGATCTAATGAATTTGTCAGAGTCACCATATGATGCTTGGATCACAAAATATTGATCAAAGTCAAACTAATCCCATTAAGGATATTCAAAACCAAAATCTCATATAAACATTTTTGATGCATCAGGGACCGTGCTAATCATTTCTGCAACTAATAAATGAGATAAAGCAACTACAGAGAATGAAAAAAGTTGAAATATAGAAATTCTTATATTTCATTATGAGGGTCATAACAATATCTATCACTATGATTCATGTGCATTCGTCTTCAAACATACTCACGTGTATACGTCCTCGAACGTACAGGTAAGGAAAGCCAAAACAGGTAAAGGATAGAAAGTATTCTCGAGAACCTCAAGCAAGAACTACAAAATAGAGTCACAGCTATAAAATTACCGGTCTCACTATAGAGCCAGAAATCTACCACATAATTACTCACAAGGTCACAACACAAGCATCTAGGGCCAAATTTAATGAAGTCTAATTTCCTTAATTTCGAACTTCCTCAATATCTAAAAACTGAGTCGATTACTCTATAATTTTTGAATGCATCCGACAAACCTAAACTTCACTAAGACACTACCTACCACAATACCAAAAATCATCATCAGACCCACAGTACCATCCACCAATATATTGAATCAAACTATTTAAAGGTCAGTACCATAATTATCAACTCGAATAAAATATCCCCCCAAACAAATGCAACTAAGTCAAAACTCAACATCAATTCACAAAACCTTAAAAGCCATACTTATCATACTTAAAACACTATATTATAGTCAAATCCTTATTCTCAACCTCATAGAAATCGAGAATCAACATAAAACTCCATATACTATAGACATGAACACTCAAAGAGTCACCTTAACCTCATGTAACTCATCATAATAACCCATGCAGTCCTCTACACTTAACTAATATGAATTAACCCAAAATTCTCAATAATCTGGCAGAACGAAGAATCCATCTGGACAATACACATATGCAACTTGTCAAATTAGGGACAATTAATCCATAGAAGAAGAAAACTCATCACCATATTTCACTGACGGATGCCTAAATCATAAATCAAATCTTAGGAAAGCCACTAGTAGACTCCTTATAGCCACTAAAGAACTACATATGTCAAGTAATCAAATTTCAAACTCGAACCCATAAATAAGTTCTAAATACAGCAAAATTTCTTATGTAAAATTTCTTTATACCTTTCTTACTCAATTCGCATTCATAACCCAATATATGCAAGTGATGACACTTGTCAAACCCCCGAGAGAGTAAGCCTAATCTAATCCAAAAGAATACGAATAAAGGAAAATAAATTTAGAAGTAAAAGAATAGAATAATTCTAAATACATAATCGAGACAATAGTCTCAAAAAATACATTCCAAGTCAGGATGTCACTAGTTTAAGCCTCTGAATATAGAAAGAAATTAATAACTAAAGTATCTTAAGTACGGATAGAAATAAGATAAATAAAAGAGATCTGAGTAAGCATGTAGTCCATCAGCTACTACCTTGATATCCACAACACCAAGACTAGAAAAAGATGATCTAAAAATTGCTATTAGGTCCAATACCTGCACGAACTATGGAAACAAGAAAAAGGAAAGAGAAGTGTAGGTGGGTATGAAAACCATGTGTACGCAACAAACATCATTGATAACTGACCCTAATCCATAGTCATGGTGAGAACCACCACCCCAACTACCTAAGTTTTCTCCAAATAGATCTATTGCCATTAAATTATCCACTTTATCCAAATAGGGTAACCCAACACAACAGTCATAATAATTCTATAAAATAGGTAGGCACATAAGTTTAGGTGAGTCATCACAAGCCATTTTATGATAAAAAAGAATAAGAAAACATTTATAAGAAAGACTCACTAACACAATATATCAGACTTAATTATCTTGTTTAATTAATAATTAGTGATAAAGTAGTGAGAGTGGTATAAGTATGTGTATGTAATGCTACCACTAGGAGCGATACTACTAGTCTTATAGCTTTAGTCATAGTTACACCCTATGTCTCATGTATACCATAACTCCCAAATCAACCAAGAAGTAGAATATTATGATATAACAAAGTGAAATGAATGCTTAATACACAATATCACAAATACGATTCAATCAAATAACTAACTATAAAATTAAGCACTCAACAACAATATGAAACAACACCAAGGAACTGTCACACAATACAAGTGATGCAATGAGATGTGATGATGATGTTGAATGATTGAAAAACATACCATAACTTTTTGTATACACCTACCTAGCCTCAGTGCTCCCAAGATAGGACCCATGGGGGGTTCGCAACCCTTATAATCTTATAATCTCAATCTTATGTCTCAAATCAACCTTATCGGCACATCTCTTGGTATACACATTTTATAAAGTGTCTCATTTTCTTACCAAATTAAAATGTCTTAGTGGTATCGATGTCTCACGAATATGCATGTGTCATATGAGGATGTAATGCTTAGAATCAATTTATATGAAAATCAAAATCCATTCAATACATATAATTGAGCTCAAAATCAACTCAATGTATCAATAATTCAAGATCACAGTTTTCACTTGGTAGCACAAGATTAAATCGTTATGTAGTTATCAATATTTTCATTTCTATCCTCTCACTCGGACATCACTATAATGATAATGTAATTAAATACTCCGATAAGGGCTACAATGTCAAGCCATCCCCCACTCGAGTGACATAATAATAGATACAATATTCTAATGCATAGAAAAGGCCTATGATGATAAGCCAAATCCCCACTTGGGTGACACAATAATAGGAGTCATTTAATGTACAAACATAACCAATAACATTAAGTTAAGACTCCACTCGGGCATCACTATAATATATCATCTCAAATCAAAAGTAATATCCATATAAGCCCCCACTCGACACACAATTATAAATAATTATTCAAGTTATAATAAAGTTCACATAAGCTCCCACACATGAAAAACAAAATAAACAACAATCTCAATAACAATAAATTACGGAATATCCAAACCTAGCTTGTTTCATACATTAAGCCTCATCAATTATTATAAATGTATTCATACTCTAAGTATCCACTAAACCTCAATCATTGCATCAAATAATGATAATAAGATAATTATCCCTTAAAAAGTCAATAAAACCTTAATCATTACATCAAACTCCAATAAATATGATTCAAGCTCTAAATTAGATATCCGCTATAAATATTATTAAAGATTAATGAGCTAACTATCTATAATGAATTCTAAGTATATTCACAAGTATAAATACTAACTAAGATAAGAAACTAAATAACTACAGCCCAACAAAAGACTTCATACCCATGGAGATGATCATATTTTACCTAAGCAGGACCTGAATCCTAAGAATTTAACAATATATGAAGAAACAAACATACAACACATCAACACTTCAGAGAAAGTCAAGGTACATCTCAAATTTTATTTAAAAATGATCTGCAAGTTAAAATACTATTTAAAGAATCAACCAAAAGCTCTACTCCCACAAATCAATACCAAACGCATTCAACCTAATCAAATATGACATTTATAAGTCTAAAGGAGTCCAATGACACCCATATCAACTCTGTTTGATCTGGACCTAAAAATAGTTCAAAACTTGATCTTAAAGGGAAAAAAGATACAATTGCAACTTTATTTGGAAACTTGTTTCCCATAACATTAGGAACCTACAGCTGAAAACTCATTAAAAATGAGTTTAAAATAAGGACCAAATTAAAGAAAGTTATTATTCAAATTTATTGACAAAAACACCAAAATTGAATTTAAAATAAAAAATTTGAAGATGATTTGTAATGAAATCAATGAGAAAATAATAAATACAAGGTTTAGAAATATACCCACAAAAATAATCTCGAAAACCCTTGAAAAACACTCCAATATGAGCTCTCAAGCTCCAAAATGGTGAAAATGGTGGAATGGGATTTTGAATCTCAACTATGGTTAGAAATCATGAAGTATGAAATGTATTTTCTTATAAAACGGGAAAAGTGAAGGTAAAATCACATTGTAAATACTTATACGAGAAAAACACATCGAGAATCATCAAAAATAGAGATTTCCAGCTTCCAAAATGTCAAAAATACGAAATGAGATGAAGTCTAAAATTTATATATGCTCTGGTGCGATTTCTGTAGCTAAAATCCATTTTTCATAACTAAAACTCTATTTTTCCATAGCTGAAGGTATTCCACCAGCAACCTTTTGTACCAACAACTTTTATATTCACAAAAATGGTCATAAATCCCTAATACAATAACTAAATGCACCAACTCTTTTTCCTACAATTTCTAAATAATGAAACAAATTTGCTTGTTGAGTAAAGCCCAATTCCATGCATGTTTGCCCAGTTAGATATTATTTTTTTACGTTAAATAATTATTTCATGTTTTGTGATAAAAATGGATCTCGAGAAAATCCACTACTCTAGAGTTTTTCCCTTCCAAGAAGCCTCTGAACCTGCCATGCTGTCAAAATTATAATCTACGCGTTACAACAATAACATTGATAACCAAATTACATATAAATGCTCTAAGTCAAAAATCGAACAAAAAATTTCATGTGGCCCCGCTTGCAGAATGACAATTTCAAAATTAACATTAAGCCCCTCTAAGATCAAGGGTCATTTTCCCTAAAAACGAGTGGAATCTGAGCATAAATAAGCTCCAAATCAACCCCAACACTATTCTAGGGATTTATAGTTAATTGGAGAATCAATCAAGAAATTAAGTGGAAACTTATGAAAATAACAAAAAGAAATTGACCATAACGACTCCTCCAACTCACCCATGACACCTAAAGATTGATCTCCAAGATTTTCTAAGTTTTCCAGGATTTTATGAAGTTGGGAGTTAAAATATATGAGGAAAAATTTAGGTTCCATAGCATCTAGTTCTGCCAGGGGTACCTTCATCATGAATGCAGTACCCCCATCACGAACACAACCTTTGACCTCGCTTAGTCTTTATGAACGTGGTTTGGTCCACTGCGATCGCGAAGGAGAAAGCCTGAATGGATCGACAATTGACTCTTTACAAACATAAAGGTCATCTCGTGAATGAGATGACCAATAATCTCGGCCTTCACAAAAATGCGCCAAGGCCCGACAAACGCGAAAAAGGCCTCGTAAACGCGAAGGCTATATTTGATCTGCACCAGCAAACATGGCTGGATGTTTACTTTTTGATCGGACCCTCAAAATTTGTCTAAAATACCATAAACAGAAACAAACTATACTACCCTACCAAATTTGATATTTCAAACTCAATGGTGCCATTAAAATTTTCATATGAGGTCATTTTGATTGAATATGGTCCCTACATACAAAGAGTCATTTTAACCAAAATTCGCCTAATAGCCCAGAACGAGTTCGGAAGCCTTGAGACCTGAACCAAGGGTCCCCTAGCCTAAAATAATCTTTTCAGATCTAACAGAACTGTAAAAATAGCATACAAGGCTATTTTCCTAAGTTTAGGCCGAATACCCTTTTCTTAATAATGAAAGCTCCAGAATAGGAAATTGGCTCTAAAAGATAGCCGAACTACTCAGTGACCAAACTGTTAGTTCCAGCAAGTCATAAATAAATTGGACAACTATGGCAAGCTTGAAATATCAAAAAGGTATCAAAATATAAGAAATAACCTAGAGGGTCTTCACAATATCCACTATTAGAAGGATTTTCATTGGCAAAAGTAAAATATCAAGATGTACCCTAGGGCTCGAACATGTAGGATACTAGGCTCGCATCTCACTCTCAATATCCTAGGTAGCCTCCTTAACTGAGTGGTGTATCTACTGAACCTTAAGCACTGGAATCACTCTGGAATGCAACCGTCTGACTTCCTTGGCTAATATAGTAACTGGATCTTTCATAAAGGTCAACCTCTCATCCAACTTAATTGAGTCACAATAAAGCTGGTGTGACTCACCCAAAATGTAATTCCATAGCACAAATACATGAAAAATAGGATGGATGGCTAAAAAGTCTGGGGGCAAGGCCAACTCATAAACTACCTCCTAAACTATTTGAAGTATCTGAAATGGCCTGATATACATAGGCTGAACCTGCCCCTTTTACAGAACCTCATCATGCCCTTCATAGGTGACACTCAAAGGAAAACTCGCTTACCAGCTATGAACTTCAAAGTTCTAGACCTACGACCGGCATAACTCTTCTGCCTACTCTGAGCTGTCTATAGCCTATCCTGAATAACCCGAACCTTGTGCAAATACTCATGAGGAAAGTCAGTACCACAGGGAATAACTTTATAAATCTAAAACCAACCAATCGAAGATCAACAAACCTACCATAGAATGCCTCAAATAGATCTATCTCAATACAGGAAGGGCATTTGTCATTATAAGCAGACTCTGCTAAGGCTAAATGATGCTCCTACTAATCTCTAAAGTCCATAATATATGGGTTATGCATATTCTCCAAAACTTGAATAATCCACTCCAACCACCCATTATTCTGGGATAAAAAGTTGTGTAAGGTCTACTGAGTATCCAACTTCTCCTGAAAATTCCTCCAAAATCTAGAAATAAACACCGAGCCTCCATCTAAACAAATGGACACAGGTACCCCATAAAGATGAACTATTACCAAAACATAATTGAGAGCTAACCTCTTGATACTGAAGGAAATATAAATAGGGATAAAATAAGATGATCTGATCGATTGATCTATAATGACCCAAATGTTATCCAAATCGTGAGAAGTATGAGGTAAACTGCTCATGAAGTCCATAGTAATCAACTCCCACTTCCACTCAGGAATAGGTAGCCTTTAAAGTAACCCACCCGGTCTCTAATGCTTGACCTTTACTTCTTGAAACATAAACAATAAGCTACAAAGTCTGCAATATCATTCTTCATACAAATCCACTAGTAGTGTTATCTCAAATCTCTATACATCTTAGATGTCAAAGGATGAATAAAATATCTTGAGCTATAAGCCTCTTGAATTATCAACTAAATTAAGTCTCAAACCCTCAAAACACAAATGCGACCGTTGAATCTCAAAATACCCTCAGAATCTAAGGTAGCACTCTTAAAATCACCTCATAGAACCTAATCACAAATGTCACAAAGTCTATTACCCTCAAACTGAGGTCCTCAAATTTTCTCCAACAAGGCAGACCTAGACTCCACACTAGCGAGAATTCTCCTGGCATCTGAAATATCAAGACAAATTATCGGGTATGCCAAGGATAGAAAGTCCAAAGACAATGGTCAGGCGTCTGATACTATTTTCACATTGCTCAAATAGTATAGAATAAAGATATCATAGTCCTTCAGCTACTCAATCTACCCACGCTATCTAGAATTAAGCTCCTGTTAGGTAATAATATACCAAATAATATGATGGTATATGAATATGTCACGTCAAACACCATACATGTAATGCCTCTAAATCTTAAGCACAAAAACTATCATCTCTAACTCCAAACCATAAGTGGGGTAGTTGTGTTTTTGCACCTTCACCCCAGTGAATATGCCACAACTGGAACCTACTGCATTAGAACACACCCCTAAAATAACACCAAAATCATCACGATACACAGTAAACCCCTCACCCTTAACTAGAAGAATCAAAATAAGAGATAAAGTGAGCATGTCCTTGAGCTTCAGAATGTTTGACTCACACTTATTGAATTACTAAAATAATACCTTTTTCCTAATAAATTTTGTCAAAGATGCTGCAATAGTAGCAAATCTATCAATTAACCACCTGTAGTAGCCTGCTAAACCAATAAAATTACAAAACTTAATCAAACATGTGGGTCTAGCCCAATCACGAATAACCTCAATCTTCACCGAATCCACCATAATCCCACCCTTAGACACTATGTGTACTAGGAATGAAACAGACTTTAGACAAAACACACACGTTGGGAATTTGACAAAAAAGCCTATGATCTCTCAAAGTATGGAGCACAGTCCTTAAATATTTCTTATACGTCTCTCTATCCTTGAATAGACAAGAATATTATCAATGAAAACTATCATAAAAGGGTCCAAATAAGGTGTGAAAATGTAGTTCATCTAGTCCATGGATGTTGTTGAGGCATGGTCAATCCAAAAGGAATTACTAAGAACTAATAACAACCATAAAGAGTCCTCAAAACTATTTTAATAATGTCCTCTGCCTGAATCCTCAACTGATGGTAACCAGATCTCAAGACAATCTTAGAAAATACCATAGTCCATGAAGCCAGTTAAATAAATCATTAATTCAAGGCATATTATACTTATTCTTCACTATCACCTTATTCAGTTATTTGTAGTCGATAGACATATGTATAGAATCATCTTTTTTCTTAACGAATAGAATAAGAGAACTCTAAGGAGATATTGTGTCCTAATAAAACGCCCCTTACAAGATCCTAGAGTTTAGAATTTAGCTTTGTAAGCTCGGCAAGAGCCATATGGTAATTGCAATAGAAATAGGTCGGGTGCCCAACTCAAGGTTAGAATCAAATTTAATATCACGCCTAGGAAGAAGGCTAGGTAGGCCAGTAGAATAAATATCAGGAAATAAAAAAATAGGGATAAAATCAAGGAAAGGACTCTCTGCACTAACATAATGGATATAAGAAAGATAAGACTCATAAACCTTCGAAACCAGTCTCCTAGCCTAAGAATAAGAAATAATTCCCATCGATGTGCAATTAAAAGAGCCCACTATAGAAGTCTTAGCAAAATAGTCCAAGATCGCATAATAGAGGGATAACCAGTCTACATCTAGAATCACATCAAAATCCATCATGTCTATTACAATAACGTCAGCCTGAGTATCATACTCTCGAACGCTCACAACACATGATCTATAAATCTAATCCACTATTAAAAAATCACCCATAAGAGTAGTTAAAGTAATAACATAGATAATGGCTCCTAAGAAAAATCTAACTGTGATGCATAATAAGTAGAAGCATATGAGTAAATGAATCACGAATCAAATAAAACAATAGTTGGCTGATGGTATACTTAAATTATACTTATAATAATAGTATTCAAATACTCCATCTATAGCCTACCAGGTACAATATACAAATGACCCGTTTTGCCTTTAGGCTGGTGATAACGCTCAAACTACAACTCTCGTAAGAGTGTAAGAGGTCGCTGTCAAATATAGAACCCAACTGGGTTGGGTGTCGAATCCCACAGGGAATACTCGGTCACTAAGTATGCAACTATTAGTAGACTGTTGGTCAAAAATTCTATGGAAAGGGGGGATTTGAATTGTAGCGTGCAATGAGGTAAACAAAGTAACGAGTGAAACGATTAATGTAGTAGAATTTAATCACAGAAAAGAATAAGTTAGGGTTATGTCCACCTTATGAGTTCTACGTATCTATTAACTATAAGTTATGCGGAATTCAGATATGCATGCACTTATAGAGGTTTGTATTCTAATGGTAAATCCTAGCGTCTCTCGACCATCAAGGATTATTTCACTTTAACTCTCTCGAGCTTAAAGTGTATACTAACGGTACAAACTCTCCAAGAGGTTAATCCAGTTACGGCACTAACTTGTAAACAGGGGTTGGTAGCCCTATTTCCTTGTCACACTCTCTTTTCCAAACATATAACTTTTATCTCGAACAAGTTAATGCTATATTGGCGTATTCTTTATGTTTGCAACCACAAGAATTTAATTAAGATAAAGAGAGTAATGATATAAGTAGCATATGTCTCAAGAATTCACAAACTCATAGTAATAGATAGTATTATCAAAAGGCTTCCATAACCCTAACAGAGAAGTTTAGCTACTCATGAGGGTAACGAAAATCAACGAAGACATCATCATCATACCCAAAACTGTAGCAATCTCACGTTGAAGAGGAATATGACATCACAACACGATTGACATTTTTCCTCTCGGAGTTTTCCCAAAGTCAGCGACTTTCTCTCTTTACAGATTTTGTAACTTGAATAATACTAAAAGTCGAATAAAAAAGAATAATGTCAACAACGATTGAATCCAATGAGAAAGGAATGCTGAAACATTCAGCAAAGTAAGGTTTTTATAACATCCATATCCTAGTCCTACTAAGTTACTGCATTCTTGTCCTAATCCTACTAAGTTACGGCTAATCCCCAAGTCTTTAGAAATACTGTTTTTGCCCGGGACAGGCTTTCCATGCATCACTTTCAGTCCTCAAGCTTCCCAAAAGCTGCCTTCCTTCTTACGTGAAGCTTCCTTTGGCATCACACAGTCCATAAAATGCTAAAATCTTTATCATTTATACCTGAAATCTTGCTAAGCACGTTGGTTAGCTCACCTACACGAAAAGGGACTAAAAGTGCAGGAATTATATATTTTGTCCTCAAAACTTAGCTAAAATATGGGTAAATTAAGGTGCTTTAGGTGTGTAAATATGCCTAACATCAACACCCCACACTTAAAGCTTGTTTCTTCCTCGAACAAAATATTATGTCCATGTAAACATATACTTAGGATTTCACAGTAACAGCACAAAATATTCATCAAGACAGGCACGACAATTATTAACAAAGAGTAGTTTTCTGATCACTTACTAGAAAAAATTCAACCTCCAACCTAGACTCGTGATGGTGGTTAATTTGTATCCAAAAGTTAAGGCAAAAAGAATCATACACAACTACCCAAAACTCATCAACCATGTGTGTCTTACAATATATCACCCATAATCACTCACAAGTATTTCATTTTTCGAAACATGGGTATAAGATTTATAAGATTTTCCTTGCTCTCACTCTCACAAAGAATTCATATGTTGCAACTGATGACCATAGGCTTGCCCTTAGTATAATGCTCCACTAATATCAGAATGCTATGCTTAGGATCAAATAGGTCTTTACAGGTTGTAATGTAGGCTAAGGGATGGGTAGGACTATTTTGGCCAGAGATAGTGACTAAGTTCCCTAAGCGCTTTAATACATCACATTATGCCATTTACACTTTCTTTCAAACAACCTTTCTACTTTCTTTTAATCTACCGCCCCTTCTCACCTCTTTTGTTATTCGATTTTAAACAGAACTAACTTTTTATTTTTATTTTTATTTTTCTTTTTATTTTTCTTTTTTTTTTTTTATAACATACCTCTATGGTAGTCAGTCTTTTTCATAACAAATTCAAGTACCAATACACTCTAAGGCATCACTCTTGCCCAATTTCCTCTTATTTTGTCACATGACTTTACAATTTAAAGCACTTAGGAATTTAGATCAAATTATGGTCTTGAAAAAAAATGGATTAGGCTACATATGAGGCTGTCAAAGAAAATGGCTAAAGGCTCAAAGGGGTTGACTAGGATAATGTCCACGGGTAGGTAAAACGAAGGTAAACAATCACAGGTTGCCAAAGAAATGCCTAAATCATCTCCTAAACTCACACTCTTTATTTTGCTTTACACACACACCGGGCAAGTTCTAGCATCAGCCACAAACACAGAATATACTATTGCCTCACACACACAAGGCACATGATCGACTTTATTGGGAGCAGTATAGACTCTTGACCCAACAGATAAAGGAATTAAACCACACAACTATCACACAGTGAGTCACACTTGGAGCCTAAACGTCTCAACAGTAATGATTTTATCACAGACTCTTGTTATAATACCATGCTACCTATCAGAACAATTTCATGCAAAGTTAACTAAAAAATTTCTAAAATTTAACTACTAACAAACAAAACAAACAAACATAAATAAATGCAAATGCAGATAAATAAGTATAGCATACAAATACCAGCACCCCACACTTAGACGGGGCACACTGCCCTAAGTGGAAGATAAATAAGAAGAACCTGATTAGTCGGACTCCTCCTCTATGTCTGGGGTCATACCCCCTGCATCGGAATCATCATCAGAGTCATCGTCATCAGAGTTCTCCTCCACGTCGGACTCTGGCATTCGGCGATCATCATCGGTTGGCACATCGTCATCAAGAGGTTCCTCAAAATATACACCTACTCCACACATAGCCCTCGCATGCTCATTTATTGGGTAGTCATAATCCAACAGTTGGAACACGACCCCCGCTCATCATGGTGAACCTCGTCATGCCATATAAATGGCGGAAGAAGCTTTCATCGTGAGCATGTCTTTCTGCAGTGGTCAGGTTGACTCCATGCATAGATTCAACATCTTTAACCTTTGTCAGATCAACCTTCTTTGGGTTGTGTGGAAGCTTATGATCTGCCAGTTCCTCTTCGATGTCCTCCTTCCTCAATATTTCAGTCAACAGATTGCCAAAGCTGAAGTGGGACCTCTTGTGCAGCCTAGCCTTACGCATTGAGGATCGAATAATCGCCCCAATGTTTATGGGGATGTTCGTCATCAATGCGTACACCAAGCACACTCTATCTCGTGCTATCTTTGTGTACTGTGTCCCTGGAATCAGGCAAGAGTTGAGTATTCGCAACCATATCCGAGCTTCTCTATTCAAGGAAGCATACGGGAAGGTGTTGTGCCGACCGGTATCCTTGTGACGACTCCAACGTGCCATTGATCTTGTTCCGCACAGTGTGTGTCTGATCACCCTGTATGGAGGTCTTTGTTAAATCTCCTTGAGTGGTGATGGATCGACAGATGGAAGTCCTAGAAAAGTGTTGAAGAAATCCGCATTCAGCTGCAAGACTTGGCCCCTAATCTTCACTTCACTGCCGGTGGTCTTTGGGGACCAATTTGCATAAAACTCTCGCGTTATATCAAGATTGCATTCTCCCATGTCTTGGAAAATGAAATCGAGATGTAACACCATTATTTTGGCCAAAATGTGAGGTTCTTTCTTTGCTAGGCTTTCCTTTTGTATCAGCTCCACATGAACATACTTTTTCATTTTGTTGTTCCTGTACCACTCCTTTCCTTCCTCCTCTAGGACCCATTTTATCCCGTACATGCGGCAAGGTATTTGCAGCGAGGAGGATTTAGCTTTCTCTTTTCTTCCCCTCTTTTGGCCTTTCTGTGAGATGGATGCTTTTTCTTTTCCTGGTCGACTTTTTGGTGCCATTATACCTGAGATTAAAATAAGGTCATGTTAGATTCATCTCGGTAGGATTCAATCGACAAACAAACAGTAGTGGCACCACCCCACACTTAATTTGTTGGCACAAACTGATTAAGTGAACGATGTTGATTACTCAAACTTCATTGATATACGTTTAGGTGTTATGTTCCAACAATATAATCAGTGCAGTCATACTTTTCTTATCATCTTAACTATCCTTTTCGATTCTATTTCATGTAATCTTGACAATACTTTCATGTTTGGATTGATGTACTCTTTTTAACAAGACTACTACATATAGATTGTATCAAGTTATGGTATAGAAATAATCACAACATCTCATGGTTGTAGTTAACCATGATTTTTCATCTCAATGAACAAGTCATTCGAACATGAAAGCTTTCAAGTTAAAAGATTATGCAATTTTCTTGACCATGTCAATTCCACAAAAGTATGACAATGTATCAAAATCAAATACAAATTGTAAACAAGTCAAGAGCATCCTTACGTATTATTTCACTCACTTAGTTGTATCACAACAAATAAACCACATTCAACTCACCAACACTACTTCAAGATTTAACAATTTATTATAGGCGTAGTAGTGTAGTACTTACGGAATATAAAAGAAGAGCAAAGAAGTACTTACTTGGTTGATGACCTTGGAAGATGTTCTTGCAAAGTTAAAAGAGCAAAAGGAAAATTTTTGAGAGTTTTTGGAGAGGTAGGCGGCGCTTAGGTTTAGTTTGCAATGCAATTTTGTTCTAAGACTAAGGTTCTAGTTATAGGACAAGCTTGGGTCGGGTTTTGACCCATTTGGAATTGGATTAGGAGACCAAAAAGTGATCATAGGCGGCGCCTAATGCTTTACCTATGCTTGGCATAGGCGACGCCTTTTGCAAAGCCTAGTTGAGCATAGGCGGCGCCTATGCTATGGCTTTTTCGGGCTTAGGCGGCGCCTATGCTATAGCATTCTAGATTCAGAGACAAAAGGCTTTGGCATAGGCGGCGCCTATGCTATGGCATTGTTGGGCATAGGCGGCGCCTATGCTATGGCATTCTAGATTCAGAGAGCTTAGGCCATAGCATAGGCCTTTCCTTGTTCGTTGCCTAGATTTACATAGGTAATGCCTAACCCATAGCCTTTGCTTCTTCATTCCAAACTTACTACCTTCAACATGAACTACTTCTAAATCAACATTTGATACCAATTTTCTCCTTTATACGTCTTGCATCTACACTTACTCAAAAACAACAAAACCGATTAGAACGATGGGTTGCCTCTCATCTAGCGCCTTAGTTTTGGTCGTGGCTCGATTGCAAAATCAAACTCCTAATAAAACAAAACAAGTAAAGACGATGGGTTGCCTCCCATCTAGCGCTTGATTTATTGTTGCGGCACGACATAGTTACCTCGATTACTTAGACTTCATCAAGATAGATGACGGCCATGCATTTTATCGAGTCAAGAGGACCGATATATTGCTTCACTCATTGGCCATTCACCTTAAAGACAACACCATTATTGTCTTCTAACTCTACTACTCCGGACGAGTAGACTTGGCTAATTTTGAACGGGCCAGACCATCTAGATTTCAACTTACCTGGAAATAGCTTTAGTCTGGAGTTAAAAAGAAGTACCATATCACCCTTCTGAAAGTTTCGTTGTATAATCCGCTGATCATGATACTTTTTCATCCGTTCCTTGTAGAGGTCTGATCTTTCATATGCATGAAGGCGGAATTCATCCATCTCATTCAGCTGCTCCGATCTTAGATTAATAGCATCGTCCCAATTTAAATTTAGCCGCTTCAACGCCCACAATGCTTTATGCTCGAGCTCAATGGGCAAGTGACAGGCCTTCCCATAAACAAGTTGGTACGGTGACATGCCAATTGGTGTCTTGAATGCGGTCCTATAAGCCCATAAGGCATCGTCCAACTTCCGAGACCAATCTTTCCTATTAGTGTTTATAGTTTTAGCAAGGATCAGTGAAAACGCTCAATCTACAGCTCTCGTAGGAGTGTAAAGCGGTCGTTAGCAAATATAGAACCCAACTGGGTTGGGTATTGATCCCACAGGGAATAGCTTGGTCAACAAGTAAACAACTATTACTAGACTTTTAGTGCAAGTCTCGTAAGTAGGGGGGATTGTAATGTGTAACCAAAATATAAAGTAAAAACTGAAAATAGCAAAGTAAACAGAAAGAATAGTTATTAAGTTGTAAACAATGAGAATTGAAGAGTTGGGGTTATGTCCAGCTTCTGAGTTATACGTCTCTATTGGCTATGAGTGTGTTGAAGTCCGACATGCATGTGCTTATAGAGAATTGAGATGTATAACTCAGAAGGTGGACATAACCCCAACTCTTCAATTCTCATTGTTTACAACTTAATAACTATTCTTTCTATTTACTTTGCTATTTTCAGTTTTTACTTTATATTTTGGTTACACATTACAATCCCCCCTACTTACGAGACTTGCACTAAAAGTCTAGTAATCGTTGCTTACTTGTTGACCAAGCTATTCCCTGTGGGATCGATACCCAACCCAGTTGGGTTCTATATTTTCTAACGACCGCTTTACACTCCTACGAGAGCTGTAGATTGAGCGTTTTAAAAAATTGCCGTTGCCGAGGAATACGAGTGTCAATTAAGTTTGTGATAATTACTAGACCCTTTGGTCAAAGATTCTTGTACTTTTACTTTTAGTTTTTGTTTACTGCAGGTTTTTATTTAGTGCATGCCCCATACTCGAAGTTCTGGTCAACCGTTATTACCTATCAATCCCGAACCACAACTTATTGGCAGAATGGAGGCACAAGCAGAAATCGAAAGGATGGCTGCTCAACAGGAACAGGCGAGATTAGCTGCTCTTGCCGCCGCTCAAGTTCAACAACAAAACATTGGTAACCCTGGGCGAGCAACAAATCCTGACGATGAGGATTTAGGTGATGACGAGTTACTAAACCCAAGGCATGATGCTGAAATCGCAACACCTACCAACAGAAGAGGTCATCAAGCTCGGTTTAGGTATGATCGCCAACCCATGCAACCAGCTTTTGACGACGATAATGATGATCTTGATGGAGCCGGAGCCACTGGAGCCATAATTCCTCCACCATTAGCGCCCAGAGCCAAGTTCAACATCACAAGCACCATGATTCAGTTATTGCAACTCAAGGGATTATTTGGTGGACTAGCAGGCGATGATCCGAATATGCATCTCATCAACTTTATTTCTACATGCAAGTCGTTTGACAATCCTGGTGTTGGTCAGAATGCAATTCGATTACGTCTATTTCCATTGTCTCTGTTATGGGAGGCAACTCTATGGTTGAATGGGCTGACTCCTGATTCTATTACAAATTGGAGGCAATTAAGAGACGCTTTCCTAGAAAGATTCTTTCCGCCATCCAAAAGAGCACAATTGAGAGATGAAATTAGCAACTTCCATCAGCTTCCCACTGAAGCTCTTCATGAAACATGGGAGAGGTTCAAGACAAAGCTAGCGAGATGCCCAAACCATCATATGACTAATGTTCACCTAATGGAGATATTATACAGAGCCTTGAATTCAATAACTAAACCAGTGGTGGATAATGCGACTGGAGGATCTTTTATGGACCTCACCTTTGGTCAAGCAAGCAATATGCTAGATCATATGACAAAACAAAGTAGAGCTTGGCATACCAGGGATTCTGAGGTAGCAAGCCCCACTTTATCTATTGGCATGACTGCAGACCAAAGAAGAAGAGAAGAAGAACGTGATCAAGATATGACGCACATGATAACACAAGTGGATCTTCTTACAAAGCATTTATTATCAGGGAAGACCGAAAAAGTGAAAGCTATTGCGTTAAAAGGAAGAGACGAATCTGATTCGAAAGAAGAGGCCAACTACTTGAACAATCAGGGGGGTTTCCGAGGGAATACCCAAGGAAACCAAGGTCGGAACTACTATGATAAATCTGGAAACAAAGACCAAGGTAGTTGGAAGAACAAGAATGAAAAGAGTGGTTTGTACGTTCCCCCTGGAAGACGTGACGCCACCACACCTAGTTCTGGAAGTATGGAAAAAATGCTGGCTAAAATATTGAAAGGAGTGGAAGCAACAAGCGCTGCAGTAACGGAGGTAGTAAATGATTTATCCTCTATAAAACAAATAGTTGATTCTCATTCCACTTCAATCAAGCAAATAGAGCAGCAATTGAGCCAACTTTCAGCAGCACTCAATCAAAGAAAGGCTGGCACTTTACCTTGCGATACTGTGCAAAACCCAAGGAATGATGGGTCATGCATGGCCATTACTACCCGGAGTGGTAAGGTGCTGGAAACTTCAGTAAAAAGCAAGCAAGTGGATGACGAAGTAGTGGACATTGATGATAAGGCGAAAGAAGAAGAATCCGCAGAAAAAAAGCACAACGTCCATGACGTCAATCCCAATGGATTGCAACCTGAAAAATCTGAAAAACGGAAGCAAGAGGAGAAGAAATCCGTGGAGATTACAATTCCATACCCACCACCACCTTTTCCTCAAAGATTGAAGAAGGTGGTGGATGATACAAAGTTCAGCAAATTCATGACTATGTTGAAGCAGCTGACCATTAATGTTCCATTGGTGGAGGCACTTGAACAAATGCATGGGTATGCGAAATTTATGAAGGATCTTCTGACAAAGAAGCAGGCAGCAAGTTATGATTTGAAAGATGATGTTCATCACTGCAGCGCTATCGCTACCCGATCAATAGTTCAGAAGAAGGCTGACCCCGGTGCTTTCACTATTGCTTGCACCATTGGATCTTTGAATTTTGCCAAAGCATTATGCGACTTAGGAGCCAGCATCAATTTGATGCCATTATTTATCTATAAGAATTTGGGGTTGGGTGATCCTACTCCAACCAACATGAGGCTCGTAATGGCGGATAGGTCGGTAAAATGACCTGTTGGTATTCTATGTGATGTCTTGGTAAAGGTTTCTTCATTTATCTTACCGGCAGACTTCGTTATTTTGGATTGTGAGGCAGACTCAGAAGTTCCCATAATCTTGGGGCGACCTTTCTTTGCCACGGGAAGCGTACTTATTGATTTGATAGCTAATGAGCTTTCATTCCGAATAAATGATGAAGTAGTTCGCTTTGATGTTTGCAAATCAATGAAGCAACCCAAAGATCTGAGTGTATTTTCGGTGGCTGATGTTTTATTTGATGATGAGAAAGAATTACTTGAAGAAGAGCAAATTATTGATGACCCTTTGGCGGGTGTGCTCATGAATGGAGAGAATGAGGAGGCTGAAAATTATAAAGAAGTTATTGGTGCTCTATCAGGATTAGGGACATATCGCTATGCTCCCAAGAAGCTGGACCTTGATCTCAAGAATCGACCCACACCACCAGCTAAGTCATCTATTGAAGAGCCACCCACGTTAGAATTGAAGGAGCTGCCAAGTCATTTAAAGTATGCATTCTTGGGAAGCGGAAACACACTTCCAGTCATTGTTGCAGCAGATTTGGATGAGCAACAAGTTGCAGCTCTCATTGCTATTCTACAGAAGTATATTAGAGCCATTGGATGGACCATTGCGGATATTATTGGTATTACACCTGGGATTTCTACACATAAAATTCAGCTTGAAGAGAAGTGCACACCCACCATTGAGCATCAAAGACGTCTAAACCCACCTATGCAAGAAGTGGTGAAGAAAGACATAATTAAGTGGTTAGACGCAGGAGTTGTGTATCCAATCTCTGATAGTACATGGGTAAGTCCGGTACAATGTGTTCCCAAGAAAGGAGGCATGACGGTGGTCGTGAATGCGAAGAATGAGCTTATTCCACTCGAACCCGTCACTGGATGGAGAGTATGCATGGACTACCGAAAGTTGAATTCTTGGACACTCAAAGATCACTTCCCAATGCCATTTATGGACCAAATCCTAGATCGATTAGCGGGGAAAGGATGGTTTTGTTTCTTAGATGGATATTCAGGCTATAATCAGATTTGCATTGCCCCCGAAGACCAAGAGAAGACGATGTTCACATGCCCATATGGTACGTTTGCTTTCGAACATATGCCATTCGGGTTATGTAACGCACCAGCCACCTTTCAACGCTGTATGATGTCTATTTTGCTGATATGGTTGAAGACACTTTGGAGGTATTTATGGACGATTTTTCAGTTGTTGGTGAGTCTTTTGAAGCGTACTTGGCAAACCTAAGTATGGCGTTGCAAAGATACGTAGAATTCAACCTAGTGCTGAATTGGGAGAAGTGCCACTTCATGGTAAAAGAAGGAATCGTTCTTGGGCACAAAATCTCTGAAAGAGGAATTAAGGTTGATCGAGCAAAAATCGAAGTCATTGAGAAGCTACCTCCTCCAATTTCGGTGAAGGGAGTTCGTAGTTTTCTCGGCCATGCAGGTTTCTATCGTCGGTTCATCAAAGACTTCTCCAAAATTGCTAGTCCATTATGCAAACTCTTGGAGAAAGATGCGAAGTTTGACTTCAATGAATATTGCTTAAAGGCATTCGAATGCCTCAAAGGAAAACTCATTGAAGCCCCTATCATGGTAGCACCAGATTGGTCTCTCCCGTTCGAAGTCATGTATGATGCTAGTGGTGTAGCCGTTGGAGCTGTGCTTGGTCAGAGAAAGGAGAAATTATTTCATCCTATCTACTATGCGAGTAAGGTCCTAAATGAGGCCCAAAGGAACTACACTGTGATAGAACAAGAGCTCCTAGCGGTTGTGTATGCGTTTGAGAAGTTTCGTGCCTATCTATTGGGTACTAAGGTGATCGTTCATACAGACCATGCAGCTCTTAGGTATCTAATGACAAAGAAGGATGCAAAACCAAGATTAATTTGATGGGTATTGCTGCTGCAAGAGTTTGATTTCGAAGTTAAAGATAGAAGAGGTTGCGAGAACCAAGTGGCCGACCATCTATCTAGACTCGAGAACGAGCATGTGGCACAGCCTGATATCGAGATTGATGATGCATTCCCTGACGAGGAGATCCTAGCGACGATAACAGAAAATTTACCATGGTATGCTGACTTTGCAAATTTTGTGGTGAGTAATGTAATACCTGCAAATTTATCATACCATCAAAAGAGGAAGTTTATGCATGACGTACAACACTACTATTGGGATGAGCCATATTTGTTTCGACGATGTGCGGATGATATTATAGGACGATGTATATCCCATGTAGAGGTGCCTACTATATTGGAAGCATGCCACACTTCCCAAGTTGGAGGACATCACACAGGCAATCAGACGGCAAGAAAAGTATTGAAAAATGGATATTATTGGCCTTCGATATTTAGAGATGCCTATGACTTTGTTAGAAGATGTGACCAATGCCAACGACAAGGTGCTATTTCGAAACACCATGAGATGCCCATGTCGAAAATTCTTGAGGTAGAACTCTTTGATGTGTGGGGCATTGATTTCATGGGTCCATTCGTGAATTCGTTTGGAATGAAATACATCTTAGTTGCTGTAGATTATGTCTCAAAATGGGTTGAAGCTGTAGCGTTGGCCGACAACGAGGGAAAGCGTGTTGTAGCATTTTTGAAGAGGAATATCTTCTCTCGCTTTGGAGTACCACGTACTATCATAAGTGATGAAGGATCTCACTTTTGCAACAAGATATTCAAATCCGTGTTGGCCAAGTATGGTGTCAAGCAACATATGGTAGCCACGCCTTATCACCTACAAAAGAGTGGACAAGTAGAGGTTTCCAATCGGGAGATCAAGCAAATCCTTGCGAAGATGGTAAATGCTAATAGGAAGGATTGGTCTCGGAAGCTAGATGATGCACTGTGGGCGTATAGGACTGCATTCAAAACACCCATTGGCATGTCCCCTTATCAACTAGTTTATGGGAAGTCTTGTCATTTACCCATTGAGCTCGAACATAAATCCTTGTGGGCGTTGAAGCAATTGAATTTGAATTTGGATGATGCAATGAATTTGAGGTTGGAGCAGCTGAACGAATTAGATGAGTTCCGTCTCCATGCATATGAGAGATCGGACCTATACAAGGAGCGGATGAAGAAGTATCATGATCAGCGGATTGTTCGACGAAACTTTCAAAAGGATGATATGGTGCTTCTCTTCAACTCTAGATTGAAGATATTCCCAGGTAAGTTAAAGTCCAAGTGGTCTGGTCCATACAAAGTTATCCAAGTCTACTCGTCTGGAGTAGTTGAGTTGGAAGACACCAATGGTGTTGTCTTCAAGGTGAATGGTCAACGTGTTAAACCTTATATCGATCCTCTTAACTCGATGAATTATATGGCCATCATTTATCTTGACGAAGTCTAAGTACTCAAGGTAACTATGTCGAGCCACGACAATAAATAAGGCGCTAGATGGGAGGCAACCCATCGTTTATCATTTATCGTTTATCGGTTTGTCTTTCTTTCATTCTAGTACTTGTTTTGCATTTGATTAATAAAAATCCAAAAATAAGAGTCATGCCACGACCAAAACTAAGGCGCTATATGGGAGGCAACCCATCGTACTAATCGTTTTCATTGGTTTTGAGCAAATGTAGGTGCAAGAGGTATTCAACGAGGCGATTGGTTTCAAATGACGATTTGGACGTAGTGTATGGTAAAGGTGGTAAGTTTGGAATTAAGATACATAAGGCTATGGATTGAGCATTACTCATTACAAAATAGGCATCGAGCAAGGCTATGCCTAGGTAAAACTAGGCCACGAACAAGGCAACGCCTATACTATAGCCTAAGGTCTCAGAATCTAGTGTGCAAAGGCATAGGCGCCGCCCATGCTCAAGTATGCTATAGCATAGGTGCCGCCTATGCTAAAGCATTTGGTCTCGGAATCTCATATTCCATGCTAAAGGCGCCGCCTATGGTCACTAAAGGCATTGCACTAGGCGCCGCCTATGCTAGCAAATGCTTTGCATTAGGCGTCGCCTATACCATGCTTAGGCAAAGCTAAAGGCGCCGCCTATGGTCAGTTTTTGTCTCCAAAAACGATTTTAAATGGGTCAAAACCTGACCCATTCTTTTCCTATATAAAGGGGACTTAGTCTTGAAACATAAACACATTGAAATCTTGACCTAGGCGCCGCACATAGCATCCAAATCCTCCCAAAACTTTTCTTTTTTCTTTGCTCTCACACTTCACAAGAACATCTCCAAAGGCTTCAATCATGTAAGTACTCTTTTATTCTTCATCTATTTTACGTAAGTACTACGTTGCTACGTCTATTATGAATTGCTACATCTTGAAGAAATATTGGTGATGTTAATGTGTTTGAATTGATTGATACAAAACTATGTGAGTGAACATATATGTTAGGATGATCTTAAACTATTTCCGACTTGAATTTGATTTTGCTGCATTGTTATACTAATTGCGGAATCGCTCTAGTCATGAACATTGCATAACCTTGCCACTTGAATACCTACATGTTAGAAGATCCCGTTCATCGGGATAAGACTTATAGTTGCCTACCGACATAGGAGGTTGTGATTATTGATAGAAACTATACCATGATGTCATCCTATGTAGTAGTATTGTTATACCTAACATGAAAGTATTGCTAAGGTTGCAAGAAGTAATACATCTCTGATTTTCTTGTCGGAATATAGCGCCTAAAAGGCATGTCGATGAAGTCTAAGTAATCGACTACTTTCACCTCACTAATTTGTATCAACAACCTAAGTGTGGGGTGGTACCCCTACTGCTTGTGTATAGATTGTATACATCGAGATGATGCTAATATGAATATTGTTTAAATCTCAGGTACAATGTCACCCAAAGCAAGACAAGATAAGGCTACCACTTCCCAAAAGGGCAAGAAAAGAGGTCGCAAGGACCAAGGAGAATCATCCTCAATGCAATTACCACGCCGCATGTTTGGAATAAAATGGGTTCTTGATGAGGAAGCCAAGGAATGATATAGGAACAACAAGGAAGGAAAATACATTCATGTCGACTTGATCAACAAGGACAGCCTAGCGAAGAAGGAGCCGCGCATGTTGGCGAAAATTATGGCATTAAATCTGGATTTCATCTTCCGCGACATGGGAGAATGTAACCTTGATTTAACACGAGAATTTTATGCCAATTGGTCACTGAAAATCACAGGCAGCGAAGTCAAGATTCGGGTCCAAGTTCTACAACTCAATGTGGATTTGATCAACTCCTTTCTTGGCTTACCTTCAGTCGATCCAGCACCATTCAAAGAGATGTACAACAGACCTCCTTATAGAGCAATTCGACAAACACTTTGTGGAAGTAGATCCATGGCAGGTGGAGCAGACACAAAGACACCGGACGACACAACACCTTTCCCTATTCTCCTTTGAATAGGGAAGCAAGAATATGGTTGCGTATTGTCAACTCTTGTCTTATTCCTGGGACCCAGTACACCAAAATAACAAGAGATAGAGTGTGTTTGGTCTATGCTTTTATGACGAATGTCCCTATCAACATTGGGGCAATCATTCGTTCTACAATGCGAAAGGCTAGACTACACAAGCGATCCCACTTCACTTTTGGCAATCTGTTGACAACAATCTTGCGGAAGGAAGACATCGAAGAGGAACCAGCTGACCACAAACTCCCACATAACCCAAAGTAGGTTGACCTCACAAAGGTCAAAGATGCTAAAACAACACATGGCGTCAACCTTACTACTGCGGAGAGACATGCTCGAGATGAGAGTTTCTTCCGTCATCTTTATGGCATGACTCGGTTCACAATGATGAGTGGTGGACGTGTTCCAACTGCTGCAGAGCTCCAACAGCTGGACCATGACTATCCAATGAGTATGCATGCGAGGGAGATGTGTGGAGTAGGTACATACTTTGAGGAACCTCTTGATGATGATGTGCCGACCGATGATGATCGACGCATGCCAGACTCCGACGTGGAGGAGAATTCTGATAATGACGACTCCTATGATGATTCCGACGAAGGGGGTATGACCCCCGACATAGAGGAGGAGTCCGACTGACTAGGTTCTTCATATCTATTTTCCACTGAGGGCAGTGTCCCGTTTAAGTGTGGGGTGGTGGTATTTGCATGCTTTACTTCTCTATCCGTATTTGCATGTTTGAGGTTTTTTTTTGTTTTTTCTACATAGTTAATCATTTTTTTGGTTAAATTTTTCTTACTTAGCTTCACATGAAATCATACTAATAGGCAGCATGAGATTATAACAAGAGTTTGTGCTAACATCATGACTATTGAGATGTTTAGGCTCTAATTATGACTCACTATGTGATATTGTGTGGTTTAATTCCTTTATTTGTTGGGTCAAAGAGTCTATACTATTTCCAATAAAGTCGACCATGTGCCTTGTGTGTGTGAGATAATAGTATATTCTATGCTTGTGGCTGATGCTAGAACTTGCCTGGTATGTATGTAAAGCGAAAATAAAGAGTGTAAGTCTAGGAGATGATTTAGGCATTTCTTTGGCAACCTATGATTGTTTACCTCATTTTTACCTACCCATGGACATTATCCTAGTTAACCCCTTTGAGCCTTTAGCCTATTTTCTTTGACAACCTCATATGTAAGCTTAATCCATTTTTCAAGACCATAATTTGATCCAAATTCCTAAGTGCTTTAAAGTGTAAAGTCATATGACAAAATAAGAGGAAGTTGGGTACGTATGGTGCTTTAGAATGTAATGGTGCTTGAATTTGTTATTAAAAAGACTTGTTATCATAAGAGGTGTGTTATGAAAAGAAAAAAGAAAGGAAAGCTGAAAAGTGGCTTAAAATTGAAAAACAAAAGAGGAGAAAAAGGCTGGTAGAATAAAAGAAAGTAGAAAGGTTGTTTGAAAGAAAAGTGATAATGATACAATGTGATGTATTAAAGCGCTTAGGAACATAGTCACTATTTCTGGCCAAAATAGTCCTACCCGTCCCTTAGCCTACATTACAACCATCAAAAGACCTATTTGATCCTAAGCTTAGCATTCTGACATTTAGTGGAGCATTACACTAAGGGCAAGCCTATGGTCATCAGTTGCTACATATGAATTCTTTGTAAGAGCGAGAGCAAGGATACTTTTATACCCATGTTTGAAAAAGATGCTATACTTGTGAGTGATTACCGGTAATATATTGTGAGACACACATGGTTGATGAGTTTTGGGTAGTTGTGTATGAATCTTTGTACCTTAACTTTTGAATATGAGTTGGCCACCATCACGAGTCTATGTTGGAGGTTGAATTGTTTCTACTAATGAGAAGAAAACTACTCTTTGTTAATGATTGCTATGCTTGTCTTGACGAATATTTTGTGTTGTTGCTGTGAAACCTTAAGTTAATGTTTAGAGGGACATGATATTTTGTTCGAGGACGAACAAAGCTTTAAGTGTGGGGTGTTGATGATAGTTGAATTTACACGCCTATAGTGCTATATTTTACCAATATTTTAGCCATGTTTTGAGAACAAATTATATATTTGTTCCCCGACAACGGCGCCAATTTTTGATAACGCTCAATCTACAGCTCTCGTAGGAGTGTAAAACGGTCGTTAGCAAATATAGAACCCAACTGGGTTGGGTATCGATCCCACAGGGAATAGCTTGGTCAACAAGTAAGCAACGATTACTAGACTTTTAGTGCAAGCCTCGTAAGTAGGGGGGATTGTAACGTGTAACCAAAATATAAAATAAAAACTGAAAATAGCAAAGTAAACAGAAAGAATAGTTATTAAGTTGTAAACAATGAGAATTGAAGAGTTGGGGTTATGTCCACCTTCTGAGTTATACGTCTCTATTGGCTATGAGTGTGTTGAAGTCCGACATGCATGTGCTTATAGAGAATTGTATTCGATGGTAAATCCAGGCGTCTTTCGACCTATTCGAGGATTATTTCACTTTAACTCTTTTGAGCTTAAAACGTGTCTAACGGTACGAATTCTCCAAGAGGTTAATCCAGTTATGGCACTAACTGTTTAATAGGGGATGAGACCCTACTACCTTGACATTATCTCTTTTCCAGACAGATAACCTTTCTTTCAAACAAGTTAAATGTTATACTGGCGTATTCTTGCGTTTGTAACCACAAAGAATTTAGATTAAGATGAAGAGAATAATGATATAAGCAGTATACGTGTCGCGAACTCACAAACTCATAGTAATAGATAGTATCTCATTCGGCTTCCATAACCCCAACAGAGAGGTTTAGTTACCCATGATTGCGAAGGAAATCACAATTGACATTATTAGTATACCACACTAAAGATTTCATGTAATAATGATGTGGTAGGCGTTAGGCGTGAACTTCCCTAGCAAGTAACGTTTCTCTTGTTGTGGAAAAATAGATGAATAGAAGAATAGAAGAAGAATAAAAAGTAGAATTAGTGGAAGAATTAGAAGTAGTAGTGAATGTATATTAGAAAGATGGAAAAAAGATGTGATTGTAGAATAGAAAGATTGAAAAGCAGATAAAAAATCTCTAGCAAAATAGGGTATTTATAATACCCATCTCCTATTCCTACTAAGCTAATGAAATACTTAACCAAATCCTAATAAGCTAATGAAATACTTAACTAAATCCTAATAAGCTAATGAAATACTTAACCCAATTGTACTAGGTTAATGTATCATTATCCTAATCATAATAAATTACTGCTAGTCCCCAAAGTCTTCAGAATTGCTGTTTTAGCCCGGGACAGGTTTCCCATGCATCACTTTTGGTCCTTAGGCATCCAAGACTCCCTTTTCTCCCCTCGTGAAGCTTTCTTTGGCATCAAGTTAGCCATAAATGCTGAATTCTGCATCATTTATACCTGAAACTTTGCTAATCATGTTCGTTAGCTCACTTACAGGAAAAAGGACTAAAAGTGCATGAAATATATAATTTGTTCTCAAAACATGGCTAAAATATGGGTAAAATATAGCACTATAGGCGTGTAAATTCGCCTATCGTCAATCAGCTTGATCTCTCGATTAGAAACCTCTACCTGTCCACTAGTTTGTGGGTGATAAGGTGTGGCTACCTTATGTTTCTTGACCCCATACTTCACTAACACGGCTCTGAACAACTTTTTGCAAAAGTGTGATCCTCCATCGCTTATGATGGTACGTGGTACCCCAAAACGAGAGAAGATGTTTCTCTTTAAGAATGCAACAACACGCGTACCTTCATTATCAGCCAGTGCTACCGCTTAGACCCATTTGGAAACATAATCTACAGCCACTAGGATATATTTCATCCTAAACGAATTCATGAATGGGCCCATGAAGTCAATACCCCATACATCAAACAGCTCAACTTCAAGAATTTTTGACATGGGCATCTCATGGTGCTTCAAAATCATGCCCTGTCTCTGACATTGGTCACATCTTCTCACAAATTCATAGGCATCTCTAAATATCGAAGGCCAATAATAGCCGCTTTGCAATACCTTCCTAGCTGTCCAACCACCTGCATGGTCTCCCCCAACTTGGGAAGCATGACTTTCTTCCAATATACTTGGCACCTCCACATGAGATATGCATCATCTGATAACACCATCTGCACACCGTTGAAACAAATATGGCTCATCCTAGAAGTAGTGTTTTACATCATGCATGAACTTCCTCTTTTGATGAAAGGACATATGCGCAGGTATCACATTACTCACCACATAGTTTGCAAAGTCTGCGTACCATGGTGATTTTTCCCCCTCTGTGGCCAGGATCTCTTCGTTGGGGAATGCATCATTAATCTCAAGATCAGGCTGTGCTATATGCTCATTTTCAAGTCTGGACAGATGATCAGCCACTTGGTTTTCGCACCCTCTTCTATCTTTTACCTAGAAATCAAATTCTTACAGCAACAACACCCATCGAATCAGCCTTGGATTTGCATCCTTCTTCACCATTAGATATCTCAGGGCTGTATGATCAGTATGAACTACCACTTTAGTCCCCAACAAATAAGCACAAAACTTTTCAAAAGCGTAAACAACTGCTAGAAGCTCTTGTTCCGTGACAGTATAGTCCTTTTAGGCTCCGTTCAAGACCTTTCTTGCATAGTAGATTGGATGAAATAACTTTTCTCGTCTATGACCAAGTACAGCACCCAAAGCTACCCCGCTAGCATCACACATAACTTTAAATGGTAGAGACCAATCAGGTGCTACAATGATAGGAGCTTCCATTAGTTTCCTTTTGAGGCATTCAAATGCCTTCAAGCAATATTCACCGAAATCGAACTTTGCATCCTTCTCTAAAAGTTTGCATAGTGGACTAGCAATTTTGGAGAAGTCTTTGATAAACCGTCGATAAAAACCTGCATGACCGAGGAAACTACGAACTCCCTTTACAGAAATTGAGGGTGGTAATTTCTTGATAACTTCAATCTTCGCGCGATCCACCTCAATTCCTCTTTCGGAAATTTTATACCCAAGAACAATACCTTCTTTAACCATAAAGTGGCACTTCTCCCAGTTGATCACCAAGTTGAATTCAACACATCTCTGCAATGCCATACTTAGATTCGCCAAGCATGCTTCAAAGGACTCACCCACAACTGAAAAATCATCCATGAACACCTCCAAGGTGTCTTCAACCATATCAGAAAAAATGGACATCATACAACGCGGAAACGTAGAAGGTGCGTTACATAACCCAAATGGCATACGTTTGAAGGCAAACGTACCATATGGGCATGTAAACGTTGTCTTCTCTTGATCTTCGGGAGCAATAAAAATCTGATTATAGCCGGAATAACCATCTAGGAAGCAAAACCATCCTTTCCCCACCAATCGATCAAGCATTTGGTCCATAAATGGCATTGGAAAGTGATCCTTAAGCGTCCTTGCATTTAGCTTTCGGTAGTGCATACACACCCGCCACCCTGTGACAGGTCTGAGTGGAATCAACTCATTCTTCTCGTTTGCAATTACCATCATGCCCCCTTTCTTGGGCACACATTGTACCGGACTCACCCATTCACTGTCAGAGATTGGATACACTACCCCTGCATCTAATCACTTAATAATTTCTTTTTTCACCACCTCTTGCATAGGTGGATTCAAACGTCTTTGATTTTCAATAGTAGGTTTGCAATTTTCTTTAAGCCGAATCTTGTGCATACATATCCTGGGCAGAATACCAATAATATCAGTGATAGTCCAACTGATAGCTCTTTTATATCTCCTCAGAACAGAGATAGGAGCTGCAACTTGCCACTCACCTACATCGGCAGCCACAATAATAGGAAGCGTGTTTCCACTTCCCAAGAATGCATACTTTAGATGACATGGCAGCTCCTTCAACTCCAATATGGGTGGCTCTTCAATGGAAGGTTTAACTGGTGGTGTAGGTCGATTTTTAAGATCAAGGTCCAGCTTTTTGGGAGCATGAGAATACAACCCAATTCCTGTAAGAGCACAAATAGTTTCTTCATAGTCTTCAACATTCTCACTCTCCACGTTCATAAGCACGGCCGCCAATGGATCAGTAATAAGCTGCGTCTCTACAGATAATTCTTCCTCCTCATCAAAATAGACATCAGCTACAGAGAACACATTCATATCTTTGGGCTGCTTCATTGATATGCATACATCAAAATGGACCACTTCGCCATTCATCCGGAATAGAAGCTCATTAGCGCATAAATCTATAAGCACACTTTCTGTTGCGAGGAAAGGACACCCCAAGATTATGGGAACTTCAGAGTCCACCTCATAATCCAAAATAACAAAGTCTGCAGGAAAGATGAAGGAAGAAATCTTTACCAACACATCATATAAGATACCTACAGGTCGTTTGACCGACCTATCTGCCATTACGAGCCTCATATTGGTTGGTGTGGGATCAGCCAACCCCAATTTGCTGTAGATAGATAATAGCATCAAATTGATGCTAGCTCTCAAATCGCACAATGCTTTAGCAAAATTCAATGATCCAACCGTGCAAGGAATGGTAAAAGCACCAGGGTCGGCCTTCTTCTGAACTAATGATCTGGTAGCAATTGCACTGCAATGATGAACATTATCTATCAACTCATAACTTACTGCCCGCTTCTTTGTCAAAAGGTCCTTCATGAATTTAGCGTACCCAGGCATCTGTTCCAGCGCCCCCACTAGAGGAACATTAATAGTCAGCTGCTTCAACATAGTCATGAATTTACTAAACCTGGTGTCATCAGCCTTCTTTTTCAGTCTCTGCGAAAAAGGTGGTGGTGAAAGGGGAATCGTTTTCTCCACCACTTCCTCTTTATCTTGCTTCCGATTATCAACCTTTTTAGGAGTGTCATCAGCCTTCTTCTTCAGTCTCTGCGGAAAAGGTGGTGGTGGAAGAGAAATCATTTTCTCCACTACTTCCTTTTTATCTTGCTTCCGACTATCATTCTTTTCAGGATGGTGACGTCTAGGTGTAACATCATGAGTACTCACTTCAGCTTCTATGGCATCTTCAAACTCTGCTTCATCAATAACATTCTCCTCTGTATTATCGACTATCTGCTTGCCTTTGTACAGATTTTCCAACACCTTACCACTCCTGGTAGTAATAACCATACATGATCCATCATTTCTTGGATTTTGCACGGTGTCTCTAGGTAATGTGCCAGCCTTTCTTTGATTGAATGCCGCTGAAAGTTGACTCAATTATTGCTCCAGCTGTTTTATTAAAGTGGAATGCGAGTCAACCAATTACTTCATTGAGGACAAATCATTTATTACCTCAGTTACTCCCGTGTTGGTTGCCTCCACTCCTTTCACCATCTTCGCCATTATATCTTCCATGGACATCTTTCTAGAACCAGATGCATCGGCCTCACGGCTTCCAGGTGGAACATACAACCCACTCCTATCAGTCTTATTCTTCTAACTACCTTGATCGCGGTCCTTGTATCCAGATTTATCATAATAGTTCCGACCTTGGTTTTCTTGGGCATTGCCTCGGAAACCCCCCTCTATATTCAAGTAGTTAGCTTCTTCCTCAGAATCGGATTTATCTCTTTCTTTTGACGTAACCGCTTTGACCTTTTCGGTCTTCCCTAATAATAAATGCTTGGTAAGAAGATCCATCTGCGTTTTCATGTGTGCCATATCTTAGTCACGCTCCTCTTCCCTTCGCCTTTGTTCTGCAGTCATGCGAAAAGATACAGTAGAGCTTGCTACCTCAGAATCCCTGGTATGTCAAGCTCTACTCTGCTTTGTCATATGATCTAGCAGACCACTTGCCTCATTAAAAGTAAGGTCCATGAATGAACCACCCGCAGCATTATCAACCACTGGCTTAGTCACCGAATTCAAAGCCCTGTATAATATCTCCATCAAGTGGACATTGGTCATATGATGATTTGGGCACCTCATAAGCTTCTTCTTGAACCTCTCCCATGTTTCGTGGAGATCTTCAGTTGGAAGCTGTCAAAAATTGCTTATCTCATCTCTTAATTGTGCTCTCTTGGATGACGGATAGAATCTTTCTTGGAAAGTGTCTTTCAATTGCCTCCAATTAGTGATAGAATCAGGAGTCAGCCCATTCAACCATAGAGTTTCCTCCCCAGATAGAGACAATGGAAATAAGCACAGCCAAATTGCATTCTGCCCAATGCCTGGATTGTCGAATGACTTGTATGTAGAGATAAAGTTGATCAGATGCATATTCGGATCATCACCTGCAAGTCCACCAAATAAGCCCTTTAGCTGCAATAACTGAATCATGGTGCTGGTGATATTGAACTTGGCTCCAGGTGCCAAGGGTGGAGGAATAATAGCTCCTGTGGCACCAGCTCTGTCCAGGTCATCATCATCATCATCGAAAGGCATCTGCATAGCGTGGCGTTCCGGCCTAAATATGGCTTGACGATCTCTTTTGTTTGCAGGTGTCACCACCTCAGCATCATGCCTAGGGTTTAGTAGCTCGTCATCACCTAGGTCCTCATAGTCAGGATTTGTTGCCCGCCCAGGGTTATCAATATTCTGTTGATGTACTTGGGCAGTGGCCAACGCAGCTAGTCTAGCCTGCTCCTGTTGAGCAGCCCTTCTTTCAATGTCACGTTGCGCCTCCATCCTGCCAATAAGTTGTGGTTCAGGGTTTATGGGTAATAATGGTTGACCAGAACTTCGAGTATTGGGCATGCACTGAACAAAACCTGAATAAAACAAAAACAACAACTAAAAGTAAAATACAAGAATCTTTGACCAAAGGGTCTAGTAACTATCACAAACTTAGTGGACAACCGTATTCCCCGGCAACGGCGCCAAAATTTGATAACACTCAAACTACAGCTCTCGTAAGAGTGTAAGCGGTCGCTGTCAAATATAGAACCCAACTGGGTTGGGTGTCGAATCCCACAGGGAATACTCGGTCACTAAGTATGCAACTATTAGTAGACTGTTGGTCGAAAATTCTATGGAAAGGGGGGATTTGAATTGTAGCGTGCAATGAGGTAAACAAAGTAACGAGTGAAACGATTAATGTAGTAGAATTTAATCACAGAAAAGAATAAGTTAGGGTTATGTCCACCTTATGAGTTCTACGTATCTATTAACTATGAGTTATGCGGAATTCAGATATGCATGCACTTATAGAGGTTTGTATTCTTGTAACGCCCCGTAAAAGTTATGCATGTATTAGACTGTAATTTCTGAGCTTTAGACTTAAGTTTTAAATTCTTCTAAGTGTTGAAATGACTTAGACTCATTCTTAGCTGGCAACCTTCGGGATATAACTTCTCGACCTTCCCGACCTTCATTTTTGGATTTTTTTGTTGCGTTACGATGGGGCAATGTTGTAGTACGTCTCGGAGAAAATTCAGAATTTTTGGATGAGCCTAAGGCCTCATTTGGATTTCGATCCAGTGGCAGCGCACGATTAGCCCGCGCCGCCTGCTAGATCGCGCCCGGCCAAAATGTTCAGTCCATTCGGTTTTTTAATGTCATTTCCGTAAATAATCATTCACCTATCAACTTAAGAACGGGAATTAAATCCCTAAAGAGCCAAAATATCATTATATTCTTCAAATTAGCTCAAGAACTCTCCCTAGGGTTTCAACATTAAAACCCAAGCAACTTAAGATTTAACCGCGGGTTCATGAAACAAATTACAAATTTGGAATCCTCTCGACGTAGGCTTCGATAGACACCCAAAATTCGTGGAGAACAAGGTACGCGGGGTTTTTCCTAAATTCTCATGGGCATAAAAAAAATCATGTTTTAGAATGGGGTTTTAAATTACGTATATATATTTATGTATAAGATGTTTTAACATCATTGTTTTGGTCTTTTGACCATCTCCAAAGCGAGTTGACAGTTTATATACATATATGAATGAATGTGTTTCAATTTTAAATACATGAACTTGCTAAAGACATTTGACCACCAGGTGTTTGATGAAATTTCTATATGAATTGAACTTTAAGTTTCGGAGAATGAAATCCTTTACATCAGTTACATGTTTTGGTGGTCTAAACTATGTTTTGAATGAAAGCTCTTGCTTAATACATTATGGCTCAGAAAAATCATGACTTGCAATGTCTTGGTATGACGATACCAATTCAGACTAACGCCATATCAGACTCAGACTAACAGACATTTCAGACTTTTATGATTTTAGACATTCAAAATGTTGCATGTACAGAAAAGGTAAAAAAATGGGCATACAGAGATATTAGGTGGTTCTCCGAAGATGGCTTGAGCTCAAGCGACTCATTTCCTAAAACCGTGGTTTGCCGACCCGGGTATACTATTATGCGCTGACTTAAATGTCCTGTGGCATATCAGACTCAGACACTCCAACCCTTGCGGCACACTTGGGTTGGGGGCTTCCCCGCCGAGTCAATGGCGGATTCCATACAGCCCGTGGAATATCAGACTTGTAGGGGAATACCACCTAACTCAGAAGTAAAACACAGATCTTGATTTGAAATGAACAGGCAGGTTACATGTTTTCAGAAAGTGCCCATGTATTTTTTGGAAACAGTTTTATACATGATGTCTTGATGAAAAATTGCTTTCACTTAATATATACATATATATATGTATGTTCCATTATACTATTTTTGGATTGCTTCGCGTGCCAATACTTTTGTGCTGACCCCCCCCTTCCAGGTCCTGAGGCACAGTCTAGGGGTCCAGCTACCCAGTAGACATTCTCGGATTTGCAGACTTGATCTCGCAGTGGTGAGCCTTCTATTATTCGGAAGGCCTAATTATGTCAGATATTATCTTATTTATTATGTTTTTGGTTTACTGGGGGCCTTGTCCCAGTTTCTTTTCAGACAGATATTTGTGTTCTTAGTAGAGATTTTGCAGACTGATGTCAGATAGTATTATTCAGAAATGTTGCAGAACTTGACCATGTATTCCGTACTCAGTTTCAATTCCGCATTTTATTATGATTACGAACGTTGTGCATGATAACCAGATAGAGAATGGGTATTCCGAGCCTTTATGGTTCGGGATGCTCATCACGGCTAGGGCCTAGGCTCGGGTCATGACAATTCTAATGGTAAATCCTAGCGTCTCTCGACCATCAAGGATTATTTCACTTTAACTCTCTTGAGCTTAAAGTGTATACTAACGGTACAAACTCTCCAAGAGGTTAATCCAGTTACGGCACTAACTTGTAAACAGGGGTTGGTAGCCCTATTTCCTTGTCACACTCTCTTTTCCAAACATATAACTTTTCTCTCGAACAAGTTAATGATATATTGGCGTATTCTTTATGTTTGCAACCACAAGAATTTAATTAAGATGAAGAGAGTAATGATATAAGTAGCATATGTCTCAAGAATTCACAAACTCATAGTAATAGATAGTATTATCAAAAGGCCTCCATAACCCTAACAGAGAAGTTTAGCTACTCATGAGGGTAACGGAAATCAACGAAGACATCATCATCATACCCAAAACTGTAGCAATCTCACGTTGAAGAGGAATATGGCGTCACAACAGGATTGACGTTTTTCCTCTTGGCATTTTCCCAAAGTCAGCGACTTTCTCTCTTTACAGATTCTGTAACTTGAATAATACTAAAAGTCGAATAAAGAAGAATAATGTCAACAACGATTGAATCCAATGAGAAATGAATGTTGAAACATTCAGCAAAGTAAGGTTTTTTAACATCCATATCCTAGTCCTACTAAGTTACTGCATTCTTGTCCTAATCCTACTAAGTTACTGCTAATCCCCAAGTCTTTAGAAATACTGGTTTTGCCCGGGACAGGTTTTCCATGCATCACTTTCAGTCCTCAAGCTTCCCAAAAGCTGCCTTCCTTCTTACGTGAAGCTTCCTTTGGCATCACACAGTCCATAAAATGCTGAAATCTTCATCATTTATACCTGAAATCTTGCTAATCACGTTGGTGAGCTCACTTACTGGAAAAGGGACTAAAAGTGCAGGAGTTATATATTTTGTCCTCAAAACTTAGCTAAAATATGGGTAAATTAAGGTGCTTTAGGCGTGTAAATACGCCTAACATCAGCTGGGTGCCTGACTGACCACCTATTCGACCTGCCTGAGGACCCCCATCAAGAGCCTTAGGGACCACCCTTATGACCCTAAGCACCACCATTAACTAGAGGCGGTAGTTATCAAGTGTGTATCAAGTACACAGTCATATAAACCCCTAATGCCGGCAAACGTGGTTTCCAGTGTTCATCCCCCCAGGACTTATACCTTCATGGTGAGCAACACAACCACCTTTAAGCCCAATGACTCATTCATTAAGGTATTTACTACTTGGTATATTCATAATAATATGCTTGTAAGATAAATTAAACAAGCCAAACCAATCCACACAATCCACATTGACTCCCAAGTTCCATTAAAGACCAAACCATGGCTACCAAGGCCATCCAAGTCCATTTAAATGCTATTTATGCATTAATGCAATGCATTGAGTTAGCAGATTAAACTATGCAATTTTTCATAATTAAAATCAAATTCACAAAGTGGGTAGAGGTTTATGCAATTCTAATCTAAATTCATTCAATTTGAGGATACCTGAGAACGCTCAAACTACAGCTCTCGTAAAAGTGTAAGCGGTTGCTGTCAAATATAGAACCCAACTGGGTTGGGTGTCGAATCCCACAGGGAATAGCTGGTCACTAAGTAAGAAAAGATTAGTTGACTTTTGGTGAAAGTCTTGTAAAAGGGGGGATTTTGTAGCATGCAATAGTGTAATAAAATAACAAAGTAAAAATGGAGAATAGCAAAGTAAAAAGGAAGAATGTTTAGTAAGATGTTAATTAATGAGAATTGGGAGTTGGGGTTATGTCCACCTTATGAGTTATACGTCTCTATTGGCTATGAGTTATGCGGAATTCAGACATGCATGTGCTTATAGAGAATTGTATTCTATGGTAAATCCAAGCGTCTTTCGACCTAACAAGGACTATTTCACTTTAACTCTTTCGAGCTTAAAGCGTATCTAATGGTAAAAATTCTCCAAGAGGTTAATCCATTTATGGCACTAACTTTGTAACAGGGGTTGGTGCCCTATTACCTTGACATTATCTCTTTTCCAGACATATAACTTTTCTTTCAAACAAGTTAATACTATACTGGCGTATTCTATGCGTTTGCAACCACAAGAATTTGCACTAAGATGAAGAGAATAATGATATAAGCAGCATACGTGTCAAGAACTCACAAACTCATAGCAATAAATAGTATCTCATAAGGCTTCCATAACCCCAACAGAGAAGTTTAGCTACTCATGAGTGCAAGGGAAATCACAATAGTCATTATCATTATACCAAAATAAAGATCTCATGTGTAGTAGGGTTTGGTATGGCTTGTGGCGTGAAGACCTTGCAAGTAGCATTTCTCTTGTTGTGAAAATTTAAGACGAATAGATGAAGAGAAAGTAAATAAGAATTAATTGAAAGAAAATTGTTTAGAGTTGTAGATGAATGAGTTAGAATGTGAATGATGAGAATAATGATGTCTGTCTAAAAACTGCAGCAAAATAGGGTATTTATAATACCCATATCCTATTTCTATAAGGCTACTGCGTACTTATCCTAATCCTAATAAATTACTGCATCATTATCCTAATCCTTATAGGTTACAGCTGATCCCTAAAGTCTTGGAAAATGCTGTTTTTGCCTGGGACAGGTTTCCCATGCGTCACTTTTGGTCCTAGGCGTCCAAGCTCTCCTTCCCTTCTTTCGTGAAGCTTCCTTTGGCGTCAATTTATCCATAAAATGGTGAAATCTGCATCATTTATTCCTAAAAACTTGCTAATCACGTTTGTCAGCTCACTTATAGGAAAAAGGACTAAAAGTGCATGAATTATATATTTTGTCCTTAAAACTTAGCTAAAATATGGGTAGATTATAGCTCTTTAGGCGTGTAAATACGCCTATCATCAACACCCCACACTTAAATCTTTGTTCGTCCTCGAGCAAAATATCATGTTCTTCTAAACATCCACTTAGGGTTTCACAGTAACAACACAAAATATTCATCAAGACAGGCACGACAATTATTAACAAAGAGTAGTTTTCTGATCACTTCTAGAAACAATTCAACCTCTAATATAGACTCGTGATGATGGTTCATTCGTATTCAAAACTTAAGGTACAGAGAATCATACACAACCACCCAAAACTTATCAACCATGTGTGTCTCACAAAATATAACCCATAATCACTCACAAGTATTGAATATATTTAGAACATGGGTCTAAGATTATCCTTGCTCTCACTCTCACAAAGAATTCATATGTTGCAACTGATGACCATAGGCTTGCCCTTAGTGTAATGCTCCACTAAACATCAGAATGCTAAGCTTAGGATCAAATAGGTCTTTACAGGTTGTAATGTAGGCTAAGGGATGGGTAGGACTATTTTGGCCAGGAATAGTGACTATGTTCCTAAGCGCTTTAATACATCACATTATGCCATTTATGCTTTCTTTCAAACAACCTTTCTACTTTCTTTTAATCTACCACCCTTTCTCACCTCTTTTGTTTTTCAATTTTGAACAGAATTAACTTTTTATTTTTCTTTTCCTTTTTCTTTTCATAACACACCTCTTATGATAGCAATTATTTTTCATAATAAATTCAAGCACAAATACATTCTAAGGCACTATTCTCACCCAATTTCCTCTTATTTTTTCACATTACTTTACAATTTAAAGCGCTTAGGAATTTCGATCAAATTATGGTCTTGGAAAAAAATGGATTAGGCTTACATATGAGGTTGTCAAAGAAAATAGGCTAACAATTCAAAGGGGGTTATCTAGGATGATGTCCATAGGTAGATAAAATGAAGGTAAACAATCATAGGTTGCCAAAGAAATGCCTAAATCATCTCCTAAACTTACACTCTTTATTCCGCTTTACATACATACCAGGCAAGTTCTAGCATCAGTCACAAACATAGAATATACTATCATCTCACACACACAAGGCACATGGTCGACTTTATTGGAAGTAGTATAGACTCTTGACCTAACAGATGAAGGAATTGAACCACACAATTATCACATAATGAGTCACTATTAGAGCCTAAACGTCTCAATAGAAATGATTTTATCACAGACTCTTATCGTAATACCATGCTGCCTATCAGAACAATTTCATGCAAAGTTAAAAATTTAAAAAAAAAATTTAACTACTAACAAAAACAAAACAAACAAACATAAATGAATGCAAATGCAGATAAGGAAGGTTAGCATGCAAATACCACACCCCACACTAAGATGGGACACACTGTCCTCAGTGGAAAATAAATAAGAAGAACCTGGTTAGTCGGAATCCTCCTCTATGTGTGGGGTCATACCCCCTTCGTCGGAATCATCATCAGAGTCATCGCCATTAGAGTTCTCCTTCACGTCGGAGTCTGGCATTCGATGATCATCATCGATTGGCACATCGTCATCAAGAGGTTCCTTAAAGTATACACCTACTCCACACATTTGCCTTGCATGCTCATTCATTGGGTAGTCATAATCCAGCTGTTGGAGCTCTGCAGCAGTTGGAACACGACCTCCGCTCATCATGGTAAACCTAGTCATTCGATAAAGATGGCGAAAGAAACTCTCATCCCGACCATGTCTTTCCGCAGTGGTAAGGTTGACACCATGCGTGGTTTCAGCATCTTTAACCTTTGTGAGGTCAACCCTCTTTGCGTTCTGTGGAAGTTTATGATCAGCCGGTTCCTCTTCAATGTCCTCCTTCCTTAATATTGTGGTCAACAAATTGCCAAAGCTGAAGTGGGACCTCTTGTGTAGCCTGGCCTTTCACATTGTAGATCGAATAATTTCCCCAATGTTGATAGGAACATTCGTCATCAATGCGTACACCAAGCACACTCTATCTCATGTAATCTTTGTGTACTGGGTCCCTGGAATCAGACAAGAGTTGACTATTTGCATCCATATCCGAGCTTCTCTATTCAAGGAAGCATATGGGAAGGTGTTGTGCCGACCGGTGTCCTTGTGTCTGCTCCATCGTGCCATAGATCTTGTTCCGCACAATGTGTGTCTAATTTGCCTGTACGGAGGTCTGTTATACAGCTCTTTGAGTGGTGATGGATCAACAAATGGCAAACCCATAAAGGAGTTGAAGAACTCCGCATTTAGTTGCAGAACTTGACCCCGAATCTTTACTTCACTCCCTGTAGTTTTCGGTGACCAGTTGGCATAGAATTCACATGTTAAATCAAGATTGCACTCTCCTATATCTCGAAAGATGAAATCAAGATGTAACGCCATTATCTTAGCCAACATACGGGGTTCTTTCTTTGCTAGGCTTTCCTTGTGTATCAACTCCACATGAACATATTTTTTCTCTTTATTGTTCCTATACCACTCCTTTCCTTCCTCCTCTAGGACCCATTTAATTCCAAACATGCGGCGAGGTATTTGCAGCGAGGAGGATTCTCCTTGCTCTTTTTGTCCCCTTTTTTGGCCTTTTTGTGAAGTGGTTGGTTTTTCTTTCCCTTGTCTTAGTTTTGGTGCCATTGTACCTGAGATTAAAATAATAGTCATGTTAGCTTCATCTCGGTGGATACAATCAATAAACAAGAAGTAGTGGCACCACCCCACACTTAGTTTGTTTGTACGAACTAGTGAAGTGAACGATGTCGATTACTCAGATTTCATCGATATACGTTTAGGTGTTATGTTCCAACAATATAATCAGTGCAGTCATACTTTTTGTATCATCTTAACTATCCTTTCTCAATTCTAGATCATGTAATCTTGGTAATGCTTTCATGTCTTGGACTAATGCATCACTTTGAATAAAACTACTACATAGATATTGTATCAATTTTATGGCTTGGAATAATCACAACATCTTATGTTTGTAGTTAACTATGATTTTCTTTGCAACAAACAAGTCATTCAAGCAAGATTTCAAGTTACAAGGTTATGCAATTATCTTGACCATGTCAATTCCGCAAAAGTATGACAGTGTATCAAAATCAAATACTAGTTGGAAACAAGTCAAGGGCATCCTTACGTATTCTTTCACTCACTTAGTTTCACCACAACAAATCAACCATATTCAAATCATCAATACTACTTTAAGATTAAAAAATTCATTATAGACGTAGTAGTGTAGTACTTACGGAACATAAAATAAGAACAAAGAAGTACTTACTTGGTTGATGGCCTTGGAAGATGTTCTTGCAAAGTAAAAGAGCAAAAGGAAAAATTTAGAGAGAATTTGGAGAGGTAGGCGGCGCTTTAGGGTGAATTACAATGTGTTTTTGATTTAAGACTAAGGTTCTATTTATAGGACAAGCTTGGGTCGGGTTTTGACCCATTTAGAATTGGATTTGGAGACCAAAAGTGACCATAGGCCGCGCCTAATGCTTTGCCTATGCTTGGCATAGGCGGCGCCTTTTGCAAAGAATTGTTGAGCATAGGCGGCGCCTATGCTATGGCATTGTTAGGCATAGGCGGCGCCTATGCCATGGCATATGAGATTCAGAGACAAAATGCTTTTGCATAGGCGGAGCCTATGCTATGGAATTGTTGAGCATAGGCGGCGCCTATGCTATGGCACTCTAGAATCCGAGAGCTTAGGCCATAGCATAGGTCTTACCTTGTTCGTGGCCTAGATTTACATAGGCCGTGCCTTGTTCTTTGCCTATATTTTCATAAGCAATGCCTAACCCATAGCCTTTTGCTTCTTTATTCCTAACTTACCACCTTCAACATGCAACACTTCCAAATCAAAATTTGAAACCAATCTCCTCCTTTACACCTCTTGCACCTACATTCACTCCAAAACAACAAAAACGATTATAACGATGGGTTGCCTCCCATCAAGCGCCTTAGTTTCGGTCGTGGCTCGACAAAATCCTAGGAAAACAAAAACAACAAAAACAATTAAAAATGATGGGTTGCCTCCCATCAAGTGCTTGATTTATTATCGCGGCACGACATAGCTATCTTAATTACTTAGACTTCATTGAGATAGATGGTGGATCGTTTTCTGAATGGATTCAGACGACAATGAAGCTTACTTGTAGGCATGCAATCTTCTTCGAGATGACCCTTGTGCATACATATCCCAGGTGGGATACCAATTATATCATCAATAGTCCAACCCATAGCTCTCTTGTATCTCTTCAGAGCAGAGATGAGAGCCTCTACATGCTGTTTACTTAAATTATCCGCCACACTCACAGGAAGTGTATCTCCACTTCCCAAGAACGCATACCTTAGATAGTTGGGGAGCTCTTTCGATTCTAGCACTGGGGGCTTTTCAATGGAAGTCTTTGCTTTTGGTGACGGTTGATCCTTAAGATCAAGGTCCGGCTGCTTAGGAGTATGAGAATAGGACTCTATTTCTGTTAGAGAACACATAGTTTCTTTATGTTCTTGAGCCTCCTCACGCTCAAAATTCAGTAGCTCATCAAATAGTGACTCATCAGTAAGCTGCTTTTCTACAGATAATTCTTTGGTATCCTTATAATTAACTGCAGCTACAGAGAACACATCCATATCTTCAGGCTGCTTCATTGCTTTGCATACATCAAAACGGACCACTTCATCATTCAACCGAAATAAAAGCTCATTAGTTCTCATGTCAATAAGCACACTTCCAGTTGCAAGGAAAGGGCGTCCCAAGATTATGGGAACTTCAAAGTCCACCTCGCAATCCAAAATAACAAAGTCTGTAGGAAAGATGAAGGTGGAAACCTTCACCAACACATCATTTAAGATACCAACAGGTCGTTTTATCGACCTATCTGCCATCATGAGCCGCATATTGGTTGGTGTAGGGTCGCCCAACCCCAACTTTCTGTAGACGAATAGTGGCATCAAATTGATGCTTGCTCCTAAATCGCACAATGCCTTAGCAAAATTCATAGATCCAACCGTGCACGGAATAGTGAAAGCACCAGGATCTGCCTTTTTCTGTACTAAGGACCTTGTGGCAATTGCACTGCAATGATGAATATTATCTGCCGGCTCATAGCTTACTGCCCATTTTTTTGTTAAAAGGTCCTTCATAAATTTCGCGTACCCAGGCATCTGTTCCAGCGCCTCTACCAAAGGAACATTAATAGTCAGCTGCTTCAACATCGTCATGAATTTACTGAACCTTGTATCATCCTTCTTCTTCTTCAGTCTCTGCGGAAAAGGTGGTGGTGGAAGGGGAATAGTTTTCTCCACGACTTTCTTTTCCTCTAGCTTTAGATTGGTGATCTTTTCGGGCTGTGGACGTTGGGGGTGACGTCATGAGTGTCTTCATCAGTTCTAATGGCGTCATTTTCTTCTGTATTACCTATGACATCTTCGGCCACCTGCTTACTTTGGGATGAATTTTCCAGCACCTTACCATTTCTGGCAGTAACAGCCATGCATGTTCCATCGTTTCTTGGGTTTTGCACTGTGTCGCTCGGTATGGTGCCAGCTTTTCTTTGATTTAATGTGGCTGAAATATGACTCAATTGTTGTTCCAGTTGTCTTATTGAAGTGGAATATGAGTCAACTAATTGCTTCATTGAGGACAAATCATTGATTACCTCTGTTACTCCCGTGCTGGTTGCCTCTACCCCTTTCAACAGCTTAGCCATCATATCTTCCATGGACATATTTTCGGAACCAGATGCAGTGGCGTCATGTCTTCCAGGAGGAATATACACGCCACTCCTGTCAGTCTTGTTCTTCCAACTACCTTGATCACGGTCCTTGTTTCCAGAATTATCATAATAGTTCCGACCTTGGTTTCCTTGGGCATTGCCTCGGAAACCCCCCTGATTGTTCAAGTAGTTGGCTTCTTCCTCAGAATCGGATTCGTCTCTTCCTTTTGACACAACCGTTTTGACTTTTTCGATCTTCCCTGATAATAGATGCTTTGTAAGAAGATCCATCTGTGTTTTTATGTGAGCCATATCCTGGTCACGCTCCTCTTCTCTTTGCCTCTGTTCTGCGGTTATGCCAATAGATATAGTAGAGCTTGCTACCTCCAAATCCCTGGCATGCCAAGCTCTACTCTGCTTTGTCATACGATATAGCAAACCACTTGCTTCATTAAAAGTAAGGTCCATGAATGACCCACCTGCAACATTATCAACCACTGGCTTAGTTACCGAATTCAAAGCTCTGTATAATATCTCCATCAAGTGGACATTGGTCATATGATGATTTGGGCACCGCATAAGCTTCTTCTTGAACCTCTGCCATGTTTCGTGGAGAGCTTCAGTTGGAAGCTATCGAAAATTGCTGATTTCATCTCTCAATTGTGCTCTCTTGGATGGCGGAAAGAATATTTCTAGGAAAGTGTCTTTCAATTGCCTTCAATTAGTGATAGAATCAGGAGTCAGCCCATTCAACCATAGAGTTGCCTCCCCAGAGAGAGACAATGGAAATAAGCGTAGTCGAATTGCATTTTCTCCAACACCAGGATTGTCGAACGACTTGCATGTAGAAATAAAGTTGATCAGATGCATATTCGGATCATCGCCTGCTAGTCCACCGAATAATCCCTTGAGTTGCAATAACTGAATCATGGTGCTCGTGATGTTGTACTTGGCTTCGGGTGCCAATGGCGGAGGAATAATGGCTCCTGTGGCACCAGCTCCATCAAGATCATCATCATCGTCATCGAATGGTATTTGCATGGCTCGGCGTTTAGGCCAAAATCTTGCTTGACGATCTCTTCTGTTTGCCGGTGTCGCCACCTCAGCATCACGCCTAGGGTTTAGTAGCTCATCATCACCTAAGTCCTCATCATCAGGATCTGCTGCTCGCCCTGGGTTATCAATATTCTGTTGATGTACTTGGGCGGCGGCCAACGCAGCTAGTCTAGCCTGCTCCTGCTGAGCAGCCCTTCTCTCAATGTCACGTTGTGCATACATCCTTCAAATAAGTTACGGTTCAGGATTTATTGGTAATAATGGTTGTCCCGAACTTTGAGTATTTGGCATACACTGAACAAAAACCTGCAGAAAACAAAAACAACAACTAAAAGTAAAGTACAAGAATCTTTGACCAAAGGGTCTAGTAACTATTACAAACTTAGTAGACAACCGTATTCCCCGGCAACGGCGCCAAAATTTGATAACGCTCAAACTACAGCTCTCGTAAGAGTGTAAGCGGTCGCTGTCAAATATAGAACCCAACTGGGTTGGGTGTCGAATCCCACAGGGAATAGCTGGTCACTAAGTAAGCAAAGATTAGTAGACTTTTGGTGAAAGTCTCGTAAAAGGGGGGATTTTGTAGCGTGCAGTAGTGTAATAAAATAACAAAGTAAAAACGAAAAATAGCAAAGTAAAAAGGAAGAATGTTTAGTAAGATGTTAATCAATGAGAATTGGGAGTTGGGGTTATGTCCACCTTATGAGTTATACGTCTCTATTGGCTATGAGTTATGCGGAATTCAAACATGCATGTGCTTATAGAGAATTGTATTCTATGGTAAATCCAAGCGTCTTTCGACCTAACAAGGACTATTTCACTTTAACTCTTTCGAGCTTAAAGCGTATCTAATGGTATAAATTCTCCAAGAGGTTAATCCATTTACGGCACTAACTTTTTAACAGGGGTTGGTGCCCTATTACCTTGACATTATCTCTTTTCCAGACATATAACTTTTCTTTCGAACAAGTTAATGCTATACTGGCGTATTCTATGCGTTTGCAACCACAAGAATTTGCATTAAGATGAAGAGAATAATGATATAAGCAGCATACGTGTCAAGAACTCACAAAATCATAGCAATAGATAGTATCTCATAAGGCTTCCATAACCCCAACAGAGAAGTTTAGCTACTCATGAGTGCAAGGGAAATCACAATAGTCATTATCATTATACCAAAACAAAGATCTCACGTGTAGTAGGCTTTGGTATGGCTTGTGGTGTGAAGACCTTGCAAGTAGCAATTCTCTTATTGTGAAAATTTAAGACAAATAGATGAAGAGAAAGTAAATAAGAATTAATTGAAAGCAAATTGTTTAGAGTTGTAGATGAATGAGTTAGAATGTGAATGATGAGAATAATGATGTCTGTCTAAAAACTGCAGCAAAATAGGGTATTTATAATACCCATATCCTATTCCTATAAGGCTACTGCGTACTTATCCTAATCCTAATAAATTACTGCATCATTATCCTAATCCTTATAGGTTACTGTTGATCTCCAAAGTCTTGGAAAATGCTGTTTTTGCCCGGGACAGGTTTCCCATGCATCACTTTTGGTCCCTAGGCGTCCAAGCTCTCCTTCCCTTCTTTCGTGAAGCTTCCTTTGGCGTCAAGTTATCCATAAAATGGTGAAATCTGCATCATTTATACCTAAAAACTTGCTAATCACGTTTGTCAGCTCACTTACAGGAAAAAGGACTAAAAGTGCATGAATTATATATTTTGTCCTTAAAACTTAGCTAAAATATGGGTAGATTATAGCACTTTAGGCGTGTAAATACGCCTATCATCAATACCCATGTCCCTCATTCCTACCATCAAAATAATATACTAATTCAGTCCCAAAAATATCAATTTAATGAATGAATAATCAATTTAAAATATTTGACAAGTAATTCAATCAGTAACAACCAAAACCCCTCAACAAAATTTCAAAACACATAATTTAAAGCAAATAAAAATCCATCAAATTCATGCCACAATGTAAAATTAAAGTTTAAGGAAGAGAAACATGCTCGTAACACACAGGAATTTGAAATCAATTCATTGTTTGGAGCTTGAATGATGAATTCTCTATGAAACACTTAAGCTTTCTTGGTTGGAGAGTTAACGATGAATAGAGTAGATTTTGATCTTTGAAACTAAAGGACAAGGGCTCATTTATGTTTATAAGTCATGAAAAGGGTGAAAAGACCAAAATCTCGTCACCCCTAAGTGAAATGAAAAACTAGATGAAATTTACACCTAGATGTGGCACAACCTTATCGTGGAGGTTATCCTCTGTTCCACACTGTTATCGCAAAGTGTAACCTCCGTGTCATGGTGATATCATGGAGGCACACTGCCTTGGGGAAACCCGTTCCAATCATTCTGAAACTTTTCCAAATTACTCTTTCAACCTCCCTAAACATAATTCAAGTCAAAAATTAATATTATTAATACGTGAGGGTCAAAATAAAATGATCAAAATTGTAAGGGTCTTACATTATCCCCTCCTTAGGATTATTCATCCTAGAATGATTAGTTAGGACACTTTTAACATAAAAATTGAAAGAATACACCAGAATCAATTGACAAACTTAGAAGTAAAAACAGGAAAATAAAACCCATACCTTTAGCACTTTTGTCTAACCAGGGGGAATAAGAATGAGTATTTAGCCTCCATGTCTTCCTCAACTTCCCATATGGCCTCTTATACCTTTTGGTTTCTCAAAAGGACCTTCATCGAAGCTACATCCTTTGTCCCCAATCTATGAACTTATCTATCTAATATCTTAATCGAGACTTCCTCATAAGATAAAAAATCTATAGCACTAACATCCTCAACATGCACAATCAAGGAGAGATCACCTACACATTTTTTCAACATGGACACATGAAACACAGGATAAATGGAACCTAAACTCGCAGGTGAATCTAACTCATAAATAATATTCCTAAATCTCCTCAAACTTTGATATGGACTAACATAATTCCCAAACTTCATGACACCTTTCATAGGAGATACCTGTAAGAATATCTAATCATCCACATAAGTATTTTGGATACTTTGAGCACTCTTAAGTCTTTCTCTAATTAGATTCACCATTTCCATGGCTGGGTGAACCAAGTCAGGACCAAATAAAATAGTATCACCAACCTCAAATGATACAATAAGAGACCTATACCTCCTCTATAAAGAGCCTCAAAAGGAGCTATCTAAATGCTTGAGTAATAATTATTGTTGTACGCAAACTCAATAAGATTCAAGTTATCTACCCAACATCCCTTAAAATCAATCATAAAAGCCCTTAGCATATCCTCTAAAGTCTAAAAAGTATGCTTTTCTTGTCCATTCATCTGGGGGTGGAAAGCAGTGATAAGGTTCACCTGCATACCCAACCTCTCTGAAACGAATGCCAAAAGTTAAAAGAAAACTGCGTACCTCTGTCACAAATAATGGACACTGGCGCACCATGCAACTTCATGATCTCCTGAATGAAAAACATAGCATAATACTCTCCTAAGTAGTTAGTCCTCACAAGCAAGAAGGGAGTAGACTTAGTCATTCTATCCACAATGACCCAAATCAAATCATACTAATTCCGAGACCATAGAAGACCCTTAATGAAATTCATATTTATCATCTCCCACTTCCATATGGGAAACTCTATATCTTGAGACATACCACCAGGCCTCAAGAGTTCAACCTTAACTTGCTGATAAACCATACACTTAGCAACAAAATTTGCCATATCCCTCTTTATATTATTCCATCAGAAGATTTCCTTCAAGTTATGGTACATTTTAGTAGAGCTCGAATGAACTGTATATCTAGACTTATGAGCCTCAGCCAAGATCCTTTCTCACAGCCTATCAACCTCAGGAACACACAACCTACCTTGGTAACCCAGAATACTATCTCCCTCAATCTCAAAAGCCATAATATTTTGCTGGCTCACATCATTCCTAATCTATATAAGTTTGGATCCAAAGCCTACTTCTCATTCACCTCAGCACCAAGGGAAGATTTAACTACTTCCTGAACAGTTACTCTTCTATCTTCAGAGTCCAAAGACAAGCTCCCAAGTTAGCTAGCCTATGAATGTCCTTCACTAATCCTCTTTTCTCCTCATTAGCATGGAATAATCTCCCTAAAGACAACCCACTAAGAGCATCAACAACCATATTAGCCTTACCTGGATGGTAGTGCAAGCTCAAGTTATAATCCTTGAGCAATTCAAGCCATATCGTATGCCTGAGGTTTAACTCCTTCTGCGTGAATACATACTAAAGCTTTTATGATCTAAATAGACATCCATATGCACTCCATACAGATAATACCACCAAATCTTCAAAGCAAAAACCATAACTGCCAACTCCAAGTTATGAGTTGGATAATTCCTCTCACGAACCATAAATTTCCCAGAAGCATAGGCCACAACCTTACTATGCTACATCAAAATACGTCCCAGTCCCACACGAGATGCATTATAAAACACAATAAAACCATCATTACCCTTAGGTAGGTTCAAAATTAGCGCAGAAGTTAGATTATCTTCAACTTATCAAATCTAATCTCACAAGCATCGAACCATAGAAACTTAACCTTCTTCTGAGTTAACTTTGTCAATGGGGCAACAATAAAAGAGAAACTCTCCACAAACCTCCTATAATACCCATTCAAACCCAAGAAACTCCTAATATCGATTAAAGTCGTGGGTCTAGGTCATTTCCTAACTACCTCAACTTTCTATGGATCACCTTGATCCCTTCACTAGAAATAACATGCCCAATAAAAGTTACAACATTCCTCAAAAACCCACACTTAGAAAATTCATCATACAACTTTTGATCCATAAGAGTCAGCAACATAATCTAGAGGTGACTAGCATAATCCTTCTCACTCTTAAAACACACCAATATATCATAAATGAAGACTATCATAAACAAATCCAGAAACTGCTTGAAAACTTGATTCATAAGAGCCATGAAAGCATTTAAAGCATTAGACAACCCAAATGACATAACCCAAAACTCATAATGACCATACCGAGTTCAAAAAGTAGTCCTGGGAATATCAACCTTCCTCATTTTCAACTTATGATAACCCGAATATGTTTGAAAAAATCTAGCACCCTAAAGTTGATCAAAAAGTTCATCAATCCTAGGAAAAGAGTATTTATTCTTTACTGTCACCTTATTCAGCTGATGATAGTCTATATACATCCGAAGAGAACTATCCTTCTTTCACACAAAAAAGATAAGATCACCCCACAGAGAAACACTCAAATGAATGAACCCTTAATCAAGAAAATCTTTTAACTACTTTTTAGCTCTTTTTATTTAGCCGAAGCCATTCTATAAGGAGGAATAAAAATAGAATGAATATCTAGTAAAAGATAAATCCCCAAATCTATTTCCCTATCAGGAGGAATTTTAGGAAAATCATCGAGAAACACTTCAGAAAATTTGCCAACCAAAGGGACAAAATACAAAGAGGGACTTTCAGATTCAAAATCATTAACCCAAACTAGGTGATATAAACACCCTTTAAAAATCAATTTTTGAGCTCAAAGATAAGAGATGAACCTCCCTTTGGTTACAAGAGAACTACCTTCCTATTCTAACATCTACTCATTAGAAAAGTGAAAGTTGACCTTTCGAGTCCTATAATCCAAAGAAGCAAAGCATGAATGAAGCCAATCCATCCCCAAAATAATATCAAAATCCACTATATATAACTCTATCAAATCCACCAGTGTCTCCTAATGGAAGATAGACATCACCCAAGCTCTATAGATTTTCCTAGCAACTATAGAATCACCCAACAGGGTAGACACAGAAAAATGATGGAAAATACTTTCAGGACTAAATTCAAAATTCCCAGCCATATAATGGGTCACATAAGAAAGGGTTGAACCGGATCAAGCAAATAATAAATATCACGAGAAAAGAGTTGTAACATACTAGTAATAACATCTAGAGATGTCTTAGATTCCTGGTGAGTAGTAAGTGCATAAGGGTGATTCCAGTAAGTGTCAGTACTAGAAGTGGTTCCCTTTAGCGCAGAAGCTAAAGATGCGGTTATTAGAACATTATTAGCCCCAGTGGCAACCCTGGCTGAAGGACAATCTCGCTGCATATGACTAAGCTAACCACAATTCTAACACCCATTTCTCCCTTCATAATAATAACCACGGTCAAGCTTCCCATAAAACCTTCAGGGAGGATAGGGTACGACTAACTGAGCTCCATTAGCATGAGACTGATTACCCTATGCCTTAGGACCACTACTAGCCTGAGAACAATAATCGCCCAAAAGCTTAGGATAGGGAGCATTAGCAGACGAATAAGAACTGGCCCAGTTCTTCTTCTTATTCCACTGTCTACCATCTCTCCCACTATTCTGCTGACCCCACCCTACTCTAAATACCTAAACTTCTTATTCTGCCTCTCTCCAATCTCTTTTTGTCTCTTTTTTATCCTCTACCCGATGCATGTAAACCACAAGTCTGACGATATCTATGTCATTGTTCAACATTACAGGCTCACATTATAATATCAAGTCGCAGGACAACCCAAAAGCAAACTTTCTCATTTTAGATCTCTAGATAAACACCAACTCTGGAGCATAGTGAGACAACTACTAAAATTCAATGCACACTCTTTCAAACTCATCTTATCTTGCTTCAGATTAATAAACTCCTCAATCTTAGATTCCCTCAACTCCTAAGGAAAGAAGTGACAAAGAAAGGCACCCAAAAATGCTTCCCATAATTCCAGTTCCGCATCATCACCCCCTCAATTTCTCCCACTCCTAATACAACTAATAAGTTATATTTTTCAGCTGATATGTAACAAACTCTACACCTTCAAAATTAGTAGGATGTATCACTCTGAAAATCTTCTCCATCTCATCCACAAACCCCTAAGGGTCCCTCTCAACCTTAGTGCCTATAAAGGTTGGGGGATTAAACCTCATAAACTGGCCAACCTAAGTTGCCTCAAATGAAGGAGCGATGAAACCAAAATAATTAAACTAATGAGACTAAGATGTCACTAGCTGAGTAAGCAAATGAATATACCGGTGGAATTCCACATTAGAGATGTCCCCCTGAGGTGGCTGATAATAAGCGTCACCACCCCGAAAATCCTAAGAAGGACTAGTGGAGACAGGGAGAACTCCATGTAGAGCGACACAATTAGGATCAGGGACCCTAGATTGGATCTGCACTCTATACAGAGGCGAGTCCCCTCTATAATGTCCTCAGGTAGGACAGAGTTCCTAGCAAAACTTTTATGAACTTTAGATCTTTGGGGAGGCATGATCTGAAATGTGAGAAAACCAAGAGTTAGAGAAGTTTCATAATGCTAGACTCTATAAACCAAAATAGAAAATAAGAAAGGGAAATATTCTTAAATTCCTTGTAGCCTCCTCCTTATAAGTGTGGCATGCTACACACCCATAAAAAGGGCTTTACTCTACACGACTTTGTTGATACCTAATGACTCTATACTTGGATCTAATACCAAGCTTGTCACGACCTAAACTAGGGATTGGCCGCGGCGGGTATCTCAAGTCCACCATACATTGAAGACCACCCCCTTAACATAACATTAATAATAATAATAATAATAATAATAATAATAATAATAATAATAATAATAATGCAGATGTATATTAAACAGTAATGAATGATGAATAGATAACTCTCTTAAAACTAAGAGTCAATCTATAACCAACTAATACACATACGTTTATAATATCCTTTAAAACTAAAATAGTAACTAAGTCAGAACATTCCCTCGATTATGACCACAAAGAATCCAAAGTACTATGAAAATAAGATGAGAATAATGAAATGACAAAGCCTTCCAAAGGTGGAGGCTCACCACTTCACAACAACTCAACAAATGTGCTAAGTGGGATAAGCATTGGCATGTAACTTAGGAAAAGTGATATCATAATGCCATGTTCAAAAATTTGTTATAACCATATACATATATTCATATATACATATATAAAATAACGGGATAGGGTAAGGGTCAAGAATATGAGAGTTTTAACCATTAACCTGGATTGTGTATCTTGATCCATCCTAAGGCATCCATAGGTTATATGGGTTCAGCTCCCCCTGCTGAAATAGGCCAGTGCATGTTAGCTAGATGAATAGAGGAAAAATCTGAGGGAAAAATAAAGTCACCATGGGAAATAGCTATCCAAAATATATATCAAGTGTGTATCAAGTACACAATCATATAGACCCCTAATGCCAGCAAATATGGTTTTCAGTATTTATCCCCCGAGACTTATACCTTTACGGTGAGCTGCACAACCCCCTTTTAGCCTAAATTAAAATAATTTACACCTAAACAAGTTCATTAACTCAGGAGTCATTCATTAAAGAATTTACCACTTGGTATCGTCATACCAACAAGCTTGAAAGATAAATTAATCATGCCAAATGAATCCACTCAATCCACATTGACTCCTA